>OZ024741.1:286612682-286720182 GCA_964016885.1 Eledone cirrhosa
ACACACACGCACATATCCACACACATATATATATATGTACATATATATATATATATATATATATATATATATATATATATATACATATATATACATATATATACATATACACACATACACATACACACACATACACATGTGTGTGTACAAGCATACACATACACAAACATAGCCATACACACACACATATATATACACACATACATACATTCACACAAACATACAAAACGTACATACATACACATACATGAATGCACTCCTCTACATATTCGCACACGCAAGTAAAAATAAGAAAAAATATATATATATCTTGACGTTATATATATATATCTTGACGTTATAGTCGCATATATGTTATAGAATGCCGTTAGCTTCTTGCTAAAACAATCTCTATACGTCTCATTTATATTTATACTCGGATTCTTTTCCTAGAGTGCTTAAACTATCTGTGACTAATCCCGGTTTTTTTTCATAAAAACTGTGATAATTATTGCTATTTTGCTGAACTCCTTGTAGAGTTTTTTTCAGAATGTATTTGACTGCTATTTCTTGTAAATAAACATTCACTTCCATCCTGACGTCACTAGCCCCGTTTTTTCCTCATGTGCTTTTTCATAAATACACATGAAGGCGAACTAGCCAGTTTTAGAATTCCCTTTTTCGGAACTATATTACTGTGAGAGCCCTGGTTTTCTGTTGAGCTCTGCTGATGAATGATATTCCAACCGTGACCGTCTCCACTGAAAGTTTTCATGAAATAGTCTTTTAAGACTATACAGAGCATTTGATGTTATTCCAAATTGAAGGATGAGTGTTTCAAACTTTGTTTTATCATGAGTTAAAGGTCTATAGATTTTTCCATGGATTTTACTAAATTCTGTGGATGAATTTGTATCCTGATTCTCTTTTGAGATGAGTTTGAGTTATTTTTCCTAAATCTTTCGTTAACTACTTTTCCCATCTTGACGTTATAGTCGCATATATGTTATAGAATGCCGTTAGCTTCTTGCTAAAACAATCTCTATACGTCTCATTTATATATATATATATATATTTTTTTTTTTTTAATTTTTGACAGCGATACATGCCCCAGCTAACAGGACAGACACGCGTAGTAAGTAATACACACAAAAAAGCACGCACACATACGTACGAAACAGTAAACACATACACACACTCTCACACATAAATATACATAAACAAACACAAAAACACATACATACACAAACACGCACACGTATACATATTAAACACACACACATATGTATATGTAATTATATACACACACACACATATACATATATATATATATATATACACATATATACACATACACACATATATATATATATAGATATATATATATATACACAAAATATATAAACGCACACACACACACACACACGCGCGCATATACGTAAACACACATATACATACATAGCTAAACAATTATACACATGCAAATACGTATATATCAAAAACACGCACAACCAAAAACAAATACACACACACATACACACACACACACACACACACAACCACACACACACATGTATACATAAAAAAATAATAAAATAATAAACACACACACACATATACATACATACATACATATACATATATATATATATATATATATATATATATATATATATACATACATACACACACATATACACACATACGTACATATACACATGTGCATACACATACACACACACATATACATGTGTGTATGTGTAAAACTCAGTATTAGCAAAGACAAATGAACCTTACATAAACGTATATATAGTAGTAAGGTAATAAAGCAACATAAGGCAATTATTCCATTCACCAGAGGTTTCTTAAAAGCAAAAAATGTTTCCTTCAGTCTTCAGAATGAAAAAAAAGTGAAAAAAACCTGGTTTATCCACATATACAAACATATACATACACAAATATACATATATATACACATACACAAACACACACATACATATATATATATATATATATATATATATATATATATATATATATATATATATATATATATACATATATACATACACACCCATATATACATACACACATACATACATATATATATATATATATATACACACATATATATACACACAAAAATACATACACATACACATAGGTATGTGGAGGGCAAAACAAAAATAATATATGGGGGGGGGCTAAGAGGAGGTAAAAATATAAGGGGAGGTAAGAGAGAAAAAATTTTAAATATACAAGCGTACAGAAGGTAGAATCAGCAAAATAAAAACCGTAGCAGAAGTAAAGAGCAGAGAAGGAGTTCAAGGCGGTTGATTTATCGTAGGAGTGTCAATCCAGTTACAGATCAGATGCGATTTCAGATGAGGACAGCATCTGAAGATCTCAGTCTTTGAGTTAAGGCAAGCGGAAGTGGCTCTCAAGTTTAGCAAAATCCTATACTTTTCTGTGGTACACAAAGAACAATTCTTTGTGCCCCTTTGGTACTCCCTCGAATGGTCTAATATAGACCAATCAATAGAGTACGGGATATTACTATCCTTGAGATCCCATACCTTACTTGCGAGGGCCGTTGATGTTCGTTTATCTGAGTGTTTAAAAGAAGCGACATGTGAGTAAAATCTGGTTTTAAACCTGTCCTGGGTCATACCGACATATCGCTCACTTCTGGCTGGCTGGTTGTTGATAACTGGCGTTATCTTAGCCTCATAAACGACAGATTTTGTGTTACATTTACCCTGCAATGGGCATTCATCCGGCTTCCTGCAACTGCATCCTGGATTTATCCTCGTACGGTTTGAACTGGTGATTTTTGACTTCATGGATGGGCAACAAGAGTAGCTGATCTTAACTACATTCCTATTAAAAATCTTATAATATCTATGAATAGGAGGAAAATGTTTGTCTAAATTTGTTTGTCCATTTTTCCTGGACTTTTCCGATGGAATTACTTCATTTATACAGCTCCAACCGGGATTGATCGCAGCATATTCTCTATTACATATACGATTGGCACTTTCCAGCCCGATTAGTTGAGCACTCTACAGTTTTCAGGAATTTAACCAACATACACCATGGACCTTTATGATTTGGATTATTCTATCAAAAACATACCCACTCCTTCCAACACAACATACACCAAAATCCTCATTGATAAAATCGAACAAGTCGTTAAAAGAATGAGATGGAAGGCAATGGTTTACGATGGACTATTCAGTGCTGATACTAAAGATTATTTTGACATTAAATCCCGTAAATATCCACCTAGAATTAAAGACATGGCCAACTTCGAATAAGACCTCGTTAATCTAATTAGTGATATCAAATTTCGTAAGTACAATAATAACTTTCAAACTAAACTTTCTAACGATATCTCTAATTTTAGAAATTCTACAAACACTTTCGTTCTTTCTGATAAAACTAAAAACCTCTTTGAAGTTAATAGTAATTTGTATAACCAACTTTTAACTAATAGTATTACCAATAAATATCAATTAACTAATAATAATAGCTACAATACTATCAATAAAGAAGCTAAAGAACTAGCTAGTTCTTTACAAATAGATAACCGGATTGAAAGCTTAGCTAAGCGTAAAGCATATATTACCCTTAAAGACCATAAATTGGACTTTACTAATCGACCTAGTTGTAGACTGATTAACCCGGCTAAATCCGAGGTTGGCCTTGCTAGTAAGAAAATCTTAAGAAAAATAATTCTCCAAATTAGAACTAATACTGTCCTTTCACAGTGGCTAAATACTTCCTCTGTTATTTCTTGGTTCAATAATATACAAGGTAAAAATAAGTGTAGATTTACCCAATTTGATATTGTCGATTTTTACCCTTCTATTACTGTTTCCTTATTAACTAAAGCCTTAGATTTTGCAAGACCCTTCATTAATATCTCCAAATTAGAAGAGGACATTATCTTTCATGCTAGAAAAACTTTACTTTTTACTAATGATAATATTTGGGTTAAAAAGTCAAACCCTGAAAACTCTTTCGATGTTGCAATGGGTTCCTATGACAGTGCGGATGTGTGCGACTTAGTAGGATTATTCCTTCTCCACACACTCAAAGAGAAATTTCCGTCCCATAATATCGGTTTATACCGTGATGACGGATTAGCAGTTTCTCATACCACCAACGGCCATAATCTTGATAAATTCCGTAAAGATTTAATTAGTACTTTTGCTAATCTTAACCTTAAAATTACTATAGATACGAACCTTACTAATGCTAACTTTCTTGATATTAATCTTGATCTACTTACTGCCTCTTTTAAACCCTATCATAAACCTAATGAAAATCTTAGGTATATACACAAAGAGTCTTGCCATCCCCCTATAGTTTTTAATAATCTTATTCCTAACATTAGCCGTAGGATTTCTACCTTATCTTCGTCTATAGACATTTTTAATAAAGCCGCCCCTTATTATAATAAAGCCCTTAAGAACAGAGGGAGTACCAAAGGGGCACAAAGAATTGTTCTTTGTGTACCACAGAAAAGTATAGGATTTTGCTAAACTTCAGAGCCACTTCCGCTTGCCTTAACTCAAAGACTGAGATCTTCAGATGCTGTCCTCATCTGAAATCGCATCTGATCTGTAACTGGATTGACACTCCTACGATAAATCAACCGCCTTGAACTCCTTCTCTGCTCTTTACTTCTGCTACGGTTTTTATTTTGCTGATTCTACCTTCTGTACTCTTGTATATTTAAAATTTTTTCTCTCTTACCTCCCCTTATATTTTTACCTCCTCGTAGCCCCCCCCCCCCATATATTATTTTTGTTTTGCCCTCCACATACCTATGTGTATGTGTATGTATTTTTGTGTGTATATAGATGTGTGGATATATATATATATGTATGTATGTGTGTATGTATATATGGGTGTGTATGTATATATGTATATATATATATATATATATATATATATATATATATATATATATATGTATGTGTGTGTTTGTGTATGTGTATATATATGTATATTTGTGTATGTATATGTTTGTATATGTGGATAAACCAGGTTTTTTTCACTTTTTTTTCATTCTGAAGACTGAAGGAAACATTTTTTGCTTTTAAGAAACCTCTGGTGAATGGAATGATTGCCTTATGTTGCTTTATTACCTTACTACTATATATACGTTTATGTAAGGTTCATTTGTCTTTGCTAATACTGAGTTTTACACATACACACATGTATATGTGTGTGTGTATGTGTATGCACATGTGTATATGTACGTATGTGTGTATATGTGTGTGTATGTATGTATATATATATATATATATATATATATATATATATATATATATATATATATATATATATGTAGGAGGTGAGTTTTATTGTAGTACAATAAAGCAATGCAGATATCGGATAAGAAGCACTCTACAGTTTGTAGGACTGGAGTATGCATAATATAAGATCAAAAGATGGTTAAAGGAGTTCCATATATTTTATTATGCGCATTTCAAAAACAAACATCATCATGCAATAATATTTGTGTTTTCATCAGATAAAACAGGAGAACATGATATGAAGGCTAAAAAACACTTGTGGATAGTGCAGTTGATTTAAAACTGCACTATCCACAAGTGTTTTTTAGCCTTCATATCATGTTCTCCTGTTTTATCTGATGAAAACACAAATATTATTGCATGATGATGTTTGTTTTTGAAATGCGCATAATAAAATACATGGAACTCCTTTAACCATCTTTTGATCTTATATATTATATATATATATATATATAGTTTCAGAGGATCAAGTTAAGGGTGAAAGCAGCGATTCTTTGCTTAAACTTTAATCTCTTATTTTAATAAATTAATATATATATATATATATATATATATATATATATATATATATATATATATATATATATATATATATATATATATATATATATGTATATGTATGTATGTATATGTGTGTGTGTGTTTATTATTTTATTATTTTTTTATGTATATATGTGTGTGTGTGGTTGTGTGTGTGTGTGTGTGTGTATGTGTGTGTGTATTTGTTTTTGGTTGTGCGTGTTTTTGATATATACGTATTTGCATGTGTATAATTGTTTAGCTATGTATGTATATGTGTGTTTACGTATATGCGTGTGTGTGTGTGTGTGTGTGCGTTTATATATTTTGTGTATATATATATATATATATATGTATATATATATATATGTGTGTATGTGTATATATGTGTATATATATATATATGTATATGTGTGTGTGTGTGTATATAATTACATATACATATGTGTGTGTGTTTAATATGTATACGTGTGCGTGTTTGTGTATGTATGTGTTTTTGTGTTTGTTTATGTATATTTATGTGTGAGAGTGTGTGTATGTTTTTTACTGTTTCGTACGTATGTGTGCGTGCTTTTTTGTGTGTATTACTTACTACGCGTGTCTGTCCTGTTAGCTGGGGCATGTATCGCTGTCAAAAATTTTAAAAATATATATATATATATATATATATATATATATATATATATATATATGTATGTGTGTGTAAGTATGCTTTTGGGTTTTTTGTGTGTGTGTTTGCATGCGTCGTTTTATTTTATTTTATTTTTCCTTTCCTTCTCCCTTCTCAAGCCTCACTTTCATATAGATTGCATTTTTTGGTTTGTAATCCAAATTCAATAAACAAACCAGCTTTTTTCCGTTCTGAGGATTGAAAGCAAAACCTTTTGCTTTTAAGAAACCACTGGTAAATGGAATAATTGCCTTATGCTGTTTATTACATAATAATAATATATATATATTGTTATACTTTGGGAGGGTCATGTTGCCAATAAGAAACACACGCACCAGTTGCTTTCACTTCAATTTAATATATATTTATAAATTCATAAATTTACAAATCTACAAACTTATAAATTATAAATTTCTGGTTGGTTGGTTGGTTCCACAACCAGATAGTTGTTTATATATATAGTCATAGTCCTTTCGTCACACACTCTGTGACCTCTTCAGTGACTGGGGATTCCTTTCTTCGTTTCTGTGCCTTTTCTTTCTTCTATCCTACGCCATTTTGTTTCTTCTATCCTACGCCATTTTGTTTGCTAAACAAATTCAGAAACGAAATATATATATATATATATATGTTTCTTCTATCCTACGCCATTTTGTTTGCTAAACAAATTCAGAAACGAAATATATATATATATACATACAGGTACACATACATATATGTACGCATCAGTTTAGCGGACGCTTATTATAGCGCCCGCTTTGTTCGTTTGTAAACAAACTGAACAGCCTGAATTTATGCCGCACGGTGTTAAGGCAACCACGTCACCTTTTTGTTCAACACTGACACAGGAACGATGTACTAGTTTCAAGCTTGTTAGCTATCATCAGCACCGTATACCCATCTGCCAGATAGTTGAACGTTCGAAAGTATATACTTTCCTTATGAAAATTAACGGCTGAGCAGCCTAATTTGCATATCGAGTGAGTTAAATCGGTCAGGCGTACCGAAAACGATGAGTTGTAATAAAATGAAAACGAAATTTCATTTCTCACTCTTAGTACGGCACTTACTTAAATGTAAGTATGCATGTATACGTACATACATATATGTATACAGACGTACAGTAGCATGCATATATATATATACATACAGGTACACATACATATATGTACGCATCAGTTTAGCGGACGCTTATTATAGCGCCCGCTTTGTTCGTTTGTAAACAAACTGAACAGCCTGAATTTATGCCGCACGGTGTTAAGGCAACCACGTCACCTTTTTGTTCAACACTGACACAGGAACGATGTCATAAGGAAAGTATATACTTTCGAACGTTCAACTATCTGGCAGATGGGTATACGGTGCTGATGATAGCTAACAAGCTTGAAACTAGTACATCGTTCCTGAGTCAGTGTTGAACAAAAAGGTGACGTGGTTGCCTTAACACCGTGCGGCATAAATTCATGCTGTTCAGTTTGTTTACAAACGAACAAAGCGGGCGCTATAATAAGCGTCCGCTAAACTGATGCGTACATATATGTATGTGTACCTGTATGTATGTATGTATATATATATATATATATATATATATGCATGCTACTGTACGTCTGTATACATATATGTATGTACGTATACATGCATACTTACATATATATATATACATATATATATATATATACATGTATTTATATATGTGTGTGTGTGTGTCTGTATGTAAAAAAATATATAAATATGAATATATATAGGGCTCGATACAGAACAAACTCTCTGCCCGAATTGCATGCACAAAAGCTTTGCAACTTTAAAAATATCTTAAGCCAGTGTTGAGGCCAAAAAAGAAAAACAATCTAAGGATATCCTATTAAATAAGCGGCAGGAATTAATTATATCTTGCAATCATAGAATTAGAAGAACCTTCAAATATTATAAACCTAATTAATATACACCTTACACTTATATTTTACATATTATTATAATTAGTTTTTTTAATTTAGTTAACCTATAATTAGTACTTTACTACAGAGAACTTCATAATTTTATTTCCCTCTTACAGCTCTTTTCCTAAAATTAATACCTAAAAGTATACCTCTTAATTAATTTAATTTCCTGTTATGAATCTAAATTCCTTGTAGTTTATATAAGATTGGTATTTCTCACCTTTATCCCAAAATGTTACTTTCCTTCGTTTTTTAACAACACTCTTTAATAACATCTAATTCTTATTCATCACATTCATATGAATTAATATAAATTTATCCTTATAAGTATACCTATCAATTAATTTAATTTCTTGTTATAGATCTAGATTGCTTGTAGTTTAAATAAAATTGGTATTTCTCACTAATACCCTTACCGTAAAATTTTATTTTCCTTCGTTTTTAACATTATTCTTTAATAACATCAAATTTTCGTGTACCCTTCACTGGCTTGACTTCTTTTCATCCCCAAAGTATTCTTTTCATTCAAAGCATTCTTTTCATTCAAAACATAAGTCTGCACTCCTCTACCCCTAAATTAAATTTCTACTACCACTATTCTATCAACTTGACCTCTAACTACTTCTCTATTAGTCAATTCAAAACCTGTTCCCAAACACACCTTTTATATTAAATCTTTGTTGGTTTTTTTCAATAAATAAATCTCATCATTTCTGAAGACAGCATGTATATGTGAAGGTATATATATTTCCTCTGATAACTTGTAATATTTTTACATAGATCTATATGATATACATACCAACACACATATACATCCTAGAAACGATCGTAAAATGATGATTTTTTTAATATAAGGAACTTTTCTTTGTTTATATATATATATATATATGTGTGTGTGTGTGTGTGTGTGTGTATGTATGTATACATACATATACATACACACACACACACACACACACACACACACACACACACACACATATATATATATAAATACACACACTCACATGCATATATATATATATATATATATATATATATATATATATATATATATATATATGAATAAATTTAGTCCTTCATCAGTGATCTTCCAACATTCATTGGAATTTCATCGCTTTAAAGACCATATACCTCCGGTTGGTGAGAGCAACGGCTAAAGAAAGTCGTTGGGACACGTAAATAAGGGGAACGAGCGAGACTGTAAACAATCAAAGATGGTAATGCAACGAAAAGTGGGGAAGAAGGAGTCAAGTCCCAGAAATCGATGAATATAAGTTCTGTGAAATCATGGACGAGAGAGAATAAAGACCATCAAACCTAGTCGAAATGTGAGCAAGGAAAGAATTTCGCGCAGGTCAAACGCGAGGAAGAAGAGTCCCTGAATTCGGTGAACATAAGTTCTGTGAAATCGTAGACAAGAGAGAAAAAAAGGAACAACCAACCTGGTCAAAGTGTGCGTGAGGAAAGAATTTCGCACAGGTCAAACGGGAGGAAGTAGGAGAGGGAGTAGCAGAGAGTGAGTGAGTGAAGGGTGAGGAAGAGGCTAACAGAGAGAGTGATTGTTAGAGGGGGTAAGGGGAAGTGAGAGATACAGAGAAAGAGGAAGCAGTAAGAATGAAAAAGACGGGTCACAGCGGAGGAAAATATATATGTGTGAATATGAAAACAAGATGTACTGCGTGGTTGCAAATGGGTTACATATGAATAAATTTAGTCCTTCATCAGTGATCTTCCAGCCTTCATTGGTATTTCATCGCTGTAAAGACCATATACCTCTGGTTGGTGCGAGCAACGGCTAAAGAAAGACGTTGGGACACGTAAATGAGGGGAACGAGCGAGACTGTAAACAATCAAAGATGGTAATGCAACGAAAAGTGAGGAAGAAGGAGTCAAGTCCCAGAAATCGATGAATATAAGTTCTGTGAAATCGTGGACGAGAGAGAGTAAAGACCATCAAACCTAGTCGAAATGTGAGCAAGGCAAGAATTTCGCACAGGTCAAACGGGAGGAAGAAGGAGTCTAGTCCCTGAATTCGGTGAACATAACTTCTGAGAAATCGTAGACAAGAGAGAAAAAAAAGGAACAACCAACCTGGTCAAATATATATATATATATATATGTAAAAGGTAAACAGAAATAACAACAGAATCGGTACAGTATATGGAAGGTATATATTAGGTTAACTCTTGATATAGCAGGAAGAGGGTCTTAACGTTTCGGACGCTAGTCCTTCATCAGAAGAAAGAATGAGAAATAAAATAGATTAAGTGGACGGGCGGGGGGGAATTGGAAAAATATATAATGGTTTCTTATATAGACACAAGGCCAGCAATATATATATATATATATATATATATATATATATATATATATATATATATATATATATATATATATACGTGGAGAAATATATAAAGGAGAACAAACCGTTAAAACATGTTTATTTAAAATACCACCTACGTACGTTTCGCCCGAAAGGGCTTCCCAAGGGCATAAACAACTAAAAAGCGTTCCTTACATGGCTCGGAATGGGTTTTTAAAAATAAGTTCACGTCACAGTTCATTCTTCGTAAAAAACATGTATTGATTTTGCAGTAGGTCAAGGGAGATAACTCTAACCGGTGTTAGAGCAGTATTCTCCAGGCGACTTTTTATCCGTTATTACTTTGTAGTTACAGCTTTACCATTGTCGATACGCACAGGATCAGGTATGCAACATTATTTTCCAGATGTTTGTTTGCTGCGCCTGCCCGCCTGGGTCGATTCTTGCCGGGTCTGGGATGCATGGTTAGTTTCCGGATGTTTTTTGCAGCGCCTGCCCGCCGGGGTGTTAAAGTTTGGTGCAGGGCGACCCGGTTTACGGCTTTCACTCCTCATTCTTATTTCATCTGGAGTAGGATATTTTTAAGTGGTGTGTACAGTTCATCGTCGTTTCTGCTCTGCTGTTGATGAGCTCGTGGGGTGCCGTTATGATATGGTAAAACTCCATAAGGCAAAGCTCGCACTTCCTCTTGAAAGTGTACGGTGCTGCTCTGTCGACAATTTCCCAGTGCGTGGAGAAGCTGATGTTTGAGTCTTTTAATGCTGTGTTGTAGTTCGCGAGCGAAGTGGAGTGTCTTAGTTTCTTGTTTGCGAAATAAACATGTTTTAACGGTTTGTTCTCCTTTATATATTTTTCCACGTGTATCCGCTCTGCTGATTTTCTCGCCCACTAGATATTCTTCTAATATTTAACACTTCTAATATTTAACACTGCAGGCACAAGCATTGAGCACCCTTTGCATATGCTATTGGCAAATAACTACATGTATCGCCTATCTCTTCTTCTCTCTGCCGATACTTAATTACTCTATTACCGTGCTCCTTTTGTAGAGCATATCACTTTATTTGCCATCATGTTAGAGAATCAGCCGTTACCCATGTCTCTCAAGTGCATCCCCTTACCCAGCAGAAAAACCTACATCAAACAACTTATAGATGCCACCAACTCGTTTATACGGAGAATTAGATGGTAGGCCTATCACCTAGATAGGAACACCCGTAACCTTCCAGAACCTAAAGAGGTACAGCTTCAAAACATACCGAAACCCACCGCACAACACCTTGCTAGACTCCTTTGAGGAGGACCTGCTGAAAAGGATCAGAAACACTAAGTTCAAGAAGAAACACCGGTGCAGTAATCCATTCTTAACATCCCTGGATGCACTCATCACCAAGATCAAGAATGACCCACACCTCTTCGTCACCTCTGACAAAACCGAGAAGCTGTATAAGATGGACGCGAGCAAGTATAAACAATTCATTTATAAAGAACTACACAAAGACTACAAAAAGACACCCATTAATACCTTAAATGACATAAATAGAGTAGGGAAGGATATAGTCACTAGCTTAGAAATAGATAAGTACACAAACCCGTATGCCCCTCTAACGCCTAAATTCTCTCTTAAGGATCACAAATGTAACTTTAATGAAAGCCCCTCTATTAGACTAATATGTCCCTCTACATCCGACATAGGTAAGATTAGTAAAGTGATCCTCGATAGAGTACTACTGGAGCTTAATAGAAAAGCTAAGGTCTGCCTCTGGAGCAACACCGACCAGGTCATTAATTGGTTCACCGAGTTGCCTGATAAAGCGAAGTTCATCCAGTTTGACATAGATAGTTACTACGCCTCTATCTCCCCTATACTCTTAAATAAGGCACTCATCCTAGCTAAATCTAACACTAGCCTCACTAAAAAAGAGATAGATATAGTTCTAGCGGCGCATAGAACCATTATCCAATTCGAAGGTTCCCAGTGGACCCGAACCAACCGTCCTGATAACTTCGACATCACGATGGGGTCCAGTGACTCGGCGCAAGCAACCGACCTGGTCGGAATATACCTCCTCCATAAGCTTAGGGACGAGATACCGGCCCTACAAGGAGGTGTATATAGAGACGACGCCCTGTTTACCGTTCGGAACTATAGCCCCCGGAGAATAGAGAACCTTAACAAGCACATACACAGGTTCTTCAAGTCATACGCCCTATCCGTAACTATGGATCTCAACCACCAGGTGGTCAACTTCCTGGACGTGACCCAGGAGTTGAGTACGGGCCTATACAAGCCACATCATAAGCCTGGAGAGAGCCTTTCGTATATTAATTATGCCTCCAACCACCCTAAGCAGACTCTCAACTCCATAGTCTATAGCATCTCACATAGAATCTCGAGGCTCTCCGCCAATGAGGATATCTTCAACCAAGCGGCAGATTACTACAATAAGGCCTTAATAAGCGCCGGTTTTAACCGAAGAATCTCCTACATCCCTAATGCTAGCTCCAGAAACCACCCCTCTCATAAGACTAACGTTATAGTAAGCCATACCTATAACCGGACGCGCGGCGGCTTTGAAAGAGTCGGATGTAATAGTATAGAAAATCGCACTAAGGAACACGGCCGTAATGTTAATTACACTAGCGATAGTATTGGTAGCTTACCACACAATAAGGATCACGATCCCGGTGACAGTGAGCACTGTAGCCTACTTGAATTATTCCCCTACTATAAGATCAACAAAGGCGGTGGCCTACTACCAACGCCTTCCAACCAGCGTCTTCCTATACATAAACGTAGCGGAAAGAAGACGAATGCACCCGAGCATAAAGCGAAAGGGACACGTAACGAGCTACAACACAATAACATGCATAAGAACTGATAGCACAATCCTTAGCAAACGTACAAAGACACGGAATCACCACCGTAACGTCTTATGGTTCCATCCTCCCTACTCCCGGAGTGTGGCCTCCGACATACCCCGGATATTCTTCGAAGCCTTAGAGAAGAACTTCCCACCCAACCATAAGTATAGGAAAATTCTGAATAGGAACAATATAAAAATATCCTTCTCTACTATTCCTAACCTAGCAGACATCATAGGAACAACTAATCGCAGTAAGATCACCAAGACACAGCACCTTAGCACCGATACACCTACACCTGACAACAACTATATCGGCCTTGACGACTCCCTAGCAGCACCCAATAGTACTGGCAACAGCCACTACAAACGCAACCAACATAACCGCGACATGACTGGGGAATATGCAAGTGACCCGCACGGGTCACCGGGCGGCAACGGAAGACGCTGCTGCGTGCGGAATGATAATGGTACTACCCTGCACGCGGTGGGTTATAATGGTACCAATGAGAGGTGTAGGGGCGTAGGTAACAACATAGATAGCAATAATAATAGCCTTACCTTGGGAACTAGAAGGGACCGCGACCGAAATTGCAACTGCCGTGACAGGGGACGTTGCCCCCTTAAGGGTAACTGTCTGACTGATAGGGTTATTTATAGGTGCACCGTAACTAGCCATAATAGCGTTAAACATTATATAGGGGCAATCTCTGGCCCGTTCAAAAATAGATTTCGAACACATCTCCATCCTTTCGCAAACAAGAAACTAAGACACTCCACTTCGCTCGCGAACTACATCACAGCATTAAAAGACTCAAACATTAGCTTCTCCACGCACTGGGAAATTGTCGGCAGAGCAGCACCATACAATTTCAAGAGGAAGTGCGAGCTTTGTCTCATGGAGCTTTACCATATCATAACGGCACCCCACGAGCTCATCAACAGCAGAGCAGAAACGACGATAACTTGTACACACCACTTAAAAATATCCTACTCCAGATGGAATAAGAATGAGGAGTGAAAGCCGTAAACCGGGTCGCCCTGCACCAAACTTTAATACCCCGGCGGGCAGGCGCTGCAAGAATCATCCGGAAACTAACCATGCATCCCAGACCCGGCACGAATCGACCCAGGCGGGCAGGCGCAGCAAACAAACATCTGGAAAATAATGTTGCATACCTGATCCTGTGCGTATCGACAATGGTAAAGCTGTAACTACAAAGTAATAACGGATAAAAAGTCGCCTGGAGAATACTGCTGTAAAACCGGTTAGAGTTATCTCCCTTGACCTACTGCAAAATCAATACATGTTTTTTTACGAAGAATGAACTGTGACGTGAACTTATTTCTAAAAACCCATTCCGAGTCATGTAAGGAACGCTTTTTAGTTTTTTATGCCCTTGAGAAGCCCTTTCGGGCGAAACGTACGTAGGTGCTATTTTAAATAAACATGTTTTAACGGTTTGTTCTTCTTTATATATTTCTCCACATGTATCCGCTCTGCTGATTTTCTCACGCACTAGATATTAACACTTCTAATATTTAACACTGCAGGCACAAGCATTGAGCACCCTTTGCATATGCTAGTGGCAAATAACTACATGTATCGCCTATCTCTTCTTCTCTCTCTCGATACTTAATTACTCTCTCTCTCTCTCTATATATATATATATATATATATATATATATATATATATTCTAGGAGAAGGAAAACTCTGATATAACACCTGCAGCCCTGATGGTATCCAATGATGTTGACTTGTTCTTCTTTTTGGTAAATATCATCTTGGTTAAGAGAGTGGGACTGGCTTTGTGCAGAGCCTTTGCTCACTATAAAAGCTTCACGGCACAGGCTTTGCTTTATATCTGGAGATCTCTCTGCACTTGTCGTCACATGGTATCATGGGCCCAGCACTATGTGTCAATAATTGTCACAAGTGTAGTGTTTGTACCAGAGTTTTCAAGTCGCTGGCTGGACTAAAAAGTCACACTCGTTCAGTGTATCGGTAGGGGTTCTCCTAGATGGATATAAAGTAGTGGCCGTACTCAAAAACGAGTTGGCAGCCACCATATATATATATATATATATGAGATATGACCCCTTAGCCTTTGTCAAGGCAGAATTCTAGGAGAAGGAAAACTCTGATATAACACCTGCAACCCTGTTGGTATCCAATGATGTTGACTTGTTCTTCTTTTTGGTAAATATCATCTTGGTTAAGAGAGTGGGACTGGCTTTGTGCAGTGCCTTTGCTCACTCTAAAAGCTTCACGGCACAAGCATTGCTTTATATCTGGAGATCTCTCTGCACTTGTCATCACATGGTACCATGGGCCCAGCACTATGTGTCAATAATTGTCACAAGTGTAGTGTTTGTACCAGAGTTTTCAAGTCGCTGGCTGGACTAAAAAGTCACACTTGTTCAGCGCATCGGTAGGGGTTCTCCTACATGGATATAAAGTAGTGGCCGTACTCGAAAACGAGTTGGCAGCCACCATATATATATAATAGCAATAATAATAAATGTGAAGACTCTATAAGGATAAATATATATCAAATATATAAGAATCCTAGAGCAAATATTTTTTAGTTTCAGAAGGTCCCGTTAAGAGTGAAAGCAGCGTTTCTTTGCTTAAACTTTAATCTGTTATTTTAATAAATAAATAAATATATATACATGTATATATACACACACATACACATAAACACACACATACAAATACATATATATACATACACTCATACACATATATGCGCACACATATGTATATATATATATACATACACACGCATACACATACATATACAAATATATATATATATATATACATACATATATACATGCATACATATATATAAACACATACATATATGCACACACACACATATATATATATATATATATATATATATATATATATACACACAATGTGTACACATACATACAAATACACACACATACATATATATATATATATACACACATGTATATATATGTATACATATATATATATATATATATATATATATATATATATATATATATATATATATATATATATATATATATATATAGTAATAATAATAAATTTGAAGACTAAAATCCAAAGAGGGCTCGATAAGGATAAATATATCTCAAATATATAAGAACCGTAGAGCAAATATTTATTAAAATAACAGATTAAAGTTTAAGCAAAGAATCGCTGCTTTCAGAAGATCCCGTTAAGGGTGAAAGCAGCGATTCTTTGCTTAAACTTTAATCTGTTATTTTAATGAATTTAGTAGCGATCCTGTGTCTGCAGAAAATTGACCTTTCTATCTTGTTGTTGAGTAGCCTTTTATCGTTCCTAAGGATATATAGTAATTCAAGGTCGCAGAGCCTACAATAGGACATACCGGTACTATATGCCCTTGCGGCAAAAACATCGACTACAATATCAACTGGTTGAGGATGTCGGCCGCAAGGGCATATAGTACCGCTATGTCCTATTGTAGGCTCTGCGACCTTGAATTACTATATATCCTTAGGAACGATAAAAGGCTACTCAACAACAAGATAGAAAGGTCAATTTTCTGCAGACACAGGATCGCTACTAAATTCACAATATTTAAGCCACCGTGATTCGAACCAACATAACTTAGCATTCAACATATGAAATCCGCACTCTCACACAGACCACCACAGAACTATAATATTCTTTAAGCAGCTTGTAGCCTCCTTGATTCTATACCACAGTAATGTCTGCAAATATCTTATCAACCCATAAATATATCTCTTCTCGGCTGCTGTCAACACAACCTCCTCGCTCTTGATTCTCAACAGATGAACTTAATTCCAAGTACATTATTTGACTACTACCACAGTCCTTGAAATATCACATTCCTCCTGTTGTTATAATGAACACCCCAATGTATCCGTAATTGCAGTCATCATGTTCTCTCTATATATACCTTGCTTCCTTAACCTCTGTATTAACCTACCTACTCTATTGCTGTTATTATTATTATTGTTGTCTTATCCATGCATGATTTGTTATTGATGCTGTGAAAGCTAAACAACCCCATGATTCGAACTAACAATCCCTTCATCTAATATAGACCACTTAAATAATGAATCCGCTTTTCACCGCATAAAAATTACCATCCTCACTATAATGAAAATATTTTATCTATCAGATAATAAATAATCCTTACGGTCAGCAAACCTACAGTAAAATAAATGGTCCATTGTTTCAGGCCCCAGGTTATCTCTACACTATATATAATACACCCCTTGCCAGCTTTTACATGTCAATTTCATACATCTGCTTCGTATCAGCTCGTTATACATGCTAAAGTCATCAGTATACTATATGTCTTACTTAGATAGATGTGATTATTTTAACTATTTACGTTCTAGGTAATCTATTCGAGTATGGCTAGTATTGTTAGTATTGTTATTATTGTTCTGATTTAATGCCACTACTATATATAGAAGCCATGCCTGTGTATTCCCTTCATTCTCGCATGCTCTGATGAATTGACTGGTTATAACAAAGTATTGGTGATCGATTGACGCAAAAACAGGCGGGTAGCGATCTCTAGACCTATCAGTTCAGAGAAACAATTGTATAGCAAACCATGTCACTCTTCTTTCTTGATTTATTATATATATATATATATATATATATATATATGTGTGTGTGTGTGTATATATAATACACATATGCACACATACACCCATATATATATATACATATATATTTATATATATATATATACACACACACACACACATATATATATGTATATATATATATATATATATATATATATACATATATATATATACATACATATATATATATACACACACACACACATATACACAAACATATATAAACATATATACACGCACACTCACATATATACACACAGAGAGGCACAATTCAAGTACGTTATACATGTGGAAAAGGCAAATAGGTAAGAAGTACTTACATAATCATAGTACCGTGGAGCGGGTCAAGATGGGGATAGGGGCAATGTTTTCTTTAAAGAAATTTTATCCATCTGACTTCAACACTGGCTTAAGATATTTGAAAGTTGCAAAGCTTTTGTGCATGCAATTCAGGCAGTTTTCAGAGAGTTTGTTCAGTGTCGGGCCCTTGGCACATAAAAGTGTGTGTTTGTGTGTGTGGGGGGGAGTGAGGGCTTATATATGTGTGTGTGAGTGTGTTTGTAGACACCTGACCATAGCCATTGTTAGCTTAAGTGAACCTTAAAAATCAGGAGTGGCACCCCCAGGGTGAACTTGTTTATAGAATTATTTCTGCCTTTGTTACTCTAAATATAGTTTTATAGAATTCCCGTTTCTTTAAACCCATTAACCAATGTCCTCCACCCATCCCAATCACCACCCTCTCTACCACCAGAAAAGATATAAATACCACCATATTCTTGGACAGTCGGCTTCCTCATGGTTTCTCCCGAATGAAAGTTTTAGTCTTGTAGAAGCCTTTTCTCTATATTAAATATATATTTATATATATATATATATATATATATATATATATATATAAACAGGGGTCGGACAAAATAATGGAAACACCTAGCATCATAGCATCATAATTTTGAAATATCTATAAAACCGTCAAAAGCTTGTTTATTTTTATGTTTTTTTATTTATTATTAGTGTTGCTTAATATGTTTTGTTAAAATTGCTGTTTCTTTTCAGATATCATCAGAAAAAGGTAATTAAAATTCATTAAAATGACAGATCTATCGGACTTTCAAAGAGGTAAAATTGTTGGTGCTCGTGTGGCAGGTGCTAGCGTAACGAAAACAGCCGAAATGTTTGGTGTATCAAGAAGTACTGTCTCGAAAGTAATGACAGCCTTTGAGAAAAAGGGAAAAACCTCCTCGTCGAAACAAAACTCCGGAAGAAAACCAAAACTTTCAGATAGGGACCATCGGACTCTTACGCGAATTGTTAGAAAGGATCACAAAAGTACAGCTCCCAAAATTACTGCAGAACTTAATGACCACCTCGAGAACAATAAAAATAAACAAGCTTTTGACGGTTTTATAGATATTTCAAAATTATGATGCTATGATGCTAGGTGTTTCCATTATTTTGTCCAACCCCTGTATATATATATATATATATATATATATAAGCAATTCAATGCAGTTAGAGAGTTTATATATAGGCTTAAAAAGGGAATGAGTATAAGAAGAAAACAACAACAAGTCTCCTCCACCATCAAAGACCTTATCGCCTCCTCCCTCCTCCCCCCCACCGCTTTCCACCTCATCGTCCGCACCCCCCGCACCCCCACCATCTACTTCCTCCCCAAACTCCACAAACCCGACAACCCCGGCCGCCCCCTCGTCTCCGCTTGCAACTGCCCCACCGAACTCATCTCCGCCTTTCTCGACTCCATCCTCGCCCCCCTTGTCACCACCCTCCCCTCCCACATCTCCGACACCAACCACGCCCTGCGCCTTTTCGACTCCTTCACCTACCCACCCGGCCCACAGCCCTTCCTCTTCACCCTAGACATCAAGTCCCTCTATACTGTCATCCCCCACGCCGACGGCCTACGCGCCCTCAAACACTACCTCGACCTTCGCCCCTCCCCCATTCCCTCCACCCCCACCCTTCTTCGCCTCGCCGAGCTGGTCCTCACCCTGAATTGTTTCTCCTTCTCGGGTGAGTTTTACCAACAGGTCACGGGGGTAGCCATGGGTACAAGAATGGGCCCGAACTATGCCAACCTTTTTGTTGGCCATGTTGAGGCCCAAATCTTTGCCCAGTACACCGGCCCCACGCCCGAACTGTACGGTCGTTACATTGACGACTGTATCGGAGCCACGACCCTCACCCGAGAACAGCTCGACTCCTTTCTCTCCTTCTTCTGCTCCTTCCACCCCTCCCTCCACTTCACTACCTCTATCTCCACCACCCACGTCCACTTCTTAGACATCTCCGTCGCCTTCGACCCCTCCCACCACTCCCTCGTCACCTCCGCCTTCTTCAAACCCACCGACTCCCACTCTTACCTCGACTTCACCTCTTCCCACCCCACCCACACTAAACACTCCATTCCCTACTCCCAACTTCTCAGGATCCGCCGCCTCTGTAGCCGAGATGCTGACTTTGAGTCCCAGGCCCTTTCCCTAGTCAGCCATTTCATCCGCAGAGGTTACTCCCCCTCTCTCGTCCACACCGCTCTCACCCGCGCCCGTGCTGTCCCCCGCTCCACTCTCACCCCACGCCACCGCACACCCACCCACCGTCTCCCCTTCCCCATCACCTACCACCCCTCCACCTTACCCCTCCACCGCACCATCCGCCGCCTCTTCCGACGCCTCCAGTCCGACCCCTCCACCTCCCACATCTTCCTAACCCCACCACTCCCCTTTTTCAAACGCGCACGCAATCTCCGCACCCTCCTCGTCCACAGCTCCCTACCCCCCAACCCACGCTCTGTCCCCCCCCCTGGTTCCTTTCCCTGTTCTAGGCTCCGCTGCAACCCCTGTCCCCACATCACCAACACCACCACCTTCCAGGGTCCCAACGGCCACTCTCTCTCTCTGTCCGGCATGCCTTCCGCTGCACCTCCTCCAACCTAGTCTACGTCTTATGTCGGACAGACGGGATATTCGTCTCGGGGGTAGTTCCCCCATCGCCCGCCACTTTGGTGGCCCTGGACATTCCGCACGCCATCTCACAGTCTGTGGCCTACTCCAATGCAACGGAACACCCGCCAATCGCCTTAGAGTCGAACAAAGAACTATCTTCATCTTACAGACCCACACTCCCCCCGGCCTGAACTCCCCACCCTTATTCCTTTAGCCTTCGACCGCCCCCCTCCCCCCACACTTATCCCCCACTAACACCACTAACACACCCCTCCTTTTCACCGCCCACCCCACAACTAACAATACTTACACCTCCACTCCACCCCTCATCCGACCACCCTTCCCCAACTAACATACTAACATCCCTCCCTTCTTCTCCTCCTCCCCCCTCCTTATCACACGCACACACCCACCGGCACATATATACACGCGCTCACACTAAACACACACCCTACTACCACCACTAACCCTCACCCCCACACCTCTCACCCCCACACCTCCATCCCACCACCCCGCAACTAACCTCACTAACACCCCCTGACCCCAAACACACGAACACACGCACCCACTTACACCACCCACCCCACACGCAACTAACCCCCCAACCCCACGCACACGTACCCACACACCCTCGTACACCACCAACTCTACACACCCTACCACCACTAACCCCCACTCATACCTGCATTCAACCCTTCCCCACCTCCCGTATACTAACACCCACTAACACCCCTTCATCAAACTACACACACCAGTACACCACACTCCCTCCATAGAACTACACACACCCTTCTCTCCCCGCTCCACCCACACCCTCGCTCCACACTCACTCATCCCACTAACACCTCTACTAATACACACACACACACCCTCCTCACTCCAACTTTCACACCTACCCATCCTCGCCCCTTTACCATTCCACCGACTGCTGCTATGCCCTCTGACCACCTCCCAGCACAAACAGACACACAGCACTTCCATTGCTTGACCACTTCCTGTTGCGCGCGCACCCCACATCTCTCCTCTTCCGACCATCGCTTCATGGAATACTCGTTTGTGTAACTTGACCACCACAGAATCCACTAAACATCATAGGATTTTACCAACTTACGCAATCACCTATATAACTCACCCACACACACACCCCAAAAAAATTTTTTCTCCACACGCCACCTACACCCACAACACGCTTAAACCCACACACACGTACTTTTCACCACATATTTACACCCTCAGCCTCCTGATTCCTCTCCCCCCACCCCTCTATCCACACACGCACAGACACTCCGACCTACAACTCCCCCCCCCACACACACACACATACACACCTCTTCCTGAACATGCAACCCCGTTCTTCCCCCAACCCTTACTTTCACATACACACACGTACACCTACACACACACACCACCTTCAGCCCTCCCCGCTCGGACACCCCGTCTCCCTCTCCCCACTCCACCCGCCACCACCCCTACACACCCCACACCCTTCCACCACCTGTTTTACCCCCCTTTTAATTTCAGTTTATTTTGATCATGCTTTTATATTTAAATTTATTTCATTCCGTGTATTTTGATCATGCTTTATTTTTATTTTTATTTTTAATTTCATTCGCACCGTTTCCTTTCGCTATATGTCTCTCCACCACTCCCCTACACACCCTTTGAACTCTGTTCCCACACACTTCTCACCTGAGGAAGGGCTTATGCCCGAAACGTCGTTCCCCACCACCACCCCACTCTTCAGAGCGTGAAATTAATAAACATTCGTTGTACTGCCTCTCTGTTTTGTTCCTGTTCAAATTTTTCCATTATATATATATATATATATATATATATATATATATATATATATATAAACTCTTTAACTGCATTGTATTGCTCATTGAGAGAAAAAGGTAATAGTCTGTAGGCGCAAAGTCGTGTCATCCTTGATGTATGCGGCCGAGCGTTATCATGAAAGAATCGAACAGAATCATGGTGTGGAAATTACATGTGCGCTTTTAACGGTTAATCTGTCAAGTTGTTGGCATTAGACGTCAGAGGTTATGCTGGTGTTCGGTGGAAGCAACTCGTTGTGGATGATACCTTTCCACTCCTCGCAGACGTTCAATAGGACCTTGCGATGGTGGGAGCCAGCCTTTGCTTGCCGTTGTGGGACTCTCTATATCAACCCTCGATCGCTTGTGCTTGATATTAATGTAGGGACACAATTTGTCATCACCAGTAACAATGGAACGATGCAGTTGGCTCTGCGATGGTAGGAAAGCAGAGAAATTGTAGCTGCCACCTGACATTCACGATTCCTGCCAGTCAGATTGTGGGGCACCTATTTGTCTAGCTTAGACACCTTCCCTATTGCATACAAATGAGTGAGGGTGTTGTTTTTTGATGCCCCAATCACTTCGGCGGGTTGGCGTGATGTCTGGCATAGGTCGGCTTCCACCAGTTCACGCAGTTGTTCGTCATTGAAGTATGATGGGCGTCCTACACGAAGTCGATCTTCAAGGCTGTAATCACCGGAACAGAAGCGTGCTAATCAATCCTTAGCACTTCATTCAGACATGGTGTGTGAGCCAGAGTTGAAATGATAAAGCAAACAGCCACGTATAAACGATTTGGCTAGATCCATGTTACTTCATCATTGACGGCGTAGCAGAAGATGAGAAATGCATACAATGCATATTAAGGTCACTTCTCATATATGAGCATGTGCACATCCTTCAACATGTCCAGAAAATTCTATCAAAATACCTCCTTTTCAACAGCAGGAACATTCTGTCCAACCCATTATATATATATATATATATATATATATATATATATATATATATGAGTGTGTGTGTGTGTGAGAGAGAGAGAGAGAGAGAGAGAGAGAGAGAGTGTGTGTACGTGTCTGTGTGTACGTGTCTGTGTGTGTGTGTGTCTGTATCTGTGTGTATGTGTATGTGTGTGTGTGTGTGTGTGTGTGTGTGTGTGTGTGTGTGTGTGTGTGTGTAATTGTGTGTATGCGTGAGCTTATAATTCTATTTGTAAACTGTTATCACCAGAAAATTATTTTATATCTAATTTCGTACATAGATAAGCTATTAAAATTGTTAACATATCAGGTGTGTGATCACACGATGAATAGACTAAAATAAAAAATGACTACAAATAAAATCACAAAACTGTTAATTCCAGTAGGTAGTTACTGTAATTGACTGTTAAGAAGTTAATACATCTTGAAGAAAGTATGAATGCCATAACATCATATTTCCATCCAACCAAGATGTCTGAAACGTTAATATACATTACAACACAACATTCTGATAAGTGTTGTGTATTATCTGTGATATTTAATGTTATCTAAAGATAAGAGGATGTTTTCCAATACAGACAACTGCAGAACTTTACTTCGTTGTAAATCTTAATAGTCAACTCCTATTAACAAACCTTGTATACATGTGTATTTGAATATATACTAATATTGTCTGTCTTTCACTCTCTCGTCATCTCTTCTCTCTCTCTCTCTCTGTATATATATATATATATATATGTGTATATATATATATATATATATATATATATATATATATATATATATATATATATATATATATATATATATAAATGGCGTGGTGCGTGGTTGCAAATGGGTTACATATGAATAAATTTAGTCCTTCATCAGTGATCTTCCAGCCTTCATTGGTATTTATCGCTTTAAAGACCATATACCTCTGGTTGGTGCGAGCAACGGCTAAAGAAAGTCGTTGGGACACGTAAAATAGGGTGAAACGAGCGAGACATGTAAACAAACAAAGATGGTAGTGCAACGAAAAGTGAGGAAGAAGGAGTCAAGTCCCTGAAATCGATGAACTTAAGTTCTGTGAAATCGTAGACGAGAGATAAATATATATATATATATATATATATATATATATATATATATAGTTGTCCCCGGTATTCGCAGGGTTACGTTCCTAGAATACCCGCGAAGCGTGAAAAACCGCGAATATCGGACATGGTTCATAAAAAAGCCTATAAACGTCAAAATATAACGTAAAATATGCGAAGGGGCGTCTAATAGGCCAGCAAATACGTTATATTGTTATTAATAATTTAGAGTTAAAAATATATATATTGCCACGAAAAAAGCCATAAAAGAAATCTACGATTATTAGGGAAAAGATATTTACGATGCGTTGGTTTCCACTTCTAAGGAAATTTCCGCGAATAACCGGGATCACGAATACCGGAGGTATACTGTATATATATATATATATTTATATATATATATATATATATATATATATATATATATATATATATATATATATATATATATATATATATATATATATAACGCCAATAAGCGAAAAACGCGTCGATTACTTCACCGTTTTAGCTAAGGCTGGGTGTGACGATGGTCACAACCTTAAACATTCATAGAGAAAGGCCTTCAAATGTTTTTCATAAACATCCCGTATATCATTCAATATACAATACGTACATTTATATGTATATCGCTATATCGGAGCACCCATACATACATATATATATATATATATAGGGTGTCCCAAAAAATGTATACACACTTCAACAGCATTCTATTAAATATGTATATATATTTTGGAGGGAATACTGTATATACGTACATGTATATATATATATATATATGACCCTCCCAAACTACAATTATCAATTTTATATATATATATATATATATATATATATAGTGAAAGATTGAAGAATAACATGGTCGGCTGTACAACAAGGGGCTTTATTTCAAGTATTAACACTTGTTTCATTGATCAGGTGAGTCTAAAGGCCGCTAATAACTCGAAGCTGCGTCACTTGACTTGAAATACAGTGTTTACCTCTGATTAAATCATATTTTTTTTACTTATTTTTTTATTTATCATTTTATTTCTTTATATTTTTACTTTTTATTTTTTTACTTTTTACATATGTAACTTCTCTACCTTTTTATCATTATATTTATTATATTTTATTATTGATGTTATTGTTGTGATGTTATTGTTTTGATTCTACACTGTATCTATATATACCATTGCCATATGTGAGTTCTTTAGTATTCTGAGGATTTGATCAGTGGTAAACACTGTATTTAAGGTCGAGTGACGCAACTTCGAGAGATTAGCGGCCTTTAGACTCACCTGATCAATGAAACAATTGTTAATACTTGAAATAAAACCCCTTGTTGTACAGCCGACCATGATATTCTTCAATATTTCACTATTATTACGCCAAGTATAACCTGCATAGGAATTCTCGCGAACTCGCTACCTAACTATGGAAACATCTTGTTGAGTCAAACAAAGCCGTACGTTAAAACTATCCACAATACAGAGTACTCACAACCTCTAATTGGATTACCTATATAGATAAACCTGTTGGTTTTCACTTCAATTTATTACAAATTTTCGGATGTTTTGCAGTATTACATCTGGCTCTTTTCGAAACAACCAGAGGTCACGTTCACCTTTCATCCTACCGGGATCTACAAGATAAATTACCAGTAAATCACTGAGACTGATACCATCGGCTTTCCCCCTCCCCACAAATATCCGGCCTTGAGCCTAAAGTAGAAGTTATCATCATCATTATTATTATCATTATCATCATTAGAAAATGCCAAAGATAAAATTAAATGAAATAACAGACGAGACAGTAGATTACTCAATGAAGCCAGCAAAACGAAATATATAACAAATCAAATGAAAAACAAATAGATAAATTATAAAGGAAAAGAGTAACAGATGGTTTAGATCTCAAACTTATGAAGTAATCACACAAGTCATTCAAATTATAGCTACAGGAGTGCCGTATTTAAAATCTTTGTGATAAACACCTCTTCAGACTACCTTTGTACTTCTTGTGAAAATGAACCCCAAAATAAGACCAACATTTTTCGTTTTGATTTTACTTTTCACTATGACTCTTGCATCGGAACGACAAGGTTTGTATGTGTTATTTTAATTAACATTGGGTATTTGTTCTTATTGTTGATGTTTACCAAAGTTTTGTTGCTTTTGTTGTTCTTGTTGTTGAACTCACGAAAAATGCTTCCACTAATGGGGCAGCCAGCTCATAAAATCAACGTACAGGTAGCTGAGCATTCCATAAACACGTGCCCCCTTCAACAGAGTTCCCAGGGAGATTCAGCATGACTCAACCAGTGACAAGCCTGGCCATTTGAATTACAGGTTCACCTAAGTGGACTGGTGAAATTTGGAAAATTAGTATCTTGCTCAATATCATAACGTACTTCCAGGAATCGAACTCACGTCCTTACAATCATGAGTCGAACATCCTAACGCCTTGTTGTGTACAAGTAATCCTTTCTTGATTTCCATCATTTAGATTCAGTATGGTATATACAGGGTTTCCCAAAAATTGTATACGCACTTCAACAGCATTCTAATAAAAGTGTTTAAATTTTTGGGCAGACACGCTGTATATAAGACATTTGATGATGATAATGATGATGATGATGATGGATCCGCCGTAGAGTTTTGCGATGAGCGTTCAGTTGTTCGAACAAGTATTCTTCACACACTCGTACACTTTTCGTAATTCCTAAGCTAAATAAGTATGACAGTATGTTAGAAGAGTAGGTCTTTAAATTATATGTACAATCTATTTAATGGGCTTCCACACAATTTCCGTCTATCGAATTTCACTCACAAGGCTTGGGATAATTTGAGGTTATGGTAAAGACTCATCCCACTGAGTAATGACACAAGTACACACACACACATATATATATATACAGTATATACACGAATATAAGTCGACACCTATTTTATGTCTGAGAAATAGGCAAAAATCCAAACCACGTTTGTAAGCCGAGGCAGCTCATCAACATTTTATGTTTAGATGGCCTGGTTTTGAAATGCTCATGAGTATAAAATATATTTATGAAATTTTAATATTTTTTATGTTTAAAGTGTTGTTTAGAGAATAGTTGTGTAATGAGTTTTCATTGGCTATCGGTAGAGCGTCAGACGCCATGCTTTGCAGCATAGAGTTACGGCCCTTTCCAGTCTGAGTTCAAATCCCGCCGAGGTTAACTTTGCCTTTCATCCTTATGGGGTCGACAAAATAAAGTACCAGTAATGCACTGGGATAATTGCTAGCCTTGTGCCAAAAGTAGAAACTATCTAAACTATAATAAAGTAAGGAGTGCGGGACTGCTTCCAGAATAAATTTTATCATCCCGTTTGTAAAATAAGTTGGATTACTTTGAATAAATAATTGTCTCTACTTTAGGCACAAGGCCAGCAATTACCCAGTGCATTACTGGTACTTTATTTTATCGACCCCGTAAGGATGAAAGGCAAAGTCAACCTCGGCGGGATTTGAACTCAGATCGTAAAGGGACGTAACTATGCTGGAAAGCATGGCGTCCGACCCTCTACTGATACTGCCAATCCACCGCCCTTACTTTGAATAAATAATGAATGAATATTACATAATGTATCTACTAAATTTCATTATTCTTGATTAAATATAAATAATATCGTTGCTTATTTTAAGATTCACTTCTTTAAAATTTTCAAATGTCAACACTTCCGGTTAGCGATCGCTTAAATAAACATTCATATATTTCCGTCACTAATTATCTCCTAATGCAGTTTATATATAATATCGTTTTTTTTAATGTATCGTGGATTACATTACTAATTACATAAGAGAGTGTAACGCAGTCTTCGTTCAATTTCTGTGTATATTGTCAATTGCGATTTTATTTGATGTATCATATCTACATACATATATACTTGCGTATAATATCAATATATACACTACACATGTTAGGAGAAAACCACCCGAGGGTGGTTTTTCTGCTAGTTATGTTAAGTCTCAATAAGTTTTTCAAATGTTTGTTTACTTCCGACAACTCACATGCTAGGATTACTTTGTAAGCTAAAGATTGAATAAGAGAACTTTGTATAGGGATTAATAGAGTAGAAGAGGGAGGGAGGGAGGGAGAAAGAGAGAGCAGAGCAAGAAGGGAGAGAGAGTGAGAGCAATAAAACACAAGTCAGAAGTAAAACTTTAATCTTACAGAAAATTGAAAGAAAAAGTATTAGTAAATCAGAGAAAAACAGTCGGCGCAGTACCTACTACACAGAATAGGAAGGTAATCAGTTGACAATAAATGTAGGTTGTGCGACACAAAGACCGAAGATTTTAGCCACATTATTGTCAACTGTGAAAGAATGTCTTCTTGATACTACCTCCACATGAGGCATGATGTAATAGCTAGAACAATCTCGAATACATTACGGAAGATGAAAATAACAACAAATAGGTGGAATATGTTGAGATTGATAGCCCAAAGGAATATTGGTGGAACCTAAAAATAAAAACCACTACCAATTAAAGCACAACTGGCCTGATATTATTGTTTTATTCCACGCATTAAACACCTGCTCTGTTGTAGATATCAGCTACTCACTTGATGTCAGTGTGGTAAGAAAAATGCAAGAGAAGAAGGATATCTAAGGACCATTGCTGAGTAGTTTTCAGATCCAGTATCCAAGATAAACCTTCAGCTTCATACTCGCCATTATTGGAGTTACAGGTTATATACCAACTCGTCTGGACGAAAGTATAACTGAACTTCGATTTGTGGAAAAAGGATACAGCTCCTTAATTCAAAAGCTACAAGTGGCTATGAAATCTGGAACCTTCAACATTTGTAAAACATTCGTACAATTCAAAGGATGAATTCAAAGGATGAATAAGAGACGACGACAGTTTCCTTTTCTTTACAATATTGCCACTGGTAAGGTGGCCTGTCAAAAATAAACTCGAAATTGTGTGATAGAACATACATACATTTTAAGATGTTAATGTTTTGTTTGTTTGTTTTTTTGTTTTAATTTCAGACAGCCTAGCTCTTACTTTACATGGTTCCTATGCCAAGTGTTTAAACTCATGTCGAAAACTCAACATAAAGCATCTGTCAACCACTAGTTTGATGTGGTTCTGTCACAGATTATGTTTATCTATGATTCTGAAAAAAACCGAGGTCTTAGGTAAATTCAATGCTCTTTCTCCTATTTTCTTTTCTATTTCATATCCCTGGCTTCTGCTACTGCTTTTGTTGTTGATTGAATTGTTGATGCTGTTTTGCCTTCCACTACCTTGGACTATGATCGAAGGCATTCCAGCCATGACTATTCCGTCCTTTTTAAGAATATCTAGGAGTAATATGTCAATAATCTGGATGTCCCTGACAGAGATAGACAATATGCCAATAGGCTGGGTATCCCTAACAGAACCTGATAATAGTCCGGATGTCCCTGACAGAGATAGACAATAGACTGGGTGTCCCCGACAGAATAAGACAATAGGCTGCGTGTTCCTGATAGAGCTAGACAATAAGCCGAATGTCCCTGAAAAAGTTAGACAATAAGCTGGGTGTCCCTGACTAAGATAAAGAATTGTTGGCCTTGTGCCTAGATCAGAAACCATTATCTATACATATATATAAAACTGTAGTTGTCTGTGTGTGTGTGTTTGTGTCCTAATTTTGGCAAAGTCTATACAAATCCACATTTCTACTCCGATAGACTTCAAACTTGGATTTATATATTCCTTGCGGTCTAAAGATATTAACTGCAGCTTTTATTTTTCAATTTTCTGTTGTTAAAGGCATTTTTTTCGCTAAATCATTAAGCCTTTTTTTTCCATTTATGCAATTTTGACTACAATGTTCAAGAGAGACAACTCTTTAGTATTTTGAAAGAGTTACCTCTCTTTATAGACTATATTATCCCTACTTAAACGTACATCGCTTGAAATTGTTGATGGTGACCCCAATAGTAACTTCGAAGCGTTCGGCATCCGATATAACAGTTCGGTCTATATCAGATTGGGTAGATTTACGAAGAGGCTATGGTCTCCTGTGGGGAAGGCCCAACGTGCTGTGCGGTTGCATGACATGTCTTACTCAAGCATTGCAGACTTTACTCTGTACAGTATGCATGCAGGTGCAATAGACATAACTGATGATGTGTGTCTGGATGACAGGGTGCGAATCTATAAAACTCGAAAAGTACCTAACCGATTTTCTCCAAATGGAAGAAAAATCATATTCTAAGATTCAGTACGCCTAAAGAGTATCCAGCTGATTTTCTTCAGATTTTGCACATGCATGCAGATATTTCACGATTCGGGTCTGCTGGTGTTCTGCATTTCCAGTAGATGAACAATCATTCCCTGAGAATAAGGGAATTCAAAAAGTACACAGCTACATTCCTCAATCTTTGCATATGCGTGTTGCTATTTCACGTCCCCTACCCCGTGCAACGCTGGGTCCTGCTGCTAGTTAAACAATAAAGACGTGGGCACCAAATATTGCTGCCCATGTGCCTAAATCAGAAACCTCTATTATTATTATACTGAATGTATTATTATTATAATGAAGGTGGTGAATTGGTAGTATCGGTAGAGCGTCAGACGCCATGCTTTACAGCATAAAGTTACGGCCCTTTACGTTCTGAGTTCAAATCCCGCCGAGGTTAACTTTGCCGTTCATCCTTACGGGGTCGATAAAATAAGGTACCAGTAATGCACTGGGGTAATTGCTGGCCTTGTGCCTAAAGTAGAAACAATTATTATACTGAATGTAGAGGATTGACAGAGTGGTCAGAACGTCGGACAAAAGACTTTGCAGTATTATTTAGTTACGCCTTTCAACGTTCTGAGTTCAAATCCTGCCGAGGTCAACTTTGCATCGATAAAATAAAGTACCAGTAATACACTGGAGTCGATTTAATCGACTTTCTCCTCCCCTTCAAATTGCTGGCCTTGAATCCAAAGTAGAAACAATTATGACTATTATTACTGTTTCAGGATAACTAAAGGCTGGATATGCTACAATGAGAGAAAGTCCACATCTGAAGATTTATGAAGCTACAGAGAAGTGGTGATTAACTCCAGGCATTTGGAAATAATGAAAATGTAATTATGTGGAAATAAAATTCTAAAGCCAGAAAAAAAAAATTACGTCGTGTCAATATAGGTTTCAATGGATGATAATTGTGTGTGTGAGTAAAGGAAAAGAGTCAGGACCCCGACACTGAGCTCCGGTCGTTTCGACAGCTAGGTCCGAACTGAGTTTGGATCTAGCTGTCGAAATGGCCGGAGCTCAGCCGTCGGGGTCCTGACTCTTTTCCTATTACCCACTCTACTACCCTAAGTATTAAGTACTCTGGTAAGTTACGGACCACCTGGTATCTTACTTCACCCTCTTTGTTATATATATATATATATATATATATATATATATATATTATAAATTAATAAAAATAAGGAATAAAAACAAAGAAACAGTTCCTTATATTAAAAAATTCATCATTTTACGATCGTTTCTAGGATATTATATATGTGTGTTGGTATGTATATCATATAGATCTATGTAAAATTTTTACAAACTATCATATACATATATATATATATATATATATATATATTTAGAAACACACAGATACATGCGGACACACACATATATACATGAATGCATCCGCACCCAACTGTGAGTTAAGGGTGCCAACTTCACCGATGTTGCTCAATGAATGACTGGGACAGACCAATTCAGTTTGAACCAGACTGAACCAGTATCAGAGTTAAAAATACATTATGAAGAGAGAAGAAACATTTAGATATAATTAGTAATAAAATGTATCATACCTAAACTGTTCCTAAATTCCTCGACTACGTAGTTTCGTGGCATAAACAAAAACAATATATCAAAGATATAGAGTCCTTGCGAGGTCTGCCGACTTATCAAGAGGATACCTCATTTTACTAGTCTCAAGAACGCGTCTACACGACGTGAGAAAGAATCCCAAAAGGCGGAGGGGGAGACGGTCACGCGATATAACGGTCGAGAAACAGAGCTAAGCCTCTTATAACCACGAAGAAAATACCACGGAGGCGGAGGGGGCATTCATATCGAGGCCGTAGAAGAGGTAGTGAAGAAGGCGAGAAGTATGAGTAATGGAAGCTTTCCAGTTGTCCCCACACCTCAAAGATTGCTCGACCAGAGGGAGTTATTAATATATTTAGAAACACACAGATACATGCGGACACACACATATATACATGAATGCATCCGCACCCAACTGTGAGTTAAGGGTGCCAACTTCACCGATGTTGCTCAATGAATGACTGGGACAGACCAATTCAGTTTGAACCAGACTGAACCAGTATCAGAGTTAAAAATACATTATGAAGAGAGAAGAAACATTTAGATATAATTAGTAATAAAATGTATCATACCTAAACTGTTCCTAAATTCCTCGACTACGTAGTTTCGTGGCATAAACAAAAACAATATATCAAAGATATAGAGTCCTTGCGAGGTCTGCCGACTTATCAAGAGGATACCTCATTTTACTAGTCTCAAGAACTCGTCTACACGACGTGAGAAAGAATCCCAAAAGGCGGAGGGGGAGACGGTCACGCGATATAACGGTCGAGAAACAGAGCTAAGCCTCTTATAACCACGAAGAAAATACCACGGAGGCGGAGGGGGCATTCATATCGAGGCCGTAGAAGAGGTAGTGAAGAAGGCGAGAAGTATGAGTAATGGAAGCTTTCCAGTTGTCCCCACACCTCAAAGATTGCTCGACCAGAGGGAGTTATTAATATATTTAGAAACACACAGATACATGCGGACACACACATATATACATGAATGCATCCGCACCCAACTGTGAGTTAAGGGTGCCAACTTCACCGATGTTGCTCAATGAATGACTGGGACAGACCAATTCAGTTTGAACCAGACTGAACCAGTATCAGAGTTAAAAAATACATTATGAAGAGAGAAGAAACATTTAGATATAATTAGTAATAAAGGACTCTATATCTTTGATATATTGTTTTTGTTTATGCCACGAAACTACGTAGTCGAGGAATTTAGGAACAGTTTAGGTATGATACATTTTATTACTAATTATATCTAAATGTTTCTTCTCTCTTCATAATGTATATATATATATATATATATATATATATATATGTATATGATAGTTTGTAAAAATTTTACATAGATCTATATTATATATATATATATATATATATATATATATATATATAATGGTTGACCGTATATTTAATTCATTTCCACGTGCTGTTGGGTAAATATTCTATAGCGGTTGGACGCGAAGACGCTGCAGTGGCGTATTTATTTACTGTTTCTTCATAGGTGCCTTTTATTCTTATAGCCTGGTCTAATTGATTTTTTTGTGCAGTTAATTATGCTGATTGGGAGTAGAGATCATGTATATATATTATCAAATAATTCTCTGGACATGCTTTACTCTATAGTATTTTGCTCTGATTGTTTAATTTATTAATTCTTCATTGAGCCACATCGTGAATAGTTGCCAAAACACATATATACCTGTGACTTTGTTTAATTGGTGTATGGGTAAATATTTATATTTAATAATCTCCCATAAGGTTGAGATACAATTTGGGCGATATTGGGCTGCGCTTTCTAGCAACCAACCCACTCGCCGTAAGCAACCAATCACACCCTTCCTGACTTGACCACTGCACGTCACAGCTTTCAACCATTTTTAATTCGTGTATGGCGGGGGCCACTTCGAAAAATAATCTGTCCTAGCGAGTTTGTCCCTGAAGAGCTCTAAACTCGAGATTCATCCTTAATAAGGTATCTCAAAAGTGAGCGAAACCCATGGGTCGGGATTTAGTGATTTAATCCTGATATGTATATAAGCATTTCTAACTTTAATTTTACCTAATTTTGTATGGTTGACCGTATATTTAATTAATTTCCCCTTGCTGTTGAAATGTTAGGTAAATATTCTATAGCGGTTGGACGCGAAGACGCTGCTGTGGCGTATTTATTTACTGTTTCTTCATAGGTGCCTTTTATTCTTATAGCCTGGTCTAATTGATTTTTTGTGTGGTTAATTATGCTGATTGGGAGTAGAGATGATGTATATATATTATCAAATAATTCTCTGGACATGCTTTACTCTATAGTATATATATATATATATATATATATATATATATATATATATATATATATATATATATATATATATGAATGTATATATAGTGTATTTTGCAATACACTGTATGCTTAATTAAAAGCATTTTGAAGACCTTACGCTATTGTTTTAGAGTAGTGACAGTCTCACTTACTTAAAATTTTCAGCAAACAGGGTGAGATAAAACTGACAGAGCTCTGTTTTGTACTTTTTGGTACTTATCAAAGCTAAGTACTCCACCTGTTTGCTGAAAATCATGAATGTTTGATTCTTATAGAATTCTAGTAATAATCAGGAACTGATTATACAGAGCAGTTGCCGGTCAAGCAGAAATTAAAAATTAGAATTGGTGCTCTGAAATAGCGATATATATATATATGAATGTATATATAGTGTATTTTGCAATACACTGTATGTTTAATTAAAAGCATTTTGAAGACCTTACGATATTGTTTTAGAGTAGTGACAGTCTCACTTACTTTAAATGTTCAGCAAACAGGGGGAGATAAAGCTGACAGAGCTCTGTTTCGTACTATTTGGTACTTATCAAAGCAAAGTACTCCACCTGTTCGCTGAAAATCATGAATGTTTGATTCTTATAGAATATATATATATATATATATAACGAAGGAAGTGTGGTAAGGAACCAGATGGACCATAACTCACCAGAGTACTCAATACTTAGAGTAGTAGAATGGGTGATAGGAAAATGTTCAAGACCCTGACGCCAGAGCTCAAGCCGTTTCGACGGCTATTTCTGGACTAAAGTAGAATTTTTAGCGTGGTAATAAATAGCAGAACTTTTCAAGGGGTAATTCCTTATATGGGAAGGTTGTAGTTGTCAAAAGGATTGGTCAAAATTTCTTGTAAACACAATTAATTAGTCCGGTGCAACTGGGTGTAGGCGTGTCCGGTGGCTGTGAGGGAGCCGCTCATGCAACCAGGTAGTTCTTCAACAGCTGCCCATCGGAACCGGTATTCAGGGACTCCAGGAACCTCATTGTCAAGCTTGACATGAGGAATGCCTTCAACTCTTTACGCCGGGATCATCTTTTCGAGGCCTGCTTCAGCCGAGCCCCCTCTGCCTACCCGACTGGCCTACCTGTCGTATGGAGCCCCAAGCATGCTCCTTGCTGCTGATACAGTCATACCCTCAGCTACAGAGGTCCAACAGGGTGACCATTTGGGACCCCACTGTTCGCCCTTAGTATTGACCACATCGCTCGGAGTATCACGGCCCCTCTCAACGTTTGGTATCTGGATGATGCTACGTTGGGCGGGCCCGTACGGACGGTCTGCCATGACCTTCAATCGGTGGTTCCTGCTCTGGCGGGAATCGGCCACCAGGTCAACTCGGCCAAGTCGGAGGTGATGAATGTCAGCCTCGATGCTGCGAGCTTTGCAGCCTCCATCTTGGACGTGCGGTCCATTCTCCGCCAGGTTCAAGTGACTCCCAAAGAGGATGTCCTCATCCTCGGGTCACCGATCCACTCGCCGGCCATCCGCTCCACCATCAGGTCCAGGCTTCAACAGCTCCAGACTCTCACGATCCGACTGGGCTTGATTGACGGCCACCCAGCTCTCTTTCTGCTAAGGAACTTCTTCGCCATGCCGAAGCTCCTCTATACACTCCGTAGCGCTCCGTGCTACACCCAGACATCTGACCTCGCTGACATCGATACTTGTATCCGAGCAGCAGCCGAGGAGATATGCAACGTCAAGTTTGACGACATAGGGTGGCAAGAGGCCACTTTACCTGTCAGGTATGGCGGCCTAGGCCTCCGGTCCCCGATCTCACTAGCTTTGCCGGCGTATCTTTTGTCGGTAACCTAGTGCCGCGTCCTCGTCAGCAGGGTTCTTCCAAACACAACAGAACCCTCTGTGTTCAGACAACATGAGGCCACCTGTGAGACGTATGACCGGCTGGGACTTAGCCCAGTAGACGTCCCTCCTCCTTCTCCCCCTGTTGACGTCAAGTTCCCCCAACGCACTTGGGATGCCATCCAGTGCAGCCTGGCCTCAGACAAGCTCACGCGCCAGCTCGACCAGCACAGCCTTGCTTGTTTTCGCGCGGCCTCCAAACCCCACAGTGGTGCCTGGCTCCACGCCCTGCCGTCCTTCTCCAGTGGCACGCAGCTAGACAACCGTAGCGAGTGCATTGGCGTTTCCCTGAGGCTCGGCCTCCGGATCTGCCAGCCACACCGATGTCGCTGCGGGTCCACCGTGGACTCTTTCGGCCGCCACCCGCTTTCCTGTCGCCACAGTGCCGGCCGCATTCCACGCCATACTGCCCTCAACGATGTCATTAAGCATAGCTTGGACGCTGCAGGCTTCCCTTCCCAGCTCGAACTGGTGGGGCTGGATCGAGGGGACGGCAAAAGGCCAGATGGCATGACCCCTCGTCTGGGATGCCACTTGCACCGACACTTTCTGCAGCCGCAACCTGGTGCAGTCTGCTGCACGTCGGCATGATGGGGCCAAACTCCTCAAATACCGGTCGCTCTCCGACAGGTTTGCGGTCGTACCCCTGGTAGTGGAGACTTCTGGTGTCCTCGGCCCCAGGGCTACCTCCTTACCCACCACCATAGGCGCTGAGCTGGCCAGCCGCAGGTGTGAGCCCCGCGAGTTGGGGTGGCTTTTCCAGCGCGTCTCCCTTGCCGTCCCCCAGGGAAACACCTTCTCCATTCTGTCCGCCGGAGCTGTGGGTGGGCTCCTTCGCGTACCGTTGTAGTTATTGTAGAAGAAACAGGAAGACAACAACTGGAAAGTTTGATTTTATACTTTATCATTTACTTATACAGTAATACTAAATCCTTCATGGCGGTGGGTGGGAGGTAGGGGTGGCTGAACTTGCCCGAAGAACAATGAGGGAGTGGGTGGAGCCGATCAAGCGTTTTAAAGTGAATTCTATACAGCAAATTCTATGAAAGCTAGCCTAATTTCATAGATTCCTTAGAATTTGCTGTATACAATTCACTTTCAACGCTTGACTGGCTCCACCCACTCCCTCATTGTTCTACAGGCAAGTTCAGCCTCCCCCACCACACCCACCACCATGAAGGATTTAATTGTGTTTACAAGAAATTTTGACCAATCCTTTTGACAACTACAACCTTCCCATATAAGGAATTACCCCTTGAAAAGTTCGGCTATTTATAACCACGCTAAAAATTCTACTTTAGTCCAGAAATAGCCGTCGAAACGGATTGAGCTCTGCCGTCGGGGTCTTGAACATTTTCCTATATATATATATATATATATATATATATATATATATATGTGTGTGTGTGTGTGTGTGTGTGTGTATGTGTGTGTGTGTGTGTGTATGTGTGTGTGTGTGTGTGTGTCATAGTTTTATCGCTCTACATGACTGAATACAAGAAATGTAAATCTGAGTTTTTCGAATATTAATGATAATATTCGATTCGTTTGCAATTAAGCAAACAGCCTCTTAAGCCATATTTGCATAATTTCAAACGAATCGAATATGCTTAATATTCGAAAAACTCAGCTTTACATTTCTTGTATTCAGCCATGATCAGTCGGTCTGCTAATATACAGATCCGACTGATCAGGCTGTCTGCTAATATGTAAATCAGGCCAATCAGTCACTGTATATTCTATAGAATATCATATATTTTCACTAGCTCTGATAGCAGGTAAACTATATACGGTACCGATGAAGGGTAATCACCCAGAGACATTAGCCTGCCGTTCTGTTTATATATGCTAACACAAGAACAAGAATGATGAGGTTATTTTACTCACATGGCTTAAGAGGCTGTTACTCTGGACTTTCGGCCGTCTATCAGAGGTTCATTAGTCAAGATGATGAGCCTGTGATAAACAGCTGAAATTCCAGGATAACAAGACTCATCCTGCCGAGGTTAACTTTGCCTTTCATCCTTACGGGGTTGATAAAATAAAGTACCAGTAATGCACTGGATAATTGCTTGTCCTGTGCCAAACGTAGAAACAATTATTAGCCTTAATAAAATGAATATTTAAACTCTACCACTTCGGTATTGAGTACTCTTTTCAGTCAACCACTTACGGATATATATATATATATAAGATATCATGTTAAATATAAATCCTTATATATATATATACATATATAAATGGAAAAAATGAAACGAAATTTCATTTCTCACTCTTAGTACGGCTGTTACTTAAATATAAATATGTATACGTACATACATATATGTAATCAGACGTACAGTAGTATGTAAATATATACATACATGCACACATATATATATATATACGTATGGGTTTACCGAACATTTATTATAATGCTCGGTTTGTTTGTAAACAAACATCCCGAATTAAGCCGTACAGTGTTTAGCAACCATCGTTGCCCTTTTGTACAACACTGACAAAGGAACGATGTACTAGTTTCAAGCTTATTAGCTATCGTCAGCACCGTATACCTTCCTGCCAGAAGATTGAACGTCTGAAAGTATATACTTTCCTTATGCATATTAACGGTTGAGCAGCCTAATTTGCATATCAAGTGAGTTAATCGGCCGGGCGCACCGAAAACGATAAATGGAAAAAATGAAACGATATGCAAATTAGGCTGCTCAGCCGTTAATATGCATAAGTAAAGTATATACTTTCAGACATTGACTCATCTGGCAGGAAGGTATACGGTGCTGACGATAGCTAATAAGCTTGAAACTAGTACATCGTTCCTTCGTCAGTGTTGAACAAAAGGGCAACGATGGTTGCTAAACACTGTACAGCTTAATTCGGGATGTTTGTTTACAAACAAACCGAGCATTATAATAATTGTTCGGTAAATCCATACGTACATATATATATATGTGTGTGCATGTATGTATATATATACATACTACTGTACGTCTGTATACATATATGTATGTACGTATACATACTTATATTTAAGTAACAGCTGTACTAAGAGTGAGAAATTAAATTTCGTTTCATGTTTTCATTTATCGTTTTCGGTGCGCCCGGCCGATTAACTCACTCGATATGCAAATTAGGCTGCTCAGCCGTTAGTATGCATAAGGAAAGTATATACTTTCAGACGTTCAATCAGACAAAGTAGAGAAAGTTGTTAAAAGAATGAGATGGAAAGCTTTGATTTTCGATGGACACTTTAACACGGTCTCTACAGAATATTTTGATATCAAGTCTCATAAATACCCGCAAAGAGTAAGAATTAGCTAGTTTTTTAAAAATAGACAATAGAACAGAAAAACTTGCTATTAATCGTCCTAGTTGTAGATTAATCAACCCGGCTAAGACTGAAATCGGTCTTGCTAGCAAAAAAAAATTAAATAATATAAACAAACATATTAGAAGTAAGTCTGAATTACTCCAATGAATAAATAGCTCTTCCGTAGTACATTGGTTTAATAATATGAAAGATAAAAATATTTCTAGATTCACCCAATTTGGCATTGTAGACTTCTACCCGTCTATTACTCACCCTTTTAACGAATGCCTTAAATTTTGCTAGAAAGTTTATTAATATTTCTGATATTGAAGAGAATGTCATTTTGCATGCTAGAAACACTTTACTATTTACTAATAATGACACTTGGGTAAAAAAAATCTAACTCAGAGAACCCATTCGATGTCTCAATGGGTTCTTTTGATAGTGCTGACGTGTGTGATTTAGTCGGCCTATTCCTCCTACACACACTTAAAGAGAAATTCCCTAACCATACCTTTGGGCTTTATCGCGACGATGGTCTAATAATTTCCCATACCACTATAGGCCATAACTTAGATAGATTCAGGAAAGACTTAATAAAAACCTTCACTAGTTTTAATCTTAAAATTACCATTGACACTAACCTTTCTAATGTTAATTTTCTAGATATAAACCTAGATCTGCCTACTGCTTCTTATAAACCGTACCATAAACCTAATGAAAATTTAAAATATATAAATAAAGGCTCTTGCCATCCTCCTATAGTTTTTAAAAATCTTATCCCTAATATTAGCCGTAGGATCTCCACCCTCTCTTCCTCAGAAGCTATTTTCAATAAGGCATCCCCTACTATAATAAAGCCCTTCAAAATAGCGGATTTAGTGAACCGATTAAGTACATACCCAACAATACTAACTCCTTTAAACATAATAATAGGAAAAGAAAAATAATCTGGTTCACATCCCCCTACTCTTTAGCAGTTAAAACTAATGTAGGCAAAACATTCCTAGAGCTCTTAGATAAACATTTCCCTAGAACACATAGATACTATAAGATCTTCAATAGAAACTGTGTCAAAATCAGCTACTCCTGCGGTCTCCCTATCCAGAGAACATCAAAATTGCTCCTGTAGAGTCAAAAGTGAATGCCCCTTACAAGGTAAATGCAAAACCAAAGCCATTGCATATGCGGTTAAAGTGACAACCACCAGCAACAACCTACCAGCCACTAACGAACGATATGTGGGTATGACACAAGACAAATAAATTCAAAACGCGTTATTACTCACATGTCGCATCTTTCCGACATCCTGAAAAAAGATTTACAACAGCTCTGGCTAGCAGAATATGGGATTTGAAAGACCAAGGTATCCAATATAAATTAGATTGGTCAATTTTGAACCAATCTAAAGAATATGCAAGAGGAACAAGAAGAGGAGCACTTTGCATAAGTGAAAAATATTGGATTTTACAGAACCTTAAATCACCAAAAAACCTGCCTAAATGCAAAAACAGAAATTTTCACCAGTTGCCCACACATGAAATCACACTTGCTTTCCAGCTCATATAAACTTAACTCACTTTCAGACACTTATCCTCCATAAACTCTTGTTCTTCAGTTTCCTTAAATTACCCTCTTTACAGATTTCTCTTTCTGATTTACTTTTATTTTTATTTTAACTTCACATTCACCAGTGACCCCCCTGCTTTTTGATTCACTTACTTTATATCTTCACAATTTTACATATTTTACTTCCCCATTTTCTTTCACTACCTGATATTACATGTCACCTGCGTTTTCAACTCCAGTTATATTCTGTTGTCTCTCAGCCGCTTTTATGTATGTTTACTTGCGTATAATTTGTACTCATTTATTCATACGGCTGGTTTTTATATTGCATCTATGCGTGTGAGTGTGCATGTGTATGAGTGTTTGTATATGTATACGAATGCATTCGTATGTGCGCGTGTGTGTATATGTATTTTTATATCTATGTTTTTTACATACTTATATATGTGTGTGTGTGTGTATGTATATATGTGTATGTGTATATATATATAGTCGCGTGCGTGCGTGATTAGATGTACATGTACGTATATATATGTGCTTCGTGTGTATGTATGCGCGCTTTTGTATGTATGTGCTTTTGTCTGTACGTATTTATATATATATGTGTATGTACGAACCTATGTATGTTTTCTATTTTTTCTAGTGTTACTTTATAATTGATAACCCCTCCCTCTTACTTTCTCTTTGATTTAATTTTTTTATTCTCATATATTTTTTCATTTTCATATTTTATATTTTTTTATATATGTATCGAACTTCTGCCTGACACTGCTTTGACTGATACACTCCCTTCCCTGTATGTGGTTGCGCGCGTGTGTGTGTGTGTTTATTAAATTTAGCTCTGTAACTTACATAGAGCACTCTTCACTCCTATGACTTTTTCAATTTTCAACGGAAACTTCAATACTTATATGCTTTATAAAACGCTTTATATTTAACATATCTTACTTTCTTCTTGCCTTTTTATTCTCAAGAGGCCTTCGTGCTATAAAAATCATAACACCTTCTCTCTGATGTCACATAAAATTCTATGTACATGTTTTGGCTTAATTGGTGGACAAGCAATACCATTGGTAGGGGTCAAAACTGCCAAAGTCCATCTCAATGGCTGAAGACCCTGGAATTCTGTTTCATTTGTATTTTGATTTTCAAAGAATAATTTTTTAAGATTTTTCTTTTAAAATAATTGTTTTTCGTTTTGCCTAGTTTTCTCTTTGCTAATTTTCTTAAGTTTATATATACATAAAAGCGGACTTTGCCCAATTTCACCTCTCAACAGTAATGACACAGGACCGTGACCTCTGGTGTCACGCAGTAATACAGAAGACCCAACTTCCCACGGGAACAAGCCGAAGCTGAAGCATATAGACAATATGCCCCACATCCCCTCCCACTGCAAAGATGTCACAACAAAAAAGTACCCAGACCACACAGTAAAGTGGTCGTGTAGGCGCCACGGAAAAAAATCACCCAGCACTCACTGTAAATGAGATTGGTGTTAGGAAGGGCATCCAGCTGTAGAAATCAAGCCAGAATCAGTTCCCGCATGAGCAAGACAAGGTCACCCGACCTAACACTGCCCACAACAGGACAACCCGTCTAACCCATGCTAGCGTGGAAGAACAGACGTAAAACGGTGATGATGATATATATATATATATATATAAAATATAAAGATTTACATATAATAATTCTAAGGACATGATTTATGATATATATATATATATAGCCGTTTTTCGCGTGTTGTGTTGAAGCAAATAACTATGTGTATACTCTGGGAATGTATCTTACATTGCCCATGGAGTACGCTAAGATACAACCGGTACTGATTCAGAAGTCTCAGACACGGGAACCTCTACATCTCCAAGCGAGAATGAAGAGGACCCTCAAAAAATCCAAAAAAGACACAAAAACACCTACAGAAAACACGCACACACCAAACCCCACCATAAACGACACCCACACCACCACAAAAAGAAAACTACAAACAGAAACTACACATACAAAACAAAACATTACACATACATAAAAACAAGAAACAAAGAACTGGTGGAAACTGTCCGAAAGAACCCCACAATACAAACGGAAGGGAAAACCTTCCCCACCCCAAACCTTAAACTTATCAGGGTAACAACCCTACAGTATGAAACATTAAAAGAGAACTGATGTGGGCCCCCCTTGCCAAAAACCCCTTAACCGTGTCCAGCTAAAAGGATTCCCTCCCTCCCTAAACACCACCAATCCGGACATGGAGATCGAACAACCCGACACCCAGGAAACGAAAAGGTAAGTTCCTTCCTTTCCTCTCCTTAACTCTTCTTCACCAACATGGCGACTATACAAGCTGGATGTTTGAATGTACGTGGCCTGGGCATGTCCTGGAAACAGAGCCAGCTTTTAAATGATCTCAGGTCACATTGTATAGATGTGATAGCCACCACCGAGTCCAGGATTCACGACAAGCAGCAGCTAACCCCCATGTTCGATGATTTTGAGATCTATGCATCTCTCTGTCAGCCAGGAGGTGGAGGGGGAGTTGCTGTTCTGTTTCGAAAAAACTTGGATCTCAAAATACAGACGATTCACTTGGACCCGGAGGGCCGGCTGGTGGCCGTATATGCCCTGACTGGGACATCGCGACCAGAGTGCTTCAAGCATCTGGAGCCATTCCTGGGAACGTCTCGCTCCTTAGTGTTAGCGTGGGACTGGAATGGCATCTTAGACGCACGTTGGGACTATGTAGGAGCTTGTGATAATAGAGGAGTGTGTAATAGCCTAAAAAATCTCATCAGCCAATTCCAACTGGCTGATAGATATCGACTAGACACCTCAAGTGCACCACTGTGGACGTGGAGCAACCGCACTGGGTCTTCTAGATCGTATTTAGATAGATTTTTAATTAGACAGAATGATAAGGAAACATGTCCACAAATTCACATAGTTGCCTATTCAGACCACAAATTAGTCATCTGCGTAGTCAACCTTGATAGAACACAGACAGGGACCCGGATACTGGAAGCTAAACATGTCGCTCCCGGCGCGTAAGGCCTACAGTAAACGGATTAACACCTTAGTTAAGTGCCAGTTGACGGGGGCGATCGTCAACAACAGGTGATGGAGCTCTCGGGAGAGCAATTAGAATAGAATCAATAGCATTTAGCAAGGAAGTAGCTTTAGAAAAGAAAAAAAACTGAAAAGGAACTGGTAGCTAAAATAGAAGAGGCACTAAGGAATGGCAGTACAGCTGACGTGCTAGCGGCGAGAAAGGCACTAGACCAGTTCTTCAACGTAAAACACGAAGGTTATATTGTCAGAAGTAGAACACGTGCTCTAAGAAACGAGGGAGCCAAAGCTGTTAGCTGGGCCCGGGTGGCAACAAATCCACAATTCGGTCTTTGCAAGACAAAGATGGACGCATTATACTTGAATCCAAGCAGATGTGCACGGTCTTCCAGCAGCATTTTGCACAACTGTTCGGGTAAAGCGGTACATCGAGCGAGGTGGACTTCAGCTCCTACCTCGACAACGTACCGCGACTCTCGAGCACGGATGCGGAGAGCTGAGCTGCGAAAGGCCGAATAGAAGGTGCCCTAGGCCGCTGCGGGAAACGCAAATCACCCGGTTTAGATGGTTTACCCTATGAGATTTACATAGGCATGCCAGACGTGTTCTCTGGCATCCTCGAAGCGGTCTACTGCAACTGGCAGCAGAACGGGAGGATTCCCAGTACTGTAGGCCGAGGTGTGGTAACGCTGATCAGAAAGATGAGATAAGCAATTTCAGGCTCATAACTCTGCTCAACACAGTTAAAGATTTTGGCCAAGGTGTTAGCAGATAGGCTGGCGCTTGTCGTCGAGAACCTGGTAGGGGAAGCCCAAACGTGTGCAATCTCGACCAGGTCCATACACGACAACCTCCACCTCATAGAGAGGGTAGGGTGTAAACTTGGCTTCGGTGGGGCTCTGATCAATTTAGATCAGTCTAAGGGTCGACCATCAATACTTGGAAGCAGTTCTCAGGGCGGCCGGCTTCGGTCGCGTCTTCAGAGGCTGGATCGCTGTCATGCACACCAGCATCTGCTCGGCAGTCAAGGTGAATGGCTACCTATCAGAGCCATTCCAAATTATGCGTTCCATCTGTCAAGGATGCCCTCTCTCCTCCATTCTGTATTTACTGACTCTCGAGCCGTTACTCCGGAAGTTGGCTGTTGCAGAGCATCCCGATCGAACCAGGACTGCGGAAAGCACCGTCAGCCTATGCCGACGACATAACCGTAATGGTGTCGAAATCTCGGAAATCAGGGTAATCGGCAACCTATTACAGGAATACGAAACGTTGACAGGAGCAAGACTAGACCCAAACAAATGTCGGTTTGCAACTCTGCACACGGAGAGGCAAACCCATGCCTTCCGACAGTGTCGTTGGACGCTGGACAGAAGGACCGGTGAAATTGCTCGGGGTCTGGTTTGGTCCAGACCTCCAGATGGACAAGAACTGGAACGAGGTCACGGCGGTGTTTGCACTCACCAGAAGTGGGCTGAGTGCAAACTCTCCTTGAAGGGTCGAGCTGAGATGGCGAACACTTACATAGCGTCCGTCATCTACTACCGCTTGACAGCCGTGCCTTACCCCCGCGAATACCTTACCAAAATGGAACGCCTACTCTTCAAGTTTCTCTGGAAGAAACAGGCTCCATTGGTGAGGAGATCCATCTGCTGTCAGTACCCTTCTAACGAAGGGCTGGGCAATCCGTGGGTGATGATGCGCTGAGGCCACGCCATCTCCAGGTATTCCTTACCGGTGAACCGGTGTGGCTGTCGTTTGTGAGATAGGATCTTCCACAACTCGTCTCACTAACAGAGCAGCAGTCCAGGGTCAAGCGAAGGCCAAAAATGGGTCCCTGGCACTCACAGCCCTCTACCAAGCAGAAACGGCAATCAGCGAAGACTCCACTTCGACATTCTCGGGGAAACCCTAGGCATCGAGGAGGAAGAACTGACCAGTCTGTCCGGGAAGACTTTCTGTCCAGGGCCTATGGATAACTTACAGGTCTCTGGTCTGGCAGTGCTACAGAGGAGCTCTACCAGTTCGAGACAAAATCTACAGGCACGGATTCCCTGGCAAAGATCCTGCCAAAATGCGAGGACATCGAAACCGTTCTGCACGCAATTGTTCAGTGCCCAGGGGTGTCCGACCTGTGGAATTATGTCGAACAGCTGCTGTCACATGTGGGACACATCCAGTTGTCAGCCGAGTCCAACGTGAGGATCACCCCACGCCTTCATTTAAGAACGAAGGAGAGGCGGTTTTGCTCTGTCTGGGGGCTATGGCGAAAGAGGTAATATGGTGGACGAGGTTAAAAGAACTGAGGGCAAACACCTTCCTCTCCGGACAACAACTTATCCCCTTCTTTAAGTATTACTTCCGAAGGAAGGTGAGAGTGGAGAGAGAGAGGTGCTACACCCCAGTAAATTCGCTGAAAGGTGGTTGAATATGGCGAAAATGGCCCAAGTGAATGGGCCTTCTCTGTTTATAAACCTGTAGGTTGAGGAAGATAAACAGAGGGAAGACAGGAACACCTACAAAACGTGTTCCTGGTGTTGAGGGTTGTTCTATCCACAGGGTGTAAAACCCTGCAGTAACGTTCCCCCTACTGGGGATTTCAATTGTTATTTTATTATATATAGTTTATTATTTATTAATGTTAAAGTTGTTTTTATGTAAAACCCCTGCCGTCACGTCTTGTAATGCCCCATTTTTGTACGCCCCTATGGCAAATAAAGAAATATATCTATTAACCTACCTGTCTATCTCCTCCATCTGTATCTGTTTTTGGACAAGAATAACAATGCACAAATCCCAACAGCAGTTTGAAATATGACAGACAGATGGAGCAGTCATCACAAATTAGTCCATATATGTTTGATAACGATTAAAGTATACTCAATTAGATAGGAAGCGAACTGGCAGTCGTTAGAACATCGGATAGAATGCTCTGAGTTCAAATCCTACAGAAGTCAACTTTGCCTTTCATCCCTTCAAGGTTGATAAAATAAGTACCAGTCATATGCTGGGGTCGGTTCTTCCTCTATATTTTTTTCTTACTTCCATTCTCTCATTCTCAAGAAAAAAAATCTGCTATATTCAGACCTGGAGAGGATTGGGCTCTGCCAAGTTTAAAAAATGCTCATGAAATGCTTTTTGTCAATACAGCGCCCCTAAGACTCTCTCATGAATTACAGGACCATGCATATTCAAATATTCAATTAGATTCGACCTGGCTCTACACAATAATCAACTATATACATTCAGCAATATACACATACAGAGATGTAATAATCGATTGTGAGGTTATAAATAGCCAGATATTTTGAAGGGGGGAAAAAAGAAAAGATAAGTACAAAAATAGTTGTTGGAATGAATATGTTGTTAATAAGAGACAAGATAGTTTTATATAAACGATAAGGTCAGTTGTAGAGAGACTTACAAAGACAGTTCTATTGTAGAGACTTACAGAGACAGGTCAATTGTAGAGAAACTAACAGGGACAATAGATCAATTATAGAGTAACTGTTTCAGAGGCAATAGGTTAGTTGAGGAGAAACAAAAGGATATTTGTAGATAAACTGAACCAGTTCATGATATTACAAATAGCTAAAGAATGGTGGATTGGCAGAATTGGTAGTGTCAGGTAAACTGCCATTGCAGTATTTGTTCTGGCTCTTTACATTCTTAATTCAAATCCTGCTTGTGTGAACTTTGTCTATCATCTTTAAAGGAATGATAAAATAATAAAATACCAGTCAACTTTGCCAGCCTTTTGACTAAATGATAAATATATACAGTTAAATAATAGACACAAATAAACAAAAGAAAAAATATAGTTTGGTATTCAATTACCAACTAAATTTATTATACAAAATGTAAGAGTAAATAGGATGTGAAAATGTATAACATTTTGTTATAATGAAATCAAAAAGTTATTTTCATGGGATTTAAAACTCATTTTACTTTTTTTTAAATTTGGTTTTATTATTTGTATCTCCAACTTTACTCAACAACTGTGCCATCTTCCTTTTGCATCAAGATAGATCCATCAGACTTCATAGAAACCTGCAGTTTAGCTAAGCTATGTTTCTTATTTGGCTCTTTCTTAATATGTTTTACAAAACCCTCTTTGTCTGGACTGATCCACGATGGACACGACGAACATTCATACACCACACTCTTCTTGTGTGCACTAACATGGATGAGATATTGTCTATAGTCAAGATCATTAAAAATGCATCCAGCACTGTCACAAACATATATGCGGGAAGGACGTTTGCATTTATATGCAATACAGTCCCGTACAACAATCGTCTCTGCAGGGTGGGCCTCCTGTACATGACGTTTCATGTTAGTTAATGAAGTGGAAATACTGGAAGACTCACAATATAGGCACTCATAAGCTGGCATGTATGTAACATTACTCTTTTTAATAGAATCTTCTGTCTTGATGACAGTTGGTTTTACTTCAGTATCCTGGTTATCAATAGTTATTTCCTCATTATGCTTTTCTTTACTGTGTTTTAACAGTTCAGCTTTTTGCTGAGCAACAAAATCACAATCTATTTTGGCACAAAAGAAGTAAAATTCTAAAGAATTCACATCTTTTTTTACCAAAGCACTTAATGCGAGATCTGGATGTTTAGATTTTAAATGTGACTTTATTAATGTATTACCTAATGCCGAGAAATCACAACTGTGACAAGAATACAGTTGTTCTTTACTATCTTTTGGAACGGACTTGCTACTCTTGTTATCTGTCTTTTTTGAACTGTTGTCTTTATCTTGGGAATGACGTTTTTTTTTCGAATGGCTAGATGGAGAAAGTTTTTGATTAATCAGTTTTTTAGCATATATAACAGTTTGTTGCAAACCTGTAGGCTTTGCACCTGAATCCACATCTACTATAGGAATCGGTGTGCATTTCTCTACATGACTCACATATTCTTCAGGATCAACATTTACAAAGTTGCATTTGTGACGACAACAGAAAAAGGTATGGTGCTCCATGTTTTTCTCCTTTAAAGCAATATCTATGCAGTAAAATTTACGACTAGGATGTACCTTAAACATGTGTTTTCGAACCTCATTCATATTACTAAACAGAGTGTCACAGAAAAAACATAAATACTGTTTGCCTTCTTTATTGTCATCAATGACTGAAGTTTTGCTTTCAGACGAACTTGGCTGTACCTTCTGTGGTTCAACATAAGTGGTATCTGTGGCTTTAGAAGGTGTAGGATTACTTACAGGCTTTTCAGGAACTTGGGTTATCTCACCGTTTTTACCGACAACGTGAGCTACAAAGCGCAGTGGTTTGTTGCTATGTTTATCTTTTAAATGTAAAACAATCTTTTCAATACTGCTTGATCTACATTTACAGTATCTACAACGCCAAAACTTAGTACCAGGAGCAAGTTTATGACTAGGAGTACTTGGAGTTTTAGATTTGTTGCTTACTCTTATCCTTTCAGATAACTTTCTTTTACTTGTTCTGCGACCTGGTTTACTTTCTTCAGGATCATAATCAGGGTCAATATCCTCATCCTCAGGTAAACTCTCACTGTCTGACTGACCATCTCTTTTTCGCTTTGAAGGAGTGTTTAAATCAGTTGTACTTACTTCCGTATGTGATATATTACTGGTACTTTTCTCTTCATTAGGGCACAAACTCTCAACAGACACTATCTTTGGACCAAAATAGTTATCAACAGAGTCAGCTACATTTGTATGATTAGGTGTGCTAAACTGTGATTGAGAATCAATGTTAGTTGCAGACTGTAAATCATCAGTTTTCATGAGATTCATGGTAGAATTTATACAACTTTCCACAACAATAGAGACAGACTCACTAGCACCAGTATTCATTTCTGAATTTACATTTCCTTCATTTGTGAGATTATAAGACAACGATTTTGATTCCATTGTTTCTGAAAGCAGAGAGTTACTAGGCATTTCCAAAAGACTTGGAGTTATATTGTCAATATCTTCACATTCTTTTACTGAATTGTCACCTACTGATGATGATTGACAAGGTTCTGTTGATGTCACTTTGCTAACATTATAAGTTGCAAAATAATTGTGCTCGTTTATTGTTATTTTGTCTGAATCGTCACATTGTTCTTTTAATGTCATCTCTTTTTGTGATAAGTAATCGTCCAAAAGAGCACAAGATTTAAGTGCATATTTAATTTGGATGTACTCATTATGTGCCTTCATTGAGTGTTTGATGATGTCTTTTCGTAGATAACTCTCCTTATCACAGTAGTTACATTTGAAGCGGTGAGTTTGTGAATGCTCGATCATCTTCTGTTTCTCCTGACATTTAAATCGACAGAAGTTACACCAGTACATCTGCATATTAACATTGGGAAGAAATGAACCATTCGGGGAGCGAAAAAGAAAAGGAGCTGAGAAAGCACAGAGTATCTCTTCTCGCGGGTTTGTTAAATCATCACTAAAGCTCTCATTGATATTGGTTTCCATAAAAGTGATAAAATTCTTGTCACATATGGATTTAGTAGGTGACTTTGGTCGCAATATTGTAACAGAAGAACTGATACCAAAAGATTTCTGTGGAGAGTTTTCAGTGACAGCCATCTTGTTAGAGTGCTTTACCAAGTTATTACAAGATTTTTCAACAAATTTTCTTCAGCAGTGTTTACTGTTTCTTGCATGTCAAAATTGTTCCACCAACAGATGTATAACGGACATCTTGCAAGATTTTAATAAACCATACTCACAGAAATAAAATTTTTTATTGGATATTTTATTTTAGTCTTCTTAATCATATAACTTGGATTACTAGAAACCGATGCCAGTAGCTTTTGTGGAAGGATTCTTTAACACCTTAAAAAGAAAAAAAAAAAAGAAAAAATGATCATTATTTATAGATAAGCATTAACTCAACATATAACAACATATGGTTCTTCTAAATTTGACCAGCTCTACGTAGCAAACTAAAAAGGGAATATAATTCTTCAATCAGATAATGCAGACTATATAGACATTTAATCAAAGCTGACGAGGAATATTTAACTAAAACAAAAGGTATCATTTACTACATATATAAAAACATTATTTCAAAACGTAGAAAACATTTCATATCTGGAAAGATAGCTTTAAATTCAGAAAGGATATAAGTCAACACTGCAAAAACTGAAATGCTAATTAGTAATACATAGCACAATTTCCCAGTCCTATCTACACGGAGAAAGAGGATGTTGATAAGGTCGCCAGCTCTAGAATATTAAGAAGACATCATCTATTTCAAACCCCATTTAGTATGAGCATAGAGTCTAACGTTGCTGGTAACTTCACCATAGCATACATAAGATCTTCAATAAAAACAATATTACGGTTAGCTACACCTACTTCAATAATTCTGCATTCCAAATATCATACGACATTAGAAATAACCCAGTCAACCCTTTAGAATGCAATTGCAACAAAACCATTTCCTGCCTACTTAACAGGAAGTGCCTTAAAAAGATGTTCTTCGGAATTAGAGATAGAATAAACTCCACTTCTCTGTCCCAATACATTTAGAAACTGAAGGATTAACAACATTATAAATATCAAAGAAAAAACATGGGATGCACACATTGACACTCTTTCATCAGGATCATTTAACATCTGCTTTCTCTACTAGCTAGATATGCTGATTACACATCACAACACTATGCAATTTTTAACAAATTAAAATAAATGAAACATATATATATAGATATAGTACAGAGCTATCTGGTGATACGCCATAATCCAAAGACCCATCAACCAGCACAAGCACTGCAATGCTTAGAGAAAAGTAGAAGTGGTGAGAAACCAGAGATTAGTGTAGGCTATCAAATGGAGACTATATAAGATTTGAGAGGACATTTCAATCATGACGAACATGCAAGAGCCTCTCTAATGTTGGTATCACGATAAAATGCACTCAGTACATCCTGTAATGTGGTAGTGCTGGTGACGTGAAAAAGTACACCCTGTACATTCAGTAATGTGGTACTGATGATGCCACAACCCAGTCATAGAAACCATACAAAATATGGAGTATATGAGCAAGATGAGGTTGTTCCAATACATCTGATGTTGGGCCACGACAACCCAACAAACCCATTCAAATATGGAACGTGGATGTATAATATATATATCTATATAATTATAAACACATGCTTTTATTATAGCTGCGAAGCTATACTAGAAACTCAAAGGCCAGGAATTTTGTGTCTTAGACCACGTGTTAAAACAGTTTGAACAAGTGACCACAGCTATATTAAAATACATATTACACTACTTGTGTATTTTGTTTTGTTTCTCCCATTAGTGCAGTCAACCTTATATATATACACATACACACAGACAAACATATACATATATAAATATACATATGATATAATTTGATTTTGTTGTTACAGGTATGGATGAGTTGGTTTAACTTTTTAACATTGAAACTGACAGAATCCGACCTTCTTCCCTCTTTCTTTTCATTCTGCTCGTTCACACCTACATTAATATATCATTCTAAAATAAACAATAACATCCATTAAAATCTCATAGAATTGAGATTATGTGAGATAAAGCTTTTACTGTGAATATACAATAGTAAAATGTTAGAAGACTGATTTTCTGAAAGTAGTGACACCAACTTTGAAGGTTTTACTCGTTAAGATTTACAAAATGAAAGAAAAAAAAGAAAATAACTGATTTGTTTCTATATATTTATGAATTTTCATCAGAAGATAATCGTTATTTTGATAGTGAAAGTGAGGAAGATATCCAAGAGGCCATTGAGATAATTACAGCGATGTGGTTAAAAACACCACACCAATACATATTCCTGATTTAATTGAAAAAACTGGTTGACAACACACTCCCTTACTAGCAGGGAAAATGGATGTTAAATGATGATGAGCTATTTATCATGAGCCTCTGGACAAGACATAAAACTCTATTACTTGTCTCAGTTTATGGTTGAATAATTTGGGACAGAGGCGGCAAATTGGCAAAGTTTTTCAAATGTTGGACAGAATGCTTTGCGGTATTCATTCCAGCTCTCTGAGTTCAATTCAAGGTTCACTTTGCCTTTCATGTCGATATAAAAAGTAACAGTCTAGTATTGGGGTCAATTCTTCTGTATATCTTTCTCACTTTCATTCTCTCACTCTCTCTGTAATCAGACCTGGAGAGGGTTCCACTACATTTTAAAATGCTCTAGAAATGCTATTTGCCAATACAGCACCCCTATGACTCCTTTGGGGAGTATGGAACCTTAGATTACATACAATTTGAGATAGGCAAGGTCAAAGTCTGTAAAACCAAGACCTTGTCCATGACCCCACATCTAAATCAGCCAGCTTTGATCTTGCTAGAAAGTAATAGGTGTCCCTTAATCGGATTCGCATAACACATGCCAGGAGAGCTCATCATCTCTATTGATGGAAAATGAAAGACAGCCCAGCATGTAACTGCAGGGACCATGACTAGACAATGCTGCATGTTGTTTGAGATTGCCACCTTAGATTTTCCCAGCAGCCTAAAGGCAATCCATAATAGTACAAATGTCTATCTAAGCAGTGTGCATAGGTCATACAAGAAGACCTTTTTGGTGCTATATTTCTACATATCTGTTAAATTCTGAAATAAGTAAAAATTTAGACTGATTTCTTAACCCTTTAGTGTTCAAACCGCCCGAAAGCACCTACACGAAAATATTGTTCTAAAAATAAACAAACCTTCATCAAAATCTCGTCAATTCGAGACTACTGCGAGATTAGGCATTTACCGCAAAAATTAACACTTAATATAGTGAAACAAGTTAAAGCAGCTTGTGTTTTTTTAACTTTGAAAGTGCAACAAATTTTTTTTGTATCAACATGGCTTCTGAAAGTAGGATACCGACTTTGACGGTTTTACACAAAACGACATTCAGAATGAACAAGAAACAAAAGATAATATTAGTGATATATCATCAAATGAATCTGATGTTTATATTTCTGAAATTTCGTCCGACGAAGATTGTTATTTTGAAAGCGAAGCAGATCTCCAGGGCGCCATTGAAGATATTTCAGCAACGTGGTCGAAAAATACCACACCAATACATGTTCCCGATTTTGTTGAAAATACTGGTCCACAGCATATATTACCTCCCGATGCTAAAGCACTGGATTATTTCTTTTTGTTTTTGCCACAAACTTTCTTCGAAGTTGTGGCAAAAGAGACGAATCGATATGCCCAACAGCAGATTTCATATTGAAGAAAACCCAATCAGTTATGGCGACCTACAGATGCTGCGGAGATGCAAGCGTTTTTTACCATAAACATTATGTTTGGTATAAAACAATTTCCAAGACTGGAATTACTGGAGCACTGATATAAGGTTTAGCGACCCTTATATATCGAGTATTATGCCAAAAACAAGGTATTTGAAATTAAACCAATATTTGCATCTGGTTGATACTTCAAATGCCCCTGGTAGAAATGATTTCAATTATGACCCTCTGTATAAAGTTCGACCAGTAATTAAAATGCTCTCAGAAAAATCTTAGTGTTGATGAAGCTATGATTGGGTATAAGGGTAGGATTCATTTTAGACAATACATGCCAGCTAAACCCACTAAATGGGGCATCAAGGTGTGGGAACTCTGTGAATTGGACACAGGCTACTGTGTAAACTTTGATGTTTACACAGGAAACACAACGGAGAGAGAAAATATGGCTTGAGGTACGATGTTGTGTGGTCTCTGACTGAACCCTTTCACTCTCAACACAGACATATATTTTGATCGTTTTTTTTCTTCAGTGCGTCTAGCAGAGGATCTTGCCCTCGTAAATATGTACACCTGCGGTACAATAATGGGGAATCGCAAAGGGCTACCTCAAGAAATGAAAATCATAAAATTTAAAAAGAGAGGGGACATTCTCCAATTGCAAAAAGGGAATTTGTTAGCCACATTGTATAAAGACAAGCAGCAAATTTTGTTCCTATTGTCTAACCAAGAACCAGGAGTTGGGCTGACAGTAAACCTTTAGTCAACCTCTCCTATAATAAATATATGGGTAGGGTTGACAAATCCGACCAATATTGCGCCTACTACCCAGTTGGACGCTCTGGGAAGAAATGGTGGAGATATATCTTGTGGTTTTTAGTGAATTTAACCATTGTGAATTCTTTTATTGTATTCACTAAAAGACACAAGAATCCGCCACTACCAAAGGACTACTGCCACATGAAATTTCATGTAGACGTTGCCTCTCAGCTACGTGGAGGATATTCTTCTCGTAAACACAAAACTGGGAGAAAGTCAAAATTATCTGAGGTAAACACGGAAAATATTGATTTTCACAAAGTGGAGAAAATTAATGGGAGGAAGGTTTGCCGAATGTGCTCTTTGCAAAAGAGAAAAAACTGTTAAAGGTTATGGAATTCAAACCACGTTTATGTGTTCATTTTGCAAAGTGCCATTATGTAAAGGCTGTTTTGGCCAATATCATGATAGAAATATTGTCCGACAATATTGAAAAAAATATAAAAAAAATATATTGGAACACATTAGATACAAAAACACCTGCATTCACCTGTCACACCTGTTAATGAACTTATATATTGGGCACATTCTGTTATATAAATCTACTCAGTACATTGCCAATATTATTTTGACTGGTGAAAGAGTTTTATACATTTTTTTGAATGAAAATATTTGCATGAAAATATTTGAATGAAAATATTTGGATGACTAAAACCGTGAAATGAATTCACCTGTTTGGAAATCAACATCCAGGTCATTGTTGGATATTCTTTGTAACAAATCTAGCAGGTAACTCAGATAAAGTTTTAATATTTGTGTTTATCCATAAAGTCATTACTTTTACACCTGTTAATTAATTTCACCTACCCATAAAAGTCAAATTTAACAAAAAAAAAAAACCGGTAAAAATATACAATTGTAAATTATTGATATTTTAACATCTACTGACAAAATTTCAAGCCTGTACATAAAAAATTAAGAAAATTACAAACAAATGAAATTGATAACCCTCTTGAGTATGATTAACTCAAAATAAATGTGAACAGATAAGCATGACATTTGAAAATTAATGTGAATGCTAAAGGGTTAAAGCAACAATAATTATTTTATTTTCTCTGCTTAATAGTTTTTCTAAACTTACTATAAAGAAACTTTATTGTGTTGTATCAGATGAATGAATGGTATTTAACTAATGTATTGGTACGCAATGGGGCCCACCCACAGCCCCGGCGGACAGAATGGAGAAGGCGTTTCCCCGGAGAACGGCAAGGGAGACGCGCTGGAAAAGCCACTCCAACTCGCGGGCCTCACACCTGCGGCTGGCCAGCTCAGCACCTATGGTGGTGAGTAAGGAGGTAGCCCTGGGGCCGAGGACACCAGAAGTTTCCACTGCCAGAGGAATGACCGGTATTTGAGGAGTTTGGCCCCCTCAGCCCGACGTGCAGCAGAACCTGGGTCAGTCGCAGACTGCACAAGGTTGCGGCTGCAGAAAGTGTTGGTGCAAGTGGCATCCCAGACGAGGAGTTTGCCACCACGGAACAGGAAGATGGTCATGCCATCTGGCCTTTTGCCGTCCCCTCGATCCAGCCCCACCAGCTCGAATGGGAAAGGGAAGCCGGCAGTGTCCAAGCCATGCTTAATGACCTCGTTGAGGGCAGTATGGCGTGGATGCGGCCAGCACTGTGGCGACAGGAAAGCGGGTGGAGGCCGAAAGAGTCCACAGTGGAACGGCAGATCCAGAGGCCGAGCCTCAGGGAAACGGCGATTCGCAGGCTATGGTTGTCTAGTTGCGTGCCAGTGGAGAAAGGAGGGCAGAGCATGGAACAAGGAACCACTGTGGGGTTTGGAGGCCGCACGAAAACAAGCAAGGCGGTGCTGGTCGAGCTGGCGCGTGAGCCTGTCTGAGGCCAGGCTGCACTGGATGGCATCCCAAGTGCGTTGGGGGGACTTGACGTCAACAGGGGGAAGAGGAGGAGGGAAGTCTACTGGGCTAAGTCCCAGCCGGTCCCACGTCTCACAGGCGGCCTCACGTTCTCTGAACACAGAGGGTTCTGTTGTGTTTTGAAGAACCCTGCTGACGAGGATGCGCACGAGGTTACCGGCGAAAGATACGCCGGAAAAGCTAGTGAGATCGGGGACCGGAGGCCTAGGCCGCCATACCTGACTTGTTGCCACCCTATGTCATCAAACTTGACGTTGCATATCCCCTCGGATACAAGTATCGAGGTCAGTGAGGATAGACATATGGGTGTAGCCTGGAGCGGTGCGGAGTGTATAGAGGAGCTTCGGCATGGCGAAGCAGTTCCTCAGCAGAAAGAGAGCTGGGTGGCCGTCAATCAAGCCCAGTCGGCTCGTGAAAGTCTGGAGCTGTTGAAGCCTAGACCTGATGGTGGAGCGGATGGCCGGCGGGTGGATTGGTGACCCGAGGATGAGGACATCCTCTTTGGGGGTTACCTGAACCTGGCGGAGAATGGACCGCACGTCCAAGACGGAGGCTGCAAAGCTCGCAGCATCGAGGCTGACATTCACCACCTCCGACTTGGTCGAGTTGATCCGGAGGCCGATTCCCGCCAAGGCAGGAATCACCGATTGAAGGTCTTGGCAGACCGTCCGTACAGGCCCGCTCAACGTAGCATCATCCAGATACCAAACGTTGGTATCCGTGATACTCCGGGCGATGTGGTCACTACCAAGGGCGAACAGGAGGGGTCCCAAAGGGTCGTCCTGTTGGACCCCAGTAGCCGAGAGTATGACCGTATCAGCAGCTAGGAGCATGCTCGGGGCTCCACATGACAGGTAGGCAGAGGGGGATCGGCTGAAGCAGGCCTCGAGCAGATGATCCCGGCGTAAAGAGTTAAAGGCATTCCTCATGTCAAGCTTGACAATGAGGTGCCTGGAGTCCCTGGATGCTGGTACCGATGGGCAGCTACTGAAGAACTGCCTGATTGCATGACAGGCTCCCTCACAGCCACCGGACACGCCGACACCCAGTTGCACCGGACTAATTACTGTTATATATGAACATGCTCCTTTGGAAAAGAACTTCGAGAGTTCTTAAATAAATCATACTTTTGTTTCAAAACTACACTAATTTCAGGTAAACCTCATAAATATATTATTTAGATTTTATTTGAATATCACCATATAAAATGAATTAGCCAATATTCAACTTGATACATAACAGAAGTACACACTGAATTTTCAATTGAACTTGGGTGCATATAAAACACATGCACTAAAATGGTAAATATAATGGAATTTATGTTTGAAGAAAACTAAAAAATGAAAATTTTCCTCAGACATATATATGCACAAGCACTAAGAGCACATGTGAAATAGATTTCCTTAGTTGCCAGGGAGGATCCTTAAAGATTATTGACATGCCTTGATATCTAGGTGACCTATTCAGCAATGGGGAGGATGTTCTGAAAATGTGATAGCCAGGGTAAGAATAAGCTGGAAGAAGTTTACAAAGCTGATGATACCTCTGATGACATAAAAGGGCTTCTCTCAGAGTGAAGAGTAGACTGTATGATGCCTGCATATGGATTGCAATGCTACATTATAGTCAGACATGGACCTTGACTGTAGAAGACCTAGAAAAGTTAGTGAAATGTTAACGTCCATAAATTACATAGCATAAAGGAGCAGAGAGAAAAAGTTGGCATAATAGGAATTGGATGTAATGGGTATGAACATGTGATGGAAGATGACAACTGTATAAAGATGTGCAGAGAAATCTCAGTGGATGGGCCTCTTGGGAAAGGTAAACCCTGGAAGACATGAGATGAAGTAGTGAAACCAACATTAAGAAACTGAACCTCACAAGGAAGATGACAAAGAACCAATTGGTGACATGCTATACTGGTGAAGACCTGCCTACCAGCATAAAATATGACCTAACCTGACTCATGAACGCACCCCCTATCCACATCAGGAGGAAGGTTATTTGCCAGATCAAATATTTAAAGAAGTACAGAGGAACCTTGGTTCACGAATGTCTCTTGTCAAGAACAATTTTTCTGAACGTACAACGTTTCGATTGATGAACGGTGCTTCAAGTAATGAACACACAAGTGAGTAACAAGGTGGGAGTATCAGCGTGAAAGCATCAGTTGCTGTGTAGTTAGTTACTATGGTGATATCTATGTTTTTCACATAGACTTGCTTTCACTGAATTTCCCTCTCAACATTTTGCCTTCAGGAACGAATTAACTTTCTTACTCAAGATTCCACTGTATTCAATGTTGGAGTCAGGCACCACCAAGGGTGCATACTTTCAACTCTGCTGTTCATAACCATGAATAGAATTAACATGCCCAGCTGGGTTGGATGTGGTATCATGAATGACGAGTGTAGGATCAGTTGGCTGGAATTTGCAGGCGACATGGTATTACTTAATTTGTCAGACTGATTGCCAACATGTACTTGATTGGTTTGATGCCAAGTGCTGCAAAGCAGGAATGAAAATCTGCTACGAAGACTGACATTTGTCCTATCAAGAATAGGTAGTTGTAAAAGCCAAACTCGCTATCTTCAATTCAGTAATCATGTCAACTCTTCCCTATAGTCATGAATCTTGGGTAATGACCGAAAGAATATGATCACAAATACAAGTGGCCAAAATGAGGTTCCTCCAAAGGGTCTTTGGAGCAACATTACTTGATAGAGTATGTAGCCTGGAGATCAGAGAGTTGCTCATGTAGAGCCATTACTTTTCTCCAAATTGAGAGATGACAGCTCCAACACTACAGGCATGTGGTTAGAATATCTTAAGAAAGAATCACTGGATAGATTTTGCAAGAAAAACCAAACGCCAGGAACACCAAGAGTAGACCCCAAGCAAGATGACTGGATAACATCCATGAGCTCAGCTGGTATCGCTTGGGGATCCAGCAGAATAAATTGGAGATGGTTGCTTCTGACAGGACCTGCTAGAAAGAATTTTGAGGACTGTCCTCACGACCCTCTCAGGAATAAGTAAGCAAAGAAAAAGAAGAGATGCATATTTAGGGAAGGGGTCTTATAATATGAAGAAGAATGCCAAGACTTAGAAACCTTAGATCCCAAGAGGATTTGATGAAAGAGTTAACTGCTGCCATTTATCTAATTAATACAGGGAAGAAGATCCAATACAGTCCCTAATGTCTTCCAGATAGCTAACAACTTCAGCACTTTCAAGGTTATTTACAATGAGAAAAAGAAATTAAAAGCTCTGTTCAAACCCTGACATCATCAAGCCTATCATTACCAACACCAGACCCATTATTTTTTACTGTAGCCCTCCTTCCATTTTCTTATCCTACATAGAATGTCATCTTAATTAATTAAATATGTCCCTTCCAGTAGAGAAGACATCAATAGGAATAAGTATTTAATGTTAACCATTAAGTATGCCACGAGAGTATTTCTAATTTTGTCAAGAACATGGCAGTCACCATTGTTGTGCTGTGACCTCACTGGACTGCACCACATTTTCTTTCTCAATTATAAATACTGTAGTAACAATTATTATTTTTACTGTATTATTGTGTTTAAGAAGTTTTGGGTAATATTTACTACATACTGTGAGTATTTGGTTTAGAATAGGTACAACATATTCCTACATGTGGTAACACGTATCTAAGAAGGTTGGTACTCAGATAGTCCTATCCAACCCATACTAGTATGGAAACGTTGACGTAGAAACGATGATGATGCTAAGACAAACATTTTACAAAGTCGCTAGATATGAGTGAAGGTGTGAAATATAAAGCGGGTGGGAGAATACAATATGACCCAGTGAAAAGTGAGTCATGTATTAATAAAAGGGAATGTATCCTGTGTAGCTTACAAAATTGCATATATAAACAGAACGTGTGAAATTCCAAATCAATAATCATAATGAAAAGAGAATGACAGAAGTAGGCAAGGCAACCTCTCTCATGATAAAATGCACTCATACTTTTCTAATATACATAACTGACATGTTGTTTGTATGGCTTAACTCTCGATATCTTCCACTTGATGTCGAATTGTGTGTTGATGCTTTTACATTACAAGATGTATGTTGACAGAGAGGTAATAGAATTTCTATTGTGCTTAAATGAAAAATATGCTGGTAGTATCTTTTTTTAAAAGTGTTTGCTGTTACCAATATACAATTGAAAACAAATCAGTATTCACAATAACTTTGCATTCTAGTTATTTCATTAGGCATTGTCCTTCATGGGTGGCTATTATTGAAAATGCATGGGTGCTTCTCATTGTTTTGAAGGTAGTGTTTCTTAATTTGGTTGCATTTAACAATGCAAAATTTTAAGGGTGTTTCTGTGAAACAATTTGTAGTATTTGATGTTTAGGAAAATATTTACCTGGGGGGTCTAGAATGTTTTTGCTATTTTCAGTAGTAATCTGCAGATTGATGATGGAGGGTTATACCAAATGATAATCTTTTAGTTGTATCATGTATGTACAAGATTTTCTTTCAAGTTGCTTTTCATGTTTCATTGATTATTTGACTTACCTTGTCTTACATTACATCCACTCTATATTACCTGGTTACATCTCTGTAACCACCTTTCACCTACACTTAGGTCAGGCCAGATATAGTGATAAAAAACTTATTTCATTATTGTCATCATCATTTAAATGTCCACTTTTTCAGTTAGCAAGGATGCGACATGTCTAAACAGGAGCCAGTAACTCAAACGGAGTTACAGACATCTCACTTACATACATTCCCACGCCCTACCAAGCACTAGGGAAGTTATCGTGTCTCTGACACAGCTGAAGAGTCCTCTCAACGTTTGTTTGGCAGGTGTTTTTTCTACCACCAACTACTTTACAGTGTACTGGCTGCATTTACTGAATAGATTACCAACACTAGATGAGGGGGTGTTATTTTTTGACACAACTGAAGGTTTTCTACCTTTGTTCTATAAGCCAATAATACTGGCAAAACTTTAAAGTAACCAGTTACCATAAATAACAAGTATATTGAATCTATATTTAATTGAGTGTAATTTTCGTTTATTCATCCCACAAAAACCATATATATTATTGTGAAGTAGGTAGTAGTGATGTCATAACAAAAACCACCCTATCAACCTTGTAAGTTGGTTGGTGTTACAAAGAGCATCCAGCCATAGAAAACCAAGTCTAAAATAGAATGTATGTGCAAGACATGATTACTTGATCTGTCTGGCTCCATAACATGACAACCCATCTAACCCATGCAAGTATGGAAAATAGACGTTATATAGTGGTGGTGGTGATGATATATATCAGCCAACAACACCATCTGTACATTATAATTAGACTTAATAAAAATAGCAGTTAAATTTTAAAATCAGTCAATGTTAAAAGAAAGGAAGGATAATGTACCTGATATAGAAAAAGACAGGATGGTTACAGAGGGAATTACTTTTACCATAGGTTTGCTCAATCAGATCTAACTAGGTTTAAATAACTAAGAGAGTCCCAAAGTGGTAACTAACAATGGAGCCTCTGAGCAGTCACTTCAACTACTAGAAATACCAGCAAAATTTCCCTCAAATCACACAACTAGAGTTAATATGGAAGGACACATTGAACAATGTTGACCCTTGATACTCAGTTGGAATGCTTTTTAATATAAGGGTATTCGATCAGGGCTAACCTTAGCTTAAACAGCAAAGGAGGTTTCTACAATGTAAATTGACCTGCTAGAAATAGCAGCTGAATTTTCCTCAAATCACATTCTAATACCTTAAAAACTGAAGGATACATTAGAGAACAGAGTCTCCTATTTATAATATAAGGAAGGTAGTTATCATGGTGGGAAAACTTTCCTCAGATCTACTAAAGCGAGAAATTACCAGTCAAATTTCTCTCATATCACATATTTATCATAAAAAAAAAACGAATGACGTTGTACAAAGCAGGGCGTGATATACAAACCGACAAGATGGCCACACCGAGAACACGTTTTACGATCAGGACTAACACAACATTAAATATTAAACCATAGTATAGTGTAGTGCACATATCCAAAAATGTGCTTTTTCCATGCAAACGTTCGTATAATGTACGTGCATGGAGGTGGAAGTAAACAGGAGGAAAAGAATGCATACCACATAGCTATTTCAATAGTACACTATTGCTATCCACTGGGGCCATGAGGTTCTGTGCCCCTGGGGTTCTGTCAGTGGTTGCTGATATCTGACATGTTGACAGACACACGCACATATACGGACTGACAGACAAACATAAGATTATGATGGAAGTGTTTTTTGGATAAACATAAACACTTTAAATAGGCAATTTAGAAGGATTTAAAGTGACCACATGAGAAAAGGAGAAGTGAAAGCTAAAAGAGCGTTTGCAACAGCGGGTGCATAATGGATTAAAATGTCTATCTTAATAAAGTAACTGTAAAATCTAATGTTAATAGGTGAATGAAAAAGTGTAAAATGTAGGGTAGTAAAAACAAAGTAAATGGAAAGAGAAAGAAAAAGTTATTTTTTATTATTACACCCGTCTCCAGGAAGGGTGTTATGGAGTTCTGAGTGTGGGGAATCACAGAAACGAGTAATTTACGGTGATTTTGAAGGCTTTATTCAAAACAATCAAAAATCGTAGGAAAAACAAATTTCATCTTCAAAATTCTAACTAAGCCTAACATTTAAAGGGGTAAAAATAGTAGATAATAAAACAAATTACCAGGAAAAGTATAAAATACATACATTCCTTGTAAATAAATTTACAGTAGAATAACATAAATATGTTTTAAATATATACATGAATAACACTACAAATGTTTAAATAACATTATAAATTGCTCGCGATTCTTTCAGAAAGATATATTCCTTTAATGTTGCAATATTAAAGAAAATATAAAGGAAAAGGTGAACAACCGAGCCACTACCAGAGCAAAAGACAGCTGCGAGGAGTACTGGGCAACCTAGCACACTCGCAGTGTTGCGTCGAGTGATAGCGAGGCTGATGCGCTGGAACCACCAAGCGCCCCCGCGAGATTCGCCAGTTACCTCTATTAGGCGAGCCGCCAGTGAAGAGAGGAAACTCGCAGCTCGACTCCCCCAAACGTCTCGAAAGCTTGTAATATAACCACGGAGCTACATGAATACCTAGTTTCGTGCTAAAATGCATTTGTCAAACATCGAGAAACACGTTTTAGTATGAAATTCTCACAGCCTTACTGTGCGCGCGTTAGAACAAGGACAGGTACAACTTAATCAGCATACTTTAAGCACGAAATATGCTGCTATCTTTACGATAGCATGTTCGCACTAGTATACACATGTGTGAGTATAAAGACAACAGTAACTGAAAAGTATGTCAGAACCTTTGCGTGCTTGGTAAATTTACAGAAAAACAGCACTCCAACCGTTCGGTGGAAAACTATTCTTTTCCCTGAACATACGAAACAAAAAAAAAAAAACAACTTCATATCGAACGGGAGCGGGGTGTTGTTCTGTAAATTTACCAAACCCATTCCCAGTCGTCTCAAACTAAGAAATTAAAGTGTTCTTAAAAGGCGTAAATGGATCTTCCATGATATAACTGTCAAGTATGTACATCATATGAATATTTTCATATTCTTTTCTGAGCAAAATACGTATCTATGGGCGTCATATCAATACGGTACCTCCATGACTCCATCAGGAGTTACGAAACAATACATACATGATAATAAGGGTTGAATATAAAAGATAGAGGGACGATCCGTGGGTTGTCTTGTTGCTTTTTTTTTTAGATCGGTGCATTACAGATCGAATATTATAAAGGGAAATAATATATCAAGATAAAATCTAAGCGATATATATAATTATATTTAATTATATAGTTATATTTAATTTGTTGGGATTCAACAAGCTTAAACATTTTTTATAACTGATATAAAGCACTCAACAAGAAAAATGTGGTTTTATAAATATAGTTTCCATTTGTTAATATATTGTATATATATAAATGGGGGCAACATAAATAAACAGCAAGGCTTACCGAAATCTTTACCACAAGTCTCTCAATATCGTCCATGAAATTTGTTTTACAATATATATATATATATATATATATATATATATATATATATATGTGTGTGTCTGTCTGTCTGTCTGTCTGTCTGTATATACAGAGAAAGAGTGAGAGAGAATGTAGCGTCAATGTTGGCGCTCCAGCATGGACTCAGTCAGTCGGCTGGAACAGGTAAAAAAGTATATATATATATATATATATATATAAATAGGGGTTTTGCAGATGTCTAAAATATATTAAAGGAGATAGAACAATGATGAAGAGAAAAGTGGAATTTAAACATTTTAAATGAAGACCAACATGGGTCGCTGAGAGAGAGAGAGAAAAACAGAATAAATGAAAGTGAGAAAGAAAAGCTATGGGAGAATTAATTGGAAGTACAACAAAGTACGGGAGGGAGGCGATATGAGGTAAAATCCGGAATCCAAAGGAAATTGTGATGGCGGTCTTTCACTTGGTATAAAATTATTGTCAATTTAACGATACAAAATTAATAGCGTGGGAAGGAGTAAGAGAAATTTTAGAAAGGAGGAGTGGGAACTAAGAGGAAGTTAACAGAACAGGAAGAAACGCCACGAAGCATTCTGGGTATTTTGTATATTATTTACATCGTAATGTTGGTGGTACTACACGCACACGTGTGTGTGTATATATATATATATATATATATATATATATATATATATATATATATATATAACGTTGGTGATGCACAGAAACACACATATATATATATTGTGATGCTACACACATGTGTCCACGATAACAACATATATGTGTGTGTGTCTGTTTGCATGAAGCGGAGAAATAATTTTAAAACAGAAGAGAAACATTAGCGACAACAGAGAGATATAAAAGACAGCAGGCAGCGCGACCAGGGCTGACTGACTACATACACTACACACACACAATAAATAAAATGGCCATTCTAATCACGTAGTTAGTAAGAAATTCTCACAACAACAGTACGACCTCCCTCATACAAATACATAAAAACATATATATGTTTGTATAAGGTTTAGTTAGACGCATTTGTATGTATGTAAAATAAATAACAACACAATCGGTACAGTATATGGAATGGATATATAAGGTTAACGCTTGATATAGCAGGAATATATACATACAAATGCGTCTAAACCTTTTTTGTCCAATAATCATTATTGTTCCTCTTTTCGATGTCGATCAATCCAGTACTGAGCACCATTCTTTCTCTCGCAGGGCGGCACCCCGAGAACACCATGTAAAATTATTTGATTTTGTTTTTATCCCCCCTTTTTTTATATTTTCATTATTTTGTTCAATAAATTCATCATCAGCTTGTATTTTTGTTGTTGTATTTATTTAATATAATTGAATAAAAATATAGTTCTTGCTTCCAATTGATTGCGATGTTTCAACTTATATCAAGGTAAGTTAGAAATAGCAGCCAAATCTTCGGTAAAACCACACCTTACCGCCAGGAGTGCACTTTGTCAATTAAAACTAAGTGATGCGCCTGCCGCACTTCTTAATATGACACGATATTCTCTATTTTGATTTGAAGTTTACTTGGCACTTTTTGTTGCATATTCAACTTCGAATAAATCTATAAACTATTAAATGTATTATTGTATTAACAAGTTGCAAAATTCAAGCATGCACACACATATCATATATTTGTAAACAATATACATGGATATATCACTTGCGAAACAGATGAAATGTAGATTTAAATACAAAATTAATTCTATACATATATATAGGCTTTAGAGTAATGTTCACATAAAGATTATGTTGTACTTAGATGGCCGTACTTTCATAGATCTGTTTCTAAAACCGAAACATATCGTATGTTCATAATCAATATCGATCACCAATTATTGATTTTGATAAACATCTATCAAGACTGATTTTCTTCGCGCAAACACAAACTTATAAAAACACACGCTCACGGACATAATTCACACAAATATATATACATTTACACAAACACACACATACAGTCGGTGAATTGGAAATGGAAGGGTAAAACAAGTATAACGTTTTATTTATTATTTAATATAACTAGCAGAAAACAACCCGTGGTTTTTCTGCTAGTTATCGAGGTTAACTTTGCCTTTCATCCTTACGGGGTCGATAAAATAAAGTACCAGTAATGTACTGGTAAATGCTGGCCTTGTGCCAAAAGTAGAAACTGTTATATTATGAGTTTAAAAAAAAAAGAGTTAATAAATAAATAAATAAATAAAACGTTATACTTGTTTTACCCCCCCATTTCCAATTAAATCGAACGCTATCATGACTGTATGTGTGTGTTTGTGTAAATGTATATGTGTGAATGTATCAGATTGAGTTAGAAACCCAAAATAGTCTTTTACAATAGTTCAAAGAAGGGAATCTTTCCGAGCCGTATAATATAATTGGATATATGAGAGGGATGAACACAGATATAACTATACATGTGCCCCAATTGCAAAGGACCAAGTTAGCTAGGTTGAAAAATAATAATTTAAAACAATATGGTTTGCCTGACACGATTTAACATAATAAATCAATAAAAATAACAAACCTATATCGGGCAAATAGCCTATGAGACCCGGACAGATATGAATCTGTTTCGCAAGAATTATTAAGTGAAAGCCGGAACTCCTGTGCTCTTCTGCAGGTATCCAGGAAAATGCGTACCTTTCACTTCAAAGAAGACTGAACGATGCGCGGGTATAAACGCACATGTTACAGCGCCTAATGCGTCCCATACTCATGCCGCTAAAAATAGCAGTTGGGTTTATGAGACTAAAGTTAGCTCTACATACGGAGCCGAGAATATCATAGATTGAGTTAAAAATTCAAAATAGTCTTTTACAATTAAAAAGCTCAAAGAAGTGAATCTTTCCCAGCCGTGTAATATAATTGGATATACGAGAGGGATGAACACAAATATAACTATACATGTGTTCCAATTAAAAATGACCAAGTTAGCTAGGTTGAAAAATACTAATTTAAAATATGGTTTGCTTGACACGATTTAACATAATAAATCAATAAAAACAACAAACCTATGTATGTTTGTGTATTTGTGTGAATTATATCCGTGAGTGTGTATTTTTATAAGTTTGTGTTTGCGATACTCATACATATAGATGTATGTATGTGCACACTCATACGCGTCAGTGTGTAGAAAATCATAATATATATATATATATATATATATATATATATATATATATATCTCTCTCTCTCTCTCTCTCTCTCTCTCATCACACACACTCTCTCTTTCTATATTTATATGGTAGTTGAAGTGGTGGTGATGGCGACGATATACCGGAAGTGCAACTTTGAAAAGAAGTCAATTTGAGATTATTTATTTTTACGAAATTATTTGTTTACGAAATTTAGCACATAAATTATGTAATATTCATTCATTATTTATTCAAAGTAATCCAACTTATTTTACTAACAGGATTAAAAGAAATAAACCACACGCAGTCCCGCAGCCCTTGCTTTATTATAGTTTAGATGGTTACAGAACGAAAACACTAACAAATATAATATATACAAAGGAAAGGGAAAGGGAAAAAAAAGAGAAAAAATACACAAGCTGGTAATACACATCTTAGACCACAGAACAATATGCAGGCGAAAGAGTGGTAAAAACGAGCCGCTACCAGAGCAAAAGATAACAATATAGCGAGGAGCACTAGGAAACCTCTCTAATAATTTTTGAGGCAAGCCAGCACGCTCGCAGCGTTACCTGGGGTGATAACGAGGCTGAGGTGCTGGAACAACCAAGTTCCCTCACGAGCATCATCAGTTACCTCTGTTTGGCGAGCTGCCAGAGAAGATAAGAATCTCGTTGTCAGTAGCCCGACTTCCCCAAACATCTCGAACGCCACAGGCTGGAAAATGCAGTTAGCTGACAGAACACGGTATTTTATGATTTTGTTCCGCTCAGCTGCGGATGCTGTAGCTCTCGCCCAGGTAAGGCACCTGCCTCTTGACCAGGAGCACAGAGTAAGACCGTCAAGTCTTTTCCCATCAATTCAGGACAACCCAGACGGTTCCAAAATTGAGGAGATGTTTGTCCGGGTCAAAGCTCTTAAGTGGTAATAGGACAGTGTGTGTGTGTATGTGCGCGCGCGAGTTTGTCGGCGTTCTTAAATTAGAGACACGTGTGTGTCTGTTTTTAAGTTAGACATATATATGTGTGTATCCCTTTCTTTCCTTTTACACACACATACATTCACACAAACACACAAACACACATACACATTGCGTGATGGACGGGTGGACAGAAGTCCCTCAAATTTATATACTTGTCAATGCAGTTCTACTGAAGCAGTTAGAGAAGTTCAAGTATCTTGGAACCATGAGTGATAGAATGCAGGAGTCTGAATTAAGTGCAAGAATTGCAAAAGCTGATGCTGTAATGCATTACCGAGGATCATGAATCTTGAGTAATGACCAAAAGAATACAATTGCAAATAAAAGTGGCAGAAATGGGATTCCTCCGAAGGGTCTTTGGAGTAACGTTACTCGATAAAGTGCATAGCTCAGAGACCAGAGAGTCACTCCTGGTAGAGCCGCTACTTCTCTGAATTGAGAGATCACAACTCCGATATTATGAGCATGTGGTCAGAATGTCTCAGTAAAGAATCGTTGGACACATTTTACAGGCAAAACCAATCGGCAAGAGATCCAGAGGAAGACCCTGAGCAAGATAGTTGGATAACATCCATGAGCTTGGCTGATCACGCTTTGGGATCCGGCTGGATCAGTTAGAGATGTTTGCTACTGACAGACTCGCTGGAAGGAGTGTTTGAGAAGGACTCTGCCCCTACGACCCTCTCAGAAATAAGTGGGTGAAGAAGATATTTTCAATTTACTTTGCAATTTACATATATCTATATGCATATATATATTTGCGTATAATACCAATATGCACACCACATATGCTAGCAGAAAACCACACGTGGGCGGTTTATCTGCTGGTATATATAAATATATTTTGTTGTTAAAAGAATGTGATAAAGGCAAAAGAAAAACGAGTGCTCCATGTATAGAACAGAGCTATAAAAATATATTTTGTTGAAAGTATGTGATAAAGGCCCAGGGTGGTTAAAGTAAGAGAGAATGTTCAGAAAAAGATGAAGTCAATAAGTGAATAATATAAGTGTAAAATAAGAGAGAATGTTCGTGGTTAAAATAATAGAGAATGTTCAAGGTAAAAGTAAAAGAAGAAATGGATAAACTAGGTGTAATATAAGATAAAGGCCATGGTGGTAAAAATAAGAGATAGTGTTCAGGAAAAGATGAAGTCAATAAGTGAATAATATGAGTGTAAAATAAAATAAAAGAGAATAAAATAAGTGTTGAATATGTAAAAATATATTTATAGCTCTGTTCTATACATAGAGCACTCGTTTTTCATTAGCTTTCTCTTAGGAATTACCTCACACATATATACTATCTATCTATCTATCAACGGAAAAAAATGAAACGAAATTTCATTTCCCACTCTTAGTACGGCTGTTACTTAAATATAAGTATGTACACGTACATACATATATGTATACAGACGTACAGTAGTATGTATATATATATATACATACATGCACACATATATATATGTACGTATGGATTCACCGAATATTTATTATAATGCTCGGTGTGTTTGTAAACAAACATCCCGTATTAAGCCGTAGTGTCCAGAAACCATCGTTGCTCGTTTGTTCAACACTGACAAAGGAACGTTGTACTAGTTTCAAGCTTATTAGCTATCGTCAGCAACGTATACCTTCCTGCCAGATTGTTGAACGTATATACTTACCTTATGCATATTAACAGCTGAGCAGCCCAATTTGCATATCGAGTGGGTTAATCGGCCGGGTGCACCGTAAACGATAAACGGTAAAAATGAAACGAAATTTCATTTCCCACTCTTAGTACGGCTGTTACTTAAATATAAGTATGCATACGTACATACATATATGTATACAGACGTACAGTAGTATGTATATATATATATATATGTACGTATGGATTCACCGAACATTTATTATAATGCTCAGTGTGTTTGTAAACAAACATCCCGTATTAAGCCGTAGTGTTCCTTTGTCAGTGTTGAACAAACGAGCAACGATGGTTGCTGGACACTACGATTTGACCTGGCCGATAGATATCGACTAGATTTAACGACTGCGCTAACCTGGACTTGGGAAAACCGCAGCGGATCATCTAGGTCGTACCTAGATAGCTTCTTAGTTAGAAATAAGGATAAGGACTTTTTAAGTTGTCCAAAAATGCGCATGGTTGGCTATTCAGACCACAAGTTAATGACCTGCATGGTCAACCTTGACAGAACGCATAGACAGGGACCCGGTTACTGGAAGCTCAACTTGTCCTTACCGGCAAGTAAGGCTTACAGGGACCGGATTAATACTTTAGTTAAGGAGCGGTTGACGGGCGCCATCGTCAACAGCAGGTGGTGGGGATCTCTCAAAAGAAAGATTAGAGTAGTCTCTACAGAATTTAGTAAGGAGTTAGCATCAAATAAAAATAGGAAGGAAAGGGAGTTGGTAGATAGTGTAGAAGAGGCAATTAGAAGCGGCGACGTGGCCAGAGTGCTAGCGTCGAGAACGGCCCTGGGCCAGTTCTTCGACGCGAAACACGAAGGCTGCATCGTCCGAAGCAAAATACGTGCTCTGGGAAACGAGGGGACCAAAGCTGTTAGCTGGGCCCGCGTGACAGAAGCCAAAAGAGGGAGTAGATCCACTATCCGGTCTTTGCGAGACCAGGATGGACGGGTGATCCTTGAACTTAAGCAGATGTGCGAGGCTTTTCAAAAGCATTTTGCCAGATTGTTCGGAAAGGGTGGGGAGTCGATTGGGGAAATGGGCTTCGGTTCATACCTCGACGGCCTGCCGCGTCTCTCGGATAGGGAGGCGAAGTCCTGCGAGGAGCCGATTTCAGCTGCTGAGATAGAGGACGTGCTGAGCCAATGCGGCAAACGCAAATCCCCGGGTCTCGATGGTCTTCCATACGAACTATATCTAGCTATGCCGGACTTGTTCCCCGATCTCCTCGAGGCGGTCTACTGCAACTGGCAACAGAACGGGAGAATTCCCTGTGCTGTGACCAAGGGCGTAGTCACGCTAGTGAGGAAGGACGAGAACAAGGGGGACGATATAAATAATTTCAGGCCCATAACTCTGCTAAATACAGAGTTACAGATTTTGGCCAAGGTGCTAGCAAAGAGGTTGGCGCTTGTCGTGGGCAACCTGGTGGGAGATGCGCAGACATATGCTATCCCGTCCAGGTCCATCCACGACAACCTCCACCTCATGCGATACATCATAGAGAGGGTTGGGAACGAACCCGGCTTTGGTGGGGCCCTGATCAACTTGGATCAATCTAAGGCGTTCGATAGGGTCGACCATGGTTACCTGGATGCGGCGCTAGGCTTCAGATCCGTTTTCAGGGGCTGGATCAATGCCATGCACAGCAGCCGCATCTGCTCTAGGGTCAAGGTGAACGGCTACCTCTCGGAGCCGTTCGAAATCGCGCGGTCCATCCGACAAGGGTGCCCTCTCTCATCCCTTCTGCATGTAGTGACTCTAGAGCCACTGCTGCGGAAGTTGGAGTTGTTGCAGGGCATCCCGTTGGAACAGGGATTGCGGAAAGCGGTGTCGGCCTACGCCGATGACGTAACAGTAATGGTGTCGACGGCCTCGGAAATCGAGGCGATCGGCACCTTACTGGAGGAGTACGAAAGGTTTACAGGGGCTAAGCTGAACCGGGACAAGTCGTTCGGTCTGCAACTCGGCACGTGGAAGAGCAAATCGATGCCCTCCGATGGCGTCGTCGGCCACTGGACGGAGGGCCCGGTGAAGTTGCTCGGAGTCTGGTTCGGACCAGACCTCCAGGTGGAGAAGAACTGAGGTGAGGTAATGAACAGGGTGTTTGCACTGACCCAGAAGTGGGCCGAGTGCAAACTGTCCCTGAAAGGTCGGGCGGAGGTGGCGAACACTGATATAGCGTCCATCATCTACTACCGCCTGACCGTCGTGCCTTTCCCAAGGGAAACGCTCGCCAAAATGGAGCGCGCACTCTTCCAATTCCTTTGGAAGAAGCGGGCTCCTATGGTGAGGAGATCCATCTGCTGTCAACACCCTTCGAAAGGAGGGCTGGGGATGCCGTGGCTGATGATGCGTAAACACGCATTAAGGCTACGGCACCTCCAGGTATTCCTCACCGGTCAACCGGTGTGGGCCCCGTTTGTGAGGCGAGCCTTTCCCTGACTCGTCTCGCTCACCGAGCTGCAATCCTGGGTTAAGCAAAGACCGAGTGTGCCCAGGCGCTCACGGCTCTCTGGCAGGCAGACCCGGCTGTCAGTGGAGAATCCACCTCGTCATTCTAGAGGGCTGGTGGTTAGCAGGTGCGACGACGCCCTCGGAGAAGCCCCAGGCATGGAGGAAAACGAACTGGCCAACCTGTTCGGTAAGACATTCAGCCCGGGACCTATGGATAACTTCCAGAGGTCCCTGGCCTGGCAGTGCTACCGAGGGGCTCTGCTCGTTCGAGAAAGGCTCTACAGACACGGGCACCCGGGTAGGGCCCCTCGAAAAAGATCTGTCCTAGATGCGTGTGCGACGAGGAAACCGTTGCACACGCATTGGTACACTGCTCGGGCATTGCCGATCTGTGGGGCTATGTCGAACGACTGCTGTCACGGGTGGGACCGATCCGGTTGACCACCGAGTCTATTGTAACGATCAAGCCGCCTCCTCTCTTCAAAAACGAAGGAGAGGCGGTGTTTCTGTGCGTAATAGCCATGGCGAAAGAGGTTGTATGGTGGAGGCGTCTAAAAGGACTGAGGTCAGACACCTTTCTCTCTGGCCAACAACTGGTCCGTTTCTTCCGATATCATTTCGGAAGAAGGATCAGGATGGAGAGAGAGGTGCTTGGCCACAGGCAGTTTTATGAAAGGTGGGTGATAGTGGCGAGAATGGCTCGTGTGAATGGGCCTTCACTCTACATCAGACTGTAGGTGAAAGATCAAGGGATCAGCCTCTCTCTGTGCTCCTGAGGAGAAGGGTTGCACACTTCTTTCGGGGGGAGGGTGCGAGTCCCCAAGGCGCCTCCTCCCTATTGAGGATTTTGTTGTTCAATTTATTTTTGTTATATTTTATATTTTAATATTTTGTTATTGCCTCCTCCTTAGTGAGGACGCCTTTTTATGTAAACTCCCCCCCATTGTACTTGTCCCACTCTTTGATGCCCTGGTGGCAAATAAAAAGAAAGTTATCTATCTATCTATCTATCTATATATTTTAATCTAGCTGTCGTCTGTTCGATAGCGTAGACGTAATTCACTTCGCGCAGAAGTTTTGTTCCAATTTATTGCGGAAATTTTGTAAGTTTAATTTTAATTTTGATACTATTGTGTAGCTTGACCCCCCGTCTGAACTGTCAGGCGGTGGGTCAGTTATCTATATATATATATATATAATTTCAGCGAGATTGTATTTCGGCGGTGGCCAAAACAAAACGAAACGTAATCTTCGAGATATGCAGGCAAGAGCTCAATGGACTAAGAAGAAAGCAGGGCAAATAACATGCGTTATAAAGGCCAGACACATTGAAAACAGTGGTTGTGAAGTCACAAGCCACGGTAGCCGAAAAAACGAACAAGCTAAACAAGTTAACAAATAATTACCTACTTGGTCTTCCCGGAAAGTGGTGGTAAAATCCAATGGGAGGTTTCTGTGACTCTAAGTCAAGTATACTGTCTGCTTTCGTTGTAAGCTTTTGGTGTAAAGATCGAACAAGGTAGCAATTTCGTCAACAGGTTTTCTGTTCTCAACCGCCTACCGGGTTCCAATGAACAGTGAAGTTACTACCCTACATGGTTACTCTGCAAAGGAGGTAACCCCGGTTTTTGGCGGGTGCATTCAAAATGTGTAAAGGAATTGCAAAAAACTGCATAAATCGAAGCTCTCGACCGAATTGTTTTTAAATAAACTTAAGCAATTAATTAGTCAATAGAATTGTCTAATTGAATTAACTAATTAATTGCTAGGCCCGGGAGATTAATACAAATATAATTACAGCGAGATTTTATTTCGTAAAAGTGACTATTATACAAATATAATTACAGCGAGATTTTATTTCGTAAAAGTGACTATTACGTCAAGATGAAAAATATTTAACGTAAGATATGGGAATATAATTCAATCCCAATTCAAAACAAGTCAAGACCTGAAATTTTAACCACAGATTTTGTGTAATCCAGAGAAAAAACCAATAGAATCTTAACTCAAAATAAAATTAAGAGTAAATACTTATCCGTCAATTTGGAAAAATCTACAAATGCACTATATAGTCTTAAAAAGACTATTTCACGAAACTTTTCAGTGGGGTTAGTCATTATATATATATATATATATATATATATATATATATATATATAATTCAGCGAGAATCGTATTTCGGCTGGTAGAAAAAGCGAAACGAAACGCAAAATCGTAGAAATGCTGGCAAGCGCTCAATAGTTAAAAAACCAGAGCTAAACAATGTTAAAACGCCATACAAACTGAAAAAGTGGTTAAGAAGGCATTAACCACCTAAGCCAAAAAACAAATCAAGCTAAACAAGTCAAACAAAATAAATGATAAATGATATATATATATATACATATCATCATCATCATCATCGTTTAACGTCCATCTTCCACGGGTTTGGACGGGAATTTTCCCACTTGAGGCAAGATTGATTGTCTTGCTCGTATAGGACTGTCTGGCGGGTTTTCTACGGCTGGATGCCCTTCCTAACACCAACCACGTTTACAGTGTGGACTGGGAGGTTTTTACCGTGTTACCTACACGGCCACATTACAGCGTGGTGTGTTTTTTTGTCGTGACACCTACACGACTTCATTTGTTTTGGACTGGATGTTGTGGTACCAACATAACTTTACATCGAAAGAGGTGGTGTGGATGGGGTGGGGGTAGTAGGACAGGGGTGTATTTTTGTTAAGAGGTGCCTACTGACTAGGCTTCGCTTTGTACTTAGGCAAGGCGGGTCTTCTGTATTACTGTGTAGCGCCAAAGATCTCGGTCCAGTTACATTGTCTTGGAGAGGTGTAAGTGTGTGAGGTCGGAATTTATCAAGTGGTCCCGGGTTTTTCTGGGTCTGCCTACTCCGTGGCTACCGTCTATTTTTATCGCCCTGCACTTCTTTATACAGCTGTCGTCTTTCATGCGCATCACGTGACCATACCAACGTAGTCTTCTCTCGAGTAAACAACATCTGATCCCTCTTATTCCTAATTTCTCCCTTAGTTCATTTATGCTTTGCCGTTCACGTATATTACTATTACACATCCACCGGAGCATGCAAGCTTCGTTCCTCTCCAGTCTGCGTATATCCTCTGCACACAATGCCCATGTCTCACTGCCATGTAACATTGTTGTTCGTATACAGGCATCATACAGCCATATATATATATATATATGTGTGTGTGTGTGTGTGATTGCCTGTATATGTATATGTTCGTATGTACATATATATATGTGTGTGTGTGTGTTTGCAGGCTAGTGTGTTTATACACTTGTGTCTATGTCATGTATATATATCATCATCATTTTACGTCCGCTTTTCCCTGCTTGTAAGGGTGGGACGGGTCTCATTCAGCACACCATCTCTCCACTTGTCGCGGTCTTTCGTCATGGTCCTCCGTGAGCTTCAACGATCTGAGATCTGCTCTCACCACCTCCGCCCATGTTTTTCGTATATTTGTATATGTATTTGTATATGTATTTGTATATATATGTGTGTGTGTGTGTGTGTGTGTGTGTACATATATATAGATGTATGTACAATATTAAATAAATGGAAAACTATATTTATAAAACCATATTTATTTCATTATATATATTTCGGGGATATCATATTAACAATATGCTATGCCTTCATCAGACAAAATACAATATAAACAGTTTTATAGATAAATATATTCGACATACCGTAATAAACATCAACTTCATTTGAAGAGGTTTACGCTAGCAGTAAACCTCTGCTAGCGTAAACCTCTTCAAATGAAGTTGATGTTTATTACGGTATGTCGAATATATTTATCTATAAAACTGTTTATATTGTATTTTGTCTGATGAAGGCATAGCATATTGTTAATATGATATCCCCGAAATATATATAATGAAATAAATATGGTTTTATAAATATAGTTTTCCATTTATTTAATATTGTAAATATACTCCAAATATTTGTCGAGTGCTTTTATATCAGTTATAAATATTTACTAGTTGTAACCCAACAATTTTAAATATAACTTTACATATAGATGTATGTATATATTTTACTTTCTTCTGAATGTATGTGTATATGTATGCACGCGTCTTTTTATATATTGCTATTTTTCTTACCTTTCTTTTTCTTATCTATATTTCCCGTTATTTTTCCAGCCTCACTTCCAATTTTAACAGATTTTAAATCTCATTTCATAATTTTTATCCATAACATCTCTGTCTGATGATCGATCCAGGCATATTAATATTGTCTGGGATCCAGAAACCTTTGGTAATGGAGTAGTTATATTTTGTGTTGTTCATTTTCTAATTATATATATATATATATATATATATAAACACACACATAGTAGGTGGCCTACACCGTGACAGAACAATAACCAGCCAATAACAGTAAGTAGAGGATACAACAATATTTTGAATGTATTTATGATCCACCAATTTTGATATCAATAGATTTTTTATAACAGTAAATGCAATTATTATAAGCGGTTTTGATTGTATATAGAGATTCCTCATATACAAATCCTGAATTTTCATTTATCGTCATCGGAAATGTCAGATAAAAAGCATAAAATTTCCTTCCTATTAATTGTTAGTAGTAATTAATCTACAACAGGTGGTTTAAAACAAAGGAAGATAAGTATGACGATAATTAATATAAATATCTAGAGGGAAAGTCTCGGTCACTCGATTTACTACAGATATTAGCCAAATCTCTTTCAAATCGCACCCTTTTTAATAAATATTTTGAAAGAATACATTGGATAATCATGCAAAAAGGGTCGATGGACAGGGGGTGGGAACACATTCGATGACGGTTTACTAACCTGAAACTAAACAACCAAAACGTACATATATTTACATGGTAAGATGGTCCACAAACCTATGCATATAGAAGCCTTCCAGTGCTAAGAGGAAAAATATTGGTAGGGACTTTAAGTCTCCACCAATTTTTTTCCTCTTAACACTAATATTTTGTTTCAATACACTTGTGCTTTGGTTTTTACTACACTGATATTCTATTGACTATAAATATGTTAGTATGATCATGTTTTTATTTTTATTTTCTTCTTAGTCTCGTATTGGTGATACGATATTAGCTCCCTAATTTCCAATCTCGTTTAGCCCAATGGCGAGAACACTGAATCGAAACTTAAGAGATACCGATGAATTTATTGAAGAAACATTATATAATAATGAAAATATTAAAACAAGATAAAAACAAAATTAAGTAATGAAAAAAGGGGAAGTGGTAAAGAAGGTCAGATCTGGCTGTATAGGAAAATAAATAGAAATAATTTTACATGGCGTTGTTAGGGTGCCATCCTCGGAGAGAAAGACCTGAGCCCAATACTGGATTGATACTTTACTTATCGACTTCGAAAAGAGGAAAGGCAATTTTGATTATTGTACAAAAAGTTTAAACGTATTTGTGTGTGTGCATTATATATATATACATACATACACACACAAACACACATATATATATATACACACACACATAAAATTATAAGTTTGAAGAACAGTCAGATAAAATATACATAACTTTTCTTATTAGTCCGTAGAAATTAACTAGATAAATAATCATTTAAATGGAGTTAACTTTAAAATGTAAGTTTGAAGAAATAATAGATAAATGTTACCAATATCCTTCTAGTCCCGACTGTCGACAGTTTCGCTCGTACTTTGAGGAAATGTCTAATCGTTGCATTATCCACGAGGCTTCAAGCTTATCAAGAGACTCTCTCAGTTAGGACCGAAATTTCCCAAGTGATCGGTGCCAGTAACGAATTCAAAAAGGGTGAAAATCATCACGTGGCTAGTGGTCAAGATAGAAGTGTTGTGAAGGGTAGACAGGTGGCAAGTAAGTTCATTGCTAGAAGAAGCAGTTAATTACCGCCTAAAGTTTACTCAACCGTAAGAACAAAGTCATAAAGAACACACACACACATATATATGTATTTATGATTATGTTTATATATATGAGTGTAGGCTACCTTCAACGGTGTGGTTCGATGAATGAATAAATTAAACAAATAATTATTAATCAGAGCTACATTAAAATTATAAGTTTGAAGAACAGTCAGATAAAAGTTACCTAATGGATAGATCTAATCATTCCGATTAACAAATCGTGATGCTAAGCAAAAGCACTCAACGTTGTGTGTATCATCCATCATTGATGTGACATCACACGATTGGTGCAGGAAATACTTCAAAGAAAAAAGAAAGCCGGATTCCAAATATTCTTTTAATGTTGCAAAATCATTGTTTGTACCGTACTTTTTTTCCATAAAAATGTCCCAGAAAATCATACGGCTTCTTATAAGGTCAAGAGTCAATGGTGAGTGGAGTTCTAGTGCTGCAGTGGCCCTTTTATATAAATATTCGAGCGACTTCCGTCCGTCACACAATATCTGTATGTGTGTAAAAGGAAGGAAGAGGATGGTGAAAAAACTATAGCAAGACAGCGGTTAGGGTTCCATTTGCTATGCTGTGTGAATGTGTATGTGTGTTTATGTAAATGTATGTGTGTGTTTGTGTAAATGTATGCGTGTTTGTGTGAATGTTTATAAGTGTGTCTGTTTTTGTGCGTTTATATTTATATACTCATACATAAAAACGTATGCATATGCACATAGACACGCACAGAAATATACACATGCGCACATAAAATAGCAATTGTTTTGTCATGTGGTGACACGCTGACGCATGTTGAAAAAAATTCTAGTAAATTAAACAGGCGAACATCTCCGCATATGTAAACAAGGTGGCGATCGCTTCTACACCAAGAGCTACGAATTTTAATAAATTTTATGAATACATTTATTTTCACTTTCTTTGAAAATGTACTAAATATTTCAATAAAAAATACAATTTAGAGAATAAAGTAAATTTATTTTCACATTTCCTTACGTTTTAAAAATGTTCTAAAAGATTATAAGTAGAATTACGATGTAGAATGGTAATAAAAAATACGATGTACAAACTTTACACACTTGATATTCGTAGTTTAAACATTTATTATTATTTAATGCTTGCCCAAATTGAAGAGCGTCTTATAAGACGTCAAGTATGGTTAGGAGTAGTTGTAGGAAGGTGTGGGTGTTATGTATCTGTACGTGTTGAGGGAGATGGAGGAAAAGTGGTGGTGACTGAAATTCGGAATGGCCGGAAGGAAATGGATTTAAATGCATTGGAATAACTGGTCATTGTTAGTTGAAAGTTGATATTGTCAATCGTTTGGTGGTAACAGTAATCTTTAGCCTATTCTGTGTCAGTGTCTATATTGTAGAGAATAATTAAGATTTAACAGATTTTTTGGCTACTTCAGAGTTATCCTTGTTTTTTTTTAATTCATTTATGTTTCTCTTTCTTGTTTTACGTGCAAAAATAATTTTTATTACATTTATCTCAGATAGAAATACATACTTATAATCAATAATTTTTTGCTAGGAAACTTATAAATATAATACACTATATACAATTAAAAAAAACCCCCAAAAAACCACCCTGTGTCAATTGGTCACACACCACAAGGGTCATCGGAATTTTTTGAAGCAAGCCAACACACTGGCAGAATTACTGCAGGTAATAACAAGGCTAAGGTGCTGAAACAACCAAGCACCCGAACGGGCATTACTTGACACCTTGGTAAGACGAGCTGCTAATGTTTTTGCATATTTTAGATCAAAGGTTCTCAATCCATTTCGGCCAAACGCCCCCCTACCCTATTTTTCCATTTTTCAATAGACTACTGATTTTAATATCAGTAGATTACTGGGCCAAATCTTTAAAAATATCTTTAAAAAATACTCGTACGAATTAAATACAAAAAAGTTTCAGTCCAAAACAAAAGTAAGCTATTTCAAATTATATATTTAAAAAAAAAAAGACGTGAATGTTCTCAAAGATTTGATCTCGGTCAAAAAAGTTTTTTTTTTAAATTCTATATTTCACTGTTAGCTGTTGTAATATTTTGAGTGGATAGAAAATTCTACAATTCAAACTGTAAAGTCGAAATACAAAAGATGCAAAATATGAAAAAATTCTTACCTTTCTCTTGAATCACAAACTCAAGCGAAAAATAGTACCTTGCAAAATAAAGTGCATCGATCACAAATTTAGTTGCAACGAATGAATTGAGATGCTTGGTGACATCACTGTCACCAAGCATCTCAATTCAATATCTGTATGCCTTATATATATATACATAGATAGATACACACACAAACAAACAAACTTGTGTGCCTTGTTTTTGGTACAGAAAGAATTTTGTCTCCAGCTTTTATTGCTGGGTCAAAGGTCAATGCTCTTTCAACAACGTCAAATAACAACGCCATATATATATATATATATATATATATAATCATCATCATCGTTTAACGTCTATCTTCCATGCTAGCATGGGAATTGTCCCACTTGAGGCAAGATTGGTCGTCTCGCTCGTATGGGACTGTCTGGCAGGTTTTCTACGGCTGGATGCCCTTCCTAACACCAACTTCATTTACAGTGAGTGTTGGGTGCTTTTTTCCGTGGCGCCTACACGTCGACTTTACAGTGTGGGCTGGGTGCTTTTTTGCTGTGGCACCTCCACGACCACTTTGCAGTGGGAGGGTGTGGGGCATATTGTCTATATGCTTCAGCTTGTACGCATGGGAGGTTGGGTACTCTGTATTACTGCGTGACGCCAGAGGTCACGGTCGTGTGTCATCGCCTTTGAGGTGTAATTGGGTAAGGTCGGCTTTTATCACCTCATCTCAGGTCTTCTTGGGTCTCCCCACTCCGCGGTTTCCATTGACTTCTAGTGCTCTGCACCTTTTTATGCAGCTGTCATCCTTCATACGCATCACGTCCATACCAACGCAACCGCCTCTCCTGCACACTGCATTTGATTCCTCTTATGCTCAGTCTCTCTCTCAATTCATTTATGCTTTGCCGTTCGCGTATATTACTATTACACATCCATCGGAGCATGCAGGCTTCGTTTCTTTCTAATCTACGTAAGTCTTCCACCTTCAGCGCCCAGGTCTCACTACCATGTAACATTACTGTTCGTATACACGCATCATACAGTCTGCCTTTCATTTTGAGAGAGAAGCCTTTTGCAGCTAGCAGTGGCAGTAGTTCCCTGACTTCTTCCATCCCGTTCTTACCCTAGTTATTTTACTTTCTGAACACCCACCTCCGCTGCTAATTCGGTCACCTAGGTAGCAGAAGCTGTCTACTGTTTCTACAGAGCCCTCCCAGAGATTGGTGGTACTTGTTTCCTGCTTGCTGTCCCAGCACAGCTGCTACATGTGAAGCCTACATTCTTAATTAAGCTTCCTGAAATCCCGCTATATCTCTTGTGTACCCATTGTTTGCATTTGGAGCAGAGAACGGAGTTCCTACATACTGAGCAAGGCCATTTCCCCGAGATCTGGGTTCTGTTTTCTAGTCTACTTACAAGGACCTTAGTCTTTGGCAGGTTGACTTTGAGACCCTTTCTTTCTAGTCCCTGCTTCCAAGTTTGGAATTTCTTCTCTAGTTCTACCATAGATTCAGCTATAAGTGCGAAGTCATCTGCATACAGGAGTTCCCATGGGCATCCGGTCTTAAACTCCTCCGTTATTGCCTGCAGGACTATGATGAACAGGAGAGGGCTAAGAACAGAGCCCTGGTGGACACCAACCTGTACGATAAATTCCTCGCTATACTCATTGCTAATCCTAACTCTGCTGACTGCTCCCCTATACATGGCTTGTACAGCTTTCACAAGCCATTCATCTACTCCTAGTTTTCTAAGAGTCCACCAGATTATAGCATGTGGAACTCTATCAAAGGCTTTCTCGAGATCGACGAATGCCAGGTAGAGTGGCTTACTTTTAGCTAGGTACTTTTCCTGTAACCGCCTCACAAAGAAGAGGGCATCAGTGGTGCCTCTTCCTGGTACAAACCCAAATTGCATCTCATCTAGTTTCACCTGGTCCCTAATCAACTGTGCTATAACTCTTTCTATTACTTTCATGACCTGGTCCATCAGCTTTATACCTCTATAGTTTCCTCTATCTAGTGCATCACCTTTACCTTTGTAGCAGTTGACAATGATGCTACTGCACCAATCTTTTGGTATGACACCTTCTAGTATTACCTGGTTAACAATACGTGTGGTTATAGTGTGACCTACAGACCCAGATGCCTTCAGCATCTCGGTAGCTATACCCGATGGACCGGTTGCCTTCCCCGTCTTCATATCTTTGATTGCTTTACTTACTACGCTGCTGCTGACTTGTACTGCTGGCCCCTCTATAGGGTCTACTTGGGGTAGGGTCTCTTCTTCCCATGCATTCTCCTCATTTAGTAATCTATCATAATGGCTCTTCCATGCATCTTTCTTCTCAGCACTTGTGAGGGCAAGCTCACCTTTATCATTCCAGATACACTTCTCTCCAATGACATCACAATTCTCTCTCACACATCATCATCATCATCACAATCATCGTTTAACATCCATCTTCCACGCTAGCCCTGCTTCCCCTGTTCTTCCATTCTTTCCATGCCTGTCTCTTGGCCTTAACTGCCTCATCTACCTTATTGTTCCACCACCAAGTCACTCTCCTCCTGCTTGTGGTCTTACTCCAGCCACAGATCTCATCCGTCGCCTCTAGTAAGTTATTTTTTAGGAACTCCCAGTGCTCTTCTACATTGAATGTCTCTATCTGTTCTTCTTTACTGTGGTAGGCGTTGAGTAAAATATCTTTAAATCTGTTACTGGCTGAGGGGTCTTTCAGCTTCCAGATCTTTCTTCTCCAGGTTTGTCTAGTCCTGACCGTGAGGTCGCTGACAATTAAGCTATGTTGAGAAGTACATTCTTCACTAGGGAAGGCTTTTGTGTTTACAACCGTCCATCTGTCACGTCCTCTGATGAGGATAAAATCTATGACTAGAATGCTCCCCTGATCTATAGGTGATCAGGTGGTTGTTGGTTTTTTGAAGTTTGTGTTACATATCAACATGTCATTGGCGTTGCAGAATTCTAGAAGCCTGAATCCTTCTTCATTTCTTGTGCCAACCCCATGGCCTCCATGGACTCTATTGAAGCCGTCACAGTGTTTACCTACGTGTCCGTTAAAATCTCCTGCGATGATTAGGAAGTCATTGTCGTTTGTTAGAGCAATAGTTGCATTAGGGACTTGTAAAACCTATCCTTAAGTTCGTCTGGCAACCCCAATTGGGTGTGTAAGCTGATATTATTGTGGTAATTGTTTTATTCAGGACTAGTCTGAATTTAATGATTCTTGCATTTACCCTGTACACTGAGATTATTTTATCTACGCACTTGTCAGCTAGTAGAATACCTACACCACCCATCCCATCATCATTTCCCACCTAGAAAAATTTGTAGCACTGACTTTTTCCTACAAGGACTCTAGCAGACTCTCCTCTCCGTCTAGTCTCTTGCACACAGCATACATCAATTTCCTTTCGCTCTAGCATCTCTACGATTTCTCCTGCTCTTCCTTTCATTGTGCTTACATTGATGGTACCAACTCGGAGTTTTGGGCATTTGTGAGGTAGGTAGCCAAATCATGGCCTGTAGCATCTCATGGCAAAATAGACGGATAGGAGTAGATGACTTTGAAGAGAAAGCGAACTGATGAATAAAACAATACTAATAATAGAGAGAGGAGGAGAGTAGATGACTTCGTAGAGAGGTAGCATGGTAGAGAAAATGAGGGTAAAAAATAAAATGTGTAGTGAAGTGATAAATACAGCAATAATTGTGTGAGCAGAACATTTGCAATTGGGGAAATAGAGGGATACCTGGAAGATTTGTATGGATGGATGACTGGAACGTGGTTAGCAGCTTTAGTGATTCATTTTAACCTTTCAGAGTCAAGTGTGTCTTATCTCTTCAAGAACTTCAAGATGAGTGATGAAGGAATGGGTGAGAGGGAAAGGGAGGTAATAGGTGGCTTAGAGATAGATAGAGAGAGGGAGAGAGAGAGGGGGTAGCCCTCATAGAGAGAGAGAGAGAGAGAGAGAGAGGGTCGCCGTCATGGCAAAATAACCAATAGGAGTGAATACAACAACACTAATAATAGAGTAAGAGAGAGGAAGAGAGTAGATGACTATATATATTGACAGGAAGAGAGTAGATGACTATATATATTGGAAAATGTGTGAGATCCTTGGTACAGTTAGGTATATTTGAAAAAAAAGGAAAAGAATGACTTCACAATATTATGAGTTGGTAGATCCAGTAAGTTCTTTGTTAACTTCAGTGGGAAGAATTTTAGAGATTCCTGGTTAACTTGGGTTGGAGAACTTTCTCCCATTCATCTGTCTGTGGTGATTGTCAAACTGAGATCAGGTTGTTGAAATGTGTGACTATATATAAGAGAGATTTGGATGTGTCTGGGGTGTGGCATGTGGTGTTAATGAGTGTTGATGATGATGAAGGTCCTGAGGAATTAAAGTATACATACACACACGTACACATACACACACACATATATATACACTCAGAAAATGGTGAGGTTGTAAGATAAGGGTGTTTGAGAAGGTAGTCGTAAACCTACTCTCCTGCTGGTTTTATTTCATTAGCTGACCTTTGATGAGTTTATAATGGCATAGCTGAATCAACTCTTCTCTTCGAAATCCATAAAGAATATCTTCTACAGATTTCTATATCAAAGATGAATTTAGGTGCTTGTCTGGGTTTTAATGAGGTCTTTTGATAAGAATGGGATGACAGGAAAAAGAGAAAAGAAGGATAGTTTGGGAATATTTGTCAAAGATGTATTGTTGATATTGGTCTCCCAGACTACACACGTTAACCAGGAATCTCTAAAATTCTTCCCACCGAAGTTAACAAAGAACTTACTGGATCTACCAACTCATAATATTATAATATTATATTATGACATTAAATCATAAAATTTGTTAACACAAGGGAAGTCATTCTTTTCCTTTTTTTCAAATATATATATATATATGCGTATATATATGTATATATATATATATAGAGAGAGAGAGATAGAGAGTAAGAAATGTGTGTGTGTTTGGTACACGTCTATCCATCTATCATCTCTCCAACAGGAGGCTCAAACATACGGCCCGTGGACTACTTTTCTATGGCCCGTGGTAGAAACAATATTTCAGATTCCTTTATAACTGGTGAAAATAAGGCGGTGAGCTGGTGGAATCGTTAGCACATCTGGCGAAATGCTTAGCGATACTTCTTCCGTTTTTACGTTCCGAGTTCAACTTTGCCTTTCATCCTTTTGGGGTCGATAAATTAAGTACCGGTTGTGAACTGGGATCGATGTAATCGACGGGACCCTAAACCCTAAATTTCATGCCTTGTGCCTATAGTAGAAATGATTATAACTGGTGAAAATCATCACCCACCACCACGTTTGGCCCAGTGCCTCTCCTCCAGGACGTAATGGCCCTTTTATGTCCTTCAGTTTGAGACCCCTCTTCTACACACACACACACACACACATATAGACACTTTACTTTTTTTCTGTCTATGGACTACGCCCATGCTGGAGCATCACCTTGGTAAGTTATGGGGACATCAACAAACCAACAAGCATTGGTGGGAGGGCAAACACAAATGCAAATACACACACAGACATATATACATATATACGACGCGCTTCTTTTAGTTTCGGTCTATCAAATCCACTCACAGGGCTTTGGTCAGCCCAGGCAGTGGGACTGAACCCAGAAACATGTGGTTGGGAAGCAAGCTTCTTGTCACACTGCGCATATATATACATATATATGTGTGTGTGTGTGTGTGTGTGTGTGTGTGTGTTATCAAATTAACAATGAAAATAAAAACAAAGTCAAGTTACTTTATAACTTTATTTTTATTGTTAATTTGATACCTAATATCTGACTCTGTATCTAAAGAATTAATTCAGCGAAACACAGAACTTCTTTATGGATTTTACAAGAGTATATTGAGTTCTATCCAGAGGTAGACCAGACTGAAAAAAGAAAAACTATATATGTGTGTGTGTCTGTATATAATATATATATAAATCATATATATATAGATATACATACATTCATACATTTACCTATCTATATAGCTATGCATTTATACATTTGTATATATATACATGCATTTATATTTAAGTGTGTAAGGATGTTAACACAATTTGTTTGTTTTTTGGTAAGGAGAAAACTTTCTCTCCAGATTTTATTACCTAGGGAGATTGAATACCACAGCTCTGGCTGCAAGCTGACCAGGTTCTCAACCTCATCAAACACCAACGCCAGCCCGTGTGTATATATGTGTATGTATGTATATGTATACACCCACACCATCTTTCATCACCATTGCTTCTTTTTCTTGTCGTTTCTGTTGTTCTTGTAACTGTTGTCAAAGTTGAAGTTGTCCTTATTTTCATTTTCTTTTATCTCCTTAGGGAATTCGTTGACAAGCTTCTTTTATTTATTTTTTTCATTCAAATGCATTCACATTGGCTGTCTCAGAGACATACAAATATGGCTTATAAAACTTACCTAAGTAAATAGCCTTCCAGTGCCCCCAAGCTCCCCCCCCCCCTGCTCCAAAACTCACATGATAAATTCAAAAGCAAGCTATTCCATTGGTCAAGCAATTGGAAAACTCATCTTCAAAACCGACGGAGGTCTATTCCAATGAAGCAGATGTATTAATACACTCACACAAAGATGTCAGCAATGTGCCTACACATATATAGATTCATACACATGCACACACCTGTGTGTACTTATAGTCTTTTATATATCCACATATACATGCACATGTCGAAAAGACTGAGAGCATGGCTGATCTTAGATATGTGGGGAGAAGGGTGGCTATTAGGCATATGAAGATAGAATCGAGGTAAGCGGAGATGTGTTCGGTGGGGTACTTACAGGAAGAGATGATGGGGCAGCCAGGTGTATTCAGTTTGTGAATTTGAGGAAGGAAGTGAATGGTGAAAGAGCATAGTGTGCAGACGATGAGGTTAGTGGTGTTAGGAGTGAAGAGGTGATGAGTTGTATGGTCGAGAATACTTGTTGCTGGTATTAAGGGGTGGGATCTGAGAGCAGGAGGTGGTAGAAGAGGGGGTTATGGAGCTATAGAGGTCAGCGCACCACTTGACCATGGCACCCCCTTTACCTGCTGGTTTAATGACAATGTCACAACTTTGGAGGGAGTGGAGGGTGGCGATTTTGGCTCAGGAGATATTGCTTCGCTGGGAGTATTTATAGAAGTTTAACCGATTCACGGCACTATGGCAGGTGTCAACGAATATGTCCAGGGTGATGAATTGCCTGAGTCTTGGCATCCAATGAGATGGTCGCCAGGCTAGGACCAGCATTTAGTAGAGCAGCACTAATGAATATATATACATAAACACACACACACACACACACACATATATATATAACTGTGGAGGCACGTGCCCTAGTGGTAAGGGTGTTGGACTTACGATCATAATGTTGTGGGTTTGATTCCTGGGTTGCATGTTGTGTTCTTGAGCAAAACACTTCATTTCACGTTGCTTCAGTATACTCAGCTGAAAATAAGTACCAGCAATAGCTGGGGGTTTAACCCTGCGATAGACTGCCATCTTGTCCAGGGGGGAGTCTTGTACTCTCAGTCGCCCCACGCCATGAAACTGGGAAAAACACCAGCTAAATGAGCCTTCTGGCTTAAGACAGAGTTTAGACTTTAGATATAATAAGTATGGTACAAGGAAAAACAGGAAGTGGTCAAAAGGAGAAATTTATTAAGTGTACAATCTTTAACATGTTTCCTTTTGACCACTTCTTCCTGTTTTTACTGGTACCTTACTTCTTATTATAAATACTCTGTGATCTTCTTCTTTGAAATTGTACCATAACCTTTTTAACTGGATACACACGATACACTTTGCAAGGAACACTTTGAGAAAAAATATTTGGCAACCAATCTTCCATTCTTATTTTGTTTGTGCATTTGATCTACCCAAAAGAAATATATCTTTGTGTGTGTGTGTATATATATATATATATATATACGAGGGGGGATCAAAAAGTTCGCGGAATTTTATCGTAGTAAGAAAAAATAGATTAAAACAATATTAAACATGTCAGAACATTGTCACTGGGTGTTTACCTTGATATTAGTCACTTGCAGTCAGTTATGTGCGGACTATTGTACAGTACTGACACTCTTTAAAAAACCTCTTTTTGGAACAATGGAAAATAATTATTTTGAGATAAGATTGAATATCAAGTTTCTGGTGAAACTCAAATGGAAAGGGACACAGATTATGGAGGCTTTAGTTAAAGTTTACAGTACTACTGCTCCAAAGAAAACTGCTGTCTACAAATGGATTCAGCGATTCAAACAAGGGAGAGACGACCTTGAAGACGACCATCACAGTGGAAGACTAGGAACATCAAAACATGACTAAAACATTGAGGCTGCTCAGACTTTAATTGAAGAAGATCGAAGAATAACAGTTAATCAGTTAGCTAAGTCCCTAGACATTTCATATGGTTCGGCAAATTCAATTCTGCACGATAATTTGGGACTAAGCAAGCTTTCAGCGCGATGGGTCCCAAAAGCGTTGCGCCCTGATCAGCTGATTCTTTGAAGTGATCTGTCTTTGGCGATATTAAACAAAATTGAAGTTGATGAAGAGCATTTCCTGACCAGAATCATCACCGGAGATGAAACCTGGATCTACCAGTATGATCCTCAATCTAAACAGCAGTCAAAACAGTGGCTTCCACGTGGATCATCGGGGCCAATCAAGTTCAAATCTCAAAAGTCGGATCAAAAAGTGATGGCCACCATTTTCTGGGATTCAGATGGGGTGATACTAATAGATTATCTTGAAGGTCAAAGAACTGTGACAGGAGCTTACTATGCAAATGTTTTAAGGAAGCTGAAAGAGGCATTAGTCAAGAAACGAAAAGGGAAACTTCATGGTGGGATCTTGTTTGACCATGACAATGCACCAGTGCATTCTGCGTGGGTTGCAAAAGAAGTTCTTCGAGAATTTCGATGGGAAGTGCTTCCTCACCCGCCTTATAGTCCAGATTTAGCCCTATCAGACTTTTTCCTCTTTCCAAAACTCAAAGAAATGCTAAAAGGAACCCGTTTTAGTGGTGTTTAAGAAGCTAAAAACACTGCCAACACATGACTTCGAACAAGGCCTTCAACTTTCTTTAGAGAGGGCTTACGAAGCTGGAAGCATCGCCTTGTCAAGTGTATTGACCTGGATGGCAACTATGTAGAAAAATAAATTGAAGGCAAATCATATTTTTTGAAAAATAGAATATTTTCTGAAAAATTCCGCGAACTTTTTGATCCCCCCTCGTATATATATATATATATATATATATATATCAGTAGAAGGGATATTAAATTTGTTGGAAACCAATGTGTCTTGGTACTCTTGAAACATATATAATAAAATAAATATGGTTTTATAAATATAGTTTCCATTTATTTAATATCAGTATATATATATATATATATATATATATATATATGGCTTAGTGGTTAGAGCAGTGGGCTTGCAATCGAAAGGTTTTTGAGTTCAATTCTCAGACCGGGTGATGTGTTGTTTCCTTGAGCAAGACACTTTATTTCACATTGCTCCAGTTTACTCAGCTGTAGAAATGAGATGATAGGACTGGGGTTCCTATCATTCCACTGCAAAGTGGTCGTGGAGGTGCCATGGCAAAAAAAGCACCCAGCCCTCACTGTAAAGTGGACGTGTAGGTGCCACGGAAAAGAGCACCCATCACTCACTGTAAATGAGGTTGGTGTTAGGAAGGGCATCCAGCTGTAGAAATCAAGCCAGAATCAGTTCCCGTCCCACCCTTGCAAGCAGGGAAAAGCGGATGTAAAATGATGATGATATAGTTTAAAAGGGGGTAAAGTTCTATACAAATCAAAGGTTATAGAAAAAAAGTAAGGGAATCAGCATGGAAGTATATCTAAAGGATATATATAAGTGTGTGTATGTATCTCTATATATACACACACATGTATAGAAATCTTCTTAAAGCAACATTGAACTGTTAAACGCCACTACTACCACCTACATAGTGTGTATATATATATATATATAAAGTATTTCACTTAAGTGATTAAAGAAGAAAAAAAGATTCTTTAAATATACTTCCATGCTGTTTCCATTCTTTCTCTCTCTCTCTCTCTATATATATATATATATATGTTTTACCTATCTCTATACCCACTCTGCATCTCTCATGCAGGAGTGACCTAATCATAGGAGTACTCAATGCATATATTTGAATAGTAAATAATATGGTTCAATAATCCATACTAAAGAACCGACTCAACTTCAATGTAATATAGAAATATTACTATGTAACTACCTGCTTTACAGAAAATGTTTATTGAAAGCATGAGAGCTCAATGTAAAATCAGTAGCTTGTATGGAAAAAAACATATCAAGCTAACTGAAAACACCTTTAATACTTGACACAAACAACATATTTGTCCTGGGTATGACATTAAACTACATCCAGTGGCAAGGCTCCAGTTCAGGAGTTCAGGAGCTGTGGGGAATGTGGAGTTATCCCTTCATCATCATCATCATCATCATCATCATTTCATTTTACGTCCGCTTTTTCCCTGCTTGCAAGGGTGGGACGGGAACTGATGCTGGCTTGATTTCTACAGCTGGATGCCCTTCCTAACACCAACCTCATTTACAGTGGTGCTTTTTTGCCGTGGCACCTCCACAACCAGTTTGCAGTGGAATGATAGGGACTGGGGTCACTATCATCTCATTTCTACAGCTGAGTAAACTGGAGCAATGTGAAATAAAGTGTCTTGCTCAAGGAAACAACACATCACCCGGTCTGAGAATTGAACTCACAACCTTTCGATTGCAAGGCCAATGCTCTAACCACTAAGCCATATGCCATATGCCTTAGTTGTCATAACTCCATGGTCAGCTCTGGCCCCATTTATGAGTTAAATAATTACCTTATTCGAGTGGCGGCGGTAAGGTATTATCAGCCACTGAAAAGAACCGTGGATAGTCGATTTAACAGCGCTAGGGTTAGAGCCCCTAACTACACTGTCAAGGAGCAACCTAGTCGTTATGATTCTGCTGACTTAGAGCCACAGGGAGGGCCAGTGGATGATGGATTAGCTGCCTCTGAGACAAATATAAAGAGTTCAGTTTTGTCCTGCAGAAGAGCCATTAAGATGGGCACTCTGAATGTGAGGACTATTCGGACGCTGGAGAAGCGAGAGGAATCGGGACATCTGTTCGAGGAGAGTGGTATTCAGATACTTGCGATCCAAGAACACAGGATCCTACCCGATGAGCCCGTGAAGAGTGTGATGATTGGGAAGAGGAGCCAGCTCATTATCATATCAGCAGTGAAGAACATGACCAATGCTGCAGGAGTGGGTTTTGTTTTCAGTGCAAAAGCCAATATATATGTGAGGGAAATAATACCTGTCTCCCCGCGAGTGTTGAGGGTGACCTTCAATGGAAACCTAAGACTGACAGTCATCTCAGTCCAACCGAGGGAGACAGTGATGTGAGTGCAGAAGAGTTCCATGAGGTGTGTAGAGCTGTCAACACCACACAAGCTCACAACATCCTGCTTGTTCTGGACATCTGAGTAAGGAGAGCAATGAAGATCCTTGCTGGTACTTCCATAACAACACCAACCGAGATGGAAGACTACTGAGAGACACCCTGCTGGAGCCGAACTTGATGGCAACTAACCTAAGGTTTAGGAAGAATCTGGGGAAGATGTGGACCTACATCTCAGATATGCACCTATCCAAGTCCCAGATTGATTTCATTCTGGTGAGGAAAAAGTGGTGGAATAGTGTTCTGAACACAGAACCATACAACTATTTCAGTACACTGTGCAGTGATCATTGGCTTGTTATGAGTGAGGTCCGGGTGAGTTTAAGAAAGAGCAAGGCTCAGCCCCGGAGAGCAATCTATGACTATTTCGGATAGTATTGACCTGCGCTGCTTCGCTGGTAAGTTTTTTGTTAATTTTGCAGGCAAAAAACCGAAATTTTTTGTTGAAAAATATATTGTTTTGTAGTTTACAGAACACACAACAAAAACCATAGATAATGAGACAATTTCCACAACTATAAACCAAAAAAGTGACAACCACAACAACAACAACAAAAGAAAATAAAAATCTCCAATATACCACCAAATATCAATATTTGGTGGATTTTGGCAGGATTTTTAAGGAGGGAGAGGACACCATCCTCTCCATCAAAAAATCAACCAGACACACGTGGGCTGGTACAAATTTGGAAGTTTTGGTACAGATGAGGCCGGAGAGAATCTCCAAGATTCCGGAGAGGGTACTAGTGGACAACAGCCACATCAACATTTCTACTGAAGGAAAGAGGCCACACTGCTTTTGATGTTCCAGCACATCGCATTTCAAGACCTACTGCCCTTAACTAAAAAAAAAAAAAAATACTCTTACCAACACTAACACCAAAACAACCACAAACAAACACACCATCACCACACAAGATACCCCTCCCACACGCCCCTGATGACGATTCATCATCAGACGAGGCTACTTCTCCATCCCCAAGCGAGGATGGAGAGCCTCAGAAATCAAAAAAGCAAACACCGCAAAGCCAGAAAAACACCAATCACCAACACAAACACACAACCACCGACACAAATACCACAATCACCTCCCCCCCACCACCACCACCACCAGCAAAACAAACACCAACACCACTCCAAACACAAACACCCACCATAAAAAGAAAACTCCCAGATGAACAACAAACAAAAACACAAACAGCAGTATGCTTACATCAACACCAACAACAAAAACCTGATGGAGGTCATCTCCAAAGACTCCAAAGTGGAGACCAAGGGGAAAAGTTTCGTGAAATCAGGATCAGCACCACACCTGAAAATGATAAGGGTTCCTATGGAAACTTATAACAAACTGAAAAATGAATTTTCGCAGGACGTCGGAAACCCCTTCCAAAAACCCATAAACTGCATCCTATTAAAATGTTTCTCCACACCACCCAAATGGAGATTGAACAACCCGATCTCCAGGAAACGAAAAGGTAAGAGCATCTTTTCGTCCTTTTCGCCAACTCTTCTCCACCAACATGGCTAATTTACAAGTTGAAAGTGTGAATGTGCATGGCCTTGGGATGCCTTGGAAACGGCCAACTCTTAAATGACCTTAGGTCACACAGTATGGATGTGATAGCCATCAGCGAGTCCAGGATCCACAAGCAGCAAGTAACCCCCATCTTTAATGACTTTAGGTCTACGCATCTCTCTGTCAGCCAGGAGGTGGAGGGAGAGTGGCTATTATGTTTCGGAAAAACCTGGACCTCGAAATACAGCAAATACTTTTGGACTCGGAGGGTAGACTGGTAGTCCTAGATGTGAACAGTGTTGGAGGTGGAGCCTTCAGACTGGTGGCCATTTATGTCCTGACTGGGACATCGCGGCCAGTTTTCTTTAAGCATCTAGTCTTTTCTAGGAACGTCTCGCTCCTTGCTTTTAGTGGGGGATTGGAATGGTATCCAAGACGCATGTTGGGACTATGTAGGAACATGTCCCAGTAGGGGGGGGCAACAGCCTCAAAAATTTAATCGGCCAATTCCAACTGGCCGATAGGTATCGACTAGATTTCCCAACTGCACCATAGTGGACGTGGACAAATCGCAGCGGGACATCTAGATCGTATTTAGATAGGTTCTTTATTAGAGAGTGAGACAGGAAAATGTTAAGCTGTTCACAAATGTACATGGTTGCCTATTCAGACCACAAACTACTCACCTGCATAGTCAACCATGATAGAACGCATAAACAAGGACCCGGATACTGGAAGCTGAACATGTCGTTACCGACGCATAAAGCCTACAGTAGACGGATAAGTAGTTTAGTTAAGCAACAGTTGACGGGAGCCATCGTCAACAATAGGTGGTGGTACTCTCTCAAGAGAGCAATTAGAGTAGGGTCCATAGCTTTTAGCAAAGAACTAGCCTTAGAGAAAGACAAAACAGAAAGAGAACTAGTAGCCAAGGTAGAGGAGGCGCTTAGGAGTGGCAACGCAGCTAGAGTGCTAGCAACGAGAACGGCACTAGACCAGTTCTTCGATGCAAAACATGAAGGCTGTGTGGTCAGTAGATCACATGCTCTAGAAAACAAGGGAGCAAAAGCTGTTAGCTGGGCTCGAGTGACAGAGGCGAAAAGTGGCAACAAGTCCACGATTCGGTCTTTGAAAGACCAAAACGGATGCATGCTACTTGACTCCAAGCAGATGTGCATGGCCTTTCAGCAGCACTTTGTGCACTGTTTGAGCAGAGCGGTGCGCCGAACGAGGCAATGGACTTTGGTTCATACCTTGACGGCTTGCCACGTCTCTCGGGCATGGATGCCGAGTTCTGCGAAAGACCGATCACAGCCACTGAGATACTGGACGCTTTGGGCCGCTGCAGGAAACGCAAATCACCCGGTCTAGATGGTCTACCCTATGAATTTTACATAGGCATGCCGGACTTGTTCTCTGGCGTCCTCGAAGCGGTCTACTGCAACTGGCAGCAGAATGGGAGAATTCCCAGTTCTGTAGGCAGTGGCGTAGTAATGCTGATCAGGAAAGAAGAGAAGGGGGACGAAATAAGCAACTTCAGGCCCATAACTCTCCTAAACACAGAGTTAAAGATTTTGGCCAAGGTGGTAGCAACGAGGCTGGCGCTTGTCGTCGAGAACCTGGTGGGAAAAGCTCAAATGTGTGCAATTCCAACCAGGTCCATACACAACAACCTCCACCTCATGCGATACATCATAGAGAGTCTAAGGCGTTCGATAGGTCGACCATCTATACTTGGAAGCGGTTTTCAAGGCGGCCAGTTTCGGACCCGTCTTCAGGGGCTGGAGCACTGCCATGCACACCAACATCTGCTCAACAGTCAAGGTGAACGGCTACCTATCGGAGCCGTTCCCAATCACGCGTTCCATCCGATAGGGATGCCCTCTCTCCTCCATTCTGTACGTATTGACCCTAGAGTCACCACTGTGGAAGTTGAAACTTTTGCAGAGCAACCGGGACTGCGGAAAGCGGCATCGGTTTATGCCAACGACGTGACAGTAATGGTGTCTAAAACCTCAGAAATCGGGGCGATCGGCAACTTACTGCAGGAATCCGAAAGGCTTACAGGAGCAAAACTCAACCTGGACAAATCTGTCGATTTACAACTCGGAACATGGAGAGGCAAACCGATGCCGTCCGACAGCGATGTCAGACACTGGACGGAAGGACCGGTGAAATTGCTCGGGGTCTGGACCACCAGGTGGAGAAAAACTGGAACAAGGTCACGGCCAAGGTATTTGCACTCACCCAGAGTGCAAACTATCCTTGAAAGGTCGAGCGGAGGTGGGGAATACTTTTATAGTGTTCGTCATCTACTACCGCTTGACCGTCGTGCCTTGTCCCCGTGAATACCTCACCAAGATGGAACACATGCTCTTCCAATTCCTTTGGAAGAAGCTCCACTGGTGAGGAGATCCATCTGAGGCCAGCACCCTTCGAACAGAGGGCTGGGAATGCCGTGGCTGATGATGCGCAAACACGCTCTGAGGCTACGGCATCTCCAGGTATTCCTCACCGACCAACCGGTGTGGGCTCCGTTTGTGAGACAAGCCTTCCCGCAACTTGTCTCGCTGATGGTGCTGCAGTCCTGGGTCAAGCGGAGACCGAAGAAAATGGGCGCCTGGCATATTGAATGCGCTCAAGCGCTCACAGTCCTCTGTCAAGCAGGCACAGCAATCAGTGGCGACTCCACTTCGACATTCTATAGAGGGATAATACGTTACAAGTGCGACGACGTGCTCGGAGAGACTCTGGGCGTCGAGACGAGCTCACCTGTCTATTTGGTAGGACTTTCCGTCCGGGACCTATGGACAACTTCCAAAAGTCCCTGGCCTGGCTCTACCAGTACGAGACAAGATTTACAGTAACGGGCGCCCCAGCAGGGATCCTTCCAAGAGGACATGTCCAAGATGCGAGCAGGACATTGAAACTATCCTACACGCAATTGTACACTGCCCGGGTGTAACCAACCTGTGGAACTACGCGGAACAACTGCTGTTGTGTATGGGACAAATCCAGTTGACTGCCAAGTCCATAGTAAGGGTCAAACCGCCAACTTCTTCCAAAAACGAAAGAGAGGCGGTTTTCTTCTGTATAGTGGCTATGGTAAAAGAGGTTATATGGTGGACGAGATTGAGAGGACTGAGGACAGATGCCTCTCTCTCTCCGGACAACTTATTCCCTTCTTTAGTTACCACTTTAGAAGGAGAATCAGAGTGGAGATAGGTACTGCAACCCAGTAAGTTTACTGAAAGGTGGGTGAATGTGGCAAAAATGGCTCGTGTGATTGGGCCTTCTCTGTATATAAACCTGTAGGTTGAAGAAGAGAGCACTTGCACAATGCTCCTGGAGTTGAGGGTTGTTCTATCTACGGGGTATAAACAACCCATTTGTAACACCTCCCCCCTATTGGGAATTTCGATTGTTGAATTTGTTTGTTAAATTTTTTTTTACATGATTGTATGTAAAATCCCCGGCATATGTCCTTGTATTGTCTCCTTTTCTTGTGCACCCTTGTGGCAAATAAAGAAATAAATCTATGACTGGGGAGCTTTCAAGGAAGATGATAAGCTACAAGAGAGGTTCACAGTAGAAGTGATGAACAGGTTCAGTGCTCTGTGTGGAGAGGCAGAGGAGGGTGTCACTAGGAGGTACGGGTACTTCACCAATGCAGTGGCGGAAGCAAGTGAGACCCTAGTGCTGAGGAGAAAGAACAAGAGGAAGCACGTCAGCTCTGCCGACCCAAAAGTGTGTGCAGCCAGAGAACACCTGAATGCTGCCAAGGACCAATTCTATGCTGATCCTATGGAGGTGATGAGGGAAGAACTCTGTACCGCTTACATTGAGGCCAGAGAAGAGGCACGGATAGAGAGGGCGGTTGACAGGTCTGGATGTAAGGAAAGCTGGATGATCATCAGTGAGATCACAGGGAAGAAGAGAAGGTGTTCGAGTCAGATCCAGGGAACAGAGCTCAAGGATAGGAAGAGGAAATGGCTGGACCATTTTAGGACCCTACTAGGAGAGCCGCCCTCCACAGCCCAGAACACTGGGGAGATCAGGCGGCTCTTTGAGGAACTGGATATTGAGACAGGACCCTTCACCAGAGAAGAGTTTCAGAGCCAAGAAGATCAAGGAGGGCAAGATGGAGTGGTATCAGAGGTGATGAAGAGGTGTGATTTTGATATCATCCTGGAGTTCTGTAACCAGGCACTGGAGAAAGGAGTTGCCCCAAATCAGTGGAGGATCAGTAACATCATCCCAGTGCCCAAGAAGGGAGATGTCTCTAACACCAACAACTACAGGGGGATCTCACTGACGTCACTTGTGGCAAAGACCCTCAACAGGATGATTCTTAACAGGATCCAGCCCGAGATGGAGAAGAAGCTCAGGAACAACCAGAACGGCTTCAGAGAGGGAAGCTCAACCACCAGTCACATCCTGATGCTGAGGAGGATATTAGAAGGAGCTAGAGAAAAGTGACTTCCTGCGGTCATGGTTTTCATTGACGTTAGAGAGGCCTTTGATTCTGTGGACCATCACTGCCTGATGAAGATCTTACAGGATTATGGAATCCCCAAGAAGATAGCGGATCTGATATCACTGTTCTACACCAACACCCAAGTCATTACACTTGATGGGATGAGAGTTCTTTGAGATACTGGCTGGAGTGCTCCAGGGAGATACATTGGCTTCCTACCTTTTTATCATTGCAGTGGATTATTGTATGCGCCTTGCGCTGGAGAAACACCAGGATTCTGGCATTACTGTAACACCGGCTCAGAGCAGGCGAAAAAGATATTGGATGCTGAATTTGCAGACGACATAGTTCTGGTGACAAACAGAGAGATAAGACGAAGTATCTGGTAGAGAATATTACCAATGTAGGCGGGAAACCGCTAGAATTGGTTAAGCAGAGCCTCTGACCTCCAGGTGGGCAGGGGACCCCACATTCTACCACATGCATTTTATAGAGGCACCAACACCAGGCTGGTTGTCATGTCATTGACATATCTGAAGAGTCTTCCTGACGTCTAGTTTGGCAAGTTTTCTATGACTGGATGCCCTTCCAATCACCAACCACTTTACAGAGTGGTATGTGTATACATATGAAAAATGAAAGTGAATCAGCATTTCATGTGAAGGAGGGAAAAAAATAATTAAGAATAAAACTGAAACAGCTTAAGTTCTACTTATATATTCAAATCACTACCGGAAAACTGGTATAGAAAAATCTGGAAAAACAGTGCATGACTAAAACTTCTCACCAGTTACTGAGATGACTGTATCATGACCATAGCTTAAAACATTCATAGTGAGACTGTTGTATGTTTGGATCTGCAGTATCGGTAGAGTGTCAGACACCATGCTTTCCAGCAAAGAGTTATATCCCTTTTTGGTCTAAATCCCACCGAGGTTAACTTTGCCTTTCATCTTTACGGGGTCGATAAAATAAAGTACTAGTAATGCACTGGGATAATTGCTGGTCTTGTGCCAAATGTAGACACAATTATATATAAACATATAGTATATGCATATTTGAAAACAAATATTTATTGGATGGTTTTGATGGCATGAAGTTGTATAATTTTATATACTCTTCTCAGGTCGTGAATAATGCCACCCACCCCAACCCGCTCATAAATTTTTCAGATTTTTTTTCCAACCCCGCCACCCCACTTATTAAATTTTGCTAATCTATATCAGGCGAAATGTTGTAAGTGATTCATATTGATACAGCAGCTGGAGAATCTAATAATTTTATTTTACATTAAAAAACATTATATATGACAAAAAAGAACATTACAGGAAATCCCATATTCACGAACCTAACTAAACAATGACCCCCCCCCCCCACACACACACACAAAAGAATTTGATCAAATGTCCCCACCACTCTATTATTTGGGACCCGAGCGTATCTATATTACCGAAAGAATACGATCGCGAATACAAGCGGCCGAAATGGGATTCCTCCGAAGGTTCTTTGGAGTAACGTTACTCGATAAAGTGTGTAACTCGGAGATCTGAGTCACTTTAAACAGAATCGCTACTTCTGCGAATTGGAAGATCACAGCTCCGATGTTATGGACATGTGGTTAGAATGTCAGAGGAAATATTCGCTGGACGTATTTTACGGGCAAAACCAACCGAGAAGAGACCCCGAGCAAGATGGTTGGATAATATCCATGAACTTGGCTGGTCACGCTTGGGGATCCAGCCAGATAGTTGGAGACAATTACTTCGGACAGGACGCTCTCAGGAAGAAGATGATGATGATTTACACTGACAAATATATTTGATCAGTCGTAAATTACATCAAGTACAATTTTTCAGCATCTTCCTACGTCTCACAATGTAAATTAATAAACACAGCGACAGCAAATACTAGGATCGTTGGAATACCTAGACATTATAGGTCTGCCCGATCAAGAAAGGGAGGAAGCAGTAACGCAGTATTAATGGTGGGGCATTTAACCTCTACCTTTGACAATATAGGCATAGGTCTGCTACATCAAGTTAGCTTTACTTTAAGATGAATAAAGGCTTAAACCAGTCGCTGCTTTAATAAAAAAAATTTTTGTCGTTGTAAGCAGCATTAATGTGATTTTTAAAAATTATATTTGCTGCGAAAATATAATACGGTGTAATCAACAAATATCTTCTTTTTTTTTTTTTGTGAAAAATTCAGACTACTAATAGAAGGCCGTTGCGAGTTGACCACCACTTCTACAAGTATAAACATTTTTCCCGCTCCTATTAGTCCAAAAATTCAGATTACTAATAGAAGGCCGCAGGTTGACGACCACCACTTCTACAAGCAGAAACATTTTCCTGCTCCTATTTGTCAATAATCAACAATTCAAACTACTGATAGGAGACCACAGGCTGACTACCATTAATTCTACAAAACATTTTCCCGCTTCTACTAGTTCAAAATCAATAATTCGCCTTCCTTCAAAATTCACATGCTTTCCAGTTTTATGTGTCTTGTCAATGTAGGACGTCAGTATTTTCACACACAAAAATGGGTATATTAAGAGTTTACGAATCTAACGTTTTTTTTTTGTTTTGTTTTGTTTTGTTTTGTTTGAGGCGGAGGGTAACGAAAAAAATGTTGAATGGTATGTATGACTTTCACATAACGTTAATATAATTTTAGTCTTGGAAACTCGATAATTTCTTACTAAAAAAAACAACAAAAAAACTACGATAGCTATCAGGTTCATTCATAAATGGGAAAGAGCACCATGTTATCTTTTTGCTGGTACAACTCCTCTTTCTATTATTATTTAGTCAAGTATTTCTTAACCTTTTTCTATCGCGGCACCCCTTGACATTTTGAAATTCCATCTCGCAACACTAGGCCTAGTTTATAAGACAAACGAAGTTGAATTTGTGTCAAATTATCATCTCTTAGCTGCTACTATTTAATTAACTGCTGTGATTAATAAATACAAATAAAAAAAAATATCCAATCAAAATATTGTAAAACGTAAAAAAAAGTTGTTTTTCTGGATTTCTCCATGCACCCCTCGTTGATGCCGGCACCCCAGGTTAAAAACCACTGGTTTAGTCCCAAGTCAACCTCGATTGGTATTCCAAGTCTTTTATACGGGTATCTTGACTTCATTAAAGATACCCTTCCCTTTTTTTAAGAGAGTTGGGTGTGATTTGATGGAACTTTGGTCGTTCTTTCAAGGATATCGTGCGAGCACGTTGGTTATATTTCTATGCCAGTTTATTTTTTATGTAGGTGTAGTATGCAATTTTTTTTTTTTACAGATTATTATTGTTAATCAAATATTGTAATTAATATGAAATATAAAACACAATTTAACAATGAACGAAAAATCACTCACCTTATAAACCACTTTAACTACAAGGTAGACACCTAGCGATTATCATGAATTAAAGCTTACCAAGGGGAGACAATTTTTATGTTATGAAGTACGACTATCAAAATTGTGTATATAGAATTTTATTCACAGTTGTATAAATAACATTACAGATAGTTTATAATGCACCAAAATATATGATCAAAGCGAGAGAAAAAATAACAAACAAAAGCAACCAACAATTTTTTTTTTTCGTTCAGAAGGAAAAATATAATGTCTAAACCGTGTATAATAATTGTTTCTACTTTTGGCACAATTATTCCAGTGTATTACTGGTACTTTATTTATCGACCCTGTAAGGATGAAAGGCACGGTTAACCTCGGCGGGATTTGAACTCAGATCATAAAGGGAGGTAACTCTATGCTTCAAAGCATGGCGTCCGCCCCTTTATCGATACTGCCAATCCACTATAATAATTGTTTCTACTTTTGGCACAAGGCCAGCAATTAAAGTACATTACTGGTACTTTATTTTATCGACCCCGTAAGGATGAAAGGCAAAGTTGACCTCGGCGGGATTTGAACTCAGAATGGAAAGGGCCGTAATTCTATGCGTCAAAGCATGACGTCCGACCCTCTACCAATACTGCCCATCCACTATATAAATCCACTATACAATATAAATTCATTGAACAAAAATGATAAAGGAAACGAAAAGCAGGGGGGGGGGTGCATCACCAAGTGCGATAATCGGCTGCACCTCACATGTTAGCGTTAACTGCACAATTTCAGGCAAGCCAACACGCTCGCAGCATTACCACGGGTGATGAAGAGGCTAAGGCCTTGAAATAACCAGGCAGCCTGGCGAGCCGCCAGTGAAGACAAGAATTTCACTGTCAGCGGCCTAACTCCACCGAACGTCTCGAACGTCACAGCCTGGAAAAAAATATTATTTGATAACAAATGCGACAATCGGTTACACATCACAAGAGTGAACGAAAGTTGTTGAGGCAAGCCAACACATCCGCAGCATTACCGCGAGTGATGGTGAGGCTAAGGCTCTGAAACAATCAGGCATCACCCGACACCTCGGTGGTGATCAAAACGGCAACTACAATTTGATTATATGTTAAAATGGCATAATTTGAATGTCTTAAACTCTCTGGGAAAACAACTAAATTTTAACTGCTTATTTTTTCTTTATAATGAAATTCAATTTTGTTAATGTTACCTCCACTAATTGTATTAGTGTGGGCGTGTGTTATATTTAAGTTGATTGTAAGAAAAACAACGTAAAAACATTAAGCGTCCAAATGGTTGAGTGTGTGTGTATGTATATGTGTGTGACGTCCGAGCGAGTATATTCCACCTCCAACTATCTTACCCTCCTCCGTCCCAGCCGACAGGTTGTACAGATAAAATTCCGTTATAACGAATACCATTATAACGAAATTTTTCCAATCCCCGGCCACACGCTCAATCCGTTAGGTCGATCTCGTTATAAAGAATTTTTTTTGTTACAACGAATTCTTTTTTATACCCCGTGAATTTCGTTATAATGGAATTTTACTGTATTAGTAATGTTCGAGTGGAATTTTTCTGTATTCTAAATTCAATGAAAACGACCGATCAAGCTACTCACGAAATTAACGTGCATTCCATTAACGCATACCATCTAAGGTAAATTGCAGGGAGATTTAACGTGGTATACTGCGTGACAAGGCTGGGCTTTCTGTTACGACTGGGGGGGTTCTAGCTAAACAGACTGGAAGAACGTGAAACAAAATGTCTTGTTCAAGGATACAATGCGACACCAAGGTCGAATCATGACCTTACGATCGTGAACCGAACACACCCAACTACTAACAAATAAATAAAAACAAGTATACACTTTTTTAAAATGCCTTTCCGAGGTGTCAGGTGATGCCCGTGAAGGTTGAATTGATGATATTTTTTTTTTTCGCTTTGATTATATATTTTTGTGCATTATATTTATAAGGTTCCTAGCAATAATTAATTGATTATATTTATGTATTTCTAGTTGATAGAAATGTAATAAACTTCGCTCCAGTTCTCATCAACACTCGATGATAGACGAAATTAATTTATTTCCTCAAGTGGCAACAAGTTCTATTTTGAAAAGGCTTTGTACATGAATCAATGACAACGTGATTTACATTAGACTGAGAATAGCAACAAAAACTAGGGGGAAATCATTTACCTCGTGCATCACTGTTTTCTGACATACCTGTCTAAGTAAAATGTGCATCTTTCACCAATTGCACAAGCAAGTAGAACAGACAGGCTTCTTCAGCGGATTTTGTATATATATGAAGGGAAGTTAGTGGTTATTGTTGAAGAGGATGATAATCACGACAAATACAATAATTTTGGTTAGATATATAACTTTACTTTACTTCAGCAAAAAGAATATGATTACTTCGAATGATAAAAATATAAAGTACGATAATAGCACTCACAAATGAATAAAGTGTTAAAAAGAAAGCTTCTGTGTTGTCTATATGAAGAGGCAGATGATTCTGTGTGTGTGTGGATGAAATGTTGATGGAAGAATTACTGTCGGGTTCTTGTTGACAGGGCCGAAGTTTGTTTTTTCTTAAGTGCTACATCTCGCTACTTGCTTAAGCAAGTCGAATGAGACAAAGAAAAACTTATTTCACTTCACCTCAAGTTGGCCAGCCTCTTCAGACCACTGACGCCGACCGAGATAAAGAGAAATAGCAGCCAGATATCATTCGGGGGTCAGTATGTGCGAATAGATTTCGCTACATATATATGCATGGTAGTCCCGGAACTCCTGGGGGAGTCGTAGAGGTGCCGTATTGACATATGGTATTCCCAGTGCATTTTAAAACTTGGCAGAGTCCATCCTTTTCCAGGTCTGAGTACAGCAGATTTCTTACAGAGAAGGGTTGATAGAGAGAGGAAGTGAGATACGACCTCAGTGTTATAATACAATACTCTATCGTATATAATTTTATTTTCTTGTAGGTGGCTTGTGAGGAAAACAAATGTTTGTTTGTCCTCCTTATTCCCTTTTCCACGTACACATATATACGTGCATGGCATGCACGGTCCTATAACTCCCAAGGACCTAAAGGAGTCTTAGGGGCACTGTATCAGCAGATGGTACTTCTGGGGTATTTTAAAAACTTAGGGGCACCGTATCAGCAGATGGTGCTTCTGGTGTATTTTAAAAACTTAGGGACACCGTATTAGCAGATGGTGCTTCTGGTGTATTTTAAAAACTTAGCAGCGCCTATCTCCCCTCCTGGTCTGAATTCAGCAGATTTCTTCCAGAGAAGGATAGAATGTGAGAAATCAGAAGTAAGAAAGAGATGTAGAGGTAGAATCGACTCCAGAACTGACTGGAACTTTTTTTAATCAACCTGGAATGGATGAAAGGAAAAGGTGACCGCACGTATATATACATACAATGCTACAAATAGCAGTTTTATCCCACACCTCTCACTACCTTAGAGTCCGATAAAATTAGTCCTATCAGATTAAAGAAATAGCAACCAAAACCAACCAAATTGATTTAGAAGCTAGAAATAGCAGCCAGATTTCGCTAACATCACATACTAATTAATAATCTGTAAAATTGTGGAAATACCAGCCAAATAATTTATGTTGATGACTTAAGCAATACTGATATTTTTTTCAACCATTGATATAAGGCCAGCAATTTTGGTGAAAGGAAAAGTCGATTATATCGTGTGCATTACTGGTAAGGATAAAAGGCAAAACTAACCTCGACAGGATTTGAACTCAGAATGTGAAAAGTCGTAACTAAATGCCGCAAAAAATGTCAGTTGACTTTCTTCAGATACTTCCAATTCACCACTCTTAGATAATTCTAATTATGGTTTCTGATTTAGGCACAAGGCCTGCAATCTTAGGGGGGAGGGTAAAGTCGATTACATTGACTCCAGTGTGTTGTACTGTATTTTATCGACCCCATAAGGATGAAAGGCAAAGTTAACCTCGACGGGATTTGAACTACGGCCCGAGTTCAAATCACGCTGAGGTTAAACTTTGCCTTTCATCCTTATGGGGTCGAT
>OZ024741.1:286730182-286757682 GCA_964016885.1 Eledone cirrhosa
ATAAACTGCTATTATAAACCAAAAATTGTTGTGCGTATAGGAACAAATTGCAGACAAAGTTACATACACACACACATGCGCATGCACATGCACATGCATATGTATGAGTATAGCTATATGTATATGTATGTATGTTTATACATATATTTATATATACATATAGATATATGTATATATTTATACATATAGATATGTTTGTATCTACCTGTAGGACTGTGTATGTACGTGTGTGTGTGTATGTTTGTACCTATCTGTGGGATTGTGTATGTATGTGTATGTATATGTGTACATATGTTTGTACCTATCTGTGGGACTGTGTATGTATGTATATGTGTACATATGTTTGTACCTATCTGTGGGACTGTGTATGTATGTATATGTGTATGTGTACATAAGTTTGTACCTATGTGTGGGACTGTGTATGTATGTGTATGTGTCCATATGTTTGTACCTATCTGTGGGACTGTGTATGTATATGTGTATGTGTACATATGTTTGTACCTATCTGTGGGACTGTGTATGTATGTGTACATATGTTTGTACCTATCTGTGGGACTGTGTATGTATGTGTATGTGTACATATGTTTGTACCTATCTGTGGGACTGTGTATGTATATGTGTATGTGTACATAAGTTTGTACCTATGTGTGGGACTGTGTATGTATGTGTATGTGTCCATATGTTTGTACCTATCTGTGGGACTGTGTATGTATATGTGTATGTGTACATAAGTTTGTACCTATCTGTAGGACTGTGTATGTATGTGTATGTGTCCATATGTTTGTACCTATCTGTAGGACTGTGTATGTATGTGTATGTGTACATATGTTTGTACCTATCTGTGGGACTGTGTATGTATGTGTATGTGTACATATGTTTGTACCTATCTGTGGGACTGTGTATGTATGTGTACATATGTTTGTACCTATCTGTGGGACTGTGTATGTATATGTGTATGTGTACATATGTTTGTACCTATCTGTGGGACTGTGTATGTATATGTGTATGTGTACATAAGTTTGTACCTATCTGTGGGACTGTGTATGTATATGTGTATGTGTACATATGTTTGTACCTATCTGTGGGACTGTGTATGTATGTGTATGTGTCCATATGTTTGTACCTATCTGTGGGACTGTGTATGTATGTATATGTGTATGTGTACATATGTTTGTACCTATCTGTGGGACTGTGTATGTATGTATATGTGTACATATGTTTGTACCTATCTGTGGGACTGTGTATGTATGTATGTGTATGTGTACATATGTTTGTACCTATCTGTGGGACTGTGTATGTATGTATGTGTATGTGTACATATGTTTGTACCTATCTGTGGGATTGTGTATGTATGTGTATGTGTACATATGTTTGTACCTATCTGTGGGACTGTGTATGTATGTGTATGTGTACATATGTTTGTACCTATCTGTGGGATTGTGTATGTATGTGTATGTGTACATATGTTTGTACCTATCTGTGGGATTGTGTATGTATGTGTATGTGTACATATGTTTGTACCTATCTGTGGGACTGTGTATGTATGTGTATGTGTACATATGTTTGTACCTATCTGTGGGACTGTGTATGTATGTATGTGTATGTGTACATATGTTTGTACCTATCTGTGGGACTGTGTATGTATGTGTATGTATACATATGTTTGTACCTATCTGTAGGACTGTGTATGTATGTGTACATATGTTTGTACCTATCTGTGGGATTGTGTATGTATGTGTATGTGTACATATGTTTGTACCTATCTGTGGGATTGTGTATGTATGTGTATGTGTACATATGTTTGTACCTATCTGTGGGATTGTGTATGTATGTGTATGTGTACATATGTTTGTACCTATCTGTGGGATTGTGTATGTATGTGTATGTGTACATATGTTTGTACCTATCTGTGGGATTGTGTATGTATGTGTATGTGTACATATGTTTGTACCTATCTGTGGGATTGTGTATGTATGTGTTTGTGTACATATGTTTGTACCTATCTGTGGGACTGTGTATGTATGTGTATATGTACATATGCATGCACATGTATAAAGATTTTCTTAGGCAATGAATGTAGGAATGACAAAGTTAATATTAACAGGACACTCTTTTCAAGTCATTTATTGTTGTTGTTATTTTTTGGAGCGAAGGGTGAGGTGGGGATGGGGGCAAAAGATATTTTCAGAATCCCAGCAAATGTAAATAAATCTGGTTTGTAGTCTCTTGATACAACGGAAGAAAGATTCATTTGTTGTAACTTCAATATATTCATATCTGTATGTCTGTCTACAACATAAATAGGGCAGGTTCATTTTAGAAATTTTATCTACACGTTGACACTCTGACATAATATGGATGTAATGTAGATTGTGTAGACATATGTAAATTTCTGATGCATCCATTATACTGATGAATACTTTTGTCTACAACCTAATAAAAGAAAAAAAATTATATTAATATATAATATTTTTATAAATAAGTATATATAATATATAATATATACATACATACATGCATATATATATATATATCAATAATATTAATAAATGGAAACTATCTTTATAAAGCCATATTTATTTTATTATATATATTTCAAGGGTACCAACATATTTGGTACGCTCTCATCAAATAAAATACAAAAGTTGTTTTATAGATAGTGACATATTCAAAAACAAGAACTTATCATTTTAAGTTCTGTTTGAATAATTATAAATAAATTTGTTGAATAACCAACAAATTAAATAACTCTTTGCTTATATATATATTAGCAGCAGTACCCAGCGTTGCCTGGGTAGGTAAAATAATATCTGCTTTGATGAAAAGGTGTTGATCTTAGCGACTGCTTCTCGATGACTCATCTATGGCCACACACAGGCTATGCGGGGGAGAGTAGTGATGACATCTATTACTGAGAAATGCGGGTGACTGACAAAGAGGTATGTTGGGGGAGGGAGGTAATGACTTCTAACATTAAGCCAAATTTCCTCACGCTACTTGATTGGAAACTGATGAATTCTCAAATACACAACTAAAAGCTCAGACGACGTCAGTGGCCATCGTTTTGCCTTTGACCATCTATAAGATGGGCAATGATAGGTTCTATCGTAGTATAAAAGTTGAACCAAATAAATTGATTTATGTGTGAGGTGGAGCCGAAGTTTCGAATTTGAACGAAATCAGTTGAAAAATGTGGGAGCTAATGATAGGTCGCCGTCCCTGAACAAAAAATACAAAGTGTAAAGCTGCTATAAGATGTGCAATGATAGGTTCTATCGTAGTATAAAAGTCGAACCAAATAAATTGATTTATGTTTGAGGTGGAGCTGAAGTTTCGAATTTGAACGAAATTGGTTGAAAAATGTGGGAGCTAATGATAGGTTCTATCGTAGTATAAAAGTTGAACCAAATAAATTGATTTATGTGTGAGCTGGAGCCGAAGTTTCAAATTTGAACGAAATTGGTTGAAAAATGTGGGAGCTAGAGCCGAAAATGCAGAAATTTGAGCGAAAAGGTGGTATTTTTGAATATTTAAGCGGCTGCCACGCCGTTCCTGAACAAAAAATTCAAAATCTAAAGCCACTTTAAGACGTTAAATAATCATATCTAACGTAGTGTAAAATTTGAACAAAGTAGGTTGATTAATGTGGGAGTAAAAGCCGAAAAAGTGGAAATTTGAGTTTAAAAGTAGTATTTTTGAATATTTAAGCGGCTGCCACGCCGTCTCTGAACAACAAATGCAAAATATAAAGCCATTACAGGATGTGCAATGATAAATTCTATTTTGCTTTAAAATTTGAACGAAATCGGTGGCAAAATGTGGGAGCTAGAGCCAAAATTCTTATTTTTCAATACCTAAAAAAAGGTGACCCCTCTATCGATTTTTATCTGCAGAATGACCCCCAAATAAAAAAAACGATACGCTGATATATGGAAAACACTCCCCAATGACTAATCTATGAGCCTGTAAAGTTTCATGAAAATCGGTCGTAAGATGTAGGCCCCTATAAGAAATACACAGACACACAGACACACACACATACTTAATTTTATATATATACAGATATATATATTTTTTTCTTTTCCAATTCCACAGTCCCTTCAATCTATCTAATTTCTCATTCTTTCTTCTGCTGAAAGACTAGCGTCTGAAATGTTAAGACCCTCTTCCTGCTATTTCAAGCGTTAACCTCCTAATATATTCTTTCCATATACTGTACCAATTGTGTTGTTATTTCTGTTTACCTTTTACACACACACACATATATATATATATATATGTGTGTGTGTTCAATGTGGTCTACCTTTCTGATTGTTTCCAAAGAAGACGGTATGATCGAATCTATATATTATGTCTGATACTGTACACTTTTCTAACTGCTATAGATCAGTCAATGTATCAATATGATCAACCCTCCAAAACGATCATAAAAGATGAAAGGAATAGGTAAAATAACTTGCCTTTGTTATTATTATATTTGATAAACTAATATCTAGTATGGGTGACCGTGTCTCGCTCATATATGGGTGTTTCTGGCTGGTTTTCTACGGTTGGATGCCCTTCCTAACTCTGACCATAATATATATTTCTCTCCAGCTGTTGCATATCTGAACTCACTAACATGCAACATCGCACTCTGCACACGTGTTATAACCAACCTTTCATTCATAGAGGGAAAGCTTTTATTGTCAACAGGGGATAGTAGCTAAACTTCTGCCATCCTGTCTTTATTCTAGTTACTAGGAAGCTGAATCTACAAACCACTTCTATGGATCCTTCGTGGGATTTGAACAAATTTATATCATTGCCACTTTTGTTATCAATTGTCCCTGAACATTTGTTTACATACAATTGTCTTTTCCTGTTTGATATCTTGCTCAATCTCTTGTTTACCCAATATTTCCATTGTGTACATCGTATAGAGTTTATTCCTACTCCTTTGCTACATATCGAGCAAGGCCACTTCTCTGATGGTGTCAGTGCCCTGTCCTCTTTCCTACTTATTAACACTTTGGCTTTTGGTAAGTTTACTGTCAGTCCTTTTGATTCTAAGTTCTGTTTCCACAGCTGAAAGTTATTCTCTAGTTCTTCCACAGATTCAGTTATGAGAACCAGATCATCAGCATACAAAAGCTACCATGGACAGCCAGTTTTAAACTCCTATGTTATGGCCTGGAGGACTTTGATAAACAGAAGTGAGCTATTAAGCACAGGAAATTATTATACATCTAATATAATTAAAGAAATTTATATAAAACTGATTCTTTACGGTTCAGTAATATACCTCTCTGAGATCTACTCCCTAGGTGGATGCCAAGTTGGCCTTAATAATAGCATCAGCCCTAGGTGCTTCTAAGACAAAAAAAAAGTTAAATTAAAAATGAAAAAAATAATAGAAAAACACAATACTGACCTCTAGTGAAGTTATCACTTGGCGACCCCAATCAGCTTCTCCAACACTGCCAAAAACCATTGATGTAAATCCTCCACAGCTCAGGTAATATTGATCATAGTATACATTACCATCAAGTTCAAGTTTAGCATTAACGTTAACCCTTGAATAACGAATCTGCAAGAGAGTTTTAAGTTGTAGTTAATGTTTTCTAATTTTGGCACAAGGCCAGCAATTTTGGGGTGTGAAGTTAAGTTAAACCATTCATTACCATATTTTTAATAAAAGACACTGCCTATGATTTTGGTGGTGGTGATGATGGTGAGGAGGAGGACTCGTCTAACCCATGCAAGCAGGAAAAAAATGATGGACATAAAAACAATAATGACATTTAGAATACTTACTTTGTGCCATTCGTTATCATCAACACGTATTCTAGGAACAGTCAATGTTGCATGGCTCTGGCTACATCGTATTGTATAGACGAGGTGACCTCGTAATAACTGAATTGCCATTAACTCTGATCTGTCATTTCGTCGGTCCATGTAAAACAACAGTCCATTCTTTTTTGAGGTGCGAAACTCAAATTCAATCACACCACTGGATTAAAAAATAAATTGAAAGTTTTCTATATAAATATCATGTTAGAAAAATATTAGCAAGAAGTTTCATCATTATCGTCACCAGCACTAGGGAGGTATACATAACTGAAGAATATTTTCTACCCTTTCTTTGGCAGGTTTTCTACAGTTGAACATCCTTTCTAACACCAATTGTTTTCAGAGTGTAGTAGATGCATTTTTTGATAGCACCTATAAGGGGAAATGGATGTTAAATAATAATGGTTTCAGATTTAGGTGCAGGGCCAACAACTTTGGAAAGTCAATTAAATTGACACCAGTACATTACTGGTACTGTATTTTATCGATCCCATAAGGATGAAAGGAAGGCAAAGCTAACCTCAGTGGGATTTGAACTCAGAATGCAAAAGGCCATAACTCTGTGCCACTAAGCATGTTGTCCGACGCTTTACTGAGTCTGCCAATCCACTGCCCCTATTAAATAATAATGATTATGCATGTATGCGTGTGTGTGTATATATGTATGTATGCATGTATGTATATACACACACACATATATATATATATATATATATATCCAAGACAATGTCACTGGACCAAGATCTTTGGCGCTACACAGTAACACAGAAGACCCGCCTTGCCTAAGTGCAAAGCGAAACCTATACAGTCAGTAATAAACCTCGGTCCCACTACCCCCACCCCATCCACACCACACCTTTCGATGTAAAGTTATGTTGGTACCACAACATCTAGTCCTAAATAAATGAGGTTGTGTAGGTCTCACGAGAAAAAACCTCCCAGTCCACACTGTAAATGTGGTTGGTGTTAGGAAGGGCATCTAGCCGTAGAAAACCCGCCAGACAGTCCCATACGAGCAAGACAACCAATCTTGCCTCAAGTGGGAAAATTCCCGTCCAAACCCATGCTAGCGTGGAAGATGGACGTTAAACGATGAGGAGGAGGAGGAGGATTCAGAGTTTTGTGATCTTTTCTTCTATTTTTGAAATATATGATGTATGTATGTTCTTCTGGTTTTATAATTTTATAAATTTTTACCAATAGAAAGAGAGTCAGTTTCTAACATAGAGACAAGATATTTAACCACTGAGGTCAACTTTACCTTTGGAGAGGTAGATATGTATGCATGTATGGATGTTATTGTATGTGTGGATGTGGATGTTTTGAATTATATGTGTGCATGTGTATATACTTTGTATCTGTACATGTGTAGATGCAATTATTAGATGCAGAATTTTTGGAATGTTTTACTGTTCCATTAATGGATTGTACTTGTAATTTCCTAACCTGTGTTCTTTCTGTTTCTGTGAAGCCCAGCTTCTCAAGATTTGTATTGAGGCAGTTGCTAACATGTCCCAGTGCCACAATAATCACAGGATCTAGCTGGAATTCCCCTCCATTGATTCTGATTTCAAACTTATATTTAAACGCTTGCTTGAGTTTGGAAAAATAACGTTGGTAATCTTGGTAATGGTGAGATATCAAAAGTATCACTGGTGCTGTTGCCAATACTACAAAACCACAACTCACTCAGAGATATTTAACCACTGAGGTCAACTTTACCTTTCATTCTGCTAGAGGTTGATAAAATAAAGTACTAATTAAGTACTGGGGTTGATAAAATAAAGTTCCAGTTAAGTGCTGAGCTTGACAAAATAAAGTCCCAGTTAAGTACTGATCTTGATAAAATAAAGTATCAATTAAGTACTGAGGCTGATTAAAAAAATAACTTTCCCTTCCCCCAAATTACTGGCTTTGTGCCCATGTAAGAAAGAATTATTTTAAAATAAGATATGTGATAACTTACTTTTTATAAAATTCCTTATGAAAATTAACTTGAAACAAGCTGCCAGATATTGGCTCAATCTTGACACCTTTTGGACTGGAAGGATTGATGCTTGACTATAAAATAAAAATATCAATATAATATTTTAAACAGAATCATTATTTTCTTTTGATTGTTGAGACAGAATAATGTATATTGTGTGTATTTATTTACACAAGACATTAAATATATATTGAATACTGTGTGTTGGCCATGTGGTTGATTGAAGTGGGGAAAGCAAATTCTTGACACATTAGTATCAAGTGAATAAGCTAACAAGGAAACAAAACTGCTAATTATATATTTCATTTTCACTATAGAATACAATGAATCCATGTGATAAACATATCAGACATATGTTACAATTCAAAATAAAAGGATACTGTTTCGAGTAATTTTACAATAAAAATATAGAGTTCACAGGAAAAGTTAAAAACATTCCTGTAATGTAAAGGTTTTGACGTAATTGAATTTGTAAAAAGACAGATTGAATGTGTGGATGCAGAGAGGTGAAGAAATTAGAGCCATGACAAGTTCTGTCTTTGTTTGACTAGTCAAAAATGGTTAACCACAGGTAGCAGTCATAGGTGACCATAGTGTGTTTGCGTGAGATGAAGAAAAGGAATGCAAAAGTTTGTTGTTTGGAGTTGCACTTTAAACTCTTAGATGATGTGATTTATTTTCAGAATTGGTAAATATTACATGATAGAAAAATACACCAATATGCTGTGTTTTCTTTCATACCATAGCAAATTTTAGCTGGGGATAATTTCACTGCACATACAAACTATCCTATTTGAGAATCACATTTACTCATTGGACATTTCATTTTATGCTGCTTTCCATAGTATAACTAGGACTCTCCAACCATTAAAACATCCACGAAACCTCCAATGAGATGCACTCTTGTAAAAAGTTAGCTAAACCTGTATAAGTGTGAGCAGTAAATTTCATTTCTATTTTAGAATATAACAGGATACCCAAAATGGGTAATGAAACTACCTGGTGTTGATTGAACCTTTGGGATAAAACCTGACATTTGTATCACAAATACAAATACATAAAATAATACAATGAAATACAACTTGCTTATGTGTGTGTGTGTGTGGCTTTACATGATATTTTGAAAAGTGTTGGGTTGAAATTCCATAAGGTGCATGCACTGTAATCTATGGGTGTACAGAAGATAGAGAGGGATTACAGGCAGGTTAACAGAGGGAGATTTTATATGTGACAAATGTATAAGAAAGAGATTACTTCTGTTGCCAAGGAGGTTCCATAGAAATGGTTGACAGGTTTGGTAACCTAGATGATCTAATCAACAGTAAGGGAGGATGCTCTAAAAGTCTGATAGCCAGTGTAAGAACAGAAAGAAGTTTAAGGAGCTGGGGGTTCTGCTGACGATTAAGTGTTTCTCTCTCAGACTGTATAATGCTTGCAATGCTTTCTAATCTTCACTGATCTTCTACACACACACACACATATATATATATACACATATACATACATCTATTTATGTATCTATCCATTTAACTGTCTGTCTACATGTATCTATTTATCTATCCATCTATCTATCTACACACACACACATATATATATATATGCATACATATATATAAATCAGAATGGATGCAGTAAAAACCAGTTAGACCATTATTCAGCAGAGTACTCAATACTTGGGGTAGTAGGGTGGCTAACATGAAGGATTCAGGACCCCAATGGCTGAGCTCCTGCCGTTTCAACAGCAAGATCTGAACTCCAGTTTGGATATAGCTGTTGAAACAGCAGGAGCTCAGCTGTTGGAGTCCCGAATCCTTCATATATATATATATATATAGAGAGAGAGAGATATGTATATAAAGGTAAACAAGATATTGTTTTAGGTTTCCTGAGTTCAGGTTTAATCTGTACCGAGGAGTGTTTCAGCATATGGTGGTAGTTGATTCAACAAGATGTTTACTACAGTGGGTTGGTTGAAGGGCAGTTCCTTGATCGTTTTTGGTACTGTATTTTGAAAATTCGCCAATCACATTGTATTATTTTATGTTTTTAATCCCGCCGAGGTTAACTTTGCCTTTCATCCTTACGGGGTCGATAAAATAAAGTACCAGTAATTGATGGCCTTGTGCCAAAAGTAGAAACAATTATTTTATGTTTTTAAAATTGAGTTTTCACAATTGTCAATTGATTATTGAGGATAGCAGTTTCAAGACAAAAAATCAATTTAACTCCTGGAGATGAAACATATGTTAATGCTTGGAGTAAACCCTATTATATCACTTATCCATGTTAATCCTCTTTTTACCCCCCCCCCTCTCTCCCTATATATATATATATTTATCTGTCTATCTATCTACCTACCTATCTATCTATCTGTCTATTTATCTAACTATATTTGTCTATATATACCGATCTATCTTTATCTATCTATCTCTATATATCTATATCTATATGGTGGTGGTGGTGCTGTGGTGGTGGTGATTGTGGTGGAGGTTTTAGTGGTACTAGTAGTGCTAGGGATATTGGAGTTGGCACTAGTGGTGGTGGTGTTTGTGGTACTGGTGTTGATGGTCTTGGTGGTAGCTGTTGATAGCATTCATCGTACTATAGCATGTTTCTCGGTCGCACTGACAATTCGCCAGATTTCGCAATGAAAAACCCACCCACGTCTAAATGGTTTGGATTGTTTCCATAAATACATAGTTTGTAAAAAATATTTACATATATACACACACATTTACACATACATATATATACATTAGAAAATGCATACATACACATGTACATACCTACATCCATCCATCCATACATACATACATACATACATACATAAGGTCAGTAGCTCTGAATTAAATACTGACATGCTCCATGAAAATCCATTCAGCCTGTGCTAGCAGGGATAAATGGACCTTAAATGATAATTGTTTCTACTTTAGGCACAAGGCCAGCAATTACCCAGTACATTACTGGTACTTTATTTTATCGACCCCGTAAGGATGAAAGGCAAAGTTAACCTAGCACAAATGGACCTTAAATGATAATGATATATATATACATACATATATATATATATATATATATATCATTATCATTTAAGGTCATGGTGGATTGGCAGTATCGGTAGAGGGTCGGACGCCATGCTTTCCAGCATAGTTACGTCCCTTTACGATCTGAGTTCAAATCCCGCCGAGGTTGACTTTGCCTTTCATCCTTACGGGGTCGATAAAATAAAGTACCAGTAATGCACTGGGTAATTGCTGGCCTTGTGCCTAAAGTAGAAACAATTATCATTTAAGGTCCATTTGTGCTAGCAGGGATAAATGGACCTTAAATGATAATGATATATATATATACAGGGTGCAGACGATATTTGTTCGCAAGATTGCTGTCTAGGAAAAAATAACACAGTAGTTTTATTTTTTAAGATATATTTATCAAACTTGGGTCAGTTTGCCTTCATGACTTGTTCTTTCAATCTCACTTAATAAACCCGCCATTGGCTTTGATGACGGCCTCGGAACTGGCTACAGGCCTTCGTCACTTGAGATCCTGGCCTTCAGATTGTCTTTTGTATTGAAGCTAGATCTGTTGGTGTCTCGTTCCACTGCGCCCCACACACAGAAGTTGAGGGGGTTGCAGTCAGGCAAGCTGGGAGGTCAGATGTCAGGTGAAGTGTGGTCGACGAAGTTCTCTGACAGCCAGGCTTGGGTCTTTCGGCTGGTATGGCAGGGCGCTGAGTCTTGCTGCCACGCGTACGGTCTATCTGCAGCTACCTGGTCGATCCAGGGCTTTACTACCTCACTCAGAACACGGATGTAGCCATCGGTGTTCAGCTTGAGGCCCTCAAGGTAGAAGTGAGGTGGCATGACGTCACCTTGACTGCTGACGACACCTAAGACCAATGTTGTCACTGGAAACTTTGTCTGCATGACTCTGGGCACGTCTTTGGATGAGACAGCGAGCCACCTGTTCTGGGAGTTGATCTTCTGGTCTTGGCAGAAGTTTTTCTCGTCTGAGAAAAACCACAGCATGTCTGGCTCCAGTGGGTGTTTCAACTTGTTGATCAGCTTCTTTGCGTGCTTCAGTCGCTTTTCTTGCATCGCCTTTGACAGAAATTGTCCTTTCCTCATCTTGTATGAAATGTAGCGAATGTCTTCATGTACCACCAGCCTAATGAGCTTTTCATCCACGCCTTTCTCCCTTGCAATGGCACGCATCGACTTGCTAGGTTCATTGTTGATGATATCCTGAACTTCAGCGACGAACTCGGGCATTCTGAAGGCGTCAGATCGTCGATCATGTGTTTTCCTCTCTGATGTTGCTTCGTAGTCGAATCCTGAATCTTCTAATTCCTTTCTGACCTTTTCCACCATTCTCCTGCTGACGCTGAGAAAGTCTGAAATTTCCTTATTTGTCCTCCCGGCGCGGATTCCAAGAAGAACTCCGTGTCTCTTCCACAAATTTGGAGGTTCAAAATTATTCATAATCAATTATTCTGAAAATAAATAATGGAAATATAGTCACTGTTTTTATGAAGACAAGAGTGACAACGGAAGTAAAAAAAATTTGCATAAAATTAGCAGTTGAAAATTGCGAACAAATATCGTCCACACCCTGTATATATATATATATATATATATATATATATATATATCATTATCATTTAAGGTCCATTTATCCCTGCTAGCACAGGCTGAATGGATTTTCATTGAGCATGTCAGTATTAAATTCAGAGCTACTGACCTTTTTGAGGGGCCATCAGCCCACATCTTGCTTATATACATCTTAGCATTTTACAGGGTGTACTGGGTGCTTTTATCATGGCACCAGCACTAGAGGAGTTGTAATTCCCTATGCACAACAGAAGAGTCCTCACAGTCCTCTTTTTTGGCATGTTATCTATAGTTGGGTGTCATTCCTATAATCACCAACCTGTTTACAGAGACTACTGTGTGTGTTTACTGTTTTGATCACCAACACTTGGTAGGTTGTCATGTCTTTGATATAACTGAAGGGTCCTCCGACCCTTTGTTTACCAAGTTTTCTATAGCTGGATGCCCTTCCTAATGCAAACAACTATACAGGGTGTACTGCGTGCAATTTTGGTGTCACCAGCACTAGGGAGGTTATCAGTCGTTCACACAACTGAAGATTCCACTCTACCCTATGGGGATGAGGGATCTACCCTATGGGATTGGGAGAAGATGACTTGACCCAAGTGAGTCATGTTTAAGGTGAGGATGGAGTGATGAGAATTAATAAGTCTGATAATGTTGATGACATGCTTGAGTCACAATAAGTGGAGAAGAAAGGAGAGGATAAGTATGATGTGATGAGTGTAAAGAGGGGGATGTGAGGGAGAAAAGGGGTGAGAAAGTATATCATGGGTGTATGACACTTGATGTGAGGTAGAACATAACATGTGGATGCGGTGTGACCCTAAATAGAATAGGGGGGGGGGGTCCACAGTGAGGGTTGGTTGGAATAGTTTCTAAGTGGTGGAGGTGGACGTGGGAAATAGATTAAATACGCTAACCATTAAGTCCACATACTTTTATTAGATGCTTTATAGGAATATAAAATTTACTAAATTACAATACTTTTCTGTTGTTACTTTATTCACCCACCCCACTCTGCCCAGGAAGAATAAAGAACAAAGTTTTTTTTTTTATCTGCAGACATCATCACCATTCTCATCATCATCATCATCATCACCATTCAATGTCCATTTTCCACGCCAGCATGGGTTAGATGGGTTGTCTCATTTGATGCAAGCTGGGTCAGTTGACCATGCCTAGCTCATACAGAACTGTTTCTGGCTAGATTTTTACAGCTGGATGCCTTTCCTAATGCCAACCACAATTACAGTGTGGGCTGGGTGCTTTTTGTTGTGACACCCATATGACCACTTTACAGTGTGGGCTGGATATATTTTGTTCACAGTGTGAAAACTCAAAATAGTGCATACACCCTAATCATTACCGGCACCAATGTATTTAGCCCTATGAACTAACCTTACAAGGAGTACTCCTTTCTTCTATTTATGCACCCTATGCTCTCAAACAAAATACTTTCAACTTACTGTTTGACAAGCTGGGTTTTTGACACTTCTTGCTCTGATTACACTAAGAAAATTATTAAGCCTGCATTTTCTACTATGCAGTCCACACTCACCCATGCCAAATCTTGTTACATGCCTTAAAACTATACAACTCTCCCTCCACCACTTTGGATATTTCCCCCAACATTGTTACACAACAAAGATGATGAGCAATTTACTGATCACAGAAAATTATTATATATTTAATTTAATCATACAAACTTGCGAAACACTATGATATTTAAGGTTCAATAATGTACCAATCTGAGGTCTACGCTCTGGCTGACTGCCTAGTTGACCTTAATGGTAGCGCTGGCCCTGACTTCAATTGACATTGGAAAAATCATTTAGAAAATAATACATCATCATCATCATCGTCATTTTCCATGCTAGCATCGGAGTAATGAAATTCTGCTGAGGTCAACTTTGCCTTTCACCCTACATTATGCACGACAAAAAAGAACATTACAAGAAATCCCATACCTTATAAAATACATAGGAGGGATAGGGGTCTCAATATGTAAACTGAAGGATGAATTCTCATTGAAAAAAAAAAAATCAAGGGAGACAACCATGAAAAATTAATGATCCCCTCTCCTACCTATTCCAACCTCCATATTATTTGGGACCTGAGAGTACTTCATTAGAGTTAGTCCTACGATAAAATGCACTCAGTAGAGCATGGGATTGTATGATGTGCATTCCACAGACACGTGCACCCTTATAAGTAGCCCAACTAGAAGTCAGTGATCTCAGCTCATCCCATTGCTCTGGTAAATGACACTTGTCCTATATGCCAGGCAATGGGGTTGAACCCAGGACCTTATGATTGCGAAGAGACCTTCTTAACTGTTCAGCTAGATTATGTCCATGTGTATCCTTGTATCTATGTAATAAATCAATATTTAAATGTTCCCGTTATAATGGATATCTGTACAAGACTAACATTCTGATGTCGTTGGGCGTTGTAAACTTGTTTCATTTCTCTTGTTGCTATAATCACATGATTAAGATAGCAGGTAAATATGATATCAATTAATCATATTATAAAAGTCTTCTTGTTACCAATTAGTTAAGGTGGGAAGGGCAACGCCCGTGACCCTTTTCCCTTTTGCTATTTTTTAATTTTATTTTTACTTTTTTTTGTGGTGGTGGTGGTGGTGGTGGTTTGGGGCTTCTGAGAAAGTTGTGAGGGCAAGTTACCCACATACCTAGTCCGTTTGTTTGTAACAAACTGAACTCCCTTTATATTACTAAATTCCACAAAATCCTTCATTATTTTCAAAATCTTTCATTGGAAATATAATAATGATAATAATAATGAAATTATTGTGTACAGTGCTCAGGTGCACTACAACACATCAAAGGTGCATGTATAGTACATAGAATAATATCCAAATGTCAGGGAAGTGAATAGTGTATGAGTCATGATATACACGTGTCGTGTGTATGGAGGGGTAATATTAGGTGTAGTGCTGGCGAATCTCAGGAAGCATGGAGGTTTTAAAGGATGCAGTGTCATGGCAGCTAATAACTGATGCAGGTAGTTTGTTCCATGCTTCAGCAACTCTGAGCATGAAAATTTTTTCCAAAAGTCATGGGAGCTGTGCTGTTTTCTGACTTTGTAGGCATGTCCACATGTGTTAGACACATGGAAATCAAAAAGGTACTCAGGGTTGTTGTTGGCAAGATGGTTAATAATTTTGTGGGTAACAAAAAGGTTAAAGTGTTTATATTTATCTAAAATTCTTCCATTATCATTTTATATACAGTCTGAGTTCACAAATAATGCCAAGGTTAACTTTGCCTTTCATCCTTACAGGGTCGATAAAATAAAGTACCAACAATGCACTGGGGTAATTGCTGGCCTTGTGCCAAAAGTAGAAACAATGATCATTTTATATAAGAACTTTTGTTATGGTTACAACACCAGTTTAATAATGAGAAAGTTAGTTTTATTATTAATAATTTTAGTAGAGCTGTGGATTGGCAGCATTGGTAGAGTGTCAGGCATGATGGTTTGCAGCATAGTGTTACGACCCTTTATGGTCTTAGTTCAAATTTCATCCTTACAGAGTTGATAAAATAAAGCACCAGTTTAGCACTAGGGTCGATTTAATCAATTTACTTTTCCTCCAAATTGCTTGCCCTGTGCCTAAATCAGAACCATTATAGGCGGTGGATTGGCAGTATCGGTAGAGGGTTGGCCGCCATGCTTTGAAGCATAGAGTTACCTCCCTGTATGATCTGAGTTCAAATCCCGCCGAGGTTAACTTTGCCTTTCATCCTTACGGGGTCGATAAAATAAAGTACCAGTAATGCACTGGGTAATTTGCTGGCCTTGTGCCAAAAGTAGAAACAATTATTAATAATTTTAATAAAATCTCCAAAATTCTTCATTAATTAATTGAAATACAGTGTATTTCATCAGAAATATGGTCTTGAAAGGATTAACCCTTTAGCATTTAAACAGGCCATATTTGGCCAGAATTCTCTCACTTTTTTCTGTTCAAACCAGCCATAACTGACTGCTCATACTTATGTTAAAGTATTGTTCTCAAAATAAATAATATTAAAATCTCGTAGATTCAATATTATGTGGATAATTATGAAAAAATTATGAAAATGTTATAGTAAATATAGAGTAATGTAAATGGTAAAGGGTTAAATATTCAATTTGGTGTAGTGGATAAGGTCTGATATTGAATGCTACCTGCTAAACTAACAGTAAAGGTGAATATGACTGATTGTCAAAAAAAAAGGTAAAGAAAAAAAGTAACAGTGGACAAAATTAAATTATTAAAATGTCCAAGTATGAAGAGGGGTCAGGACAGTACTATCACTAACCCCTTAGTTACCAACCCGGCCAAAACCAACTCTGGTTCTATGAAATAAAACCACCCATTTTAACGGTTTCCAATTTAAATTAAAATCCTCAAACATAATTTTATATAAGAACCTTCCATTAAGTTACTATTTTAATAATGAACTAATTAATAATTTTAGTAAATCCCTCAAAATTCTTCATTAATTAATTAAAATGGAGTTCCACGAAAGAAATGTTTATACTAGTCCAACCCATGCAAGCATGGAAAAATGGATGAAAAAACGACGATGATGATGTACTTCATTAGAAATGCTGTCATGAAAGGTGTAAACCAACTAGGCAGCTATCTAAGAAAGATCACAATTTTATACATGTTTGTATAATTAAAGTAATTAATTCTTGGTGGTTGAATGGTACAACTACCTACCGGTTACAAAGAGTAGATTGGCACATAGTTTAAAGGGTTCAATCCCTAAAGAAGAAGATTTTTTTTAATGGCAGTGCCCAGCATGGCCCCAGCCTTTTGACTGGAACACGTACTAGAGTAATACAGAAATATAATAATTTCCTGTGATCAATAAATAAATCACTAAACACCTTTGCCATATAGCAGCATTGTGGAAATATTCAAATTGGCAGAAAGAGTTGTGTCGGGGAATGAAAAAGAGAGAGGAAGGGGTAAAATAAAGAATAAAGAGAGGGAGAGAGAGGGAGAAAGAGAGGCAGACAGAGAAAAAAAAGAGAGTGAGAAGGGGTGAGCTAGAAAGAAGATGGTATAAAACTTACTTGACACATAGCTTGTGATAAAGTCAAAAGTGACTGGAATATTAGACAATATATGCTGAAGGTACATCTGCTTCCCATAGAAGAGAGTTCTCGCTTCATGTTTGTGGAGGTAGTTTTCACTTGTGGCTTTTACACACTCACTTTCTCAACTAAAAATAAGAAGAAAAATACATGATATTTTTACTGGAAATGATATTAACATTCACTATTAATTAATTAATTTATTTATTTATATAAACATTAGTTGAAAAGGTTTGAAGCGATGAGTGTATATGTATATTCATAAAATTGGAGTATTCTCAGTACAAAGGGTAGCTGTAAACAGTTCGATACTATATGTATAATAAAAATATTTTTGGGGGGTTAAGATATAACCTTAAATCGAATGGAGAGTGGGAGAGAGAGTCTAAAGCAGGGGTCGGCAACTTCTTTGCCTCCACGAGCTGGATCAAGTATTAATCACGGATAGTGGGCCGGACGAAGGCCATAAAAGAATAATTATGGAAAATTACACAAGCTCAAATTTAATCATGAGCGTTGACTATACTATTCATTTCTCAAATCCTGGATTATATTCACAAATACCTCTGAATCCTGTGGTTTCCTTCCTTGAAATGATGGAAAATGTGCATAATTTTTATTTCGAAGTTGATGTTCCCACAACTCTAACTTTTTTTCAAAGACAACAATATGGTTATACATTTCATTTACAAGCTGAGTTTTACCTTGAAGTTGTAAATTTAAGTTATTTAAATGAGTCACAATATCCACAATAAATGCCAAAGTTGTAACAGCAGGCCTTTTATTTATTTGAAAGTCTCATTTCTCATATTACAATAAATTTAAATTTTAAATAAACAACTCATTGGGTATTAGTTCTTGCGGGCTGGTCAAAATCCCTTCGTGGGCCGTAGGTTGCCGACCCTTCGTCTAAAGTGTTAGATGAGAAATGAGAGGGTTATAGAAAGAGAGAAGGAGGAGGAGAGGAGGGCAGAGAAATGGGAATGAAAACGATAGCTAAGGCAGTACCCTAGTATCTACAGTCTGTCTTGAGACCAGAAGCTCATCAAGCTGGTGCTTATCCCAGTTTCTGTGGTGTGAAGTGACAGAGTACAAGACTTCCCCCTGGACAGAATAGTAGTCCATCACAGGGTTAAACCCCCAGCTATTACTGGTACTTGACTGCTATTTTATGTTATTGACCCCAGAAGGATGTAAGGCAAACTTGACTTCGGGGTTTGAATATACAAGGCCATAACAAAATGCTACAAAGCATATTATCCTTCATTCTAACAGTTTTTCCAATCCACTGCCCTGTTTGTGTGCAATAATGATTCCTAACATAGGTATATGGTTAGAAATTTAGAGGGAAGAAGGAAGTCAATTAATTATATCAATCCCAGTATATGACTGGTACTACATTTTATCGACCCTGAAAAATTGAAAGCCAAACTTTACCTCGGAGATTTGAACACAAAACATAAAGGGCTGTTACTATATGTTGCAAAGTATTTTGTCTGATACTCAAATGATTTTGTCAGTCCTCCACCCAGTATGTGTGTGTAAAAATAAGGGTTTCTAATTTAGACAAAAGGCTAGTAATTTTGAGGAGAGGGGAAGTCGATTATATTTACCCAGTACTTGACCGGCACTTTAGTTTATCAAACCCGAAAGGATGAAAGGCAATGTTGACCTTAGCGGTATTTGAACTCAGCGCTCAGAGTACCAGAGCAAATGCAGTAAAGCATTCTATTTGATGCTCTAATGATTCTGTGTCTGTATGTGTATGTGTGTGTAATAATTGTTTTTACTTTTTGCATTAGGCAATTTGAAAGGAAAGCGATTAAATTGACCCCAGTGCATTACTGGTATTTTATTTATCAAACCCATAAGGGTGAAAGGTAAAGCTAACCTTAACCTTAGTAGGATTTGAATTCAGAACATAAAGGTCCATAATTATATGCCACAAGGCAAGTTGTCCGACGCTCTACCGATCCTACTGCCAAACCACTACTGCCAATCCTACTGCCATTGTGTGTTTAATAATTGTTTCTACTTTTGGCACAAGGCCAGTAAATTACCCAGTACATTACTGGTACTTTGTTTTATCGACCCCGTAAGGATGAAAGGCAAAGTTAACCTCGGCGGGATTTGAACTCAGAATGGCAAGGGGCGTAACTATATATGTCAAAGCATGGCGTCCGACCCTCTACCGATACTACAACATAACAACCAATATATCACTCATTCCCAATGCATTACTGGTACTTTATTTTTATTGGCCTCATAAGGATGAAAGGCAAAGTTAACCGTGGTGGGATTTGAAATCAGAACGTGCTGAAAAGCATAGTATCTGATGCTCTACCATACTGCCGATCCATGTATAATAATAATGGTTCTGATTTAGGCATTAGGTTAACAATTTGGGGGAGGGGAAAGTCAATTAAATCAACCCCAGTGCGTGACTGATACTTTATTTTATCGAGCCCGTAAGGATGAAGGGCAAAGCTAACCTCGGTGGGATTTGAACTCAGAACGTAAAGGGACATAACTCTATGCTCCAATGCATGGCGTCCGACCTTCTACTTTCTACCGATGCTGCCAATTCACTACCAATAATAATAATAATTATTACTACTTTTGGAACAAGGCCAGCAATTGTCCCAGTGCATTACTGGTACTTTATTTTATCAACCCTGTAAGGATGAAAGCAAAGTTAACCTCGGTGGGATTTGAACTCAGAATGTAAAAGCTCATAACTCTATGCTGCAAAGCATAGTATCTGATGCTCTGCAGATACTGCCAATTTCCTGCCCTTGTATTTATAATAATAATTGTTTCTACTTTAGGCACAAGGCCAGCAATTACCCAGTGTATTACTGGTACTTTATTTTATCGACCCCCGTAAGGATGAAAGGCAAAGTCAACCTCGGTGGGATTTGAACTCAGATCGTAAAGGGACGTAACTATGCTGGAAAGCATGGCATCCGACCCTCTACCGATACTGCCAATCCACCGCCTGTATGTATAATAATAATAATGGTTTCTTATATAGGTACAAGGCCAGCAATTTTGGGGGAGGGGAAAGTCGATTAAATCGACCCCAGTGTGTGACTGATTCTTTATTTAATCGACCCTGTAAGGATGAAAGGCAAAGTTAACCTTGGCGGGATTTGAACTCAGATCATAAAGGGCCGTAACTCTCACTGTCTTCTACTGTTATGTTGATACAACAATACAGACATGTTAACAGTATTCCCCAACCTACTTTCAGGTATAGCACAGATAAGTTATAATCTTAAAGTGTGGAACACCTGCTTCATTTTTTTTTTTTTGTATTTGGAACATATCCAAGTTTATTCTCAGTTTATCAATGTCCGAAGACATTGTTCTAACAATCAGTGAAGGTGTATGGCTTTGTGGTTAAAGTGTTTCATTGATAATCATAAAGACATGAGTTCGTTTCCTGGTGGTACATGTGTCCTTGAGCAAGACACTTTATTTCACATTGTTCCAGTTGGAACTACAGGAGAAAATTGAGTTGCACCTATGATTCAAAGGGCCAGCCTTGACACACAGTGTATCATGCTGAATCTCCCTGAGAATTATGTTAAGGGTTCATGTTCCTATGGAATTAAGCACTGGCACATTAATTCCATGAGAAGTCTTTTCCATTGTTTAAATAAACAACTGGAACACTCATTGTTGGAACCAGTTGTTAAACAGTAATAATATATATATTATAATAATTGTTTCTACTTTTGGCACAAGGCCAGCAATTACCCAGTGCATTACTGGTACTTTATTTTATCAACTCCATAAGGATGAAAGGCAAAGTTAACCTTGGCAGGATTTGAACTCAGAATGACTCGGGCCATAACTCTATATGTCAAAGCATGGCGTCCGACCCTCTACCGATACTGCCAATCCACCATATATAATAATTAGGGAAGGAATAAAGAATCAGTGATGTATCATATACATATCTAATCACATATTACATATGTTTCACTGCCAATCAGCCTGAGGAATGATTGTTTATGTTCGTTCCTGACTCTGGAATCGAAAGCTCCGCAGATATGTGCTTTCACATGTAGAATCACATTCATATATATACATATATATATATATGTATATCCCGGGTTCAATCGGAGATAACCACAGTAAGTAAGGTACTCAATACATAGCAGAGTATAAATATTTAATATAGAAATGGCTTCTAGGGCTTCCTGATGATTTCTCCTGAATGAAACAGTTTTAGTCCTGTAGAAGCCATTTCTATATTAAATATTTATGCTCTGCTATATATTGAGTACCTTACTGTGTTTACCCCCGATTGAACCCGGGATAAACATATATATAGAGAAGCCATTTCTATATTAAATATATATATATGAATGCACATGTGTATATAGACATACACACGCATCCAGGGGTATACAAGTGTGGGTGGGTGTGTGTACTTGTACCTGTATATGTCTGTACTAAGGGAATCGCCTAAGCTCCAAAGCCCCTAAGCTATTGTTATTAAGATATATATCACACCCTACCTTTGTCTAGTCTAAACAATAATTTTCCTTTTTGCAAACACTCACTTTACTTTCCTTTAAAAATAACACCCACCTCATTTTATGTCTGCCATACACTTGAATTTAGGGGCCTCTTTTGTATATATATACACACGTGTGTGTGTATATATATATGCATCTGTATGGATTTGTGTGTGTGTCTGTGGGGGTGGGTGTGAGTGTATGTACAAGTCAACCAACATAAGTCTTTTTATATGTAAACTTTCTAAGTATTTGACTCTAACCATAATTTTAGTAGTACCACCCCACATAAATTCCTCAATTTAAGAATGACCTGTAGTATCAAATTTCATACTATAAACCTCAATTGAATATATATCTGACCAGGAATGCTTTTTGTGAAAATCAGTCAAATGGAACTATTGTCATCTTGCCTGATGGTTTGAACTTTACAACACCACCTGCCTCTTTGAGGTCAAATACCAATGCTACTAGCATCTACAAACTGACCAATGAGAATTAAGATTATTGCTGCTGACAACATTAAATTATCTCTAACAAGCTCATATGTCCCAAGGCTCTAAAACCATCAACACCAAAAACCCAGAGCTGGCATATCTAAGAACTTACTAACTGCCAGATGAGGTCATAGCCACTCAATGGCTATCATCGAAATTGACTTATGTTTCGTCACTATATATATATATATATATTGTTGAAACTAGTTGTTAAAATGTAATAATATATATAATATTGTGATGATGGTAAATTTTATTTTGTTATCTGTCAACTATATTTTACAGACAGAAGTTATACAATGATGGAAATAAATATAAAAAAAAGATAAAAAACAAAATTAATGAAAAAGAGGGAGAGGGCAGATCTGGCTGTATGGGGAAGGAAAGGACTATAAAGGCTATATGATTTCTTGAAAGAATAAAAATAGGGTGAATTATGTAAAGTGAGGGAGATGTTCCTAACACCAACCACTTCCCAGCATGTACTGGGTGTATTTTATTGTGACCCTAGCACTACCACCTAATAAGATGGACTAGGTACTTTTCATTGCGGTGTTGGGTTGTGTAGATGGCTTAGAAGATAGTAGGTGTTGCCTGGCAGTACATTATGGGTTGCACCTGTCTTTACATGCTTACATGAGAAAGGGGAATCATGAATAGTAAATGCTGATTCATTGCTGGGAGAGGGCTTCAAAAGAGTGAGTGATAAAGTCTGAAAGTATACTGTGGGGTGTGTCAGTCTTTGCATGCTGGAATGGATAGGATAGGGAAGGGAGAATCAAGGATGTGAGGGGGGGGGGAACTAGAGTGGGAGAAAAGAGAGATCAAGTATGCAGGAGAGGGGGGATGTCATGCACTTCACTAAGCAGCTCTCATCCTCCATACACATCACATGTCTATACCAGTGCAGTCTTCTCTCCTGTATACTGTATTCAATCACTCTTATGCTCAGATTTTTTCTCATGTTTGTTAATGTTTCGTCTTTCATTACACATCTATTGGAGCATGTTCACCTCATTTCTTTCTTAAAGCACAAATAAACATGTGTGTGTATAAACATCCATACATATATATTTTTGTGTATGGGTGTGTGTATATATATATATATATATATATATATATATATCCTCATCCTTCTCATCATCATCATTTTACGTCCGCTTTTCCCTGCTTGCAAAGGTGGGACGGGAACTGATTCTGGTTTGATTTCTACAGCTGGATGCCCTTCCTAACACCAACCTCATTTACAGCGAGTGCTGGGTGCTTTTTTGCCGTGGCACCTCCACGAACACTTTGCAGTGGAATGATATGGACCCCAGTCCCTATCATCTCATTTCTCTAGCTGAGTTAACTGGAGCAATGTGAAATAAAGTGTCTTGCTCAAGGAAACAACACATCACCTGGTCTGAGAATTGAACTCATAACCTTTCGATTGCAAGGCCAATATATATAAGGTAAGTTATTCCAGGTTGAATAAGTAAGTAAGGTACTCAATACATAGCAGAGTATAAACGTTTTAATATAGATGAGATTCTATAGGACTAGAACTGTTTCATTCTTTAGAAATCATCAGGAATCTGGTTCCAGATTCCTGATGATTTCTAAAGAATGAAACAGTTCTAGTCCTGTAGAATCTCATCTATATTAAAACTATATATATATGTGTGTGTGTGTGTATGTGTGTGTGTGTGTGTGTGTGTGTGTGTGTGTGTGTGTGTGTGTGTGTGTGTGTGTGTGTGTGTGTGTGTGTGTGTGTGTGTAGTAAGACTGACTGGACGATAGTTGACAGGTGATGTGCATATATACATGCACACACATATATATACATAGATTTGTATATAAATACATACAAACATATACATACATATATATAAATACATACATATATACACATGTATATAAATATATATACACGTATATAAATATATACGTGTATATAAATATATACACGCATATAAATATATACATGTATACAAATATAAACATGTATATAAATATATAGATGTATATAAATATATACATGCATATAAAATACATACATATATATAAAATACATACATATATATAAAATACATACTTGTATGTTTATATATATTAAATATACTTTTCCTTAGCGTTTGAACGCTGATATTTTTAAAATGCGCTAGATTCATGCATATAGATGTGTATATCTGTGTGCATAACAATATATATGTTTATGTATGAGTTGGTATACCTGTATGTGTGTGTGTATGTGTGTGTATGTGTCTATATATGAACATGTATGGAGCTTTATATTGCACTATAATTGACATCAACTACCTTTGATGGTTTTGTTTTCTCACATTCATTTCCTCCTGCTTTAAACTTAAGCATTTATGTATGTGTATCTATATCTATTCATCTCTGTATATATATATATATATATATATATATATGTGTGTGTGTGTGTGTGTATCTCTGTATGTATGTACTTATATATATATATATATATATATATATACATATATATGAGTGTAAATATATATCATCATTCTACATCAGCTTTTCCACACACACAGACACACATATGCATACATGCACACACACTTATATGTGCATGCATGTATGTGTGTGTGTGTGTGTCTGTACAAACTTTCTATATTCAATCATTTGGAAAATAGCCAGGTGGACAGATCTTTATTTTAAATGTTTCTAACTTATCTGTTTGTTTTTTCCCATTAAATTACTTCCCCAAGACACACTTTCACACAATAAAAGCACCCCAAAATACTCCTTTTCCAGTCTAGAGCAACTATCTCTCTATATTTAACCTTAAGTATGTATTTACCTTTACTGACAGCAAACACTTGCAGACAACTCAACGTTTACAAGAAGATTTAAAGAACAAATATCCCAAAGAACATTTGACTTTAACATCCTGTAATGATTTAGTAGAAAGGTGGTAAGAAACTCTCAGGAGAGCTGGGCAGCGGAAGGGTTTCAGAGAAGAAACCCCACTCAAGCAACTGTTCCAGCCCTTAACTTCTTAAACTCTAAGAGGGCTGGGTTGTATCCAGGTCATGACTCCTGGGTGCCCTTCTACTAACATCTAGTTAGCCGTTCAGATATTGGAGACTTGTGTATTTAAACCATATGGAGATTTTGTTGATAAGACCTAGCTGGAACTCCTCTCTGTTGTCTTAACAAGTTCGATAATTCCACAACACATGAAAATTTGTTGGATCAAGTGATGCCTCTACTTGAAACTTTTTACCTCTTTAGCATTTCAACTGGCCGTATCCAGCCAGAATTTTCTCAAATCTTTCGTTTCAAACAGACTGTAACCAGTCGTTCATACTTATGTTAAGGTATTATTCTCAAAATAAATAATATCAAAATGTCATAGATTCAATATTATGTGAGATAATTATGTGAGGTAATGCCTAATCCACGAAAATATAATAGTAAATATAGAGTAATGTAAATGATAAAGGGTTAAATGTTACTCCTCTAGAATAACCAAATGGTGCCCACCTTATTTTTTATACTTTCACCTCATGAGATCTCATATAAAGTAATGTCAGGCATTTTAGTTCTTGCCTGAATAAAAACAATTCCCTGAGAGGGTCGTAGCATAACTTCATGGCCAATACAGGAACTGCCTTTGAAATCTCTCTCTCTCCTTTCCTCTCTAGCTTTCCCTCTTCTCTCTCACTGATATGTGAAGGTGTCAAGAAAGGAGCATCTCTCACTCTCTCTCACTCTCTCCTTCTCTCTACCCCTGTCTCTCCCTCTCCCCCTACTTACTCACTTTGTCTCTTTCTCTCTTCATCTGCTATGTGAAGGTGATCAAGAAAGGAGCTTTCTGTCATTCCTATCTTGCGTGGGGGAGGGGGGAAACAAACCTTTCACTACTATGATTACATGTCATGGCCTCCTTGATTGTTTGACCTTTCAATATTTATTTTAGGGGCTTCCCTAACAGGGGAAGGTGTTCTACAATAAATTGACCTCACTGGATCAACTGAAAATTGCTCTTATATAACAACAATAGAACCTTAAGCTTCATTGCAGAATGTGATGCAGAACTTACAGCCTAACTTAACTACAATTACAGCCGAACTTAGCTACAATTAACCATTTAAGCATCCAAACCAGTCATATTCGGCCAAAATTCTCTCACCTCTTTCTGTTGAAACTGGCTGTAACTGGCCACTCACACTGACGTTAAGGTATTCTCAAAATATATAATATCAAAATCTCGTAGACTCGATATTATGTGAGATAGTTATGTAAGATAAAGCCTTTATCGTAAAAATACAATAGTATATATAGAGTAATGTGAATGTTAAAGGATTAATGGCATGACTATTAAAGCCAACTATGTAGCCACTTAGGGTGCACACCTCAGAGGGATGCATGACTGAATCTTAAAGGATCACAGTTTTAGACAAATTTCTATACTTAAATTAGTTTCGGGTACCAAATAATAAGATATTTGCTATTTGCTTAAATTCTTATAAGCAGGGAGTTGGAATAAACAGAGGGATTGGGAAATTGGTAATTGTGTAGTGTAGTACATTTATAAATATGGGATTTTTGTAATATTCTTTTTTTATCATATATAAAGTTCTTTTAACCCTTTAGCATTTACATTACTCTATATTTACTATTATATTTTCATGGTAAGGGCTTTATTTTACATAATTATCTTACGTAATATCGAATCTATGATATTTTGATGTTATTTATTTTGAGAACACTACTTTTAACATTAGTATGAGTGGCTGGTTATAGCTGGTTTGAACAGAAATAGGTCAGAAAATTCTGGCTGGATATGGCTGGTTTAAATGCTAAAGGGTTAATGTAAAATATAATTAAATTCTTCAGTTGGTGTATTGATATGAATCACTTACAATAAAATTTTGATGGAGATAGATTAGCAAAATTAATAAGCAGGGTG
>OZ024741.1:286791829-286801829 GCA_964016885.1 Eledone cirrhosa
GTTGTCCCTGAGCTTCTTCTCCATCTCAGGCTGGATCCTGTTGAGGGTCTTTGCCACAAGTGACGTCAGTGAGATCCCCCTGTAGTTGTTGGTGTTAGAGAGATCTCCCTTCTTTGGCACTAGGACGATGTTACTGATCCTCCACTGATTCGGGGCAACTCCTTTCTCCAGTGCCCCGTTACAGAACCCCAGGATGATATCATCAAAATCACACCTCTTCATCACCTCTGATGCCACTCCATCTTCTCCATGAGCCTTGCCCTCCTTGATCTTCTTCTTGGCTCTCTGAAGCTCCTCTCTGGTGAAGGGCTCTGTCTCAACATCCAGTTCCTCAAACAGCCGCCTGATCTCCCCAGTGCTCTGGGCTGTGGAGGGTGGCTCTCATAGTAGGGTCCTAAAATGGTCTAGCCATTTCCTCTTCCTATCCTCGGGCCCCGTTCCCTGGATCTGACTCGAACACCTTCCCTTCCTCCCTGTGATCTCGTTGATGATCATCCAGCTCTCCTTACATCCAGATTTGTCAACCGCTCTCTCCACACTTCTGATCTTCTCTATCAGTGCCTCCTCTCTGACCTTAGTGTAAGCGGTACAGAGTTCTTCCCTCATCACCTCCACAGTCTCCATCCTCTCCTCCGTAGGATCAACATAGAATTGGTCCTTGGCAGCTTTCAGGTGTTCTCTGGCTGCACACACTTTTGGGTTTGCAGAGCTGACGTGCTTCCTTTTGTTCTTTTTCCTCGACACCAGGGTTTCACTTGCTTCCGCCACTGCATTGGTGAAGTGCCCGTACCTCCTCGTCACACTCTCCTCAGTCCATCCAATCTCACTCTCCTCTGTCTCTCCACACAGAGCACTGTACCCGTTCCTCACTTCCACTGTGAACCTCTCCTGTAGATTATCATCTTCCTTGAAAGCTCCCCAGTCATAGATTGCTCTCCGGGGCCGAGCCTTGCTCTTTCTTAAGCTCACCCGGACCTCACTCATAACAAGCCGGTGGTTACTACCCAGTGTACTGAAATAGTTGTATGGTTCTGTGTTCAGAACACTATTCCGCCACTTTTTCCTCACCAGAATGAAATCAATCTGGAACTTGGGCAGGTGCATATCTGAGATGTAGGTCCACATCTTCCCCAGATTCTTCCTAAACCTTAGGTTGGTCGCTATCAAGTTCGCCTCCAGCAGGGTGTCTCTCAGCAGTCTTCCATTTCGGTTGGTGTTGTTATGGAAGTACCAGCAAGGATCCTCACTGCCCTCCTTACTCAGATGTGCATTGAAGTCCCCCAAAACAAGCAGGATGTTGTGTGCTTGTGTGGTGTTGACAGCTCTACACACCTCCTTATGGAACTCTTCCTCACTCACATCACTGTCTCCCTCGGTTGGACTATAGGCTGAGATGACTGTCAGTCTTGGGTTTCCATTGAAGGTCACCCTCAACACTCGCGGGGAGACAGGCATTATTTCCCTCACAAATACTCTGGTTTTTGTGCTGAAAACAAAACCCACTCCTCCCACTGCAGCATTGGCCATGTTCTTCACTGCCGATGTAGTGATGAGCTGGCTCCTCTTCCCGATCATCACACTCCTCTCGGGCTCATCGTGTAGGATCCTGTGTTCTTGGATCGCAAGTATCTGCATACCACTCTCCTCGAACAGATGTCCCAACTCCTCTCTCTTCTCCAGCGTCCGAATAGTCCTCACATTCAAAGTGCCCATTTTGGTGGCTCTTCTGCAGGACAAAACTGCATTCTTTATATTTGTCTCAGAGACAGCTGATCCATCATCCACTGGCCCTCTCTGTGGCTCTAAGCCAGCAAAGTCATAACCACCAGACTGCTCCTTGACAGTGTAGTTAGGGGCTCTAACCCTAGTGCTGTTAGATCGACTCTCCATATTTCTTTTCAATGGCTGACAATACCTTACCGGCGCCACTCGAATAAAGTAATTATTTAACCCATAAATGGAGCCCTAACAGGTACTACTACTCCGGGCCAGGGCAGACCTGGGAATTATGACAACTAAGGGGTAACTCCACATTCCCCACAACTCCTGAATTCCCGAACTGGAGCCTTGCCACTGGATGTAGTTTAATGTCATACCCAGGACATATATATATATATATATATATATTATATATATATATATATATATATATATATCTGTGTGTGTGTATATATATATACATGTATATATATATACATGTATATACACACACACACACACACACACACACACACACACACACACATATATATATATATATATATATATAACGAAGGAAGTGTGGTAAGGAACTAGGTGGACCATAACGTACCAGAGTACTCAATACTTTGGGTAGTAGAGTGGGTAATAGGAAAATGTTCTAGACCCCGACGGCAAGTATAACTTGAGCCGTGAAGGTCTCGTTCCTGGATATGTCAATATTTATAAAACAAACTTTGTATTTTATCTGATGAGAGCGTACCAATGTTTTGGTACCCTTGAAATATATATAATACTACTTATTTTGCCATATTCAAATACTGATATGGATAGATATTTTAGTAGCATGAACATGGCTGATTCACAGGAAGGAGATTTTGCAGAAAATAGGAACAACAGATGTTTGTAAATCGACTTCTTCAGAAGTAAATCGACTTCTTCCAGAAGAAAATGTCGATTAAATATAATGTACATGAATTGATTTTGTTTTCCAAAATATATTTTAAATGTTTTAGCAGCCATGTTTGCCGCCCAATATTTTTAAATATTTATCTTACCGCATCTTTTAGTGCCTTTAAAAAAAAATATTGACGCTTTTTAGCGCTCCATTGAGATTATATGAACGCGTTTACCCTTGAAAACTAAATGACAACACTACCGGATACACACAATTAAAGATGGCAATAGCTGAAAACAGACAAATAATTCAGTTACCCACTCGCCGTTGAAATGACGTGAGCTCAGCTGTCGAACACTAACTTTTCACTATATATATATATACATGTATCTCTCTCTCTCTCTCTCTCTCTCTCTCTCTCTCTCTCTCTCTCTCTCTCTCTCCCGCTCTCTCTTTCATTCTCTCTCTGAATATATATATAAATATTCAATTATTTTATTTGACCTGTTTGGCTTGCCTCGTCTTTTTGGCTTAGGTGGTTGATGGCTTCTTGACCGCCGTCTCAGTTTGTTTGGCCTTTATAACCTATGTTTATTGCTCTGGTCTTTATTTGGTCCATGGAGCGCTTGCCATCATAACTCGGATATTGCGTGTTTCGCTTTGTTTTCGTTCACAGCCGAAATTCGATCTCGCTGAAATTATATATATATATATATATATATATATATATATATATATATATATATATAATTAACATTTTATTTCTCGCTCTTGCAGCATATGTATACACTTTATTTGTCCTGTCGCCACTGTGCCGGCCGCATTCCACGCCATGATGCCCTCAACGAGGTCATTAAGCATGGCTTGGACGCTGCAGGCTTCCCTTCCCAGCTCGAGCCGGTGGAGCTGGATCGAGGGGACGGCAAAAGGCCAGATGGCATGACCATCTTCCCGTTCCGCGGTGGCAAACCCCTCGTCTGGGATGCCACTTGCACCGACACTTTCTGCAGCCGCAACCTGATGCAGTCTGCGACTGACTCAGGTTCTGCTGCACGTCGGGCTGAGGGGGCCAAGCTCCTCAAATACCGGCCACTCTCCGACAGGTGTGTGGTCGTACCCCCTGGCAGTGGAGACTTCTAGTGTCCTCGGCCCCAGGGCTACCTCCTTACTCACCACCCTAAGCGCTGAGCTGGCCAGCCGCAGGTGTGAGCCCCGCGAGTTGGAGTGGCTCTTCCAGCGCGTGGGTGGGCCCCATCACGCTCCGTTGTAGTTGTTGTAGAAGAAACAGGAAGACAATTACACATGTACATAAATATATATACTTACACTCAAGCATACCTACACATACATATATCTAAATTGTTTCGATATCGATCAGCTCAGGGTACAATCAAGGTGACGGGACCCAACTCTTTTTTGACATCTCATCAGATATGCGAGCTTATATGTGCAAAGACACATCTATCTATATATATATATGTGTGTGTGTGTGTGTATACATACAGAGAGAAATGAGGTGCGTGTATGTACGTGTGTGTGTCTGTGTTTACATCTGTATCTGTGTTTGTATTTATGTACCGCAAACATAGCGGTTTGACAAAAAGAAAACGATAAAATAAGTTCAAGGATTGAAAAAAGTAAGTACTGGAGTCGATGTGATCGACTAAAATTCCCTTTAGGCATAGCGGCAGTCTAAAGACTCAAACCCGGTTATAGACTAAAAGCATTCTGAAAAATTGCAAAGGCTCATTAGAGATAGGTCACCAGTTACAACAGTAAGTTTTCCACCACCACCACCATTTCCCGTAAACTAAGCATCATTGGTAATGTTATTTAGATTAGCAAATTTTAGTAGATCTCAGGCATGTTGCCACACTTGCACTGGTTGGCATCATTATATTGGTTTATTCTAGAAGACAAACTGTCTATCCCCTATAGATGAAGAGCAACATATATCAGTTCAATTGGTAGGTTCTACCTTTGGATCCTCGATGACACCCCGTGCCAAAATATACGTGTGTGTGTATGTGTATATATATATATATATATATATATATATATATATATATATATATGTTGTTGACCAACTTGGCGGAAGTAAAGGCGGGGAGAGGTGCACGAGATATAAACAGGTGAATGAGTGCATACTGGATGTCTGACTGACTGGCTGGCTGGCTGGATAGCAGGCTAGCTGGCTGGTTGGGTAGTGGGTTAGCTGGTGGTTTGGTTGACTGGGCAGTTGGTTGGCTGGTTGGTTGTCTTGCTGGTTGGCTGGCTGGTTTGCTGGTAGGTTGATTGGCTGGTTTGCTGGTAGGTTGATTGGCTGGTTGGCAGGTTGTTAGAGTGGCAGGTTGGTTGCTAGTGTGGCGGGCTGGTTGCTAAAGTGGTGGGCCGGTTGCTAGAGGGGTGGACTGACTGCTAGATAGGGGGACTGGTTGCTTGAGTGGGGTGCTGGTTGCTAGAGGGGCGGGCTGGTTGATAGAATGGCGAGCTGGTTGCTAGAGTGGTGTACTGGTTACTAGAGGGGTGAGCTGGTTTCTAAAGTGGCGGGCTGGTTGCTTGAGTTGGGGGGCTGGTTGCTAGAGTGGTGTACTGGTTGCTAGAGTGGTGTATTGGTTGCTTAAGTGGGGGGCTGGTTGCTAAAGTGGCGGCTTGTTGCTAGAGTGGTGTACTGGTTGCTAGAGGGGTGGGCTGGTTGCTAGAGTTGCGGTCTGGTTGCTAGAGGGGTGGGCTGATTGCTAGAGTTTCGGTCTGGTTGCTAGAGGGGTGGGATGGTTGATAGAGTCGTGGGCTGGTTGATAGAGTGGTGAGCTGGTTAGCTGGTTGGCTGGTTTAGAGTGGCGGGCGAGTTGGCAGGTTGGCTGGCTGTTAGAGTGGTGGGCTGGTTAAGTGGCTGGATGTAGATTTCGAAATAACATCGATTCAAGCAAATTGCTAGGACAACCTTGGCATATGGATACAGCATGACTGAATAATTAAGGAGTTTTAGCAATTCGATCCCACTGCGTGACATCCAAAGTAATTATCATTTACATCCCTGGTGTGTCCCAAGCCTTGTAAGTGAAACAGTGTCGATGGAAACTTTTTTGGAAGCCCGTTGGATGGACTGTAACTGAAATTCAAAAGAACAGTCCCGTCACATACTGTGTCACACTGAATCTCCTTCAGAATTGCGAGAAGAGCAAACGTGTCTATGGAATGCTCAGTGACTTGCATGTTCCATTGACAAATAACTGGAACACTCATCATTGAAACCGACGGAAATCCATTCTATTTCATAGTTTTTCGAAACCGGATCTAAATTTCTATGAAGGACCAAATCAAAAAATAATTTGTTGACAATATTATTTTAATCAGCAGTAGCACTAACATAGCGTGCTTCATAACAAATGTGTATATGAAGGTATATGCGGTATGTTTATGTATAATAAACAATTAAGAGTCTCGCTATGAATATTTTAAGTTGTCATCATGGTCACAGCTTAAAACGTTTGCATATACACTACTATTAACATTATTTCAGGATATGTGTCATAGAACAACCGGTGGTGACAATATGTTGTTCATTGACTTAGTGCCAATATATTTAATGCAGAATACATCAAAAGCCATCCCTTAATTAATGACCACAACAAAACGATTCATTCTTCTGCAGTGATCCGATTGGTTGATATAAACGTTACTATAATAGATAGCCATATGAACACCAGGATTTGACTCATCAGTTACATTTACTAGCGTAAGAAAATTTATATTTCATTTTTCAGGTTTGAATCTTAATATTGCTTTTTAATTTAGGCACAAGGTCAGCAAATTGAGGAAAAATCAACTCCAGTTCTCGACTGGTACTTTACTTTATCGACTCCGGAAGGATGAAAGGCAAAGTTGATCCAGTGGGATTTGACCGCCTAGTTGTATGCTTTCAGTGTGTGTGTACAATATAATTGCTGACCTTGTACCAAGGCTAGAAAGAATTAGTTATTATTACTTTTTCATGCAGTAGATCACATCGAACCGTTTTTGAGATCTCATTTGCACATTAGCTTATCTTTACGTAAATAGCTTGTTGCCCTTTGCTCAACCTTTCTTCATTTTGTATGAAAGAGATTTTGGGAATGGTTCCCCATACCTAGTGGCGCGCAGAAAGGGAGGCAGAGGGTGAGATGGCCCCGGGAAACCATATCAGGCAGGAGGTGTGGACGCCCAATCAAAGAGCTATACAGGGTTCTCCATTCAATACAACAACCGAGTGCAGCACTTAGATTTCTCAAGCGTCCATCAGTTTTCTGCCCAGATAAAAAAAAAAACAAAAAAAAACTGAGGAATTTATTAACTTGAAATTCAATGCATATGATCGAACAAAACATATGATTGATTTTATATTAATTTGAAGTGTTTATTTAATATTTTATTTGTTTTTTCATATTTAAAATATCTTCCATGCTAACATTTCTCAGTACTAGACCCCATAGTGGCATACAATCAAGGAGTTGGCTCAGGACATCACCAAATCTCTACACACCACTGCCAACAACCCTTCTCATAGCTCAAAGTAGCAGATTCAGGCGGAGTGTAGGAAGGCAGAGACCTTTTTTTTCAACGACTCCGAGATGGGTGGGGAAAAGAAAGAATCGACGGCTCATCTGATCAGAATATTTGCAACAGATTGAACTCCTCCAGATGACCATATAGGACAATTGATGATGTTTAACTGTGTGACAGGTTATGTTGACTAGCCTACAAACTAGAAAATATGCCAGATATGGATCATATAAGCAAGATGAGGTCTTTACGAGTTGTCTAGTCTCTGACCGTGACTAAAAATCCATCAATTGTCAGCATGGAAATTGGATGTTAAATTAAGATGATGATCTGGGCCTATGAGAGGGGGGGGGGGTCAGCCAGTACTTTATTCCGGGGCCCAAAAGCTAAGAAGACCCCACAGCAACCATGCAACATTCATTTTTAGAAAGATCTTCGGGCTCCAAAGGAGTCTTGAACCGCCTTGCAAAATTTCTCTTAGAGGCCCTGATGATGATGATGATGATGATGATGAAAGATAAATAATTCCGAGAATATGCAATGTTAATGTTAATGATGAGTTGTGTGTCTATTTGTAGGAAGTAATATATAACCGTCATCTGATCCCTCTCCAAAAGATAAATGAGTATTTTGCCTGGCTGCTTGTCTGAGGATAATATATAATCAACATAGCAAGTTTACATTGTTGGCATTATGATTATATTATTAAGTTATGATTTTTATTAAATAAATCTGTTTATATTATTTTAAAATCCGTAATCTCACTTTAAAGTCATATAGTCTCATTCTGAAATCCTTCATCTCACTTTGAAATGGCAAGATCCCAGTTGGAAATGGTGTGTGTTCACTAAGAATTACAAATACTCTAGTATTTTTAGCATTCTTCAGATGCCAACTTATTGCTTTAAAAAGTTGGTGAAAATCTGTGCTTTTTTTTCTAAGAAAGCCATATATAAATATATACGCGATTATCTGCACATACAAACACACATACACACAAATACATACATACGTACGTACATACACACACATACACATACATGCTTACATGCTTTTATATATATATATATATATATATATATATATATATATATATGCATATAACTAACAACTTGCATACATATATGCTTTTATATATATATATACTCACCTGTATTCTTGTGCAGATAATCACGTACATATTTATATATGGTTTTCTTATGAAATAATAGATTTTCGCCAACTCTCTCTCTCTCCCCTTCTCCCCTCTCCCCCCCCTCTCTCTCTCTCACACACATACACACACCACCCACGTATAAAACACAAACGACTTCGTCGCGTTAGATGGGAGACATTTCACTAATGTAAATAACAACCGAAGCCCTATTGAGCATGACGACTATGCGTTTTAAATTTTACAGGCTTTTTCCGTTGTCAATAAATAACTGGGCTTGAGTCCAATATAGAAACAATTATCAGTGAACAGGGAAGGCTGTAGATTGGAAGAATCGTAAGAGTGTCGGAAAAATACTTTGTAGCATTTAAATACGGCCCTTTACGTTCTGAGTTCAAATCGCCCCGAAATCAACTTTTCCTTTCCTTCTCCCGGGATCGATAAAATATGGTACTAGTCACATACTGGGGTCGATATAATCGACCTTCTCCTTTATCAAAACTACTGGATTTCTGCCGAAATTAGAAATCATAAAATCCTTATCAGTCAAATTGTACAGTTAAAAAACGAACGGGATTTGTGCAGACTTGTCAATTTTCCCCGTCCGACAGGGAGATCTCTCACCCACTTTGGGTTGGGTGAGAGATGTCTTCTTTTGAGAAAATGGGTTTAGCTTTCATTATGTAAAATCCCCCCATTTTGCCTCATTTCTCCCCGTTTTAGGGCATTTTTTTCATGAAACTCTCCGTTTTTGTTTTTAGAGGTTGACAGGTCTGTTTGTGTCCGGTGGCGTTTTGGTCCTGAGATTTTTGTCCCTATCTCATTGTAAGTAAAGACCTTAAAGTGCATACATAGGAGAGGAAATCAGAAATTCAAAAACAGAGTCGATTAAATGACAAGAAAGTGAAACTGAGTACTCTCGGTTCCCATATAATAGGGGGTGAGTGGAATAAGCGAGGTGGGGTGTATGGAAAATCGGTAATTTTTCAAAGTTGTCTCTGGAAGGATGAAAGACAAAGTTGGTGTTGGAAAGATTTGAACTCAGAATGTAAAGGGTCTGACAAAATACAGCATTTTGTCTGTCATTCTATAGATTTTTGCCAATCCCTCGCCTTAGTAAGTTAATAAATAATAATAACAATCTGATATTGCAAGATTCAAAATATTTTGTATTGTGTATCTTTTAGTTTATGTTATGATTTTAATATTTCATATTAGCTGCAATTGTTTGTCATGATGAATATTCTTCTATACACCTGTGGAACTATTGAAAACTTATGTGATGAAACTCAAACCATAGACATTTGAGGATATTATCTATAAAGTTACTGGAAACAATGGTGCAACGATTACCACCATAACTACCACAATGATATATGCCTGGAAAATGTGGGAGAACACTCTTCGACGTGCAGAATTCCACGCGCATGCCGCCTCATTGTTTTCGTAGACATAACGAAGAAGATGTTACTTCGGAGGATAGTGAGTGGGACGTATTGAAATATCTATTCCATCTCACGGGGGAAACTACTACGGGTGGTCAGCTCCACCTTGATAGCAGTGTGTAGGGAGGTGGGTTGGGAAAAAAAACCACTAGAAGTCTTTATCACTGTAGGTTTAAAAATAAACCTATCAAAGTGGCAAAGTCCGAATCTGCTTCTATGAAAGAAAACCACCAATTTTAAAGGGTTATTACTTAAATTAAAATC
>OZ024741.1:286806829-286844329 GCA_964016885.1 Eledone cirrhosa
AAATCCCGCGAAGGTTAACTTTGCCTTTCATCCTTACAGGGTCGATGAAATAAAGCACCAGTAACGTACTTGGTTCGATTTAATCGACTTTCCCCTCCCCCAAAATTACTGGCCTTGTGCCTATACTAGAAATCATCATTTTACACACACACACACACACACACATATATATCTTTCCATGTATATACCTGCGTTTGTTTGCATGTATGTATACCAAACTTCATAAATTCAGGGAAACTCCATATACGTATCAATATAGTTTGGTATACATACATACACACAAACAAGTAAATGCAGGCATATACATGCAAAGATACATACGCACATACATAGGCGAACATATATGAATATGTACGTGCGCGCACACAAACACAATACTCTTTTACTAGTTTCACACAATGGGCTGTAGTCATGCTGGATGATATATACATATATGCATATTAAATATATATATATACATACATACATTATACATACATACATATACATGATATGATATGATGGCTGAAACTCGATTTTGAGTAATGCCATCAGTTGATACTTAAACGTGGCTTTTAGTCCTGATATGGACTTATCTATGGCCAGCAATACCACACATTGCAAAAAATTTCACATATCAAGCGATGCCTGTGCTTGAAGCTTTTTTAAGTGAGGAAAGGCTGAAAGGCTTTGCACTGGGCCAATCTGACTCTCTGAACATCGAATGCATTTTCCCCCAAAAGAAGAACTGGTCTCCATCATTGTATGCAAATGAAGTCGCAGGTTTTACACACACACACACACACACACACACACACACACACACACACACACACACACATATATATGTTAGTGTGTGTGTTTTACCCCAGTTTTCTTTTTAAATAACAGCTGAATTTAATCCCATAAATTTATGAGGATTCTTCGTAGAATTTTAATTTATGATACGCCATGACTGGCTTGGCATATGAAGATGCAAGTTTTTGTCCCATAGCGGTTCCTGGGTTTTGTCGGTAGGATGTTTCATAGAATACCACCACAAACTAAAAACCATCTATAATGAATGTTCTATCAATACGGTCTAGTAGGTCATAAGGTAATAAATATAACCTCCATTTAGTACCATCGATTCTGTAATCATGTGATATGTTGTTATATAACTTCACGACATCCAATGAAACAATATAGGGGTTTTCGTTTGCCTTATCTGGCAGATGGTTAAGTATATCTCGATAATTTTGTTTTAAGCTCCAGATGTATTTGAAGATAGGCTTCACTAACATGTCTAGGAATTTATTTAGGTAACGAGTCTTGCAAATCGGGGCTGTTATAATGTTTTAATTTAAAAGGGTTATTCACACAATTAGTTATCACTTTTTCACAAATTAGTTCAACATTGTGTATTTTAGGTACTCCTTATATGCAACTCGTTTAACATTTAACATTTTTGTGATAATCTAATTCATTATCGATTAGACGATCACAGCACCGATTTGTGTCCTTGAGCAAAACACATGTTATGTTGCTCTAGCTTACTCAGCTGGCAAAAAGAAGGTGTACTTGTGGATCACAAAAGCAAGCCTTGCCATACACTACGTCACGCCGAATCTCTACGTTAAAGCTACACATATCTAGGGAATTCTCAATCACATGTACATTAATTTCATGAACAGGCTGTTCCATGATTCCCAAAACTGGAAAACTTTACATCAGAACGACGACAGAGGTCAAACACACAGAGCTCACTGCTTGCCACAGGAGAAAGATGTAAACACTTTTCCACTGGAAGCCTAAAACCTACGGATAACACTTCAGGGTGAGGCAGGGTGTGGCTGCCTTATCATTTGGTGCGTGGTACTTAGATTCCTTTTCACGGATTCGTGATTGATGCCTCATTGAGCAGGATTAGAGAAAAACCCATCGTTGTCTCAGATGGGTTTCAGTCTCTTTCTTGTTCCTGCTCAAGTTCAGTGTTCTCTCTTCACTATTTCTGGAAATATTGGCGGAAAAAAATCATCTTCCCGTAACTGGTGAAGCCAGATATTGGGGAAACCGCACTAGATATTTTGGAAATCAGAAGTCACCACTTGTTTCTATGCTCTTTCATGTACAAAAGGGGTCACACTTTTGTGAACTGTCCAGTCCTGAACGCTGCTAAACCAGCTCTGACAATCAGTAGTCACCACTGGCCTCAGTCCTTCACCATGTACAGAGGATTCGCAGTGTTGTGACAGACCATGATTTTCTTAGTCTATCTCTTCTTTACCCTCCCTACAACGGTTACCTGGACAATGCACAGTTGAAGTAGGGCAACGTAGAGGCAGATGTCAAAAAATATTTGTCTGCAAAATTAATGGAATGTTTATCGGATGAGTAACGAGAATGGCAATGTTGGATAATAACATCATAATATGACATAAATTGTTGTTGAAGTAAAGTTGGTAGAATAGTAATAATAATATGAGAAATGATATGAGTTTAGAAGCCATTTAGATAAAACAGAAGATAAAGAAACGAGTGCAATATAGATGTTATTTCGTACTCATCAATGTTGCCAATGTTACAACTATATATATATTATTAATGTTGCCAGTGATACTATTGTGTAGGTTTATAAGTGTTCCTAATAATAGTGTATATATATATATATATATATGTATATATATATATATATATATATATATATATATATATATATATATATATATGTGTGTGTGTGTGTGTTTTTGGTCTTTGTATTTATTATTACTATATATATATGTAAGTATGTATACATTTGTATTGATGCTCCGAGATAGCGATATAAGAATAAATGTACGTATTTACGTATTGTATATTGAATAAAATACAGGATGTTTATGAAAAACATGTTGAGGCCTTTCGCCTTTTACACAAACATCCTGTATAGTATTCAATATATATATATATATATACTTAATACATTAACAGAGAAAGCTTTTAGCGATACTCCGACCAACTCCCATCTCACTCAACAAACATTAGGATATACCTGAGTATAATCCTAATTATACGTTTGGGGTGCTAACTATATTGTATTTCGTGGATAGTCGGCTGTATTATTTTATATAAGACATAATTAAATAAATCTCTCTTTCCATACGATCGTTTCGTTATAAGATTTCTACAAGGTGGGAAAATAATGTCCAAGTTATGTAGAAGCTTGCATATAATCCATAGATATCCATGCAAGAGGGCTCTTATAATTCATCAGTGGATGCCCTGGTAATATCCCAAATGAGAAGGGGAGGTCATCGTAAAACATAAAATAATATACACGCAGGTCGTTGAACCCTATTAGGAATTCTAACCACGTGTGAAGAACTCAACTGGATATTAAAAAAAATAAATCTATGTACATATTATTTATATATACATAGAGGTATTTTCTCATGCAAAATAACAGACATGAGATACAGGAAGAAACAATCAATATTTCATATAAAGAATAAATAAAGATAGTCATACCTAAATATCTGGAATTTTCATATCTGGCCATCCAAGAGTATATATATATTTATATATATTTATATTTATATAGTAATAAGAAATACAAAGACCAAAAATAATATAATCAGAAACACACATTACAAAATGACCAAGTATAGTAGGTTTTGCTCAATGAATAGTTCAGAGCATTATATATTCATAAGGTGGGAGACGTTACCAAAATATGTTAAGAGAAATATAAACCTATACTCACAATTTGAAATTGCAGTAAGGGAATTGCAATGTGAGTATAACTTTATCCTTCTCTGAATATATTTTGCTAATGTCTCCCTCCTTATGAGTATATACTACTCTGAACTATTCATTGAGGCAACCCTGATACTATTTTTTATCTATATATCTGATTATTTTATACTCCCTTTCAGTTGTTAGAACCTACAGACTATTTGGTGAGCTATTATTAGCGCTCATTCGAATCTGTCGTTCGTCCACCTGTTGCCTTTTAACCCTGGCTTTAATGCTTGATATAGTAGCACAAGGGTCTTAACGTTTTGGACACTACTCCTTTATTTGAAGATAGAATGAAAACTAAAATAAGAAATAGAAAGATAGAGGAGAGTGATAAAAGAAAGAAACAGAAATAAAGTTTTTTTAAGAAAAAGCACGTGTGTGTTTCGTTAGCCATTATTCCCACGCTTCTCTAAATTCCTATTTCTTCTTTTATTTTCTCATTTTGTTTTCTGATGAAGGACTAGCGTCTGAAACGTTAAGAATCTTTTCCTACTATATCAAGCGTTAAACTAATATATATCTTCATTGTACCGTATTGTTTGCTTCGTTTGTTCCGTTTACCTTCCGCATGCACACACACACACATACATATCTCAACGCTTACGATCCCCAAATTTGTTGGATTTCTTTCTTGCAACTTCATCTTGGAACTAGATTTTATCTGGACTGTACATTAACTACCTGGATACGGATCACTGAAACTTTTTCATATATATATATATAGTTAATAAACAAACAAACAAACAAACACAGGAATGTAAACATACACAGTTATAATAGATTCACGCTTGAAACAAGTTCAGGAGGGTTCAATGTTTCCAACAAAAATCCTTCATCAGGAAAGTTCGAATAAGAAGAGAACAGGTAGATGTATAAGTAGTGTGTGAAGGTGAGGAAAAGAGGATTGGGAGGAGAAAGATAGGTAGGGAGAAGTAGGCGAAAGGTATGGCCGGGGTGCGCAAAGTATAGGGGTGTCATAGGTGTTGTTAGGTGTGTGTGACGAAGGGAAGAAATTGTATATATATGTATATATTATATATATATATATATATATATATACACACACACACACATACATATATATAATGTAATGTAATGTTTTGCATATTTGGGGTTTTGGGTCACTGGTTGTGTTGAAGATTCGTTTCAGAATGGAATTCAAGTTATCCTAGTATTTTAGCTTAATTGACTGAGCATCAACCACCAGAGAAGTTGTTTTATCTTTCGTAAATAAAGTAATAAAGGCAAAGTAAAAACGCTGGTAAACTATTTATCTGATGAAATAATCTCAGTTTTTACCCTTGATGGGTTCTCTTCTTACAATCATGTCGTTCGTATCCAACCCCTCCCCGTTAAAATAAACTGGATAGTTTCGATGCGAAGAATAAATTGATGTATTTTTTTCTCTGATAACCTCTTCTTCCCTTGTACGTAAAAAAAAATGTAGCTTTTTTTCCGCTCACATCTTATTGATGCAATTGAGGTAGAAAAAATGTTAATTTGATGAAAAAGATTGTTTGATGTGAGAAAACACCCCACTATATTTCCAAGATGGAGTTCAGATACGTTCTGCTAGGGTATGTCTTACCGTAACGAAGACCACTTCAAAGAAACATAACAACAGACTATTCCCAGCTAAATTTGTGCTAACAGCTTAGTTTAGAAGAAACCTGTAATGCTGAGAAGAGATATAAATTTCAGAAAATGATTTTTCCAATTCTCAACAGATTTGTATACAATTCATATATGTAAGATATACCTGTAATAATATATAAACATAAAACTCACAAAACAAACATACAAATAAACAAGATTATTCATCTTTATATTTCTTGAATTCTATGCATTACAATTATAAAATGTTGTTGTCGTTGTTGTTGTTGTTGTTGTTGGTCTTCTTCTTCTTCTTCTTCTTCTTCTTTCTAAGAAAGTCATAGGAGCAGAGTCCTCAAACACTCTGCCAGAATTAGACATCGTTCTAGTGAGAAGCGAAACACTCCAGCAAATAAGGAGGACCGGAGGGAGATTTGGTCTGGAATCAGCGTGGAAATACTTCTCCAGATCAAACCAGAAACGACTGACAATATCTCAGACCTCATATGACTTCCAACATAGCGTGAGTAGATGGCTATAGCTATGGAGTCCTCAACTAAGCATTCCTTGAGTTTCTTGTCCCACCACACCATGAACAGATTGGCCACATTGCCAGCGATGCTGACGCCGGCCACTCTCCTCTTTTCTTGGCAATATGTTTTATTATTGACCTTACACACATGGCTCTTTAGGGTCATTTTAATACTCGTTCCCACCGCATGCGCGATCATTCTTCTCATTTGGTCGTGGTTTTCGGGTGAGGTGTGGCTCTGGTCCACTCGCTCCATCTTTCCATGGAGGTCATTTTGGCTATCGTGTTGGTAATTAATTATGATATACCTATAGAAATTTGCTAGCAGCTGAAGTATATGATAACATTATATGTGTATATATAAGGGCGGTGGATTGGCAGTATCGGTAGAGGGTCGGACACCATGCTTTGCAGCATAGAGTTACGGCTCTTTATGATCTGAGTTCAAATCCCGCCGAGGTTAACTTTGCCTTTCATCCTTACGGGGTCGATAAAATAAAGTACCAGTCACGCACTGGGGTCGATTTAATCGACTTTCCTCTCCCCCCAAATTGCTGGCCTTGTGCCTATATAAGAAACCATTATATGTGTATATATACAAAGTGTGTAACCGAGAATGCGCCAATATGTATAAATAGATATATACACATATCTAATATGTAGGCATGTAAACATTCCGGAAAATACAAATTTCCTTGTAAGTTGAAAACACCTTTAATCGATTTTCGGATCTTTTTGGACCCTCATCAGAAGGCATGTATATCATCCAGTCAGTCACAAGGTAACACGTATTTGATGGCTATATATACTCATTCGCTCTTAGTATTAACATCAAATATATGTATATATATATATATATACAAATACACACACACACACAGACACAGATAGACAGAAACACACTCACACACACACACAGATAGACATACACACAGTAACTATTTGTTTCTATTAGTTTCCGCTCTTTCCAAATGTCCCCTCCTCATTTCCTACATCTACGCCTACACTGTACCTTTTTTAGTGTTATAGTCTCTTGTGTTTTTTGTTTCTATCGTTTGTTAATTTGTTTAGACAGAGCACGTGTGATCTGTCAACACACATGGCCAGGTAAGGGTGAGTTACACCAATGACACCTGTCAAATTCTAGCCAGGTGAAACGGATATCCCCAAACTAAATGACAACTTACAGCGGGAGGTGGAGGGTCTTACAGTAGTAACAGAGATACGAGGATGCGGTAGAGGCAATATATGCAGAGTGGCTTTAACCCCCCCCCCCCCCCCCCATCTAGACTCAAAAGTTTACCATAAAAAATTATTAATACTCAGGTTAGAGGGTAAACATTATTTGGCTATTTTAACACTTCTAACACTTCTAACGCACACGCACACACACACACCCACACACACACATATTCTCACTCTGTTTTGTATATTGGCTTTCAGGGGAGATCTGTCCGTTCCAAAGAATACATTAAATTGCTGCTGGACCAGCTTGTATAAACCACAAATATAGTAATGTTTCACACAGAAAACCTGTGCTGGAGCTTCCATTGGGTTTTGGTATCCTCTCAGATGTTGTATCTGCTATGTCCTGAAATTTAAGGATGATCAGCGAGAAAATGAATATAAAGTTACACAAAACGTGCGTGGGGCCATTTTTTTTAGACACCCTGTATACCACCTAGACTGGGATGTAGAGTCTGACACCTCCTCCTTCATACTGCATTTTCTTTGTGTGTGTGTGTATGTTTGTGCACTTTTTTATTGCTCCCTTTTCCATACCAGAACGGGTATCCTCCACCGCCAACTATCTTACCCTCCACCTCCGGCCGACAGGATGGAGAATGCAGTGCCCCGAAGGACAGTGAGAGAAACGTGTTGGACAACCACTCCACCTCTCTGTGGACAGCTAACACCACTCCGATAGCAGTGAGTAGGGACGTGGTCCGGAGGAGAAAAACACTGGAAGTCTCCTCTGCTACATATTATTTCATTAGGTCCACAGCCAGTGTCGGATTTACCATTTGGCCAGGGGTTCATCTTCCTGCCCTAAAAATCTTTTTTACTTGGCCCACGTAAGGAGCTTCATAACTTAACTAGCACAGGGCCTCATTTATCCTAAATCCGGCACAGTCCTCAGCTAATGTTTCTCCATCTCAGTTGTTTGTTGCTCGCCTCTTGTCCAGTTACTGTTGTAGAGAATTTGGAAGGCAGGGTCTCTGGGTTTTGGATCTCCGTTGGTTGTGATAATGAGTAGGTCATTTGCTCGAGCATTATATATATGTGTGTGTGTGTGTGTGTGTGTGTGTGTGTGTGTGTGTGTGTGTGTGTGTGTGTGTGTGTGTGTGTGTGTGTGTGTGTGTGTGTGTGTTCGCATATATATGTTTATCTTATACAGAAATGACTTCTACAGGATAATATGTACCTTTCCTACTAATGTATTGAGTAATTTATTTAACTGTGGTTCCCTCCCGTTCCCCGTCGGAAAACCATTATATAAATAAATATATATATATATGTAGGAGGTGAGTTTTTGAAATGCGCATAATAAAATACATGGAACTCTTTTAACCATCTTTTGTTCTTATATATATATACATATATATATATATATAACGAAGGAGTTGTGGTAAGGAACCAGATGGACCACAACGCACCAGAGTACTCAATACTTAGGGTAGTAGAGTGGGTAATAGGAAAGAGTATGACCCCGCCCCGACGGCAGAGCTCAAGCCGTTTCTGGACTTGAGCTCTGCCGTCGGGGTCATACTCTTTCCTATATATATATATATATATATATATATATATATATATATATATATATATATATAAATCCAGGGAATGTAACGTAAAGTTACTGTAGGATAAATTTATCCAGGTGAGCACTCGATGTTTAGGTTCGGGTCAGATTGATACAGATCGAACATTGAGCTGATCAATAGCGAAACGCGCGTCACCAATCAAGAAACGTAATGAAGGCTTAATAAATTGTCCTTGTATTATTATATACAGGGTGGGGCATAAAAACTGTTACAAAATAAAATGCAAATAGTTCTTGAAAAAAACATTTATTTCAAGATCTGACTTCAACAAATAGTAAGTAATATACTATTAAACAACTGCACAAAAATGTATTCGAAATGTTTTCCTCTAGCTCTCACTACTACTCGAAGACTTCTAGGAAAGTCTTCGATGGCTGCACGAACAGTTTCCATGGGTATTTTCTCCCATACTTTATTCAGTTTTGATTTTAGAGTTTCAATATTTTGGCTAGGAGTAGAGCAGGCTTCACTCTCAAGAAATTGACCATAAAGAAAAATCGAGAGGGTTGAGATCTGGTGATGTGGGAGGCCACTCTTCCTTACTGATCCATGCAGGACAATGGTCTCTACATCACTGTTGTGTTACGCAAGCAGTGTGGCTCGTCGCTCCATCTTGTTGGAGAGTCCAAATGTCATTGCCATAAACAAATATGCACCATGGCATCAGTGCTCCTTCCAAAATATCCTTTATGCAAAGTTCTTTGTTAATGTTAACTCCTTGAGGCACAAAAATCAGAGGAGACTTCCCTCTTTCAGAAATGGCTGCCCAAACCATCACTGATGCTAATTTCTGTGTTCTGAACACTTTTCCTACACTTGAAGGAATTGATTTGAAACTTTTTGCAAGTACTCGATCATTTTGATGATTGTGAGACTGCTGCACAGTGAATAACTTCTCATTTGTAAAGATGATGTTTTGCAGCGTGCCAGCCTTGATACGGTTCAATAACAGTTTACTTCTGGAGAGCCTCTTTTCAATTGTGGCTGCAGAAAGAAGCTGCCTCTTTTGGAACTTATAGGGTGACATCCCCAGATCATCTCGACATATCTTCCGCATAGTTCTCAGCGATGTTTCTGCTTCTTCTGCCATTTTTCTCATGGACCTTCTTGGATTACGCCTTATTTTTTCCATCACACTTTTAACGAGTTTTGGTGTTCTTTAGGTGCGAGGGCGTCCGGATTGAGGTCTGTCTTTGGTCGAGGAAGTTTCCTTAAATCGATCGATTCTTTTGATCTTAAGAATTTTCCCCAGTTTAAATATCTTAGGTGGAGTCAGGCCTTTTTCATGCTTCTCTATAATGAACTTTCTTTTCAATTCTATGGACATTGCAAATAGTTAATGGAGTAATTTTCTGAAAAATAGTTAATATGGTTATAGTGCATGGATTTGATACAAATATATTAGTTATATTAGCAACATAATGTATTTTTAAATTGATTTAGAACTTTGTAACAGGAATTATGCCCCACTCTGTATATATTTATTAAAATAACAGATTAAAGTTTAAGCAAAGGATCGCTGCGTTCACCATTGTATATATATTATCCTTATCGAGCCCTTTTCCGATTTTAGTCGTCACATTTATTATTATTACTATATATATAGGGCGGTGAATTGGCAGTATCGGTAGAGGGTTGGATTATGCTTTCCAGCATAGTTACGTCCCTTTACGATCTGAGTTCAATTCCCGCCGAGGTTAACTTTGCCTTTCATCCTTACGGGGTCGATAAAATAAAGCACCAGTAATGTACTGGGATAATTGCTGGCTTTGTGCCAAAAAGTAGAAACAATTATTACTATATATATATATACGTTTGTGTGTGTGTGTGTGTGTGTGTGAGTGAGTGTGTGTGTTTGTGTGCATGTATGTATATAAATGTACGTATGTACGTATGTTTTTTTCTTTTAACTTACTCTTAATTTTGAGTTTATTTTTGACCGAACACCATCCTGGAGACAAGGTTGTAAAGAAAAGGAAATTTTAGTTGTCCTTTGTGCAATCGTTCATTCTTTGAATCGTAAAAATGTTTTACAGATTTTGAAGGTTCCAATTATGGCAAACATTTATAGCTTATGAATTAAGGAACAACGTTCTTTTCCCACAAATCCATGTTATTGATTCAGGTGGATTGGTATATAATTTATATCTCCAATAAGGTTATGTATGAATTACAGCACATGTTCCAAGTTATCTCCATCTGAAACTATGCATTTTTTTAGGCGCATGGTGAAGTTTAGTATAACATTTTACAAACAGACCTAGGAATGGCTCTGATCTCCTCCCCTGATATTTTCCTTTAGTTCAATGATGGTCCTGAGTTTATTGACATATACCCCGTCCTTCGGATAACCCTAAAGAAAAGAATCGGGGATGGAAGCTTAAATCAGCGCTGTTTGGGGCCTACTCAAAATCTGTCTTCAAACTGATCACACGATTTTCAAAGTTATATTTCAGCTATTCTCTTTACTCATTGGAGATGTGAGAACGTGCTTCGTCTTTCTGGAACCAGTACTTATTCCTTAGAGATAGGTGCATTATCTATAGCTCTTTTTTGAAGTCGTCCTGGACCTACACATAGCTTTGCTTTGTGACTGGCAGTGACACCAGTTTCTTCGAATAAGGATTGGCCGATCAACCTTCTCTCAGGTGGTGCATTTAGTCGATTGGAGAGGTTTCACAGCCACTTTAATGGGTTTCTTTGACTCCCAGAATACATTGTTCTTAGAGGTGAAAATGGGCTTCATCAAATATTATCGCAGATTCAGAAAATTTGGGTTTTCATTTTCTCCAGTATTTTCTCTGGCATAGCTATTCTGCTGGTCTTATCAGCTATAGTAAGCTTTTGTTTAGTCTGTATTCTCTAAGGGTATTTCTTAAGATCTTCTTTGACAACCATTCTGCAAGTTTCTCTTTTTGGGTTCCGTTCAACAGTCTCTCTGACCATGTCAATAACTTCCTGTGTATGCTTCTTGGGTCGTCAAGAGTGGCTGGGATGGTCCTTAGACATTGTATTGATGTTCTTCACTGTACCATAGGTTTCAAACTTCTTCACCCAGTTTTGTATATTGGCTCTGGGTGGGGATCTGTCCATTCCAAAAAATGCATGAAATTGCTGCTGTATAAGCCACACATATAATAATAGTGTTTCACAAAGAAAATCCAGTGTTGGCGCTCCCATTTGGGTTTTGATAACGTGAGTGGCGTCATTTTTTTAGCACCCTGTATACTGCTAGACTGGGGTGTAGAGTCTGAGGCTCCCTCCTTCATACTATACTTATATTTTTCTTTTGTAATTGAATTGAATTGAAATTTGTTGAATAAAGATTATATATATATATATATATATATAGGGTGCGTCAGTTTTTTCTCTATACACAACTGAATTAGAGAGAAAGAATACTTTAATTGAGCAATTCTATGTGGTTCTGCAGTTGCAAACTAATTGTTGGTGGTTGTCTTAGAATGTGATATATAGGAAAATCTGAAAATGATGCTACCCAAGAAATTCTAGCTCAACTTCTCGATGTTTCTATTTAAAATTGTGATATTTATGTGTATGTAGGAAATAATTACTTAACGAAACAGGACATTTATGTTTATGATCATGTCGTAGCCTGGGTTCAACCAAATTATGTCTCTCTTCTTGGTTATAAGGTAGATTTTTCTTTGTGTTATTTTCTCCATACAGCCACTTTTTGATACCCTGTTATAAGGGCCGGCGTGGTTTTAAATATCCCTGTTAGATATAGTTTTACTTATACCATACACAAACTTCTTAATTATGGCTGCGGGATTGGGTGTATCTGTATTTATATATGTATGTGGTTTCCTCGTTTTGTTTTCCATAGGGGTGGTTGCTGCCTGCAGTTATATTTAGTGTGATGTCTAAATAAGTTACCTAATCTTAGATTGATGCTTATGGTGGTATGCAAATTGTGTTCCTTAAATATGCTTGCTTATCAGATCTTTTCTAAATTTATTCATGCAAACACACACACACACACACACACACACACACATATGTCTATATGTAATTATATGAATATATACCTGTACATACATGAGTGTATATGTATATATAGTATATATACAATATATATATATATATATATGCGAAAGTAAACGGAAACACCAAAGCAAGCAATACAGTACAATGAAGATATATATTAGTTTAAGGCTTGCTATTGTAGGAAAAGAGTCTTAACGTTTCGGCCACTAGTCTTTCATCAGAATATAAAATGAGAAATATAGGATGAAATAGAAGGATAGAGAATGAAAAGAGCAAGTGTGTGTTCAGTCAGCCATTCGACAGATTCCGTCTAACAAATTTTACTCACGAGGTATTGGTGCAGTTCAATGGGACTAAATCCGGAGTCAAGTGATTGTGTAGTGAACTCCTTGATATCATATAACATGTACAGTGGTACCCCCGGCATTCTCGGTCCTGGTTATTCGCGGAATTTTCCTTAGAACCTAACTAATTATTGTTTGTGGAAATCACCGCATATTCGCGGATTCGTAAATACCTTCCGCGATTTTTAAAATGTTTTTTTCGTGCCAATATATATTTTCTCCCTTTTTATCGCTAAATTATTAATAACAATATACCGCATTTATCGGCCTATATTTTATGTTATATTTTGACGTTTATAAGCATTTTTATGTACCACGTCCAATATTCGTGGTTTTTCACTCTTCATGGGTTCTCTAGGAACGTAATCCCCGCAAATACCGGGGACAAATGTATCACAAAATAGAAAACATAAGAACTTATGTGATTTATGGTTAAAAACAAAATAAACTAAAACACTGATTAGATAGATCCATCGAATTTAGTTTTAGTTTTGACACGAGTGTTATTTGTTTTGCTATTCTTCTGGAAAATATTTTGGAGGTTTAGAGATTTGGTCTGACACCGTTTACCTTATCTTTTATCTTTTCTGTCGGCTGCCACTCGATGAATGAATGTCACACTGCCAGTTGAATGACACGGATAGCGGACATAGTCGTCAGAAGTGTCACTTAAACTGAATTCACCGGCTCTTTTTCTCTCCAGTCACTCCCTTCTCTCTCATTCTCTCTTTTTCTCACACGCACATACACTTTTCCTACTTTCTTTTTCCTACTCTTAGTCACCCATATATATATTTATATATATATGGCATACGTCAAAACGGCCGGTCTCAAAAGTGAAACTAATTTTTGACAGTTACGTACACGTTATAAGAGTTATTTAAATTTATATATATATAAAATAAAGGAGCAAATAAGAGCATGATATGAAGTCAGTCATGTGTGTGTGTATATATGTGTGTGTGTGTGTGTAAACGAATGTAAAAGTACACACACATACACACTTATATATGCACACATACACACTATAATATATACACGTGTGTGTGTATATATGTGTGTGTGTGTAAAATTCTAGGAAACCTTATCTATGCCCTACATATATTCTTTTACATTCGTTTACACACACACACACACACACATATACACACACACACATGACTGACTTCATATCATGCTCTTATTTGCTCCTTTATTTTATATATATAAATTTAAATAACTCTTATAACGTGTACGTAATTGTCAAAAATTAGTTTCACTTTTGAGACCGGCCGTTTTGACGTATGCCTATATATATATATATATATATATATATATATATATATTAGATTATCCCAGGTTCAATCGGGGGAAACCACAGTAAGTAAAGTACTCAATACAAAGCAGAGTATAAATATTTAACATAGAAATGGCTTCTACAGGACCAGAACTGTTTATATATATATATAATTGTTTCTACTATTGGCACAAGGCCAGCAATTATCTCAGTACATTACTGGTACTTTATTTTATCGACCCCGTAAGGATGAAAGGCAAAGTTAACCTCGGCGGGATTTGAACTCAGACCATAAAGGGACCTAACTCTTTGCTGCAAAGCATGGCGTCAGGCCCTCTACCGATACTGCCAATCCACCATATATAATATATATGTGTGTGTGTGTGTGTATATATATACGTGTGTATATATACACGTATATATATATATATATATATATATATAAATATATATAATATATATGTGTGTGTATGTGCGTGGGTGTGTGTGATGTATGTGGTGTAATATATATATATGTGTGTGTGTGTATATATATATATATGTATATATATATATATATATATATATATGTGTGTGTGTGTGTGATGTATGTGGTGTATGTGTGTGTATGTATCACATTTAAAATGCTGGAGAGAGCAAAAATTGCACAATACTGCACAATAAAAATGCATTTTTATTGTGCAGTATTTGAAACAACTTGTCAGCCATTAAATAAACATGTATTCATAAATCTTTGTTGTTTTCTCCAACATTTTAAATATGATCGTTACTCTGTTTATAATACGATTGTATAACTATCTCTTTTTCCATCCACTCGCATGGCTCGCTAGTCTAACAATCTATATGTATTGAACACACTAACCTTCTCTCTACTGGCTGGTAATCTGCATAACTAATCGCTTTTCTCCTCTCCTGATTAGCTTATTTGCTTTTTATTCTGTGTATATATATATATATCCACAGAATAAAAAGCAAATAAGCTTTATATATATATATTTGCTCTACGGTTCTTATATATTTGATATATATTTATCCTTATCGAGCCCTCTTTGGATTTTAGTCTTCAAATTTATTATTATTACTGTATATATATATATATATATATATATATATATATATATATATATATATATATCGTAAATCATGTCCTTAGAATTATTAGATAAAATATATACCATTTCCTCTCCCAATTAGCATAATTAACCATATAAAAAATCAATTAGACCATATTTGATAAATAACCGAAAGCGACCTCTTCGCGGTGACCCCAATAGAGTATTTACATGGTGTTGAAATGTTGGGTAAATACTCTATTGGGGTCACCGCAAAGAGGCCGCTTTCGGTTATTTATCAAATATTTCTTCATAGGAGCCTTTATTCTTATAGCCTGGTCTAATTGATTTTTTATATGGTTAATTATGCTAATTGGGAGAGGAAATGGTATATATTTTATCTAATAATTCTAAGGTCATGATTTATGATATATTGCTCTGATTATTTAATTCATTAATTCTTCATTGAGCCACAACGTGACCGGTTGCCACATATATATCTGTGACTTTATGTATATGTAAATCTTTATATTTAATAATCTCCCGTTGGGTTGAGATGCAATTGGGCGATATTGGGCTGCACTTTCTAGCAATCAGCCTACTCGCCGTAAGCAACTAATCACATTCTTTCTAACTTGACCACTGCCACGTCACGATTCTTAGCCATTTTTTAATCTATTTTTGGCGCGATCGCTTTGGAAAATTAACTGTCCGACTGAGTTTGTCTCCCGATGAGTCTGTTACTCTAGGTTCATCCTTAACAGTAGGATATCTAAAAATACGGACGAAACCATGGTAGAGATGTAATTACGGCATGTACACGTTTCTTCTAAGTTTAAATTTACACCTAATTGTGTATGGTTGACGGTATATTTAGTCAGTTTCTACATGCTGTTGAAATGTTGGGTAAATACTCTATTGGGGTCACCGCGAAGAGGCCGCTTTCGGTTATTTATCAAATATTTCTTCATAGGAGCCTTTATTCTTATAGCCTGGTCTAATTGATTTTTTATATGGTTAATTATGCTAATTGGGAGAGGAAATGGTATATATTTTATCTAATAATTCTAAGGACATGATTTATGATATATTGCTCTGATTATTTAATTTATTAATTCTTCATTGAGCCACAACGTGACCGGTTGCCACATATATATCTGTGACTTTATATATATATATATATATATATATATATATATATATATATATATGTGTGTGTGTGTGTGTGTGTGTGTGTGTTTATCCCGGGTTCAATCGGGGGTAACCACAGTAAGGTACTCAAAACATATAGAAGTATAAATATTTAATATAGAAATGGCTTCTACAGGACTAGAGCTGTTTCTTTCGGGAGAAATCCTCATATATGTGTATATATATATATATATATATATATTTATATATATGAAAAGGTTCAGGACCCCGACGGCAGAGTTCAAGCCGTTTCGATGGCTATTTCTGGACTAAATTAAATTTTTAGCGTGGTAATGAAATAGCTGAGCTTTTCAAGGGGTATATGGGCATGCGATAATGAGGTATTTCAAAAGGATTGGTCGAAATTTCTTGTAAACACAGTTAAATCTTTCATGGCGGTGGGTGGGTGGGGGGTGTTTTGAAATACCTGATTATCGCATGCTCATATATGGAATTACCCCTTGAAAAGCTCGGCTATTTCATTACCACGCTAAAAATTGAATTTAGTTCAGAAATAACCGTCGAAACGGCTTGAGCACTGCTGTCGGGGTCCTGAACCTTTTCCTATTACCCACTCTATTAGCCAAAGTATCAAGTACTCTGGTGCGTTATGGTCCACCTGGTTCCTTACCACACTTCCTTCATTACCGTATAGCTCAGGAGTCGGTCCAGCGTACTGAGAGAAGATCTGGGCTTCGACGTAGCCAACAAACAATTTGGCATAGTTTGGACCCATTCTGGTTCCCATCGCTACCCCAGAGAACTGTTGATAAAATTCACCCGAAAAATATAATCCATTGAGGGCGAGAACCAGCTCAACCAGACGGAGAGGTCTGATCCACCGCCTTGGATCCGCTCCCCCTCTTGGACTCAACTCACCTTCCCAATTTCTCTAATACCTCGTCCATTATCACACCCCTAGATTCTTATCGCTTTCTCTTGATCATTAGCAGATTCTCTTACAACTAATACATGCCGACTCTATATGCTCACTCCACTTTTCCCTTCACTGCTCTGTATACACACATACACACCCTTACATTAACATACTTTTGCTCATAGCTTCGTACTTACATGTATAACGGAATACTCCTATATTCTACCGGCGAAGATTCGAAACCGAATCTGAACTTTCCCGCCTCTGGGACAATCTATCGTTGGAAGTTCTCGCCTTTGTCCTGTCAACGATGATAAATGTACATTCCATTTGACCTGTGACCTCAACTCCTTGAGTGATGCTAACCACAGGTCAGACCATAGATCAACCTCATATATCCATCCTTCTTACTTTAGCACTTATTATAAATACAAGGACTTGGAGAACCAAAAGGGGAGAATCGAAGCAGCAGTCAAGAAGATAACTATGTAGCATCAGTAGACCTTTCATCCTATCTTTCTCTTGGCCCTTACTGGCTTACCTTCTCAGCCAGACAGCCAGCCATGCCTGCCTGACAGATTGACCATTACTACTATGAGAATAAGATAAACTAAGAATAGGCACACCCACACATATAGTAAGTTCATGTTGTTATATTATACTCTCATCCTATTCTTCCTGCCTTATTGTATCTTCAAGACACAATACAACTCATACTATGTAGTCTTCTCTGATACATGGATTCCCGTTGGCCCGTAGAGCCAACAATTTAATGTAGCGACGGTTCATGTCATAAATGTTATTACTTAGTGTTCAAGTCGAATATTGTTATTATAAAATAAACATTGTTAACAACTCAATCATGGCATTATTCTTTTCATCCAAACACTCATCAAAACTAACACACAAACAATACCACTTATCACATGCACACATACTCTTTTACTCATATATACGCACACATTTCTTCTTAGCTTCGTACGGACGTATAATAACACACACACACACCTCTTTTTACTAAACGTTTTTTTTTTTCATTTCAGGTAGACGCGCCCCATCATCCACTTTTTAAAAAAATAAATCATACACAAAACGCCAGCACCAACAGTTTTGCAAGAGATGTCCACATGAATGGACCTATTATTTTTATCTAAAGACATATTTTCCAATTCCATCCCGCCCGTCCCCTCAATCTATTTTATTTCTCATTCTTTCTTCTGATGAAGGACTAGCGTCCGAAACGTTAAGACCCGCTTCCTGCTATATAAAGCGTTAACCTAATATATACCTTCCATATATTGTACCGATTGTGTTGTTATTTCTGTTTACCTTTTATTTCTGTTTATATATATATATATATATGGGTGCATAAGAGTATGAAAAAGAAAGTAGGAAAAGTGAATGTGTACGCGCGTGTGAGAAAAAGAGAGGAACAGAGTGAGTGGGAGAGAAGGGAGTGTATGTATATATGTATTATATACATATAATATATATATATATATATATATGTGTGTGTGTGTGTGTGTGTGTGTGTGTGTGTGTGTGTGTGTGTGTGTGTGTGTGTGTGTGTGTGTGTGTGTGTGTGTGTGTGTGTGTGTGTGTGTGTGTGTGTGTGTGTGTGTGTGTGTGTAATATAGACGATGTTCACCGTATCCCTGAACGCCGTAAGGGTAGGTGTCATGAACGGCATCCGGCTGCAAAACTGCCTCAAAAGGTACTGTCCAACCCGTGTAAGCATGGAAAACTGGACGTAAAATCAATCATGATGATGATGATGGTGGTGGTGGTGACAGTGGTGGTGATGATATGTGTATGTGTAATATGCGTTTGGATTACATAATAGTGTAAATGAGCATTATAATGCATATTGAATATACTTTAAATTCAACAAGATTCCTCTAGCTAGCTAGCCCACTTCGTTTTCGAAACGTTTATCCTGAAATATGCTAAGGTGTCTCAGAACAACAACAACAACAACAACAGCAACAATAGCTATAACAGCAACAACAAAATAGAAGACAAAATCGCACAAGGAAGAAATAACTTTAGAATATCAGATAACCTTAAGATATATCTAAGACTACAGTTGATAAAAGAGTCGCTGGAATTATACAGTATCTTTGATGGCAACACTTCAAAAGATAACACTATTCTTGAACTGTTGTTATGAAAAGATCTCAGAATTGTTAGAGGCGTGCTTGCAATTCCATAACTGGAATGCGTCCAAGAAAAAGAATTCTCTGTTACATCAAGAAGTATTTTATATTTGTTTCCTACACATGTAGCACATGTTTCAAAGATGGAGCTTTCACCAAATGTTTTTAACACACACACACACACACACACACACACACACACACACACACACACACACACACACACACACACACACACACACACATATATATATCCATTAAATAGTTTATCATTAACCGCATAAATACTACTTAAGGGTTTTTACGTAATTGGCATGCTTGACACAATTGAAAAGAGTTTACACGATTTTGATAAAAATATTTTGTTTCTGTTAAGGCCTTTGATACCAAACCGCTTAAAACTAACCCTAGTTATACACTTCAAAATTGTTTGTTTTAAAGTGTTTTATGTTTATTCGTATTTACATAATACAATATCATTTATAGAATGAACAAGACTATGCAATACTAAAAAAAAGATGTCACGGATAGAATAAGAGAGAAAAATGGAAGGGAATGATTAAAAAAAGAGGAGTGAAAATGCGTATAATCAATCATCTACCACATGGGGTACAGGAGCCTGCCTCTAATAATGTTTTAGACCAGAGGTTCTCAAACATTTTGAGCCAGGACCCCTTAATACCCCCTTACGACCACTTAATACCCTCAGCGCCCCAACCCCTTATTTCCAGAGAAACCTTCCTACACGCAAATTGTAAATAATATATAAATAAAATCATTAATTCATATATAAATAATATAATATATATTATGTATAAATAAATATTATATATATATTTTTTATTTTACTATATTTATATATAATATGTATCATTTGATATTTAATGTAGTATTGTATCATCTTTACCACCCCTCCATCCCCCTTAGGCCCTCCGGACCTTCTCAACGCCTCCTGGGAGAACCTCTGTTTTAGACAAAGCAACGCACTCGCAGCATTTCCGTGAGTAATACCTAGGCTAAAGCGCTAGAATAACCAATAACCAGGCAAGTGTTTGTATGCAGCATGCATGAACTGAAGGAGTTGTAGGGATGCCGTAGTGATAGACAGCGTTTCTAGGGCATTTTTGAACCTGGCGGAGCCCATCTCCTCTCCAGGTTTGAATACAGCAGATTTCTTCCAGAGAAGGAAAGAGAGTAAGAAAATAGGAGAAATAGATATAGAGGAAGAATCGACTCCCGTAATAGACTGGTACATTTTTATCGACCTTGAATGGATGAAAGGCAAAGTTGACCTCGGCTGGATTTGAACTCAGAGAGCAGAAAGCCAAAATAAATACCATAAAGCATTCTATCCAACGTTTTAATGACGCTGCAAATTCGCCGCCTTAAGCAAGTGTTTATATATATCTATAAACTTTCTGTCATAACTTTATGCAAAACCCTTTAAGTTATATTTCAAACATCAACCTAATAATGATAAAGTTAGTTATATTACTAAATCTCCCAACATTGTTGGTTGTTTTCAAAATTATTTGAAAATCATAAGCAATGTTTTTCATTGGAATTATGGTACGAAAAGCGTTTATCTGAAAACCGTAATACTCATAGGAGCCCAGTATCGAGAAATGAAGTGTCCTGTTCAATAAAGTAACATGCCACTTGATCCAAAAAAATCGAACTCTTGATTTTATGTCCAACATCCCAACCACTAGGCCACGAGCCTTCATTTTACTCTTAAAAAAAAAAAAAAAAAAAGAAAAAAAGAAAATCCTAAGGTGTTTGGTGGCATCGAAAATAGCCAATAAGCTTGAAATACGTATCTTATGATTTTTAATATCTAAATGAAGCTTTCAGACTATTTCAATGCTTGGTATCAATATTTTATAGAATTTCATACTTAAAAAGTATATTTATTTATTTATTTATTTATTGTAATCAGCGGACATCTTTATTTCATGACTACAATAAACCAAGGAAATCACAAAAAGGTCATGCAAACATTTTATGATCTTTGCCGTCAAAATGGGGAATGCATGCGTTACCTTAACTTTTTCATTACCATGCTTCTAACGAAAGACACTGCCTGCGATTTCCAAATAACTTTGGAATTAATAAAGCTTTTGGAGATATTTAATAATAGGACTAACTTTGTAGGTTCGATACCACCGTATGCATCGAAACCGGGTTTTTACGTAATCTATCGTAACGTTGTTACGTAAACTATAGTTGGTGGTTGAAGCAGCGAGCGTTGTTCTCCGCGTATCCGAGTCTCTTACGTGTTTTTGTCCTCGATGGGCTCATTTTGCTAAATTTCTCATTATTAAGTTTCTTACCTAGAATTATAATAGAATTATGCTGAAGGATGTTTAGATAAAATCTGTATCATAACCAGAGGCGATTTCAGACGGTTTGATATCAAAACAGCTCAAGTTAACAAGAAAAGTGCGTTGAAAGATCCAGTCAACACCATGGGGGTCCATCGTGTGAATGATCGTCTCTAACACGATCGACTTGGGTAGAAAAATGGTTTGCAGGCCCAGAAAGCCATATGTTCCCACCATTGTGAATTAATTAATCACTAAGTAAATATGGGCCCTGAAATTGGCTAATAGGGCCCCGTCGTGGTATTTAAACCTGGCTTAGCTCGTCTGTGTCCAGGTCTGAGCTTAGCCGATTTCTTCCAGAGACAAGAGAGAGAGAGAGAGAGAGAGAGAGAGAGAGAGAGAGAGAGAGAGAGAGAGAGAGAGAGAGAGAGAGAGAGAGAGAGAGGGACAATCAGCTCCAGGATTAGACTGGTACTTTATTTATCGACCTTGAAAGGATGAAAGGCAAAATTGATCTCGGCGGAATTTGAACTCAAGCCGCAGAAAGCCGGAACGAATATAGCAAAGCATTTTATCTGAAGTCCGAAAGACTTTCAATTCGAGGCCTTATATAAGTAAATATACAAGTTATATACCGCATTTTCTCGTGTATAATACAAAACATTTTGAACTAGCATTAAGGGGGAAATGGTGGGGTCGTATAACAGACGAGTACATTTATTCTAGAAGTTTTTACTGAGCCTAAACATATTCATTTCAAATGGTAAGATTATTGTGTATTTTATATATCGGCATATTTGAAATTAGAGAACTAACATAATTTGAATGTTGTTTGTCTTCTTCTTCTTCTTCTTCTTCTTCTTCACTCACTTATTCCTGGGGAGTTCGTTGCGGCAGAATACTCAAGCTCGCCGCCCAGCGTGTCCTTTCAGAAGCAACCGTCTCCTTTTTGATCCAGCTGGAACCCCAACCGAGACCAGCTGAACTCTTGGATGTTATCAAATCATCTTGTTTGGGGTCTTCCCCTACGTTTTCTGCTAGTTGCTTTTTCTCGTAAAATCTGTCCAGCTACTCTTTCCTTAGACATTCTGACCAAAGGTCTAAGGAAAGAATTGCCGGAAAGAAGGCAGGAGGCCGAATTAAGTGCAAGAATTGCAGAAGCTGATGCGCATTACTGCACCAGCTTCTGCAATTTTTGCACTTAATTCAGCCTCCTGCCTTCCATCACCTGTGAACACCCCCCCGAAATACTTAAACTCCTCCACCTGCTTCAGTGGAACTCCACTCACATAGAGAGTGCACTACACAGGCTTGAGAGGATGGGTGTTTCAGTCTTCGCAGCACTAATTTTCATTCCTGTCAAGAAATCCCACAAATCTAGCAAGTCCAACTCGACCTGCAAACAGGAAATTGATAACATGAATTAAGAAAAGGACAATATAAAATCTGATGTTTTATTCACGATATTGTTAGAACTGAGAGGTCGGTGGATAGGCAGATTCTTTAGAGTGTTGGACAAAATGCAGCATTTGTTTCGGTTCTTTACATTCTGAGGTCAAATCTCACCGAAGGATAGAAGGTAAAGTTGACCTCGGCGAGATTTGACCTCAGAGCGCTGGAACGAATACCATAAATATTCGACATTCTACGAACTCTGCCAATTCTCCGCTTTTATAATCATACCAAACAGAAAAGTATATCAACTTGACTAACACCTTTAAAATATGACTAGAAACGTACTATGTAAAGTATATTTGACAAACCTAGATTGTGATACATCTTGTTCTGATCACATTACGGAAATAACTAAGCCTGTATTTTCCACTACACAGTCCATACCAAATCTTGTGACAGGTAATAACATCATGCAACCGTCACCAAATCTTTGGATATTCCCACAACACTACTATGTGGCAAAAACATTTTATTTAAGTTTTGATCGTAGGAAAGTATGATATATTTAATTTAATTATGTGTAGCGAATAGATGTATTCTTTGCAGGATGAATGATAACAAGAATGATGCAAGAATTGTGATGGTGATAATGTTTATTTTATAATAATAAAATTTACTTGTTGGTACATCGAATAACGAGTAATAAAATCGCGACAGCAATTATCACTACATTCATTTTCTTACTAGCTACTCCGAGCTAGCATGTATCATGTATCAAATAAAACGATACAATAGAAGTTGTGTCATACTTTTCAGTAGTAGAGAAATGACAAGGAAGGCTAAAGGATAGGTAAGTGTAGAAGGAAACAATATGAGAAAACCTACTGTGTGTGTCCTTAGCATACGTTGTTCCTGTAGTTGGTCAATCTGTCAAGCTTGGTAGATGTGAGAGAATAGTAGATAGAAAACTGTATCCGTCAAGAGATATTCATAGTGTTAGTAGAACGTCCTTCTGTAGCCTGTGTTATCTCTATCACTGCTGGTGTAGTCTGTGGCCGAGAAGGTGAGAGTCCATAAGGACAGGAGAGAGAGTAAAAGGTCTGTAGAAAGCGGATGTTTTACATCGTTATTCTCTCAAGGACTGCTGCTTCGTATCCTCTGGTTCGGTTCTCAAAGCGATTGTATTTATAATTATACTGTAGCTAGAAGGATGTGTATATGGGTTAATTTAGGAGTAGCCATATGTGTTTCGCCTGTCAAGTGCCTGGGGTCGCAGGTCAAGTGGTATATACGTTTATCATAGTTGTCTTCTGACAGTACAATGGTGAGAATTCCTAATAATAGGTGGTTTTAGAGGCGAGAACTTTTAGATTCGGTTTCGAATCTTCGCCAGGTAAAAAATATAGTAGAATTCTGTTACATATGCAAATATATATAATACAGTAATGCTTTAACCCTTTTGGCGTCAAAGCTCCTGAAAACACCATTGGTTCTATGTGGTTTAGTGTTTTGGATGTTCTTCTCAAAATCATAAGGTAATGAGTTCGCGCAAGACACTTTATTTCATATTGCCCAAGTCCACTCGGCTGGCAAGAAGGAGTTGTACCTGTAATTCAAAGAGTTACTATTGTCACACAATGTATCACGCTGAATCTTCCTGAGAACTACATTAAGGGTGTATGTGGGATGCTCAGACACTTACACGTTAATTTCACGAGTAGGCTGTTCCGTTGATTGAACAACTGAAAGTCCCACAACAACAGTAACAATATTTATTTAAAAACCTTTCATCATAATTTTATGTACGAACATATGTACGAACATATGTTTAATAAAAGTGTTTATTCTAGGTGCAAGGCCAACGATTGTGTATGTGTTGGTGGAGGGGGGTGGGAGAAAGTCGAGTATATCGAGTATATCGAACAATTGGCTGGTACTTTATTTTATCGACCTTGGAAGAATGTAGAGACCAGGTACAATGCCGTAGAGAATTTTGTCCGATGCTCAAAATAGTTTGCCAATCCAGCACCTGAAACACCAATTTAATAATGAGAAATTTAATAATGTTTCTAAAGCCTTCCAAAATTTGAATATTTTCAAAATCGTAGGCAGTATCATTCATCAGAAATATGGTAACAGTTATGATTCAGAAATGTGCCCCCCACCTAATATTTGCAACGTAGGGGGCTGTTTAGTTGGCTTTAATTATAGCGCTGGCCCTGTCTATATATGTGAGATGTTAGCGCTTCTGTATGTGTATTTAAGTAGGCAGAAAAAATCCCTCGGGTTACTGTTTTTTTCAATCATCTTGTTGATATACTCCCACCTTACTTAGCCAAAGTTAGTGATGAAAGAATCACTATGTAAATATACAGGATTGTACATTCATTAGTGTAGGAAAATAGATTTGTTGAGAGATTAGATAAATGAATCTTATTTATAGCTATTCATTCACAAGAAATTATACATACACACACACACACACATATATATATATGTATATATATATATATATATATATATATATATATATATATATATATATATATATATATATATATATATATATATATATATATATACATATGTGTGCGTGTGTGTGTATGTGTGTGAAAGAGAGAGAGAGAGTGTGTGTGTGTGTAGTATGAGGTTCACTAGCATCCGAAGTGTATTTTAAAGTTATATCTATATAAATACAGGGTGTGTAAGCGAGATTGCACCAACGTATATATATATATATATATATATGTATATTAAATATATATACATATCTAATATGTAGGCGTGTAAAGATGCCAGAAAATACGAATTTCCCTGTAAATTGAAAATATAGTAAACATCTTTAATCGATTTTAGGATCTCATTGGACCCTCATCAGAAGACGTGTACATCATCCAATCAACCACAAGGAAACATCTACTTCATATATACCCATATGCATATAGTATTATATAATTAGCGCTCGCTCATGTTGGTAATTAATTTGATACATAGTAAGAAGTGTGCGAGGAGCCGAAGTAGATGATAAAGTTATATTTGTATAAATATAGGATTATATATATATAACCGAGATTGCACCAACGTGTGTGTGTGTATATATATATATATATATATATATATATATATATATATATATATATATATATATATATATATATATATATATATATATATATATATATATATATATATATATATATAAATTTTCGCTCTACTTGGCTGAATACAATAAATGTAATCTGAGTTTTTCGAATATTAATAATAATATTCGATTCGTTTGCAATTATGCAAACAAGCCTCATGTCAGTAGAATGAGCCCCTCATTCTTGCTCTTGTGTTGGCATGTAAACAGAAGTGCAGACACTAATGTTTCTGGGTATCACCCTTCATTAGTACAGTTCACTGTTTACCTGCCAACTGTCAGTCTGCTAATATACAAATCAGGCCGATCAATCACTGTATATTTTAGAAAATAGCATATATTTTCACTAGCTCTGACAGTTGGCAGGTAAACAGTGAACTGTACTGACGAAGGGTAATACTTAGAAACATTAGTGTCTGCAGTTCTGTTTACATGCCAACACAACAGCAAGAAAGAGGGGCTCATTCTACTGACATGACTTTAAAAATGGGGCTTGCTTGCATAATTGCAAACGAATCGAATATTATTATTAATATTCGAAAAACTCATATCACATTTATTATATGTCAGTTTGTTTACAAACGGATAAAGCGGGCGTTATAATAAGCGTCCGCTAAACTGATACGTACATATATGTATGTGTACCTGTATGTATATATATATATATATATATATATAAATATATATATATATATATATATATATATATATATATATATATATATATATATATATATATATATATATATATATATATATATATATATATATATATATATATATATGCATGCTACTGTACGTCTGTATACATATATGTATGTACGTATACATACATACTTACATTTAAGTAAGTGCCGTACTAAGAGTGAGAAATGAAATTTCGTTTTCATTTTATTACAACTTATCGTTTTCGATGCGCCTGGCCGACTGAACTCACTCGATATGCAAATTAGGCTGCTCAGCCGTTAATTTTCATAAGGAAAGTATATACTTTCGAACGTTCAACCATCTGGCAGAAGGGTATACGGTGCTGATGATAGCTAACAAGCTTGAAACTAGTACATCGTTCCTGTGTCAGTGTTGAACAAAAAGGTGACGTGGTTGCCTTAACACCGTACGGCATAAATTCAGGCTGTCAGTTTGTTTACAAACGGACAAAGCGGGCGTTATAATAAGCGTCCGCTAAACTGATAGTACATATATGTATGTGTACCTGTATGTATATATATATATATATATATATATATATGCATGCTACTGTACGTCTGTATACATATATGTATGTACGTATACATACATACTTACATTTAAGTAAGTGCCGTACTAAGAGTGAGAAATGAAATTTCGTTTTCATTTTATTACAACTTATATATATATATATATATATATATATATATATATATATATATATATATATATATATATATATATATATATATATATATATATATATATATAAGTTAAAACAATGAAATAAAAAATCAAGTCATTAGAGATATACTTCACTGTTTTACGATCGTTTCTAGCTTTGAGAACAGCTGGTGATATGCATGTAAGTAAATATTTTCTCTCTATCTGATAGTTTGTAAACTTACATAGATCAATAGTTGAGTATAGATACAATGTATTATCACAATCTAGAAACGATTGTAAAGCAGTGAACTTGATTTTTTATTTCATTGTTTTAACTTATATCATGACTCTGTATTCCTTTTAATGTTTTATTGTTTTCTGAGATTTATCTTAACCTACAACATTTTCAACATATGGATTACATTGAGTTCTTCATACAGAATAGACCCCACAACTTACAGTGGATACCTCTGTGTGTGTGTATATATATATATATATATATATATATATAATCAATTTGAAGACTAAAATCCAAGGGTGAAAGCACTGATTCTTTGCTTAAACTTTAATCTGTTATTTTAATATATATATATATATATATATATATATATATATATATATATATATACATATCTTATATGTAGGCTTGTAAACATGGCAGAAAATACGAATTTCTCTGAAAACTTAAAGACTGATAAACATCTATCTATCTATCTATCTATCTATCTATCTATCTATCTATCTATCTATCTATATGTTATTAGGTGAGTAACTTGTAGTTACTAGCGGCGACGCACTCAATGCTGTTACTGTGTCCGTCTCTCTGTGCCCAAGGCTTAAGGCGGCTGTAGTTTGCAGAGTGTATATAAAGTGACAGTAAGAATTGTAGCTTTTTGGATGGGATCACCCATGTTAACTCTCATATATGAAGAAGTATCGATTAAGAGTCGGGATCCGATCGCATGATCAAACCCGGGCTGACCGATATGAAAACCATTTGTAATATGTAATAAAGTTTACAAAAACCTGCAACTTATATTGTTACTTTATCTATCAATCTCTCTCTCTCTCTCTCTCTCTCTCTCTCTCTCTCTCTCTCTCTCTCTCTCTCTATATATATATATATATATATATATATATATATATATATATATATATATATATATATATATATATATATATATATGTATATATATATATATATATATATAAATAAAATTAGTCCTTCATCAGTGATCTTCCAGCCTTCATTGGTATTTCTTCGCTTTAAAGATAATATACCTCTAGTTGGTGCAAGCAATAACTAAAGAAAGTTATTGGGACACGTAAAATAGGGTGAAGCGGGCGAGACATGTAAACAAACATAGATGGTAATGTAACGGATAGAGAGGAGAGGAGAAACAAGTCCGTGATATCTGTGAACATAAGTTCGGTGAATTCATAGATGAGGAGAGATACAGACCATCCGACCTGGGCGAGATGTGAGCGAGAAAAGGATTTCACACAGGTCAAACGGGAGGAAGTGTGAGAGGGGGAGAAGCAGAGAGTGAGTGAGTGAAAGTGTGAGGAAGAGGCTAGCGGAGAGAGAGTGACTGGCAGAGGGGGTAAAAAGAAGGTGAGAGATACAGAGAAAGAAACAGACAGGTCGCAGCGGAGGAAATATATATATATATAATATATATATATATATATATATATATATATATATATATATATATATATATATATATATATATATATATATATATATAAATATAATATATATATACACACATAGGGTGTCCACACTTCAACAGCATTCTATTAAATATTGTCTATGCAGGTAATCAAAGTGGGTATACAATTTTTGGGACATCCTGCACACACACACACACACACACACTCACACACACACACACACACACACACACACACACACACACACACACACACACACACACACACACACACACACACACACATATATATATATATATATATATATATATATAATTCACAATAATAATAAATGAAAAATATTCTCATAACCAAAATATATATTTTATTATACATACGAGCATGTCTAGTGTGTATATTGATATTATACGCAAGTATATATACATGTAGATATGATCAAATAAAATCGTAATTGACAATATACACAGAAATTGAAAGAAGACTGTGTTACATTGTTTTATGTAATCAGTAACGTAATCCATGATACATTAAAAAAAGACGATATTATATAATAACTACATTAGGAGAAAATTAGTATGTTTATTTAAGCGATCGTCACTGGAAGTGTTGACATCACACACTCTCTTTCTCTATATATATAGTAGTTGAAGTGGTGGTGGTGGCAACGATATACCGGAAGTACAACTTGGAAAAGAAGTCAATTTTAAATTATTTATTTTTACGAAATTATTTTTGTTTACGAAATTTAGTAGATAAATTATGTAATATTCATTCATTATTTATTCAAAGTAATCCAATTAATTTTACTAATGGAATAAAAAAAAATAAACCGTACGCAGTCCCGCAGACTTCCTTTATTATAGTTTAGATTTCAAAGGTACAATGGTGTTTCAGTTCCTTTTCATCAGATAAAATATATGAGAGATTGGATATGCGAATGTCGCATATCCAATCTCTCGCTACGGTTTTGATTATTCAATTCTAGTAGTGGTTATATATATATATTCACTCTCATCCGGGAACAGTTTTGTATGGCGTCAGTTTGTGATTTAAACTCGGGAATTTTATATTCTCCGAGCGAGAAGAGCCTTCTGAAGAGAATCCCCTTCTCAATGGAAATCCGCTTGGATTATCCGTTTATTTTGGGACTTGAAACCGCGGTAAAGGCACATATAGTAAGTACAGAAAATTTTTTTTTATTTATTTAAAAACTTTTTCTCTATTTGCTAGACCTGGATTATATATATATATATATATATATATATATATATATATATATATATATATATATATATATCATAACATAAAACATGTCTATAGAATCACATGATAAAATATATACTATTTCCTCTCCCAATTAGCATAATTAACTATATAAAAAATCGAATAGACCAGGCTATAAGAATGAGGCTTCTATGAAGAAATCTCCGACAAATAACCGAAACTAGCGCTTCGCGTCGGCCGTAGCGGGATATTTATCGAACATTTCGACAGCGTAATCGCCCAGATATAGTCAACTAAACAGAATTAGGTGTAAAATAAACTAGGAGAAAATAGAATACATTTAAATACCTCTACCATGGTTTCGTCCGTATTTTGAGTTTTCCAATAATTATGTAATAATTATATAAACTCGAGCGCCGGATTAATCAGGAAGCTCGCTCTTATCTAGACACTAAATTTTCCAAAGTGATCGCGCCAAGAATTCATTTCAAAATGGCTAAAAATCGTGACGTAGTCGCGGTCAGGTTGGAAGGGGTGTGGTAGTTGCTTACGACTGGTGGCATTTTTGCTAGAAAGCACAGCACAATACAGCCAAATTTGTATCTCAACCTAATGGGAGATTATTACATATAAAAGTTTACATATATATATACATACATATACATATACGTGTTTTGCAACTGGTCACTTTGTGGCTCAATGAAAAATTAATAAATTAAACAATCAGAGCTATATATCATAAAACATGTCTATAGAATCACAAGATAAAATATAAACTATTTCCTCTCCCAATTAGCATAATTAACTATATAAAAAATCGAATAGACCAGGCTATAAGAATGAGGCTTCTATGAAGAAATCTCCGACAAATAACCGAAACTAGCGCTTCGCGTCGGCCGTAGCGGAATATTTATCGAGTATTTCGACAGCGTAATCGCCCAGATATAGTCAACTAAACAGAATTAGGTGTAAAAATATTCCGCTACGGCCGACGCGAAGCGCTAGTTTCGGTTATTTGTCGGAGATTTCTTCATAGAAGCCTCATTCTTATAGCCTGGTCTATTTGATTTTTTATATAGTTAATTATGCTAATTGGGAGAGGAAATAGTATATATTTTATCTTGTGATTCTATAGACATGTTTTATGATATATAGCTCTGATTGTTTAATTTATTAATTTTTCATTGAGCCACAAAGTGACCAGTTGCAAAACACGTATATGTATATGTATGTAATATATATATGTAAACTTTTATATGTAATAATCTCCCATTAGGTTGAGATACAAATTTGGCTCTATTGTGCTGTGCTTTCTAGCAAAAATGCCACAAGTCGTAAGCAACTACCACACCCTTCCAACCTGACCGCGACTACGTCACGATTTTTAGCCATTTTGAAATGAATTTTTGGCGCGATCACTTTGGAAAATTTAGTGTCTAGATAAGAGCGAGCTTCCTGATGAATCCGGCGCTCGAGTTTATATAATTATTACATAATTATTGGAAAACTCAAAATACGGACGAAACCATGGTAGAGGTATTTAAATGTATTCTATTTTCTCCTAGTTTATTTTACACCTAATTCTGTTTAGTTGACTGTATCTAGGCGATTACGCTGTCGAAATATTCGATAAATATTCCGCTACGGCCGACGCGAAGCGCTAGTTTCGGTTATTTGTCGGAGATTTCTTCATAGAAGCCTCATTCTTATAGCCTGGTCTATTCGATTTTTTATATAGTTAATTATGCTAATTGGGAGAGGAAATAGTATATATTTTATCTTGTGATTCTATAGACATGTTTTATGATATATAGCTCTGATTGTTTAATTTATTAATTTTTCATTGAGCCACAAAGTGACCAGTTGCAAAACACGTATATGTATATGTATGTATATATATATGTAAACTTTTATATATATATATATATATATATATATATATATATATATATATATATATATATATATATATATATATATATATATACATATATATATATATATATATATATATATATATATATACAGTATTAATATATAAGGGAACAAAGAATCAGTGTTGCATCATATACATATTTAATTACACACATATACACACACACACACACACACACACATATATATATATATATATATATATATATATATATACAGGGGCGGTGGAACAGATGTGTCAGGGGTCCATGGACTCCCCCGCCCAATAATTATACTTTTCTCCCCAAACTGTATAGTTAATGTAGAGAGGGGCAGCGTTTGGTGTTAATTGATATAGAGATAGGATCGGAAGAGAGTAACGTGTAATAGATACAGAGGGAGAATTTGGTGGTTGTAGATATACAGAGAGGGATAATGAAGAGTGCCGTCTAGTAGATATAGAGAGGGTGAGAGTTTAGGGGTGTTTAATATACAGAGGGGGTTTGGGGGAGATAAGTGTAAACATTTATAGAGAATGAGGGAGTATATTATTCTTATATATAGAGAGAGAGTGGGATAAGAGAGGCAGTGTCGTGGTATATATAGAGAGGGGTAGAGTCTGGCATTATTAAATACAGAGAGATTAAAAGAGAGTTTTGTGTGATAGACATTGAGAGGAGGAGAGTTTTGTGACAATCTCGGGTCCCAAATAATAGGAGGGGTGGCAATAATGGTGGGGGAACATCTGTAATTGTGTAGTGTACGTTCGTAAATATGGGATTTCTGGTAATGTTCTTCTTTTGTCATACATAATGTGTTTTTCGTATTGTAAAATAAAATAATTATTAGATTCTCTTGCTGCAGTATCAATATGGTAATAACATTCCGCCGGAGATAGATTTAATAAGCGGGTGGGAGTAGGGGAAATCTGACAAATTAATAAAAGAGGGGTGGGGACAATTATTCAATATAGGAGATGAATGAATTGGGTATAATACCAGTTTCTTACCAAATGCGAAGAAGCTCGATATATTAACCCCTTAAGACACAGGGCATAATGTTTTTGATTATATATATACAGAGGCGGTGGAACTTGTGGGTGGGGGCATGGTCCTTCCAATAATTATATGTTTCTCCCCAAAGTAGCAAAACATACATCTATTTGGATATGAGCTACAAGTTATGTTATGTTATGTTTATCGCATATTGAAGTTTTCTGACCATTTTAGAGCGCAAAGAGCTAAACTAATCACTTCAACTAAATTGTCCAAATTTGCTCCCCCCACCCCACTCCTAATTCAGAAATGCTTCTACCGGGAAGCTGTAGAGGGGAGGCTAGTATGTATGGGCGACCACTGGTCTTCCGCAGACAGACTTGCGCGGACTTATGCCTCGGAGGGAAACTTTCTAGGTGCAAATCCTATGGTCATTCGTGACCGAAGGGGGTCTTAAATACACATATATATATACACACATATATATGCATATACATATGCATATACTTAAGCTTATGCATATACATATATATGCATATGCATACATATATATGTATAGAAAGCATATTACATAGTACCAAATCATACTCGATTGGGAGTGATTGCTGAAGTAGTTAGTTTCCACTAATAGTTTTTATTAAAGGCTCATACCATTTAAGGCCGTGAGTTCGATTTCCGGTGGCGTGTGCTGTCACTGAACATGACACTATATTTCACATTGCTCCAGTCCAATTAGCTGAAAAGTTGTACCTGCAATTCCAAGGGCCGGTCTGTCAAACACTGTGTCATGGTGTATATCCCTGTAAACTACTAAGGGTACACATGCCTGTGGTATGCTCAGCCACTTTAATATTAATTTCATTAGTAATTTGTTCCATTATTTGAACAACTGGAACACTCGTTGTCGAAATCGTTGGAGGTCTGAGACACATACTCATACACGTACATACACACACAAACCACTAGAAGACAACTGGTTCATAGCTGGAATGTCTTTGATCACAGGCATGCTTGATCTGATTTCACTTGGAGCTAAAAAACAAATAAACAACAACCACCAGCGAAATTATATAAGTTTATATCACTCTTTAAACATAAACCAAGTGCTGGTTATTTAAAAATATATATGTATTTGAATATACTTGTACCAGTGTCATGATAAAACGCCCTCAGTACGCTATCTAAGTGGCAGTGTTGGTGTAACAATAAAATATATCCAGTAAACTTTGTATGTGGTTGTACCACGATAAAATGCACGCAGTACACTCTGTAAAGTTTTTGGCGTTAGGAAGAACATCCAACTATAGAAATCATGTCAAAAATGGAAACTATGTGGAAGGCAAGACTCTCGCAAGATGTCTATTTACAGACCATAAAAACTTCTATAACGCATATTAGCATACAAATCCTCATCATCACCGTTTACCTTCTATTTTGAAAGATTACATGACTTAAACAAGTCAGCTTACCATCTCTTCTTCATATGATAGATTTTTTTTATTTTGGGTTCGGTTTTTATGGCTGGATGCCCTTCTTAAGGTCATACACAATACAGCATGTATTGTTAGGTCTTTTCGTGGCAACCGCACGGCCACTTTACAAGGTAGCCTGGTTGCTTTTTTCATGGCGCCTGTACAACCACCGTACAGAGCTAACTGGGTGCTTTTTCGTGGCACCAATATAATCACCTTACCAGGTGGAAAGTGGGTGTCAAATGATGATGATATATAGTGAATATGCTTCTAAATCAACCATGTTTCCCGCCCACTTATATTGCGTATAAAATCAAGATGATTCATTCGTAAGATATATTTCAAAAGAAAATAGAATAAATAGTTTGTTTTTACTAGTTGGTCATACAATCCACAAATTATTTTATTTCATTATTTTTCTTTCTTACACAGTTTCTCAGGATTGGCAAGCAGGTACCGTATAGTAGGAGGTAAGCGTCCTTTGAGACCACCTTCTCTCTCTCTCTCTCTCTCTCTCTCTCTCTCTCTCTCTCTCTCTCTCTCTCTCTCTCTCTCTCTCTCTCTCTCTCTCTCTCTCTCTCTCTCTCTCACACACACACACACACACACATATATGTATATATATATATATATACACACAATATACACATAGACATGTGTGTCTGTGTGCATAAACACACACGTACACACACACACACACACTCACACACACACACATATATATATACGTATATATGTATCATCATCAACATCGTTTTTGCGTCGACATTCATCCATATTTCTATTGCGCTATGGACTTTAAGGAACTTTTTGAGGCAATGCTTTAGAGCAGAAAGCCTATTACTGACGCAAACACTATCAGTAGCTTCTTACAATAAGCATAGAATCGGTATACTTATTCCAAACCGGTACACATATATACACATACATACATACATACATACATACATACATACATACATACATACATACATACATACATACATACATGCATACATACATGCATACATGCATACATACATACATACATACATACATACATACATACATACATACATACATATTAACGGAACAGTAAAAATATGTAAAGCATTCCAAACATTCTGCATCTAATAACTGCATATACACATGTACAGATACAAAGCATATGCACATGCACACATACAACTCAAAACATCCACATCTACACATACAATAACATCCATACCTGCACACACATGCATGCAGACATGCATACATATCTACCTAGTTGATGTTGTGTAAATTCCAATGAGAGAGTCTTGTGTCTATGTTAGAAACCGACTCTCTCTCTATTGGTAAAACTTTGTGAAATTATAAAACCAGAAGAACATACATACATACATACATACATACATACATACATACATACATACATACATACATACATACATACATACATACATACATGATGGCTGAAACTCGATTTCGAGTAATGCCATTAGTTGATACTTAAGCATGAGCATCACGAACGTGGTTTTTTAGTCCAGCTAAGGACTTGCCTATGGCCAGTCATGTCATGCACCACAACAAATGTCACATATCAAGCGGTGCCTGCGCTTGAAGCTTTTTTAAGTGAGGAAAGGCTTTTCACGGGGCCAATCTCACTCTCTGAACATCGAATGCATTTACCCAAAAAGTAAAACTGGTCTATATCATTGCATGCAAATGAAGCCGTTGGTTTTATATCGGAATGACCTTCTCCTAGAAAGATGTCTCATAGAAGACTAGGAGTTTCTGGCACTACAAAAAAAAAAAAATCTTTATTCGATGGCCGTTGATTCTCCTGACTTCCTTCCCCTTTGACGGGTCTTGTTTTTCATCCCACCGGGTGTCCAAATCAATTGTCAATAAAAAAAAATGTACTTCAAATAATTTTTTTAATGTCTTCACGCGTTTCAACTTCAATATTATCAGGTATCACCAGGACATTAATTTGGGATTTGGCGGATACAAGTCCCGAAGAAATACAAGAATCTATAGTCAATAAGGTAAGGAAATTGAAAGGTTTTTTTAAAGCGATTTAAAAAAAAAAAGGTTATTTTCTCTCCGGAAAATATACTTCAGATCCTTCCCATCAACAATGATGGGAACAGGGAGATGTCCCCTTGCTGTCCTTGCTTAACATCATCTACGTGTCGGGGTGGATGTCTTTGGTTGATGTACCAACTCAGTTTTCTTATTGCTGATTGTTAAACAATATGATTTACAAATGCCTTACAGGCAAGTGAGAAGCGGTTCATCAATACTTGTGCCTCTTCGAAAGATGTTGTAACAAGTGCAGCGTCATTAGCGAACAATAAATCAAGAACACCACATGTTCGTGTAAGTGTTTTAACCTTAAATCGCAGATGGTTGAATAACTTACCTAATGTACGGAATTCAAATCTGACA
>OZ024741.1:286849329-286901829 GCA_964016885.1 Eledone cirrhosa
GTGGATGCAGGTTTGTGTAATTGGTCTAGCAAATTTACATGGACAATAAGAGGTGTGGGTTCGATTCTCAGGCCTGTGATGCCCATTTTTTTTTCTTTTGAGGTTTTATATATCATGTTATTTAACTATTTTCTGTAGTCAAAATACGATGAAAGCTTATATTCTATTTTCAATGTTTTCAATTGCCGCCGTATTCTAAAGCACACGTGCATATTTACACATACACACACACAGATATATATAATATATATATAATATATATAAATATATATAAATATATATATACACATACATATATATATATATATATACATATATATATATATATATATATATATATATATATATATATATATATAGAGAGAGAGAGAGAGAGAGATTTATATAGATACAAAACATAGAGAAAACAGGGAGTAGGACACAGATAAAACGTGTCAGAGAAACTAAAAAAGCGAGAGAGAGAGGGAAGAGAGAGAGAGTATAAAGATGAAGATGATGATGATGATGATGATGTGGATGAGGAGAGGATGACAGGGCTGTAGAATAGAGAATGATAGAAATAGAATGAAGGGAGGAGTGGGTAAAGTGGAATTCGGTCTGGCATGTGGCTCGGATATATAAACACACATAGATCAATTGAATGTCAGCTCTTCTTCTATACGTTATCACCTTATCTGTGGTGGCAGTAATTTGCTATCCAAGAATAAAACAAAATACTATTTTTTTTTTCTTTCGTAAAGCACTATTTCTCGCTACGTTCTTTTCATATCGTCCTTGTTTTATAATTTTGACTAGTTACAGTCATTATACTGCGCCCGTGCTGGAGTACCACTGCCTTCAAGGGATTTTTGTTGTTGATTATATTGGCGACACCAGAGCTTATTTTTTTATTGTTATTATTTTTAATTTGGGTCCTATTTTATCGATTTCTTTTTGTCGAACTGCTATTAACAGAACATAAACATGCAGTAAATATATATATATATATATATATATATATATATATATATATATATATATATATATATATATATATATAGGAACGAGTAGGACCCCGACGGCTGAGCTCAAGCCGTTTCGACGGTTAATTCTGGACTAAATGAACATTTTTATCCTGGTACATGAATAGCCGAGCTTCTGGTCCATCTGGTTCCTTACCACATTTCCTTCGTTATATATATATATATATATATATATATATATATGTATGTATGTATGTGTGTGTGTGTACAGTTGTCCCCCGGTATTCGCGGGGATTACGTTCCTAGAGCAACCACGAAGAGTGAAAAACCGCGAATATTGGACGTAGCTCATAAAAATGCCTATAAACGTCAAAACATAACGTACAATTTAGGCCGGTAAATACGGTACATTGTTATTAATAATTTAGCGTTAAAAAGCGTGAAACCACGAAAAAAGCCATTAAAAAATTGCGGAAGATATGATTCCGTGAATATGCAGTGGTTTCCACGAACAATTATTAATCAGGTTCTAAGGAACCCTTAAAAGACGGAAAAAGAAAGTCTTTTAAGGGCCTTCACCCTACTTTATTTTATAGCATCTTTATACATGAGTACATCATCCCAGGAGCAGTGGAAGTATTTCTGATTTGGGGGTGGGGATTTCGTCAATTTAGTTATAGTTTAGTTGCTCTTTAAAATGGTCAGAAAACTTTGATATGCGATAAATATAACATGTATATAAATTGTAGCGCATATCCAAATAGATTTGGGTTTTGATAGTTTGGGGAGAAAATATAATTATTGGAAGGGGCAAACTCCCCCTCCAATTCCACCGACACTATATATTTATAATTTTAAAAAATGATGCGTGTGCCCTTTCCTAAGGGGTTAATATATCGAGCTTCTTCGCATTTGATAAGAAACTGGTATTATACCCAATTTATTCACTTCATATATATTGACTATCTTCAATGAACTTATAACATGAAGTTCACATGAAGATATGTCACTATCTTTACACCAATTATTGTATTTTATCTGACGAAAGCGCACTAAAATATTAGTACCCTTGAAATACGTATAATAAAATAAATATGATTTTATAAAGATATTTTCCATTTATTGATATTATTGATATGTACATATATATATATATATATATATATATATATATACACACATTCATTTATTATGGCTATTGGTGAGATTTGTTACTCTAAAGTTTCACCTGCGCACTGACAGGATCACCAGTCATGTCTGGTCAGAAGCAGGTGAGACTCGAGAGTAACAAGCCTTAGCCATAATGAATGAATATTTAAACACCACTTCGGTATTGAGTTTTCATTTACGTCCGTCAATAATTCATGTACTCTCAGGTCTTCAATAATCGTCCCCACCAACGCTTATTAATTTGAGATTGCCATAAAACTCTCCTCCTCTCTATGTCTACCACACAAAACTCTCTTTTAATACCTATCTCTGTATTTAATAAAACCAGACTCTACCCCTCTCTATATATACCACGACACTGCCTCTCTCATCCCACTCTCTCTATATAAGAATAATATACTCTCTGACTCTCTATACATATCTACACTTATCTCCCCCAATCCCCCTCTGTATATTAAAGACCACCAAACTCTCACCTTCTCTATATCTACTATACGGCACTCTCCAATTATCCCTCTCTGTATATCTACAACCACCAAACTCTCCCTCTATACTTACTAAACGGTACTCTCTTCCGATCCCCCTCTCTATATCTAATACACGGAACTCTCTTCCAAAGCCCCTTTCTATATCAAGTAACACCAAACTCCTCCTCCTCTATATTTACTACACGGTGCTCTCTTCCATTCCTCCTCACTATATCAATTACCACCAAACTATCCCCTCTCTATATCTACCATACAACACTCTCTCTCTCATTCTTTTTAACTATCTATCACTACCAAACTCTCTCTCCCCTATATCTACCATACAACACTCTCTCCCTATCCCCCCTCTATATATTAATTATCACCAAACTATCCCCCTCTCTCTATGTACCATACAACATTCTCTCATCCCCTCTCACTCTAGCCATCACTGCCAAACTCCCCTTCTCTATATCTATCAATGCCTATCATTCCTCTCACTCTATTCATTACCAACAAACTCTCGCCCTCTCTATATCTACTACACAGAACTTTCTTCTATTGCCCCTCACTATATCAATATATCTACTGCACAGAACTCTCTTAATATTGCTCTTTCTATATCAATAAACATCAATCTCTCCCCCTCTTTATATCTTATATATATAACACACTCTCCCAACCTTCCCCTCTATTTCAATTACCACAAAACTCTCCCCCTCTCTATATCTATATCTCCCATCTATCTCTACATAACATGTACATAAATTGTAGTGCATTTACAAATAGATATGTTTTTGTAGTTTGGGGCGAAAAATATAATTATTTGGGGGAGGCTGCGTGTGTGTGTGTGTGAGTGGCACTCTCACTTATGAGAACAATACTTTTACTTACAATGTATCTCACCTAAGATTTGTAGACGGTCAAAAGTTGTTGGGGCAAAATTATTTTCTAGCTCTAAAAGAAGTTCCAGATGCAGTTTTACCTAGGTTTAGAATGTTTGTTCAGCAAAAGAGATCTTCATTGAGAGTGAGGGTTAGAAGTTGTTGGAGGCTGAAGTATTTTCTGGCTCTGAAAAGAGAAGGGCTAGTCTTTTAGATGCATCAGATCTCATGTTTACGGTGTACAGTGCAGTTACTATGAGGTGTGGGTGAGGCCTAACATTTAGAGCAAATGCGAGAGATCTAATTGCATGCTGTTCATATTCAAAGGTGGTGAGGTGCAATGAAAAAGTTCAGCAAAGAAACGAACTCATGTTACATACTTGGTTCAGTAGGAATTCATCACCAATCTACGGAGCTTGCACAAAGAACGCAAAAAGAATTTAAACAAAAAAATAAGAAAAAAATGAAATAAAGGCAGCAAAAGAAAAGAAATAAGAGAAAGTATAAAAATAAACACAACGTTACGATAATAAACAAAACACAAATAACTAATATAAAAAACACTGGTTTATTCTGATTAAAAATAAAATAGCTGTCGTACAGCCAAAATATTTATCTATTAATAAACGAGTAGATTATTGCGAGTTTTCCCATGAACCTTTTCAACTATATCATATGAACTCATTATATGCATATCGCTAGTATATATATATATATATATATATATATATATATGTATATAATGGGTGTGTGAGTGTGTGTATAAGGTATGATATGGACCCATAAATTCCGAGGGAGTCGTTAGTGTACGAAATTGACATATGGCGTTTCTTAGGGCATTCTAAAACCTGAAGGGCCCATCTGCTCTCCAGGCCTGATATAAAACCTGTGACTTCGTTTGCATTCAATGGTGTGGACCAGTTCTACTTTTTGGGCAAATGAATTCGATGTTCACAGAGCGGGATTAGCTCCGTGCGTGTGACATTGCTGGCCATAGGCAGGACTAAAACGCCACGCCATGATGCTCATGCTTAGGTATCAAGCGATTGCATTACTCAATAAAGTATGAATCCATGACACTTCCGTCACTCACCATAGCTTCAAATACCATCACAGAGGCAGGATTCTTAGTCTCAAACACAGGGCGGACGTTAGAAGGGTTGTATGTAATCACACGAGAATTTCTGCGATTCCCCTCAGCGTCCACAGTGAACTTCTCACCCACAAACACGAGAGTTTTTTCTGCACCTTGATGTTCGATGAATGATAGGATCTTTGGGCATCTCTTGGTTCTGATTGCTTTGGCCTTGGCTTTTAGGAGGTGACGGTGTTGTCGACCATAGCTAGACATGCTAAGGTTCCTGTTCACAGTTCTGGACACCGTGGAAAAGGACACATTGCATTTATTTGCAAGAGTTCTTATGGATGTTGATGGGTTAGCTTCAATCGAGAATTTGAGGCCAGCGAGAAACTTTGGATTGCGCTTGGAATCCCTCCGAGTCTTGTCCCCTTTCCTATCAATCTTTCCTTCTTCTTTAAATAACTCTAAGGATTAAATGCTATAAGGTTAAGAAGTTAAAAATTTAAATTTAAATTTTCCAACTTAATAATGTAATTAGAGTATGAATCTTATGTTATTTTATAAGTTATAAATATATAAATTCATAATTTTAGCTGTTATACAGTTATAACTGTTAAAACATAAATTTGCTTGCTATAACGTCATAACATATAGAAATTATAATATTTAAAATTTTCATAGGAATATATCCAAAGCATAAACCATAAAAAACTCTTTCATAAGAGTATATTTATAGAATATATTTAAAGTATAAATTTTAGGTTATACCATATACATCAAAATCACTATGTTTATCTCATATATTTATAAATATTTTGATATATATATATATATATATATATATATATATATATATATTAAGCATTTGAAAAATATAAGAATATAGAAATATAAAATATTTTAGACAGAATCATACATACATACATATATATATATATATATATATATATATATATATATATATATATATATATATAGAAAGGATAAAAAGGACGATTGATTATTCCTTCATTACATTTATTGATAGGTGACGAGCGTTTCGCCACTGATCAGCTCAAGGTTCGATCTATATCGATCCTACCCGACTCAATAATCCGCAGCTCGACGGACCCTCTTAAAATGCTATAAGAAAATGAAATACATGCTATTTGGTAAAGTCAGAGATTCAAGAGTTTGACAAAATGAGTTGTATATATATATATATATATATATATATATATATATATATATATATATATATATATATGTATGTATGTATGTATGTATGTATGTATGTATGTCGTTGGTGACTAAACTGGCAACCCCACCAAGGTTTCTTGGTGAGGAGGGTGACTTTGGACATCCTGCAGGACTAAAAACAAAACCTGTCAAAGGCCAAAGGAGCTCTTAAGAATCAATGGCCATCCAAAATCACCGGGAGAGATGACCCCTTAGCCTTTGTCAAGGCAGAATTCTAGGAGAAGGAAAACTCTGATATAACACCTGCAACTCTGATGGTATCCAATGATGTTGACATGTTCTTCTTTTTGGTAAATATGATCTTGGTTAAGAGAGTGGGACTGGCTTTGTGCAGTGCCTTTGCTCACTATAAAAGCTTCACGGCACAGGCATTGCTTTATATCTGGAGATCTCTCTGCACTTGTCGTCACATGGTACCATGGGCCCAGCACTGTGTCAATAATTGTCACAAGTGTAGTGTGTGTACCAGAGTTTTCAAGTCGCTGGCTGGACTAAAAAGTCACACTCGTTCAGCGCATCGGTAGGAGTTCTCCTACATGAATATAAAGTAGTGGCCGTACTCGAAAACGAGTTGGCAGCCACCATATATATATAAAGATATGTGTCTGAATAATGTAAATATATCACACAGAATGTAATTTGTCACTGATATACAGAAACATCTCAATGAAAAGAGAGATAAAATTATCCTTTCAGAGAATGGTGTATACATATAGTATAAATTTTACAAAGTTAGCTATGGGTAAATTCCTAGAATAGAAACATAAAATAAGACAGCTTCATCAGCAATCTCGCCATTACTTCGGATTCAATTCTCAAGAAACAGCATTGATCATTTCAATAAATTAAACAGACAATATTATTTCTCCAGAGGGCTTTCTCTGAAAGAATAAAAGAGGTAAGGACGAAATTATTGGTGAAGCTGTCTTATTTTAGGTTACTATACCAAGAATTTTCACGTAACTAACTCTGTAAAATTTATTTTATATATGAATCTCTCTATATAAGGACGTACACGCACATAGATATAATATAAATATATATATAAATATATATATAAATATATATATAAATATACATGCATATGTATGTATATCTATGTATCTATATGTATATATATATGCATCTGTGTATATATATAGAGAGAGCCCGGCTAGCTCAGTCGGTAGAGCACACGACTCTTAATCTCGGGGTCATGGGTTCGAGCCCCACTCTGGGCGAATTTTTTTATAAACCCTTTTTCTGTATTATATCCTTCAAAGGCGGTGTTCCAGCATGGTCTCAGCCGGATGGCTGGAACAGGTAAAAGAGTATATATATATATATAAAACAAAGAAAATGTGGTAAGATACCAGGTGGACCATAACGCACCAGAGTACTCGATACTTAGGGTAGTAGAGTGGGTAATAGGAAAAGAGTCAAGACTCCGACGCCTGAGTTCCGGCCGTTTCGACAGCTAGATCCGAACTGTTCTGATCTAACTGTCGAAACGGCCGGAACTCAGCCGTCGGAGTCTTGACTCTTTCCTTATATATATATATAAATATATACACACACACACGCACACATATATATATATAATTGTTTCTACTTTTGGCACAAGACTAGCAATTACTCAGTGCATTACTGGTACTTTATTTTATCGACCCCGTAACGATGAAAGGCAAAGTTAACCTCGGCGGGATTTGAGCTCAGATCATAAAGAGCCGTAACTCTATGCTGCAAAGCATGGCGTCCGACCCTCTACCGATACTGCCAATCCACCGCCCTTTATATATATATATATGTATATATATACAATAAACTTATATTATATATTACTATTTGAAATTATGAATTTAGATCAATGCAGGACCTGGGAATTGGTATGAGGAGCAATGTGTTATTTGATGTGCCCATCACCAAGATGGTGGCAATGTGTTATTTGATGTGCCTATCACCAAGATGGTGGCAATGTGTTATTTGATGTGCCCATCACCAAGATGGTGGCAATGTGTTATTTGATGTGCCCATCACCAAGATGGTGGCAATGTGTTATTTGATGTGCCCATCACCAAGATGGTGGCAATGTGTTATTTGATGTGCCCATCACCAAGATGGTGGCAATGTGTTATTTGATGTGCCCATCACCAAGATGGTGGCAATGTGTTATTTGATGTGCCCATCACCAAGATGGTGGCAATGTGTTATTTGATGTGCCCATCACCAAGATGGTGGCAATGTGTTATTTGATGTGCCCATCACCAAGATGGTGGCAATGTGTTATTTGATGTGCCCATCACCAAGATGGTGGCAATGTGTTATTTGATGTGCCCATCACCAAGATGGTGGCAATGTGTTATTTGATGTGCCCATCACCAAGATGGTGGCAATGTGTTATTTGATGTGCCCATCACCAAGATGGTGGCAATGTGTTATTTGATGTGCCCATCACCAAGATGGTGGCAATGTGTTATTTGATGTGCCCATCACCAAGATGGTGGCAATGTGTTATTTGATGTGCCTATCACCAAGATGGTGGCAATGTGTTATTTGATGTGCCCATCACCAAGATGGTGGCAATGTGTTATTTGATGTGCCCATCACCAAGATGGTGGCAATGTGTTATTTGATGTGCCCATCACCAAGATGGTGGCAATGTGTTATTTGATGTGCCCATCACCAAGATGGTGGCAATGTGTTATTTGATGTGCCTATCACCAAGATGGTGGCAATGTGTTATTTGATGTGCCTATCACCAAGATGGTGGCAATGTGTTATTTGATGTGCCCATCACCAAGATGGTGGCAATGTGTTATTTGATGTGCCCATCACCAAGATGGTGGCAATGTGTTATTTGATGTGCCCATCACCAAGATGGTGGCAATGTGTTATTTGATGTGCCCATCACCAAGATGGTGGCAATGTGTTATTTGATGTGCCCATCACCAAGATGGTGGCAATGTGTTATTTGATGTGCCTATCACCAAGATGGTGGCAATGTGTTATTTGATGTGCCTATCACCAAGATGGTGGCAATGTGTTATTTGATGTGCCCATCACCAAGATGGTGGCAATGTGTTATTTGATGTGCCCATCACCAAGATGGTGGCAATGTGTTATTTGATGTGCCCATCACCAAGATGGTGGCAATGTGTTATTTGATGTGCCCATCACCAAGATGGTGGCAATGTGTTATTTGATGTGCCCATCACCAAGATGGTGGCAATGTGTTATTTGATGTGCCTATCACCAAGATGGTGGCAATGTGTTATTTGATGTGCCTATCACCAAGATGGTGGCAATGTGTTATTTGATGTGCCCATCACCAAGATGGTGGCAATGTGTTATTTGATGTGCCTATCACCAAGATGGTGGCAATGTGTTATTTGATGTGCCTATCACCAAGATGGTGGCAATGTGTTATTTGATGTGCCTATCACCAAGATGGTGGCAATGTGTTATTTGATGTGCCCATCACCAAGATGGTGGCAATGTGTTATTTGATGTGCCCATCACCAAGATGGTGGCAATGTGTTATTTGATGTGCCCATCACCAAGATGGTGGCAATGTGTTATTTGATGTGCCCATCACCAAGATGGTGGCAATGTGTTATTTGATGTGCCCATCACCAAGATGGTGGCAATGTGTTATTTGATGTGCCTATCACCAAGATGGTGGCAATGTGTTATTTGATGTGCCTATCACCAAGATGGTGGCAATGTGTTATTTGATGTGCCCATCACCAAGATGGTGGCAATGTGTTATTTGATGTGCCCATCACCAAGATGGTGGCAATGTGTTATTTGATGTGCCCATCACCAAGATGGTGGCAATGTGTTATTTGATGTGCCTATCACCAAGATGGTGGCAATGTGTTATTTGATGTGCCTATCACCAAGATGGTGGCAATGTGTTATTTGATGTGCCTATCACCAAGATGGTGGCAATGTGTTATTTGATGTGCCCATCACCAAGATGGTGGCAATGTGTTATTTGATGTGCCCATCACCAAGATGGTGGCAATGTGTTATTTGATGTGCCCATCACCAAGATGGTGGCAATGTGTTATTTGATGTGCCCATCACCAAGATGGTGGCAATGTGTTATTTGATGTGCCCATCACCAAGATGGTGGCAATGTGTTATTTGATGTGCCCATCACCAAGATGGTGGCAATGTGTTATTTGATGTGCCCATCACCAAGATGGTGGCAATGTGTTATTTGATGTGCCCATCACCAAGATGGTGGCAATGTGTTATTTGATGTGCCTATCACCAAGATGGTGGCAATGTGTTATTTGATGTGCCCATCACCAAGATGGTGGCAATGTGTTATTTGATGTGCCCATCACCAAGATGGTGGCAATGTGTTATTTGATGTGCCTATCACCAAGATGGTGGCAAGGTGTTATTTGATGTGCCCATCACCAAGATGGTGGCAATGTGTTATTTGATGTGCCTATCACCAAGATGGTGGCAATGTGTTATTTGATGTGCCCATCACCAAGATGGTGGCAATGTGTTATTTGATGTGCCCATCACCAAGATGGTGGCAATGTGTTATTTGATGTGCCCATCACCAAGATGGCGGCAATGTACATATGACTGGCCAGTTTGATTCTGAAGATATTCAGAACAAGAGACCAAGAAATCACATAGATACTCTAAATGGCATTTGTCCGTTGCTGTGTGGACAATTGCTCCCAGTTATGGCCAACACACAGTCTCAAATTAACTGCACGACATGATGCAAACTATGAAAGCTACACCAAGAACATTGCCCCAGGGAAAGAGATGAACTACTAAAAACACTCTACTCTCTGAAGTGAAGATGATTGAGATACGCAGTGATATCCACGTGGAAGAAGGCGGCCAATTGGCAGTCATTAGAACGTCAGATAGAATGATTTGTGGTATTTGTTCCGGCCCTTTGTACTCTGAGTTTAAATCCCACCGAGCTCAACTTTGCCTTTCATCCTTTCGTGGTCTATAAAAAAAGTGTCAGTGTGATACTGGGGTAGATTCTTCCTCTGTGTCTATTTTTTACCATTTTTCTCTCACACTCTAATCTGCTGTATTCAGATCTGAGGAAGAGATGGGCTATAAAATGCCCTAGAAACGCCGTATGTCAATACAGTACTCCTACGACTCCCCCAGGAATTACGTGACTATGCATGCATACACGTGGAAGATCCTGAAAGGACTAACACTAGCACTGATATCTGAGCCACACTCCACATATAGAGTAAGAACTAGATACTTGCAATAGCCTGGGGTTCAATTGTCTCCAGCTCTTTAATATGCTGTCCAACAAACTTGACGGATCTACATGGCGGAGATATAGATGCGTTCAAGAAGCATCTCGACATTCTACTGTATAAGGTCCCAGATGAGCCTACAGCAAGCCAAGAAGCACTAATAATGGCAGCAATTTCAAACTCCCTCTTACATCAATGGTCAACCATTGAAGGTTGGCTGTAGAAAATGTAGCAATAATGATGATGCCCCAGCATGACCTTAGTCCGTCAGCTGAAACAGGTAAAACACAAAAGAAATATAAAAGATATGTGTATGCTTGTTCATTTCATTGCTTTTTTATAGCTTTCATTGCTTTTGTTGTTGATGTTGTTGTTGATGATGATGACGACGAAGACGGCGACGATGATGATGATGATGATGATGATATAAGTGGGAGACAGTGTGTGTATGTGTGTAAGTGAGAGTGTTGGAGAGAAAGAAAGAGATTCATAGAAAATTGCTGTCTACTTATAGAGTAAATAAATGGGATGGGGAAAGTGGAGGTGAGATGGAGAGTGAGAGGTGGGTAGTGAACGGTGGATGGTGGGGCGTGGTGTGTGAAGGCAAGGTAAGTATCGGGGAGTGACTGGTAGGAATGATGGGTGGGATGGATGATGAAGGGTGGGGAAATACCATTTCTAATAAAGTTGCATACAGAGAGCAAACAAAAAAACCTAACGTATATATGCATATACACTTACACACACACACACATACGAGCGCGAACACACATATATGTGTGCGTGTGAGTGTGGATATATATATATATATATATATATATATATATGTGTGTGTGTGTGTATGTATATATATGTATATATATGTAAGTATATATATATGTATGTATATATATATATATATATATATATATATATATATATATATATATATATATATATATATATATATATATATATAAATTTAGTCCTTCATCAGTGATCTTCCAGCCTTCATTGGTATTTCATCGCTTTAAAGACCATATACCTCTGGTTGGTGCGAGCAACGGCTAAAGAAAGTCGTTGGGACACGTAAATAGGGGGAACGAGCGAGACAGTAAACAAACAAAGATGGTAATGTATATATATATATATGAAAAAGTGAGTCCTTCATCAGTGACCCTCCAACCGTCCTAGGCATTTCATCGCTTTAAGGGCCATATGCCTCAGGTTGGTGCGAACAACGGCTAAAAAAAGTCGTTGGGACACGTAAACAAAGGGGACGCCAGGGTAACAACAAAAAAGTTTAAGCATATATATATATATATATATATATATATATATATATATATATATATATTATATATATGTATAATATATATAATATAGATATATGTATGTATATGTGTATATATATATATATATATATATATATATATATATATATATATATATATATATATACACACACATATACATACATATATCTATATTATATATATTATACACATATTATATATATATATATATATATATATATATATATATATATATATATATATATTCCCGTTTGGCCTGTAGTGGGGTCTTTACTTGCTCACACCTCACTTGCGTTGCACGGTCTGTAGTCTCTCGCCCATGAAATCCACACAGCTTCAGCTGATCGGACTCCCATGTGCTTGTTTTTTCCTATCTTTGCGTTGCTTTCCTTCTATATTTGTTTACTTGTCTCGCTCGCTTTACGCGATTTACTTGTCCCAATAACTTTATTTAGCTATTGCTCGCACCAACTGGAGGTATATGATTTTTAAAGCGATGAAATACCAATGAAGGTTGGAAGATCACTGATGAAGGACTATTTTTACCATATGTAACCCATGTGCAACCACGCACTATTCTTTCTTCTCATGTTTTATATATATATACATACATATATCTATATTATACACATATTATATATATATATATATATATATATATATATATATATATTATTATTATTATTATTATTATTATTATTATTATTATTATTATTATGTGGATTGGCAGTATCGGTAGAGGGTCGGACGCCATGCTTTGCAGCATAGAGTTACGGCTCTTTATGATCTGAGCTCAATCTGAGCTGGGGTCGATAAAATAAAGTACCAGTAACGCACTGGGGTCGATTTAATCGACTTTCCCCTCCCCCCCAAATTACTGGCCTTGTGCCGAAATAAGAAACCATTATTATTATTATTGGCGGTGGATTGGCAGTATCAGTAGAGGGTCGGACGCCATGCTTTGACGCATAGAGTTACGGCCCTTGCCATTCTGAGTTCAAATTCCGCCGAGGTTAACTTTGCCTTTCATCCTTATGGGGTCGATAAAATAAAGTACCAGTAATACACTGGTTATTACTGGCCTTGTACCAAACGTAGAAACAATTATTATTATTGCTATTAGACAGGTAGGTTGGTAGACAGTTGATTGGCAGAATCATTAGTGCATAGGCACCCGGCCACAGCCTGGTAGTATGGGTGTTGGATTTACGATCATAATGTCGTGGGTTCGATTCCTATTCCTCAACTGGCTTGTGTGTTTGTAATCTTGAGCAAAGCACTTCATTTCGCGTTGCGCGCTCTGTCCAGGGGGAAGTACTCTCCGTCGCTTAACGCTATGTAAACCGAGAAAGGCATCAGCCCGATGAGCCTCCGGGATCGAGACATTTTATACTTTTTAGATCGTCCAAAATACTTTATTACATTTACTTACAGCCTTTTACGTTCTGTGTTCAAATCCCTCTGAGGTCAACTTTGTCGTTCAACTTCTCGGGTTCGATAAAATAAAGTATCTGGGTCGATTTAATTGACTTAGGCGTGTGGCTGAGTGGTTAGAGAATTAGATTCACAATCTTGATTTCGTGAGTTCTATTCCTGGACCAGGCGATGCGTTATGTCCTTGAGCAAGACACTTTATTTCACGTTGCTCCTTCTACCTGGAGTTGCGACCGATAGATAGTACTAGCAACTGGAAAGACCAACGGAAACATTGCTTCCTCGGTCCGATTTGACGAAAGTCGATCAATCCTTCTCCTCTTCCTTTCAAATTGCTGGCCTTGTGCCAAAAGTAGAAACAATGATTATAATTATTGTTCTGGTTCTTTATGTTCTGAGTTCAAATTCTACCGAGGTCAACTTTGCCCTTCACCTTGTCGAGGTTGATAAAATAAAGTATCAATAAAGTACAGGGATCGATATAATCGATTTTCACTCCCACACAAATCGTTGGACGTGCCTAAATCAGAAACCAGCTTTACGGCACAGAGTTACATCCCTTTACTTTCTGAGTTCAAATTCCGCCGAGGTTAACTTTGCCTTTCATCCTTACGGGGTCGATAAAATAAAGTACCAGTAATGTACTGGGTATTTGCTGGCCTTGTGCCAAAAGTAGAAACAATTATCATTAAAGGGTGGTGGATTGGCAGAAATCGGTAGAGCGTCGTACGCCATTCTTTGCAGCATAGAGTTACGGTCCTTTACGGTCTGAGTTCAAATCCCACCGAGGTTAACTTTGCCTTTCATCCTTACAGGGTCGATAAAATAAAGCACCAGTAGCTTACTGGGGTCAATTTAATCGACTTTCCCCTCCTTCCAAATTACTGGCCTTGTGCCTATAGTAGAAATCATTATTAAGGGCTGTGGATTGGCAGTATCGGTAGAGCGTCGGACAACATACTATGTAGCATATAATTATGGTTCTTTACTTTCTGAGTTCAAATCCCGCTGACGTTAGCTTTACCTTTCATTGTTACAGAGTCGATAAAATAAAGTACCAGTAACGTACTGAGGTCGGTTTAAATGACTTTCCCCTCACCCCAAAATGTGTTGGCCTTGTGCTTAAGTCAGAAACCATGTAGGTAGATAGGTAGGTAGGTAGGTAGGTAGGTAGGTAGGTAGATAGGTAGGTAGGTAGATAGGTTGGTAGGTAGGTAGGTTGGTAGGTAGGTTGGTAGGTAGGTAGGTAGATAGGTTGGTAGGTAGATAGGTAGGTAGGTAGATAGGTAGGTAGGTTGGTAGGTAGGTAGGTAGGTAGGTAGGTAGATAGATAGGTAGGTAGGTAGATAGGTAGGTAGGTTGGTAGGTAGGTAGGTAGATAGGTAGGTAGATAGGTAGGTAGGTTGGTAGGTAGGTAGGTAGATAGATAGGTAGATAGGTAGGTAGATAGATAGGTAGATAGGTAGGTAGGTAGATAGGTAGGTAGGTTGGTAGGTAGGTAGATACGTAGGTAGGTAGATAGGTAGATAGGTAGGTAGGTAGATAGGTAGATAGGTAGGTAGGTAGGTAGGTAGATAGGTAGGTAGGTAGGTAGGTAGGTAGGTAGATATGTTTCTTTTATTTGCCACTAGGGCATCAAAAGTGGGACAAGTACAATGGGGGGAGTTTACAAAACAAGGCGTCCTCAATAAGGAGGAGGCAATAACAATATATAAAAATAAAATAAAATATAACAAAAAATAAAATTTATAACAAAGTCCTCAATAGAGAGGAGGCGCCTTGGGGGGTCGCACAGACCCCCGAAAAAAGTGTGCAACCCTTCTCCTCAGGAGCACAGAGAAGGGGTGCTCCCTTGGTCTTTCATCTTCCTCACCTATAGTCTGATGTAGAGTGAAGGCCCATTCACACGGGCCATTCTCGCCACTTTCACCCATCTTTCATAGAAACGGCTGGGGTGCAGCACCTCTCTCTCCATCCTGATCCTTCTTCCGAAATGATATCGGAAGAAACGGACCAGTTGTTGGCCAGAGAGAAAGGTGTCTGACCTCAGTCCTTTCAGACGCGTCCACCATACAACCTCTTTCGCCATGGCTATTACGCACAGAAACACCGCCTCTCCTTCGTTTGTGAAGAGGGGAGGCGGCTTGATCGTTACAATAGACTCGGTGGTCAACCGGATCGGTCCCACCCTTGACTGCAGTTGTTCGACATAGCCCCACAGATCGGCAATGCCCGAGCAGTGTACCAATGCGTGTGCAACGGTTTCCTCGTCGCACACGCATCTGGGACAGACCTTTTTCGATGGGTCCCTACCCGGGCGCCCGTGTCTGTAGAGCCTTTCTCGAACGGGCAGAGCCCTTCTGTAGCATTGCCAAGCCAGGGACCTCTGGAAGTTATCCATGGGTCCCGGGCTGAATGTCCTACCGAACAGGTTGGCCAGTTCGTCTTCCTCCATGCCTAGGGCTTCTCCGAGGGCGTCGTCGCACCTGCTAACCACCAGCCCTCTATAGAATGACGAGGTGGATTCTCCACTGACAGCCGGGTCCGCCTGCCAGAGAGCCGTGAGCGCCTGGGCACACTCGGTGTGCCAGGCGCCCAGTTTTCTCGGTCTTTGCTTGACCCAGGATTGCAGCTCGGTGAGTGAGACGAGTCTGGGAAAGGCTCGCCTCACAAACGGGGCCCACACCGGTTGACTGGAGAGGAATACCTGAAGGTGCCGTAGCCTTAATGCGTGTTTACGTATCATCAGCCACGGCATCCCCAGCCCTCCTTTCGAAGGGTGTTGACAGCAGATGGATCTCCTCACCATAGGAGCCCGCTTCTTCGAAAGGAATTGGAAGAGTGCGCGCTCCATTTTGGCGAGCGTTTCCCTTGGGCAAGGCACCACGGTCAGGCGGTAGTAGATGACGGACGCTATATAAGTGTTCGCCACCTCCGCCCGACCTTTCAGGGACAGTTTGCACTCGGCCCACTTCTGGGTCAGTGCAAACACCCTGCTCGTCACCTCACCCCAGTTCTTCTCCACCTGGAGGTCTGGTCCGAACCAGACCCCGAGCAATTTCACCGGGCCCTCCGTCCAGCGCCCGACGACGCCATCGGAGGGCATCGATCTGCCCCTCCACGTGCCGAGTTGCAGACCGATCGACTTGTCCCGGTTCAGCTTAGCCCCTGTAAACCTTTCGTACTCCTCCAGTAAGGTGCCGATCGCCCCGATTTTCGAGGCCGTCGACACCATTACTGTTACGTCATCGGCGTAGGCTGACACCGCTTTCCGCAATCCCGGTTCCAACGGGATGCCCTGCAACAACTCCAACTTCCGCAGCAGTGGCTCTAGAGTCACTACATACAGAAGGGAGGAGAGAGGGCACCCCTGTCGGATGGACCGCGCGATTTCGAACGGCTCCGAGAGGTAGCCGTTCACCTTGACCCTAGAGCAGATGCGGCTGCTGTGCATGGCATTGATCCAGCCCCTGAAAACGGGTCCGAAGCCTGCCGCCTCTAGCACCGCATCCAGGTAACCATGGTCGACACTATCAAATGCCTTAGATTGATCCAAGTTGATCAGGGCCCCACCAAAGCCGGGTTCGTTCCCAACCCTCTCTATGATGTATCGCATGAGGTGGAGGTTATCGTGGATGGACCTGGACGGGATAGCACATGTCTGCGCATCTCCCACCAGGTTGCCCACGACAAGCGCCAACCTCTTTGCTAGCACCTTGGCCAAAATCTGTAACTCTGTATTTAGCAGAGTTATGGGCCTGAAATTATTTATATCGTCCCCCTTGTTCTCGTCCTTCCTCACTAGCGTGACTACGCCCTTGGTCACAGCACAGGGAATTCTCCCGTTCTGTTGCCAGTTGTAGTAGACCGCCTCGAGGAGTTCGGGGAACAAGTCCGGCATAGCTAGATATAGTTCGTATGGAAGACCATCGAGACCCGGGGATTTGCGTTTGCCGCATTGGCTCAGCACGTCCTCTATCTCAGCGGCTGAAATCGGCTCCTCGCAGGACTTCGCCTCCCTGTCCGAGAGACGCGGCAGGCCGTCGAGGTATGGACCGAAGTCCACGTCCCCAACCGGCCCCCCGCCCCTTCCGAACAATCCGGCAAAGTGCTTTTGAAAAGCCTCGCACATCTGCTTAGGTTCAAGGATCACCCGTCCATCCTGGTCTCGCAAAGACCGGATAGTGGATCTGCTCCCTCTTTTGGCTTCTGTCACGCGGGCCCAGCTAACAGCTTTGGTCCCCTCGTTTCCCAGAGCACGTATTTTGCTTCGGACGATGCAGCCTTCGTGTTTCGCGTCGAAGAACTGGCCCAGGGCCGTTCTCTACGCTAGCACTCTGGCCACGTCGCCGCTTCTAATTGCCTCTTCTACACTATCTACCAACTCCCTTTCCTTCCTATTTCTATTTGAGGCTAACTCCTTACTAAATTCTATAGAGACTACTCTAATCTCTCTTTTGAGAGTTCCCCACCACCTGCTGTTGATGATGGCGCCCGTCAACCGCTCCTTAACTAAAGTGCTAATCCGGTTCCTGTAAGCCGGTAAGGACAAGTTGAGCTTCCAGTAACCGGGTCCCTGTCTATGAGTTCTGTCAAGGTTGACCATGCAGGTCACTAATTTGTGGTCTGAATAGCCAACCATGCGCATTTTTGGACAACTTAAAAAGTCCTTATCCTTATTTCTAAGAACCTATCTAGGTACGACCTAGATGATCCGCTACGATTTGCCCAATTCCAGGTTGGCGCAGTCGGAAAATTTAGTCGATATCTATCGGCCAGGTCAAATCGACCGATTAACCCTTTGAGGCTATTACACCCCTCTCTATCGGGGCAGGCCCCTACGTAGTCCCAGCGTGCATCTAGGATACCATTCCAGTCCCCCACTAATAGCAAGGAGCGGGACGTCCCTAGAAAAGTCTCCAGACGATGGAAGAAGTCCGGCCGTATTGACCCGAAAGGGCCGTAGGCGGCTACCAACCTAAACGCTCCGCCTTTACCACTGCCAAGGTCCAGAACCACTAGTCGACCCTCCGGGTCCAAATGTACCATCTGTGTTGCGAGACCCAGATGTTTTTGCAGCAGAACGACAACTTCACCCCCACCTCCGGGCTGACAGAGAGATGCGTGCATCTCAAAGTCATCAAAAGTGGGGGCCAGCTGTCGCACGTTGCTGATCCGGGCCTCGCAAATAACCATCACATCTATACGTTGTGACCTGAGGTCATTTAGAAGCATTGCCTGCTTCCAAGTTGAGCCCAGGCCACGCGCATTTAAACAGCCTACTCTTAGCATAGCCATGTTGGTGGTGAAGAGAAAAGGCACTTACCTCTCTGCGTCCCGGGTATCGGGCTGCACAATTTCCATTAGGGTGGGGGATGGGTTGTTGGGTGGGGTGGTGGTTTGTGGAAGTGTAGGGGCATCAGTGTGTTGTGTGGTTGGGGAGCTTGGAGTTGTGTGGGTGTTTGGTGAGGGGGTGGGGTATTTTTTTAGGAGGACGCGGTTAATGGGCCCGACGCAGGGGGGACCCACGTCCTCTTTAAAATTGTTTTTTAAAGTTTTATAGGTGTCCTGTGGGGCCTTAATCATTTTGAGGTGGGGGAAATCCCCTGCCTGGGTGAAGTTAGGCCCTTGTGTTTTTATTAGATTGTTGTTGTACACAATGTTTAACAGTTTTTTGTTTCTTGTGTTTATGTATGTGTATGCATGTTTTTGTTTTTGTGTGGTAGGTAGATAGGTAGGTAGGTAGGTAGGTAGGTGGGTAGGTGGGTAGGTAGGTAGGTAGGTAGGTGGTTAGGTAGGTAGGTAGGTAGGTAGGTAGGTGGGTAGGTATGTAGGTAGATAGGTAGGTGGGTAGGTAGGTAGGTAGGTAGGTAGGTAGGTGGGTAGGTAGGTAGGTAGGTAGGTAGGTAGGTAGGTAGGTGGGTAGGTATGTAGGTACACCACCGTTACGCAGGCATGGGTATAATTAGCTTCTCTCCATCAATAAATTGTTTGGCTATAGGGCCTTTATCTAGTTGGAGGGCTGGTGTGGGGTATCTGTGTAAAGGTGGTGTTTACTAATGAATGATTCTACTGCCCTCATCATACCTGACAATGAAGGAGATGGTAATGTTGAAGATGATGTTGAATGTTGGCAGCTGTGGTAAGATGATGATGATGATGATGATGCAAGTGTGATGATGAAGGCTATGATGTTGATGATGATGATTATGATGATGGTGATGATGCAGGTGGTGAGGATGAAGGCTATGATGTTGATGATGGTGCAGGTGGTGATTATGAAAGCTACGATGTTGATGATGATGATTATGATGATGATGATGATGATGGTGTAAGTGGTGATGATGAAGGCTATAATCATTGTCAACTGCTACAAAGGTAAAGGCGATGCACTAGATAGAGGAAACTATAGAGGTATAAAGTTGATGGACCAGGTCATGAAAGTAACAGAAAGAGTTATAGCACAGCTGATTAGGGACCGGGTGAATATAGACGAGATGCAATTTGGGTTTGTACCAGGGAAAGGCACCACTGATGCGCTCTTCCTTGTGAGGCAATTACAGGAAAAGTACCTAGCTAAAAGTAAGCCACTCTACTTGGCATTTGTCGACCTTGAGAAAGCCTTTGACAGAGTTCCACGTGCAGTAATCTGGTGGGCTCTTAGAAAACTAGGAGTAGATGAATGGCTTGTGAAAGCGGTACAAGCCATGTATAGGGGAGCAGTCAGCAAAGTTAGGATTGGCAATGAGTATAGCGAGGAATTTAGCGTACAGGTTGGGGTCCACCAGGGCTCTGTTCTTAGCCCTCTCCTGTTCATCATAGTCCTGCAGGCAATAACGGAGGAGTTTAAGACCGGATGCCCATGGGAACTCCTGTATGCTGATGACCTCGCACTCATAGCTGAATCTATGGTAGAACTAGAGAATAAATTCCAAACCTGGAAGCAGGGACTAGAGAGAAAGGGCCTCAAAGTCAACATGACAAAGACTAAGGTCCTTATAAGTAGACGAGAAAACAGAACCCAGATCCCCTCAGGGAAATGGCCTTGCTCAGTATGTAGGAAAGGTGTAGGTAGGAACTCCATTCTTTGCCCCAAATGCAAACAATGGGTACACAAGAGATGTAGCGGGATCTCAGGAAGCTTAATTAAGAATGTAGGATTCACATGCAGCAGCTGTGCTGAAACAGCAAGCAAACAGCCACAGGAAACAAGTACCACCAATCTCTGGGAGGGCCCTGTAGAAACAGTAGACAGCTTCTGCTACCTAGGTGACCGAATTAGCAACGGAGGTGGGTGCTCAGAAAGTACAATAACTAGGGTAAGAACGGGATGGAAGAAGTTTAGGGAACTACTACCACTGCTAGCTGCAAAAGGCTTCTCCCTCAGAATGAAAGGCAGACTGTATGATGCGTGTATCCGAACAGCGATGTTGCATGGTAGTGAGACCTGGGCGCTGAAGGTGGAAGACTTACGTAGATTAGAGAGAAACGAAGCCTGCATGCTCCGATGGATGTGTAACAGTAATATACGTGAACGACAAAGCATAAATGAATTGAGAGAGAGACTGAGCATAAGAGGAATCAAATGCTGCGTGCAGGAGAGGCGGTTACGCTGGTATGGACATGTGATGCGTATGAAGGATGACAGCTGCATAAAAAGGTGCAGAGCACTAGAAGTTGATGGAAACCGCGGAGTGGGGAGACCCAAGATGACTTGGGATGAGGTGATAAAAGCCGACCTTACCCAACTACACCTCTCAAAGTCAATGACACACGACCGTGACTTCTGGCGTCACGCAGTAATACAGGGTACCCGACCTCCCATGGGTACATGCTGAAGCATATAAACAATATGCCCCCCCCCCCACCGCAAGGTGGTCGTGGAGGTGCCACGGCAAAAAAGCACCCAGCCCACACTGTAAAGTGGACGTGTAGGCGCCACGAAAAAGCACCCAGCACTCACTGTAAATGAGGTTGGTGTTAGGAAGGGCATCCAGCTGTAGAAATCAAGCCAGATCAGTTCCTGTATGAGCAAGACAAGGTCAGCCGACCAGACACTGCCCACAACAGGACAACCCGTCTAACCCATGCTAGCGTGGAAGAACGGACGTAAAACGGTGATGATGATGATGATAATGATTATGATGATGATGATGATGATGATAGTGAGGATAATGATGATGATGGTGATTGTGATGATGATTGTGGTGAGATGTTGATGATGTTACTAATGGCGATGCTGCTGCTGCTGATGATGATAATTGTTTCTACTATTGGCACAAGGCCAGCGATTACCTCAGTACATTACTGGTACTTTATTTTATCGAACCCGTAAAGATGAAAGGCAAAGTTAACCTCGGCGGGATTTGAACTCAGAATGGCAAGGGCCGTAACTCTATGCATCAAAGCATGGCGGCCGACCCTCTACCGATATCCGATGATGATGATGATGATGATGATGATGATGATGATGATAATAATGATGATGAATGTTGGCAGTTGTGATGTATGATGATGATGAATATGATGGTGATGATGATGATAATGAATGTTGACTGTTTTATTGGGATGATGATGATGATGATGATGATAGAAATAATGATAATGAAAATGATAGTGATGATGATGATGATAATAATGAGAAGGAGGGGGATGATTACAGTGATGAGTGTTGACAGATGTAGTGAGATAATGATGATGATGATGATGATGATGATGATGATAATGAGAAGGAGGATGACAATGATGGTGATGACTCTTTTGTGGTTATGATGATTATGATAATGATGGTGATGATGATAATGATGATAATGTTTCTATTTGGGCTTCAGAGGCCAGTGACTAATAAAATATGAAATATTTACTGACATGTTTATATAATAAATGAGGGGAAGATAGAAACACCTAACACAACATAAACTTTAAAACAGATAAATAATATATGTCACAAAAACCACCAATTGCCTTAACTCTAATGTCACCACCTTGCGATCATAACATCATGGGTTCAGTTCCTGGACTGGCTTGTGTGTTGTGTTCTTGAGTAATATACTTCATTTCACATTGCTCCATTATACTCAGCTGAAAATGAGTACCTGTGATGGACAGGTGTCTTGTACAGGGGGTGGAGGGTGGTCTTGTACTCTCATGGAAAATGGGATAAACACTGGCCTGATGAGCCTCCAGGCTTGAGACAGACTTTAGATATTAGAAATGTCAATGCACTGGGATTAAACCCAAACCAACCATGTACCCAAGAAAATGTAAACCATGTTTCACACCTATACTCAAGCATAATTACAAGATCCAGACCACTCAAGGAAGAGCTAAACCATTTATGGTCTTCTACCCATGTTTGAACTCCTGGTACACCAAACACTGACATGTAACCAGATCAACTTAAAACACTACAGTAATGATGATAACTGGAGAGGCTTTTGAAAATAGTCACAAGGTTCACAGTTGATATAGGTATGGAGTTTCTAATGGATAAGTGTATGAAAATTATGTTTGAAAGGGGAAACTTAACAAGAGGTAAATCAGTTGATTGTTTGACACAGACCCAGTGATCGAAGAACTAGATCAGGGGGAATCTTACAAGAACCTAGAGATTAATGAAGATTAAATATAACATGCTACAATGAATTAAAAAAAAAAGGAATGAATCAGGAGCAGGGCCGATGCCTGGGTATTTAGCATCCTAGGCTAACTCTATAATGATCTCTAAGATATGCGTCCCCTTCTCCCAGATAAAATAATATCTATTTACAATTTGGCAAGCTGACAAATCTGTTTTTTTTACTCTTCTTATTCTGACAACACTAACAAAATTATTAAGCTTGCATTTTTTAACCCTTTAGCATTCACATTACTCTATGTATACTATTGTATTTTTGTGGTTTACCTCACATAATTATCTCACAATATTGAATCTATGAAATTTTGAAAGTATTTATTTTGAGAACAATACCTTAACATCACTTTGAGCGACCAGTTACAGTCAGTATCAACAGAAACAGGTAGAGAATTCTGGCCAGTTTTGGCTGGTTTGAACATTAAAGGATTAAATATATGCTTCATTTATTTAATAAAGAAGAAATTTGACCATTGTCATCCTCACCTTCATATCATCACTTACCATTTGTTTTTCCCAAGTGTTGGACATATCACCACAGACTGGTCAGTACTCAAGTGAAGATACTGACCTCCAGGTGGGCCAGGGACCTGCCACATGATCCCTCACTCTGCCGGAAGCTGTGATGTCCTTGACATACAACCGAGGAATCTGTATGACTTTTGTAAGTACGTACTGAATAATTTTCTGTTAGTTTAAATTATTTATATACATAGGCTAAAATATATAAGTTTCTATTTTTTTATGTTGCTTTATGCACAATATCTGCCAAAATATTCTATTTATCCTAAAGTGAACCATGGACAAAATAAAATTGCCAAGAACCCTATGTGCTACATAGTCACTGGACCTGTTAGAAATAGCAGCCAAATCTTCCTCAGATCACAGTAATTGTCTTAAATAAAGAAACAATACACTAGATAATGTGGTCCTATATATTACTAAAATTACAGAATGGCCATTCTGAAATGTATTTAATCATGCCTGCTTAATGAAGACTTACCTGGGGCTTAAAACAACAACAACAACAACAACAAAAACAACCTAATGAGACAACTGTGGCAAGAGAAACTAGTATCTTCTAATATAAAACAGCACAGTTACATATTGGGAATGTTCAGTTACCATTTGACTTAAACCTGTAGTCATAACCTCAGAACCAGAACCTGTGTATTTAGTACCCTATAACTCTACAATATGTGCCTCTTTCTCCCACTTATGTGCACCATTCACGTAAATAAAATAATTTCAACTTTGGTAAGCTGGTGAACATAGCTCTTGACTTCTTGCTCTGACCACAATGAGAAAATTGCTGCACACTCTCCCACACAAGTCATGTAACACTTTGTAACACCACATGACCCTTTCCACCAATTTGGATATTTCCACAATGCTGCTTTGTGGCAAAGATGTTTAGAGATATGTTTATAGATTGCAGGGAATTATTATACACTGAAGATCTTCTTTTTTTTCTTCACTCACTTATTCCTGAGAAGGTCGTGGGGGCAGAGTCTTCAAACAGTCCATCCAATGGGGTCCTATCAGAAGCAACTGTCTCCAACTAATCCAGCTGAATCCCCAAGTGTGACAAACCAAGATCATGGATGTTATCCAACCATTTTGCTCAGGGTCTACCCCTGGGTCTCCTACCTGTTGGTTTTGGCCATAAAATCTGTCCCACGATTCTTTCCTGAGACATTCTAACCACATGACGATAGTATCAGAGCTGTGATAATTACATAAATTTGTATAAAACTGATCCTTTAATCTTCAGTAATATGCCTCTCTAAAATCTGTTCCCCAGGCAGTTACCTATTTGGCTTTAATGGCAGCACCAGCGTTACATAACTAAAGAGTAAATATGAAAGGCTCCATTATTTTCTCAGAATAAAATGGGTATTGCAGCTAGCAAAGAAAATAAAAACTATCTGCATATATACAGACATAGACAAATTATATACATAATCTACACGTCAGAAAATACAAATAAACCAAAGAATGAAATACCCCCCCCCCCCTCCCACACACACAAACAAAAAAAAAAAGCAAGCTTATTGCAAAAACGTTGTTTCATGTACATATATATGTTTCAAAATAACTAATGATGCTAGCATGGAGAAAAAGAGCAGTTTATCTTGGAAGAAGGATGGAAGGGTTACTATTTCACTCTACACTTTGAAAGATATATATTCCTTTGTCATCAACAAGTAAGAGGTAGCTATTAAGAATCTCATTAACAAATGTAATTAAGATGCCAATTGATCATCTTGTCAAAATAATAGATGCTGGTTTATGTCAAAATGGTATGAAACATGTAACTCATGTCTTAAGCAGCAGCTTGAAATGTCAGTCAACTTATGTTAGCTAAGTTATATCAAGAATGTAATATGGAAAGAATATATACAAGAATGCAAAATGATCAGGGTCGGTGCTACCATTTAGGCCAACTAGGCAGCCACCTAGAGCACAAATTTCTGAAAAAGCACATTTCAGAACCTTAACCCTTTACCATTCACATTATTCTATGTATACTATTATATTTTCATGGTAAATGATTTATCTCACATAATTATCTCACATAATATTGAATCTATGAGATTTTGAAAGTATTTATTTTGAGAACAATACATTAACATCAGTTTGAGTGACCAGTTACAGCCAGTTTCAACAGAAAAAGGTAGAGAATTCTGGCCGGTTTTGGCCGGTTTGAACTTTAAAGGGTTAAAGGATCACAGTTTTATACAACTTTGTATAATTAAATATATAATAATTTCTTATGATTGATAAATGAAATGCTAAATATCTTTACTGCATAGCAGTATTATGATGGAGACAGTTGGATTGGTGAGTGTGGTCAGTGTAGTGGGAAATGCAGATTTAATAGTTTTTTGCATATGGTCAGAAGAAGAAGTGTTAAAAACTTGGTTTGTCAACTTACTAAAGTTGAAATTATTTTATTTGTGAGAATGAAGTACATAATTGGGAGAAGGGAGGATACGATGTGCAGTTAGCCTAGGGCACTATATATCCAGGCACTGGCTTTGGGAAGGATCATTATAGTCAAGTACCTTAGAGTGGTGGATTAGCAGATTGTTAAAGCCTTGGACAAAATACTTTTTAGTATTTCTTCCAGCTTTTTGGTATTTGTTGCAGCTTTTGGCATTCTGAGTTCAAATCCTAGTGAAGTCAACTTTGCCTTTTATCCTTCAGTGTTGATAAAATAAAGTACCAGTCATGAACTGAGGTCTACATAATCAATTGCTCCCCTCTTTACTTCAAATTGCTGGATTTTGCCTGCCTAAATTAGAAACCCTTGGGAAGATGTGTTCACCTGACCTGATTAGCCTCATAACATGACCACCAATTTAACACATACAAGCATTAAACAGAGGTGATGATGATTATGCAGTTACATAAACACACACGCCTCCCCCCCACATATATATAAGAATAAGAAAGATGTTGTGTTTACATGAAGCGTTTATTCATTACAATTATTTCTATAGGGGCATGTATGCATTCAAGATGCAATAGTTGCATTTGTTGCTGGTATGAGTGTGATTTCCTCAGATGAATTTACGTTTATATGATATGCTGCAGACAAAAACATGTTCTTCTTGCGTGCCCTACAAGCATATAAGTTCCTAAAAGGGTCCTTCGAGCTATTGTGTTTACAATTTGAGGAGCGAGGCATGACTGATATGTTATTCTTATATTGAATCTCCATTGTAACTACACATTATGAATGTAGAGAGCTTTCTCCTGCTTACTCCTGTTTTTACCAAAGTGGCACCACAGCTCACATGGATAAAGAAATTTTTTACTGGATACACACACACACACACACATATATATATATATATTGCTTAGGGTGGCAACCAACTTCAAATGCACCCTGCATATGGCTATCATACAAAGATGTAAGTATTAAAAATTGTTACTAAAAATATAAACATGTTATACTGTTGCTTAATTAATAAAATCATTAATCAACATGTGCATTAAATGTTGCCAGTCATATATCTTTTTATTCTTTTACTTCTTTCAGGAATTTGCCTTAAAGGGTTTTTTAGTTAATCAACATCAGTGCTTATTTTTTCAAGTCTGGTGTATATTTTATCAATCACTTTTTGTCAAACTGTTAGGTTGCAGAATATAAACAAACAGTAAACTAACATAGACATGAATGGAGACATCATCACACATGTGTGGATCATCATCATTCTCACAATTTACCATCCATTTTCCATGCTTGTATGGGTTAGATGAGTTGATCTGTTGTGAGACAAGTCAGATCAAGTGACTGTATCTTGCTCACACAGAACAGTTTCTGGTTTGGTTTCTATGGCTGGATGCCTTTCCTAATGCCAACCACATTTGCAGTGTAGACCAGGTGCTTTTTATCGTGGCATCGTGGTCTGTTTTCTAGAGCTAAGAGAATTGGGTGCTTTTCATCATGAAACTGATACTACCACTTTACAGGGTAGACTTGATGCAGTTTATCATAGCACCGGTACTATCTCATTGCAACTCAAGGATTTGCTGGTTGGGGGTACAGACATCTCACTGTGGTGGAGGAAATGCCAGGTCATGGAAGTGGCCTTAAAACAAGTGGATGGTGTCTGACATATTGTGGCCTGCATTGATAGTTTCTCCAGTTGCAGCCTGGTGAATTCTGTGCCAGGTTTTGTTATCTGTTAAGCTGAAGATCGGATATTGTTGAAATAGTAGCTGCTCTTGGATATATATATGAATAAATAGTATCAATCTTGATGCACTGAAACATACAGTGAGGTTGTCTGAGTTTGACTGTCCTTTTTTCCATTCTTTTTTTCCATTGCCTGTGTCCTGTGTGCCCACCGTTTTGGATTCATATTCGAAACTCTTAGCCATGCAGGCATTTTTCAAACTAACTAAAAAAAAAAATAAATGAAATTTACAGCTGACTCATATACAGGTTTAGCTGGCCTCTTGTGAGGTTGCATTTCATTGGAGGTTTTTGGGGTGCCCTATCATGAAAAACATCATGAAATGAAGAATCTTCTTAAGAACACAATGCTCCACCTGGTACAGGAATCAAACCAATGATCTTATGGTTGTGAATCCAACACCCTCGCTACTGAGTCACGTGCATTCATGCACTCAGTGTATTAGATAGCTTATGATGAGAGAAGTAGCCAACAGAGCTTCTATGTAATTATTGCTCCAGCTGGCCATTTAGAATCAGAATCTGCCTCCACTAACTCCTTCCTTGCTGTTTCTTTTATTAGTTTGGGGTGGGGGTGAGTTGACACAAATATAAGAATACTGAAATTCACACTTGACAGAAAGTTGACTTATTCCTTCATAGCAATAAAATAATACCATGCTGATTACTTATAAAGTGTAGCAATAACATATTTCAAATGTAAAACTGCCTGTGTAGTTAGCAACTGTAATAGTTTGGTAGTTCGAAAGCTTAAGTTTGAATCATGCTTGAAAAATGTCTCTGAAAGTAAAGTTTGAGAGATTAACATCTTGTCATGTTAGGTACAGAGATCAGTTACAATATTACTACATTGCTCTCATATCTATTGAAAGACTTAGCTAAAATAAATATAAGGTAGCTGTAAACCTTTTTTCCAAATCATTAGCTTGCTCAACCAAATCTGTTTGGTATCAAAACCTAGCTCTTTTTGTTTTCATTATCCCGACCAAGGCATAAGAATTAAATAATTAATATATGAAAGCATTCTGAGTAATTGAAGTCATTATTCTGCTCACAGTTCTAATGCAGCATATATATTATGAATGTGCTTTAATAACTATTAATTCTTTCCTTGGAACATTCAAATGAACACTCCCATTTTAAAAGGAATCCTGTATTGAATCATTCTTTGGGGAAAAAAAAAACAGATTTCTAATATAGGCACAAGGACAGCAGTTTGAGGGAAAGGTAAAGTAGATTAAATTCACCCAGTACTTGACTGGTACTTTATTTCATCATTCCCAGAACAATGAAAGACAAAGGTGACCTCACTAAACAACAACATCAATGATTTCTAACATTAGAGCCAGATCTCCTTGAAATAACAAAATAACGAAGGACACATCAGATAATGTTCTTTAAGACACTACTAAAATGATGAGATGTACTTTAATTTTTATAAACAGACACAAATGAAATCTACCACATCATAGAAAGGAAATACATTTTTAGCTGTGAATTTCATGTTTAGCATTCTCTCTCTCACTCACACTCTCTCTTCATTCTATCTCTCTCATTCTCTCTCTTCACATCTCTCTCATTCTCTTACTTCATCTCTCTCTCTCTCATTCTCTCTTTATCTCTTTGTCTAGGCGATTGGGTCAGGTCAGAGCAGATTTGATTGGATCATATTGTCTAATCCAGTCTGTTCTGATCCAGTCCAATGTGCTCTTATCTGACCCAGTCTAGTCCAGAGGAATCCAATCCAGTCTGATCCTGATCTGATCTGGACCATTTTGATCCAGTCTGAGCTGATTTGATCTAGCCTAACCCAGTCTTATCCTAATCCGATACAGTCAGGTTTGATCTGGTCTGAACCAATCCAGTCTGATCTGGTTTAGTCTGGTCCAATCAAGCCTGATCCAATTTGGTCTGATCTGGTCTGATCCAGTTTGAACCAGCCTGATTCAACCCAGTCTGGTGTGATCTGATCTGATCAGATCCATTCTGATCCAATTCCATTTGATCTGATCAGGTTTGACCCAATCTGACCTGGGGCAATCCAATCCAGCCTGATCTTAATCCAATCTGATCTGGACCATTTTGATCCAGTTCAAACTAATCCAATCTAGTCTGAAGCAATCCAATATGTCTAATCCTGATCCTATCTGACCCAGTCATGGCTGATCTGATCCAGTCTTGTCTGTTCCTATCCTATTTAGCCTTATCCAGATCCGATCTGATGCAGTCGGGTCAGATCCAGTCTGATCTAATCTGGTCTGATCCAGTCAGATCAGATTTGGTCTGATCTGATCAGGTTTGAACTAATCCAGTCTGATCCGGTCCAGTTCGACCCATTCCAATCCAATCTGCTTTGTTCAAACCTGGAGAATGATGAACTCTGCCAGGTTTAACATGCCCAAGACATACTGTTTGTCAGAACAGCACCCTCCCAACTCTATCAGGTGTTATGAACCCTGTCTTTACCTTTTTAAAACTGAAATATGATACATTTCTTTTGTTGACCTGAGTTCTCACATATATATATATAACAAAGGTGGAGAGTTTATTGAATTGACCTTGCTATATGACTGGTAGCAATCAGAGGTATTTTAAGGCACAGGACAAAATGCCTTGTGGTATTTGCTTTTGTCTTTCAAGTTCAAATCATGCCAATGTTAACTTTGCCTTTAATCTCTCTCAGGGTCAATAAAATAAAGTACCAATCTAGGGTTCATATTAAAATGCTTACTACTCATATCCAAATTATCTTGTACCCACATTAAAAAGTGTATTGCTCATCTTGCTCCCATATCAAAATTGCTTCATATACCATTCTCATGTTCCTTCTTTTTCTTTGATTAGTTTCAGTTCAAAACTTTAACAACTCTGCCAATTTGCTGCCTGAAAGACAGTTAAACATTTTATCATATTCCCAATGTATTGTAATGTCTATTCTATCATAGTTAGAATAGACATTACAATACAGCACGAGGAAACAATAGTACCACTGATGATGTCACAGGTGTGTGATGAAATAACTTTGATAGACTATTTAACCATTAGTCAATCAATGATAAACATTGATTGACAGCTAGATTAATTATAGGGATATAAAATATACAGAAGCAAAAACCAATCCAACAAACTGTGAATGTGTTTTATTATTATTTCTGGCAATATTATAACAATCATTCTTCCACGTTAGCATGGGTTAGATGGGTTGTCCTGTTGTGGGCAGTGTCTGGTCAGCTGACTTTGTCTTGCTCATACGGGAACTGATTTTGGCTTGATTTCTACAGCTGGATGCCCTTCCTAACACCAACCTCATTTACAGTGAGTGCTGGGTGCTTTTTTCCATGGCGCCTACACGTCCACTTCACAGTGTGGGCTGGGTGCTTTTTTGCCGTGGCGCCTACACGACCACTTTGCATTTGAATGATATGAACCCCAGTCCCTATCATCTCATTTCTACAGCTGAGTAAACTGGAGCAATGTGAAATAAAGTGTCTTGCTCAAGGAAACAACACATCACCTGGTCCGAGAATTGAACTCACAACCATTCGATTGCAAAGCCATGCGTCTTTATATATATATAATCATTTTCGTCATCAACGTTTTAATGTCCATTTTCCCTGCTAGCAAGGGTTGGTCGGGTCTACATATACCAAGTCATTACTGAAGCAGTGGCTACTGATCTCCCAGATAAACACACACACACACATATATACATAACAAGTTTATACGATATATAAAAAAAATATTAGTATTTTGAACATATATACAGAGCAATTAATTTGTAAGTAAATATACTTACTTCAAGATGGTAACAAAGCTTACAATGCCTTAGACAGTTTTTTTTTTTATGAAACCCATTGAAAAAACACAAACCATTGATCTTAGTAATTAGTATCAATCACCAATTATCGAGATCTGTCTAAGGCACCGTAGTCTTTGTTACCATCTTAAAGTAAGAATATTTCCTTGTAAATTAATTGTTGTGTTTATATGTACAACACATTTGTAGTTTCTCAATGGATATCTACCAATTTTATATATTATTTAAATGTGTTGTAAAATTGATGTTTTCAACTAATGTTCATGGAGTTTTTTATTGAGAAACATAATAGATATATATTTTATATATATTGATTCAATCAAAATATAGTAAATATATATATATAGTAAATATATATATATATATGTATATGTATATATAAATATATCATCAACGTCATCATCACCATCATTTAACATCTATTTTCCATGCTAGCATGGGTTAGACGGTTTGTCCCATTTGAGACAAATCAGGTCATGTGACTATCTGTTGCTCATACAAAACTGTTTCTGGCTTGCTTTCTAATGCCCTTCCTAATGCCAATTATATTTACAGTGTGGACTGGGTGCTTTTTGTTTTGGCACCATATGTAGCTAGCAGGGAAAACGCATGTTAAAACAACAATATATATATGTATTATCAAAACACCCCCCCGTCCCACCACCTCCACCCCATCCACACCGCCCCTTTCAATGTACAGTTATGTTGGTCCCACAACATCCAGGCCGAAACAAATGAGATCGTGTAGGTGTCACGACAAAAAAAACACACAGTCCACGCTGTAAATGTGGCCGTGTAGGCAACACGGTAAAAACCTCCCAGCCCAACACTGTAAATGTGGTTGGTGTTAGGAAGGGCATCCAGCTGTAGAAAACCCGCCAGACAGTCCACGCTGTAATGTGGCCGTGTAGGCAACATGGTAAAAACCTCCCAGCCCCACACTGTAAATGTGGTTGGTGTTAGGAAGGGCATCCAACTGTAGAAAACCCGCCAGACAGTCCTATGCGAGCAAGACAACCACTCTTGCCTCAAGTGGGAAAACCCCCGTCCAAACCCATGCAAGCGTGGAACACGGACGCTAAACCTGATGATGATGATGATGATGATGATGATACACACACACACATACGAGTGGATTGGTTGTTGGTTGGCTGGTTGTTTGGTTGGTTGCATGGTTGGCTAGTTGACTAGTTTATCGGTTGGCTGGATGGCTGGATGGTTGTTCAGATGATTGGATGGCCAGTCGGTGCACTGGTTGACTGGATGGTTGGGTCGGTTGAATGGTTGGCTAGTTGGTTGGTTTGTCCGTTGGCTTGTTGGTTAGGTGGTTGGATGGTTGGGCTGGTTGGATGGTTGAGCCGGCTGGTTCGTGGGTGGGTAAGCTAGGTAAGCAGGTGAAGTAAGTTGGTTACATAAGATTGCTACCATAATTACAGGTGTGAGTCAGTCAAATACAATGTGTGATTTTAAAAGTGTAGGAGGATTCATCTGTTGGGTTTCTACTACTACTACTACTACTACTACTACTACTACTACTACTACTACTACTACTACTACTACTACTACCACTACTACTACTACTACTACTACTACTATAGCTACTACTACTACTACTACTACTACTACTACTACTACTACTACTACTACAACTACTACTACTACTACTACTACTACTACTACTACTACTACTACTACTACTACTACCACCACTACTACTACTACTACTACTACTACTACTACTATAACTACTACTACTACTACTACTACTACTACTACTACTACTACTACTACTACTACTACTACTACTACTACTACTACTACTACTATTAGCAACAGTAATCAAGTACTTTGGGGACATAGTCCAAAACGTCGAAATTAACACCATTTCACTTTTTCACAGTGGTAACTCAATAGTTATCATATCCTATGTATATATATATATATATATATATATATATATATATATACATATGTGTGTGTGTGTATATATATATATATATATATATAATAAATAATGAAATTATTGTGTAAAGTGCTCAGGTGCACTACAACTCGTTAAAGGTGCATGTATAGTACATAGAATAATATACAAATGTCAGGGAAGTGAATAGTGTATGAGTCATGATATACATGTGTGTATGTGTATGGAGGGGGAACATTGGGTGTAGTGTTGGCGAATCTCGGGAAGCATAGAGGTTTTAAAGGATGCAGTGTACTCAGGGTTGTTGTTGGCAAGATGGTTAACAATTTTGTGGGTGTTTACCAAGTCAGTTGCCAGGCGTCGGAGCTTCAATGTATTCATGCCCAGGAAAGCAAGGCGTTCAGAGTATGGTAGATGCCTGATGGAGGGTATTCGCTTGGTTGCACGTCTCTGAACAGTTTCCAGGCGGTCAATGTTCTGAGCAAGATAGGGGTTCCAGACTGGTGATGCAAATTCTAAGTGTGGCCGCACCATAGCCATGTACAGCCTTAAATAGATAGCTGGAGAGCGGCTGACAAAGGTCTTGCTGAGTGATGCTAAGACACCCTCAGCCCTCTTGACAATTTTAGAGACGTGCTTCGTCCAACGCAAATCGCTGCTGACCGTAATTCCCAGGTCACGTTCACAAGAAGACTTCTTGATATTAGTGCTGTGGAGGGAGTATGTGGAGGCTGGGTTTTTACTCCCAAAATGCATGGTGGTGCACTTGTCCACAGCTAGCTTGAGTTGCCAGTCTGAGATCCATTGTTGCATTGTGTCCAGGTCAGACTGCAAGCAAGATCTATAGTGTTCAGGATCTGTCCTTTTTATCTCAAGGTGCAGCTTGATGTCATCTGCGTACTTTAGTACTGTGGCATTCTTTAAGTTGGCATCTATGTCATTAATATATGCCACAGACAAAAGGGGGCCAAGAACAGATCCCTGTGGTACACCAGATGACATCTCATATGGTGAGGAATGCTGTCCCAGAACCATGACTACCTATCTTCGACTGAGAATGAAGGACTTCAACCAGTTAAAAAGATCATCCTTCACACACATTGCAGAGAGTTGTGTCTGTGAACGTGATGAGTTTGTGTGTGTGTATGTTCAGAGTTGCTCAATTCTTTGGGAACATGTCTTTTAATAGCACTAACGCTTTTCTAACTTGTTCTGATTATCATTTCCTTTTAGAGAAATCATCTTTACCTTAAAGGCAGAACATAGGGACTTAAAGGTTGTTTGCTTTCTGAAAATTTACAAAGAGCTGGAAGCCATTGGCAAGGATTCTACAGCAGTGCCCCAATTTAAATCACCTGCTAAGGGTTCTAATTCCATCAGAACACCCAAATTTGTACGAAAGGTGCTGAAAATTATAAATCAGCAGCGTTGCTAAGGAGCTCATGGTTTCAAGGTACACTAGCGGAAGAAATATACATGACAACCTTCGATACAAGCCATATGTAATGTGGAGAGGTTAATTCATGTCTGAAAAAAAAAAAAAACTAAACAAAAAAACAAATTGATCCTCGCAAAACACTTTTTGAGAAAGTTGTAACATCAAGAGCCTGGAATACTTTGGATTTTCTCTGATGAGAAAAACTTTGATCAGGACCAAAAGCTCAACCAAAGAAATAACAGATGGTTATGCAGAGACAAAAAACAAAATAAGACAAAAAAACTTCTGACGGTCATGCACAGAAAGGTTCCGACACTGTGATGGTTATGAGAGTCATGAGCAACGAGTGAGTTGTTATGACACCTCACCTCTTTCGTCAAGGCTTAAGGGCCAATGCTGCTGACAATAAGAAGATGTTGGAGAGGGTTGTGATGCCTTGGATAGAGAGTGGGAGCAAAGGAAAACAGTACACCAACCAACAAGACACTGTGCCGTCCCAGAAGGCCAAGATGACCCAAGAATGATGAGCTACAATCTCCAAGATCACTTTACCGAAAACATATGACTTCCTTGCTATCAAGATCTGAACCCGTTGAACTACTACACATGGGGCGAATTAAAAAAAACATGAGGGAAATCAATAAACATTCAACAAATCAAATAGTGGTCGATACAAACGGAACACATTTCCGATTTTCAATATCACCAGTATGATCACCTTCAGGGTGAACTGGGTGCATTTTTGTCGTGGTATCAGCACTACCATCACACGGGGTACCCTTTGTTGTTGCACCAGCACGGATAGATAGATAGACACATAAATAGCTAAAAATAGCTACTCTATACAACTGGCCATTTTGTGAACACTGTAGGTGAGAGAGATATGCAGAGGAAGATATTAAATTTCCATTTCCCAGTCAAATCTAGAACAAAGTAGTTGTCATATGACACACACACACACACACACACACACACACACACACACACACACACACACACACACACACACACACACACACACACATATGTATATATATATAGAAAGAGAGAGAGACACAGATAGATACAAAAATATAAACAAAACAACCAAGACTGTCAAGTATACACTTAATTGACCGACAAATGTTTCGCCTCGTCAGAGTGTGTAAAAAATTAAATTAGATTAACGAGATATTATCATCCGTTGTGCATATTCGTGCAGTACTAGCCAGCGTAAATATGTCAGTGACCTAGCTACAACCACAAGTTAAAGGGAGATAACTAGAAAATCTATTTAAGGGGCAGTAACTCTATTTGTTTAATCCATATTTTTGTACATATGCTCCGCTCTGCGAAAAGCATAACCACACAGTGATTGGATCGTACCATCGGTTTAACTTTGGATGCTCTACACCCTTCACACACGTGGATTATCAACTCCCATTGAGTTTAAACTTTACTTTGCCAAACATATAGTTGTTTTCTCAACTTATAGTTGGTGTTATTAAGTTAGACATGGCCTGGGTCAATACTGGGCGAAACCTATCAGTTATCGAAGTTATATATATATATATATATATATATATATATATATTCTCCCGCCATCACGTAAAATTATATATATATATTCTCCCGTCACCACGTAAAATTTGTAAATCGGTGGCTAGTCAAGGGACAGAATTGTATCGGATTCCAGTTGCTAATCGCTTTACCGTGTCGGTTGTCACAAACAGTCATGACCGGCATGAGCTGGGGTTTGGATTCTGTCGATCGATTGGTTATTGATTAGGCGATACCCGCTGATGAAGCGGCATAAGCCGATTAGGCATTGTTGCATAATATATGTAGACGGAGGGTGCAGTGCACATTAAGTGCGGCGGATACTCGAGTCTACTCTCTCATAAATATTGGGTAGACAACAATCTAATGAAACCTTTAATATATTATGAGAGAGTAGACTGTATTTAAAATTAAATATAAATATATAACTTTTTATATAAGGGATTCGATTGAGGCACTATATAATGTCTATTAGAGCAAGGAATTTAATTATTATAATGAGCTAGTTACGTCCCCTTACGCATTAGCTCCCCTTAATTCCATATCCACTTCCGGATATTAAACCGTTGAAAATTCTCGCAGTTAAATAACTCTAATCCATAAATATGGATTAAATAACACTAAGTTACAATCCATTACTATAACAAACATTCAATACACATATATCTTAACTTATGTAATGGATGTGAAATCTGTAACTTTCATATTCTACACACATACAAATTTGAACTATACAGAAAATATCCTCGCATTGCATCCACCATAATACACTAACATATTCGCTTGAAGTGCTTGTATTTTATGTAATACCCTGCCATATAGTACTCATATATGCATGATACATTTGCTTGTTCCATTCCTTTATATATGACTAACGCATGTACTATCTCTCTAATTTAATTATTACACTATTCTCTTGTATTATCTGTATTATCTGACGCATGTATTCCACCCTATGCTTTTAATTTTAATTTTAATTTTAATTTTAATCTTAATTTGAATTATTGTACAATTCTCGTATAATATAATATATGTCGCATCCATTCCACACTGTAAACATGAAACTGTTGTCCACAACATCAATATATATGTATCTGTATGATTCTTCAGTTGAATATGAGGTTTATTATATGTACAAACATTGATAATGCTCCGAGGATCCCAGGCCTAAGTTTGGAAGAAACAATTGTCAGCGATTAAATGTTTTAAACATAACTTTGATACTTGTGTATTCTCTCTCTCTCTCTATATATATTCATATATTCATACGTATTCATACGTATGTATATACATATACATATATACATACATATGTATATACATATACATATATACATACATATATGTATATACAAATAATAAAAAAGTAAACGACTATAATTGTCATTTATATTAAATAAATTATGATAGTTGAGCATAAGTATAGGTAACTTATAGCTAATATTAAATCTCGAGAAGGTACAAAAATGTATATCTAGGCTAAAAAAAAAAAGAATTCTAAAGACTATAATCAACAGCAGTAGCCAAACGTAAAACCCCGGTTAAGAGTCCTAATAGCATCAGAACTCCCAGAATTGTACGAAAGGTACCAAAAATTATCGATAAGAGCCCGAGAAAGTCAATTAGCAGCATTGCTAAGGTGCTCATGGTTTCAAGACACACTATCGGAAGAATTGTGCATGGGCTTTCGATACACGTCACGTGATGCGGAGAGGCTAATTCATGTCTGCAAGAGAAAAGATAACCATTTAATTTTTGTCAGCTGAATTAACTGAAGCAAAGTGAAATAAAGTGTCTTCCATAAGGAGAAAACGTGTCGCTGGGAATCGAACTCAAAACCACACGATCGTGAGCCGCTAAACCACTAAACCACGCATCAACACTGGGCGTTTTACAGAACACATGCATACATCAGTTGAGTTCATCAATATAGCTTTAGATCGAAGGTTCTGAAAGTGGGTGCTACCAACTCCCGGGGGCGTTGAGAAGGTCCAGTGGGGTGTTGGGGCCCAAGGGACCAGTGTGGTGGGGTGGGGGAAGTAGAGATGATATCTTCTTGGTTGTCCATCGTAAACGATGATGACATCTTCTTGATCGCCGCAGGGCTTTGGGAGTGCACGCTAAAGAAGAAACCTGTGCGGGAAAGGTTTATAGTGGGAGGGCCAGTGCACAGTGACGGCCCCACTCACTCGGCAGAAGCCAGAATCCGGTGGTACCGAGGACCGTCACGACCAGGGACTTCCTTGGCAGCAGTGGATGGCCACGACGTCTGTAGTGCCTTGCCGTACTCTAGCGTTCCACACCGATTGCTGTCGCCGCCTTCGTGACTGTTGGGACGATGTTGTCCTCCTCCACTCACTCCGCCGGATCCAGTCTTCGCATGCAGGGGCTAGCATCCCCTATCTAACTCACCGAGGGGTTTCAGACCCGTCCGGCTACCGTCAACCTGGTTCGGCCCGACAGCCAAGGCGGTTTACCAGGGTGTGGCCGCTGTCGCATGCTACAGCTTCTTGGGGCCACGGGTGAGAGCTGAGTGTCAGGTGGGACCCAATGCAGGACGAGCTGTCCTGAAAAGGACATGGCTATCCCCCCTTACAGAGGTACATGCCCCTCCCTGATACCCCAGGCATATACACACGTATATACATACACATACATATGTACATGTGTATATACATATTTATATATTTTTGGATGGCCGTTGACTCTTATCAGTCCAACCGCCCTTTGTCAGGTTTTGTTTTTTGTCCGGCAGGGTGTCCCAAATCACCCTCCTCACCAAGTAAACTTGGTGGGGTTGCCAGTTTAGTCGCCCACAACCCCACTATGCGACAGGTTGTACTGGTTTACATGTTACCAGTAGCACTCAAGAGTGACCTGACATAAAGAGATGATATAATAGTATATTAAATATCAAATAGTACATATTATATTGGATTGGCAGTATCGGTAGAGGGTCGGACGCCATGCTTTGCAGCATAGAGTTACGGCCTTTTATGATCTGAGTTCAAATCCCGCCGAGGTTAACTTTGCCTTTCATCCTTACGGGGTCGATAAAATAAAGTACCAGTAATACACTAGGATAATTGCTGGCCTTGTGCCAAAAGTAGAAACAATTATATATAAATATAGTAAAATAAAAAAATGTAATATTTATTTATACATTGTATATATCATATTATCTATTATATATAAATTAATGATTTTATTTATTATATATTATTTACAATTTACGTGTAGGCAGGTTTCTCTGGAAATAGGGTTGGGGGCGCTGATGGTATTACGTGGCCGTGAGGGAGGCGGTGGCGCCAAAAGTTTGAGAACCTCTGCTTTTGATGCTGACGCGTGACATGTAAGAAAATTGATGAGTTAAAATGCACAATAAACATATCTAACGTAGCAGACAAAAGAAGGAAGATAAATAAAACCTTCCTTCTCATTTAAATCGTCTTGACTTTGTTATCAGCAATGTACAGCTTGTCAAAAAAAATCATGATTGCATAGATGCATCGTCCACGCCATACACACATTTCACATATACACACAAATATATACACTTACGCACACATGCACATACACACACGCGCATATATATATATATATATATATATATATATATATATATATATATATATATATATATATATATATATATATATATATATATATATGTATATATATATATATATATAAAGAAAAAGAGATGAAATCGAAAATGCAACTGGAGTCTTATTTTTTAAAAAAATATATATATTTATTTGGTTCCTTTACCGGATTCGCAGTTCTTCTGCTTTTCAAAAGGTGAGTTGAGATGGCGGGTCTGTGGTTTTTCTCACATCTGATGTGAGAAAAACCACAGACCCTCCATCTCAACTCACCTTTTGAAAAGCAGAAGAACTGCGAAACCGGTAAAGGAACCAAATAAATATATATATTTAAAAAAAAAATAAGACTCCAGTTGCATTTTCGATTTCATCTCTTTTTCTTTATACTTTCACTCGTGTAGGACACCTCGGTTATTTTTCATTTTGTAAAAAAAAAAAAAACCTCACTTTCTAATATATATATATATATATATATATATATATATATATATATATATATATATACATTGATTTAGGTTTGTTGGTTCACCACTGGATAGAACTGGTCATTCCGTATGGTCAACCTCGATGTAATATTAGAGAGAGCACTCGGCGTAATGCAACTCACCCCTCTTCGTTTGTGTTGTTGGTGGTGCGAGTACGGAGTTAATTATTATAAAATAACAGGAGGTTGGACTGGTGTAATTCCTTAAAGGTTTATTATACTATGAACATTTCAATGACCGGGTTCAGTATGAATCCGGTGACATCATCAGGTATTCGAAAACTAACAAAGGAATATAATCCATGAGGCTGAAAAGACAGACAAGAAGGCAGCCACACATTTTCCAGTTTCTAGTTCGGTCGGCCGCCTTCAATTATAATATATATATATATATGGTTGATAGATTCTTAACAGCCGTCTCAGTTTGTATGGCCTTTATAACATATGTTTATTGCTCTGGTCTCTTTTGGTCCACGGAGCGCTTGCAACACAAATCGGAAATTGGGTTTTGCTTATTTCTACCCGCCGAAATACGATTCTCGCTGAATTTATATTTGTATTAATCTCCCGAGTCTAACTATTAACCAGTTTTTTTTTTTAGATAATTCTATTGACTGATTAATTGCTTAAGTTTATTTTAAAAAACTACCCGGTCGAGAGCTTAATTCGATTTGTGCTGTTTTAGCAATTTTTGCATCGATTACCCATACTGAATTCATTTGCCAAAATTTGGGGTTTTCTCCCCTGTAGAGTTACACATGTGATTTCAAAACACTGTGAGATTCAAAACGCTGGTGTAGAACAAAATACCTGTTGAGAAAGTGATATCCTTGTTCGATCATTATACCAAAGGTTTATTTTTTTAAAGCAGACAGTATTTTTGATTTAGGTGTCGCAGAAACCCTCTACTGGATTATACCATCATTTCCAAGGGGTCCGGGTAAATTTTCTTTCATATTTTGTTTGACCCGTTTAACCTGGTTCGGTTTTTTTTTTGGCTTAGGTGGTTGATAGCTTCTTAACAGCCGTCTCAGTTTGTATGTCCTTTATAACATATGTTTATTGCTCTGGTCTCTTTTGGTCCATGGAGCGCTTGCCACACATCGGAAATTGAGTTTTGCTTATTTCTACCCGCCGAAATACGACTCTCGCTGAATTTATATATATATATATATATATATATATATATATATATATATATATATATATATATATAATAGAGGTGTAATACACGAGTTATGATATATTGGAAAAAGGAAAAGAAAATGCTGACAAATTGTTCCCAGTGAAAAATAGTTTAATTAGGAATAAGTAAAAATTAGTAATAGTATTGGTTAGTATTCAGTTTTGGTTTTAAGTTTTACCGGTTGCGCATTTCTAATGCTTTTCAAAAATAATTTTGAGATAGAGCGCCCGTGATTAGTTTTGGAAATTCTACCTGTTTTATGTAAAAAAAGTGGTTCCAGATGTATGAAAAAATTCTTGTGGTCAAAACAATTTTGATTGGTCGGTAGAGGTCATGTGAATGTTAAAAATTGATTTTGCGCCAAATGTAGGTTTGTCTCGGCTGATTGAGAAGTCACTGAAAAATAAGTCTTTCAAGACAAATATGTGTGTGTGTGTGTGTAGTAGTAGTAAAGAGGTTCGTTGTTGTGATAATGGTCAGCAGGGATGTGTGTGCGAACCGCAGCCTGTTGACAGTTCAAATGCCTATTAAGACAAGTGTGTGTGTGTGTGTGTGTGTGTGTGTGTGTGTGTGTGTGTGTGTGTGTGCGTGTGTGTGTGTGTGTGTGTGTGTGTGTGTGTGTGTGTGTGTGTGTAGCAGAGTAATTCGTGGTAGAGGGATGGTCAGTAGGAATGTGTCTGTACGTGTATGCAGGATATTTTAACATGTTAAAAGATATTTTTCAGCTCTTGTCTTATACGGAGAAGTGTGTGTGTGTGTGTGTGTGTGTGTGTGTGTGTGTGTGTGTATATGTCTCTTTGTATGTTAATGTGCGCGTGTGTATGTGTGTGTGTATATGTGTGTGTGTGTATATATATATGTGTGTGTGTGTGTGTGTGTGAATGTGTGTGTGTGAGAATGTGTGTGTATGGGTGGACCAGTATTTTTGTGATACTGGTAAAAATGGTGTACATTATTCGATATTTTCAGTAAAAACGATTCTCTCAATAGAACATCAAAAACCTTAATAATAAAAGGTGTGAAATGATATATAGTATTGGCATAATACCAAGGTGTATGTGAGTGTCCAGATTGTACGTACTGCAAGGGGAATCCATTAGGCTTTGCCGTATTGGAATACTTGTGTACAAATATGTATGTGCCCATCAGTGTGCAATGCATGTGTGCGTATATATATGTGTGTGTGTCGGCACGTTTATATCTATAGACATCAAAAGGTATGCAAATTTGTGTGTATTTGTGTTGCACCATAGAACATGTGTGTTTAGGTATGTCATTGTGTTTATATGTGGATAGAGATGTATGCTGATGTAGGTATGTATGTTGACGTGTGTATGTTGTGGGTTCGTCTTAGGGAGAAGTGTTTAGACGGGCTCCGTATTTGTTAATAAAGTGAGATTTCTTGCTGATGCGCTGGGTGTGGGTGGCATTATCTTTAAATTTGTAGAGGGGAAAGATTCTGAAGTTGGGATGATTTTGGGCGGCACAGGTATCAATGTGTTCACTCAGTGGTATTTTCCTGTATTCCCGTATTTTAATTTGGGATCTATGGACAGTCATGCGTTGGCGGAGGCTGTTTTGGGTCTGGCCTATGTATTGTTCTCGACAATGATTTCAAATTAAGACCTATAATAGCAAGCCCCGCTTGCGAAACCCACCGCCTTAGCAACTTCATTGATACCCTTCTCAAGCCTCTTCTCAAACACATCAAAAGCTATATAAGGGACGACCTAGATATGTTCAATCACCTCCCTAATATGCCCCTTTCTGAACAAACCCTACTAGTGACGTTCGATGTAGTCAACCTATACTCCAACATCCACCACAACCTAGGAATAGAAGCTATCCAATTCTGGCTGGATAATTACCACAATGAACTCCCACAACGCATCAAAAAAGAATTCATGATAAGGGACTCAAATTTATCTTGGAGAACAATTACTTCGTTTTCAATAACAAACCCTACAGGCAGAAATCTGGGACCGCTATGGGAACGAAAACAGCCCCCACTTATGCCAACCTAGTCATGGGATACCTGGAAATCACCCTATACACTAAAGTACTAAACACATTTGTAAACACTCTCCACTTACACATACAAAGGAACTGGAAGCGATATCTAGATGACTGCTTCATTCTTTAGCACGAAAACATTGAGAAACTTAAAGAATTTCACACCCTTATAAATGGGCTCAACACGAATATTAACTTCACGATGGAATACAGCCATCAACAACTCCCCTTCCTCGACATCCTCATTAAGATCCATAACAAAAAATAGAAACAGACATATACTACAAGCCCACAGACTCCAAGCAATATCTTCCTTTCAACTCTTGCCACCCTAGACACGTTAAAATTAATATTCCCTACAACTTAGCCAAGAGAATCTGTACTATAGTCTCCAATAAAAACACCTGCCACTTACGGCTACAAGAACTAAAGGACACACTCATAGGCAGGGACTACCCTGCATCACTAATTGACAATGGAATCCAACGTGTCCTAAAACTCAGTACCCAGGACCTTGGACACCCTAAAGTAAATCAACCGAAACTAAAAGCTCTTCCATACATCTCCGCACACAAGCCCCTCAACAATGAGGCCTTTGACACCATCCTCCAGAACATCCCTGTGTTGAAAAAGGACCATAGAATGAACCAAATCCTACGAACACACGATATCATAAAGAGCAAAAGACAATCTAAGTCAATGAAAAACATCCTAACACATGCCAAAGTACTGCCAACCACAACAACGAAACCCACAGTAAACAAAATGCGATAGACCCAACTGTGGCATATGCATCAACCTAATAGAGGGTTCGGAATTCTATTTCAAAGAAGGACAACGATTTATAGTAAAATACAATTTCACATGCGCATCAGAAAATCTAATAGATGTATTAACTTGCTCAGGTTGTCGAGAACAATACATGGGCCAGACCAAAAACAGCCTCCGCCAACGCATGACTGTCCATAGATCCCAAATTAAAATACGGGAATACAGGAAAATACCACTGAGTGAACACATTGATACCTGTGCCGCCCCAAATCATCCCAACTTCAGAATCTTTCCCCTCTACAAATTTAAAGATAATGCCACCCACACCCAGCACATCAGCAAGGAATCTCACTTTATTAACAAATACGGAGCCCGTCTAAACACTTCTCCCTAAGACGAACCCACAACGTACACACGTCAACATACATACCTACATCAGCATACATCTCTATCCACATATAAACACAATGACATACCTAAACACACATGTTCTATGGTGCAACACAAATATACACAAATTTGCATACCTTTTGATGTCTATAGATATAAACGTGCCGACACACACACACATACATATACGCACACATGCATTGCACACTGATGGGCACATACATATTTATACACAAGTATTCCAATACGGCAAGACCTAATGGATTCCCCTTGCAGTACGTACAATCTGGACACTCACACACACCTTGGTATTATGCCAATACTATATATCATTTCACACCTTTTATTATTAAGGTTTTTGATGTTCTATTGAGAGAATCGTTTTTACTGAAAATATCGAATAATTTACACCATTTTTACCAGTATCACAAAAATACCGGTCCACCCCCACACACACATTCTCACACACACACACACACACACACACACACACACACACACACACACACACACACACACACACACACACACACACACACACACACACACACACACACACACACACACACACACACACACACACATATATACACACACACATACACACGCGTACATTAACATACAAAGAGACATATACACACACACACACACACACACACACTTCTCCGCATAAGACAAGAGCTGAAAAATATCTTTTAACATGTTAAAATATCCTCCACACACGTACAGACACATTCCTACTGACCATCCCTCTACCACGAATTACTCTGCTACACACACACACACACACACACACACACACACACACACACACACACACACACACACACACACACACACACACGCACACACACACAAACACACTTGTCTTAATAGGCATTTGAACTGTCAACAGGCTGCGGTTCGCACACACATCCCTGCTGACCATTATCACAACAACGAACCTCTTTACTACTACTACTACTACTACTACTACTACTACTACACACACACACACATATTTGTCTTGAAAGACTTATTTTTCAGTGACTTCTCAATCAGCCGAGACAAACCTACATTTGGCGCAAAATCAATTTTTAACATTCACATGACCTCTACCGACCAATCAAAATTGTTTTGACCACAAGAATTTTTTCATACATCTGGAGCCACTTTTTTTTATATAAAACAGGTAGAATTTTCAAAACTAATCAGATTAGAGCAAACATCACGGGCGCTCTATCTCAAAATTATTTTTGAAAAGCATTAGAAATGCGCAACCGGTAAAACTTAAAACCAAAACTGAATACTAACCAATACTATTACTAATTTTTACTTATTCCTAATTAAACTATTTTTCACTGGGAACAATTTGTCAGCATTTTCTTTTCCTTTTTCCAATATATATATATATATATTTATAAATATATTGTTATACTTGGGGAGGGTCATATTTGTGTAATATTGCCAGAATTAATAACAGAACACACTCACTGTTTGGTTCGTGATCTCGTATATTCATAAATATCTCAGTATGTAATTTTTTAAAATCTACATACACATACGCACAGTGCGTTTCCTATTTCAGTTATGGTGCTACAATAAGACGTTCGCTTTCCAGTCCCATGGTCCTGGGTTCTAACCCTACATTTATCCCTATAAATAGTTATTTCTCCAAAGTTACTTATACATTTAACCCACTATTTTTATTTGTACATATATGCTGAACATTTATGTATTTATATTCTAGAAAAAATACAGTATTTAAATATTATTTTTATCCTTAATCACTTTCCATGTGTCAGTAACCAACATCAACTATTTGGTTTCCCCTTAGGCGCTGAGCTAGCCAGCTGCAGGTGTAAGCCTCGCGAGTTGGAATGGCTCTTCCAGCGCCATCCTCCAGGGAAACGCCTTCTCCATCCTGTCCGCCGGGAGGCCAGCACGTGGGACCCCATTTGGTCACCATACGGATTAATAGGCAAAGTTATAATCTATTGTAATTAAATGTTTGTGAATAAAAAAAAACAACAAAAAAACCCAATTAATTTATCAAAAGGCAAATTTCCCAGTTTGTATCATTGTTCATATATCCAGTAATCTTGGTATATATGGCATAAACATCTCATCTGTGCCTCACATATATATATATAAATTAATAAAAACAATGAAATAAAAACAAAGAACATGTTCTTTATATTAAAAAAATCATCATTTTACGATAGTTTCTAGGATGTATATGTGTGTGTTGGTATGTATATCATATAGATCTATGTAAAAATATTACAAATTATCAGAGGAAATATACATACCTTCACATATACATGCTGTTTTCAGAAATGATGAGATTTTTTTATTGAAAAAAACCCAACAAAGATTTAATATAAAAGGTCTGTTTGGGAACAGGTTTTGAATTGACCAATAGAAAAGTAGTAAGAGGTCAAGTTGATAGAATAGTGGTAGTAGAAATTTAATTTCCTCTTTTATAGACATGTTTTATGATATATAGCTCTGATTATTTAATTTATTAAATTTTCATTGAGCCACAAAGTGACCCGTTGCAAAACACGTATATGTATATATGTATATATATATGTAAACCTTTATATGTAATAATCTCCCATTAGGTTGAGATACAAATTTGGCTGTATCGTGCTGTGCTTTCTAGCAAAAAAGCCACTAGCCGTAAGCAACTACCACACCCCTTCCAACCTGGTCGCTACTAGGTCACGATTCTTAGCCATTTTGAATGAATTCTTGGCGCGATCACTTTGGAAAATTTAGTGTCTAGATCAGAGCAAATCTGATGAATCCGTTGCTCGAGTTACATAATTATTACATAATTATTGGAAATCTCAAAATGCGGACGAAACCATGGTAGAGGTATTTAAATGTATTCTATTTTCTCCTAGGTTATTTTACACCTAATTCTGTTTAATTGACTGTATCTGGGCGATTACGCTGTCGAAGTATTCGATAAATATTCCGTTGCGGCTGACGCGAAGGGCTATTTTCGGTTATTTGTTGGAGATTTCTTCATAGAAGCCTCATTCTTATAGCCTGGTCTATTCGATTTTTTATATAGTTAATTATGCTAATTGGGAGAGGAAATGGTATATATTTTATCTTGTGATTCTATAGACATGTTTTATGATATATAGCTCTGATTATTTAATTTATTAAATTTTCATTGAGCCACAAAGTGACCCGTTGCAAAACACGTATATGTATATATATGTATATATATATGTAAACTTTTATATATATATATATATATATATATATATATATATATATATATATACAAACACACTTAGAACCCTTTCTATTTAGCATGAAATATGATACATATGATTTAATATTCAGTCACCAAATTCGAGTTAGATACAGTAATGCTGTATTCGATTCTTTAAAGTCACTCGTTATAATTTCATTCAACAACACCACCAGCTCTCCTATCTCTTCCATTTCGCTCCTCTGTCTCCTTCTCTCTCTCTCTCTCTCTCTCTCTCTCTCTCTCTCTCTCTCTCTCTCTCTCTCTCTCTCTCTCTCACTCTCTCTCATCCTCCCTCTCTCTTTCAATCTACTCTCTCACAACCACTATCTCTTTCTGTCTATCTTTCTCTCTCTCTATTTATGAAGGTACCCGGAAAACGCCCGTATCTCGAGAAGCCGTGCTCCGATTTACGCGAAACTTATTTTATCTATTTGTATTCCCATTTCAGGGGCAACTTTCTTTCAAAGTATTTCCCCATTCTGCGCCGTTTTGGCTGTACTAAGTTACACGCAAGAACATAATCACAGAGTTTTAGTAGTATATAGATTGATAAACACACTTGGCTTATTATAAGGGTTAATTCCATACTGACGAGAAACGTCGCGCACGAGAGAGAAATGAAATACTGATTGGGAGCCAAACTATTTGTATGGTAAATGTCGACAAGTATGTATGAAACATTTCATAATAAAAGAAAATTTAATTAATCTGGTTAAATAGCAACAAAGCAAATATGGCTACAAAACTATTCGTTTTACAGTTCTTTCGTTACATTGCAAATTAAACGTTACAGATTTTTAATTAGTTTGTTTCGAACACGCGTAAGTGTACGACTGTGTGAATTTATGTGTGTAGGTAAGGTGTCAGTGTATGTGTGTGTGTGTGTGTGTGTGTGTGTGTGTGTGTGTGTGTGTGGATGGTTGCATGCACATTTATCTATGCGCCTATGTTGTATGTATGTATGTATGTATGCATGTATGTATGTATGTATGCATGTATGTATGTATGTATGTGCGCATCTTTAACATCTACTTCCCATGATTTATAATCTTCTTCTTCTTCTTCTTCTTCTTCTTCTTCTTATTCTTCTTCTTCTTCTTCTTCTTCTAGTATCCAAGATACACCTTCAGCTTCATACCCATTATTATTGGAGCAAAGTTTATATACCAACGCGCTCGGACCAAAGTCTGGCAAGTTCAAAATTTGCAGTTTCTTTTCTTTTATAACCTTGACACCATGAAGGTGGCCTATCAAAAAAGAACTCGAGATTAAGAGAAAGAGAACATACATGCATACATACATGATGGCTGCCCCCTCGATATCGAGTATGGCTATTGCACGATAGAACATTATTAATAATTATCAATTAATGCTATCGTGCAGTGCTTGTGCGTCAAGATTTTTGTTAAAATGAGGAAAGACTGTGCACTGAGCCAATCCCACTCTCTGAGCGACAGTAGCTAAAACTCCAAAAGAAGAAAATATCATACCTTCTCCTAAAAGAATGCCCTGACAAAGGCTAGGGGTCCTTCCCTCCCAGTGGTTTAACCGCATGACCGGGTATCCAGCCTGATTATTTCTATGTCCCCGCACATATATACACACAGGAAATACATATATACATATATACATAAGTATATACATATTTACACACTTTTAGAAGGCCGTTGACTCTTATGAGTTCTTCCGCCATACATACAAGCATAAGAGACCAGATATAATGATATGGGACAAGGAAAAGAAGATATGCACAGTAGTAGAAGTTAGCTGCCCAGCAGATGCCAATATAATATTAAAGATTAGCGAAAAGGAGATTATCTATGCAGAACTAATGAGAAATCTGCAGATACTCCACCTGCAGATACTCTGCAGAACATACATACATACGTACATACATACATACATACGTACGTACGTACATACCTACCTACATACATACGTACATATATACATACATGATGGCTGCCCCCGAGTTATCGAGTATGACCATTGCACGATATAACATTATTAATAATTATCAATTAAGCTATCTTGCAATGTCTGTGCGTGAAGATTTTTTTTAAAGTGAGGAAAGACTATGCACTGAGCCAATCCCACTCTCTGAGCGACAGTAGCTATAACCTGAAAAGAAGAAAAGATCAACATCATCGGTAACTACTGAGCCGTAGGTTTTATGCTGGAGTTATCCCAGTTTCCTGAGTTGCCTTCTCCTAGAAGAATGCCCTGACAAAGGCTAGGGGTCCTTCACCCCCCAGTGGTTTAACCGCGCGATCGGGTATCCAGCCCAATTATTTCTATGTCCCCGCGCATATACATACACACGCACACGTGCATATACATACATACGTACATGTGTATATACATATTTACACACTTTTGGATGGCCGCTGACTCTTATGAATTCTTCCACCCTTTGTCAGGTTTACATACATACATAATTACATACATACAAGCATAACATACCAGAAATAATGATATGGGACAAGGAAAAGAAGGCATGCACAGTAGTGGAAGTTAGCTGCCCAGCAGATGCCAATATAATATTAAAGATTAATGAAAAGGAGATTATCTATGCAGAACTAATGAGAAATTTGCAAATACTCCACCCTGACTATACCTTTAGATTTATACCTGTGATTATTGGGGCACTGGGATATGTTAGTAACTGCCTCAGTACAAAACTTGAGAAGCTGGGCTTCACAGAAGCAGAAAGAACACAACTAGTTAGAAAATTACAAGTACAATCCATTAATGGAACAGTAAAAATATGTAAAAACATTAAAAAAATTCTGCATCTAATAACTGCATATACACATTTACAGATACAAAGCATATGCAGATGCACACAGCTAACTCAAAATATCCACATTCACACATACAATAACATCTATACCTGCATACACATGCACGCATGCAGACATGCAGACATATCTACCTAGTTGTCGATGCTCACTCACTTTACACACTTGTAAAACTGAAAATTTCTAAAACGAAAACTAACAAATAAACCAAACAAACAAACAATAAATTATAAAAGTTTTCAACGAGACATTTTAGACAATAATTACTTGAAACAATAGCTCCTAAATCAGCGTTAAAATCTATTTAATATCTGTCATTAAAATACATCAATGGAGTTTTGTATTATTGACCATAAGATGTTTTAGTCAAGCGTTTGTTTATTCTAGTTAAATAAGGAAAAAATAATTAACATTATCAATGTTGGTGAAAGGAAACTTAACTATATATTTAATATAATTAAACGAAGAAAGCTAGTTTAAATGTACATATTTAACATTATCAACACAGAGGAAAAGGAATTTAATTACATATTTAATATTATTATACAAGGAAAAGGAATTTAGCTATACATATTTAACATTATCAACGTTAATGTTAAAGGGATTTAACTAAATATTTAGCATTATCAAACGAGGAAAATGAATTTGACTGTATATAATTATCATTATCAGGATGGACAAAACGAAAAGGAAAGAAAAACAAAAGCAAAAACAATGGAGGCTTGCTTAAACAAACATTTGAACTTGGTTAAATTACATGTATACACATATAAATGTTACATTTTCTCTCTCTCTCTCTCTCTCTCTCTCTCTCTCTCTCTCTCTCTCTCTCCCCCTTTCTCTCTCTGCTCTCTCTCTGCTCTCTCTCCCTCTCTCTCTCTTGATGCACACGGACACATATGTATATATACGCCCCCCCCCATATATATATATATATATAACGAAGGAGTTGTGATAAGGAACCAGATGAACCATAACGCACCAGAGTACTCAATACTTAGGGTAGTAGAGTGGATGATAGGAGAAAGTATGACCCCGACGGCAGAGCTCAAGCCGTTTCGACGGCTATTTCTGGACTTTTGGTCCAGAAATAGCCGTCGAAACGGCTCGTATCTATTCATTGGAATCTTTGAGCTTATTCTGCAGTGGACTAGGCGCGTGTCTT
>OZ024741.1:286904329-286939329 GCA_964016885.1 Eledone cirrhosa
AAGTCGAGATAAGATTGGGAGTCTGTTGGTTTAATGTAGATGGAAGTAGAGAGGGTGTGATGAGAGTGATTAATAGATAGAGAGATATCTAGAAAAGCGACAGAAAAATCGGAGACGGAGGCGGTGAAATTGGGAGCAGGATGGAAAGATTGGACAAAAGAAAGAAAACAGTCGAGCTGTTCTCGTGATAGAGAGGGGCGCCGATACAGTCGTCGATATAACGACCGTATAGCTCAGGAGTCGGTCCAGCGTACTGGGAGAAGATCTGGGCTTCGACGTAGCCAACAAACAAGTTGGCATAGTTTGGACCGTTTCTGGTTCCCATCACTACCCAGAGACCTGCTGGTAAAATTCACCCGAAAAAGAAAATCCATTAAGGGTGAGAACAAGCTCAGCCAGACGGAGAAGAGTGGTAGTGCTGGGATAAGGGGTAGGGCGTAAATCTAAAAAAATGTTGGAGAGTGCGGAGGCCGTCATCATGAGGGATGACGGTATAGAGAGAAGTGATGTCCAGGGTAAAGAGAAGGCGGGAGGGACCAGGAGGGAAGGAGAAAGAGTTGAAGAGTCTAAGGGCATGATTTGTATCGTGGATGTAGAGGGGAGATTGCCGACCAACGGGGCGAGGATGGTGTCTAAATATTCAGAAATTATCTCGGTGGGGCAGTTGTACGCAGAAACGATAGGACGGCCAGAATTATTTTGTTTGTGTATTTTGGGGAGGAAGTAGATGGTGGGTGTGCGAGGGGTGCGTACAATAAGGTTGTTGGCTCGCATCGCTTCCTGCTTCATCCAGCGTGGATATCCCCCCCACCTTGATCCAAGCTGCTCTCTCCCGCGCCCGTGAAACAGACCGCACCACAGCCCTATCACCTCACTCCCGCCCTTCTAGTACCCGTGTTCCTTTCCCTCTCACCTACCACCCCAGCACCCTACCACCCCAGCACCCTACCACTCCGGCGACATATCCTCCGTTCCTTCCGTATCCTCTCTTCTGACGCCGTCACTTCTCGCTTTTTTCCAAACCCACCCATTACTGCTTTTAAGCGCGCCCGCAACCTCCGCGACCTCCTGGTTCACAGTTCCTTTTCGTCCTCTCCCACGACTCCACCCGGATCTCATACTTGTTCCCGTTCCCGCTGCAACACTTGTTCCTTTATTTCCAAACTCACCACTCTTACAGGCCCTAACGGGTCTTTCCGTATCCGCCATTCCTTCATCTGTACATCCACCCACGTTATCTATGCCCTCCGGTGTTCCCTTTGCGGGTCTTTATATATCGGACAAACGGGACGCCGTATGGCGGACCGTTTTGCCGAACATTTGTCGAACGTTTGTCGTCCGTCATTTCTGTTCTCCTGGTCATTCTTCCCTACATGTTTCAGTCCTGGGTGTCCTTTTACATCATGGATCACAGGCCTCGCGCACCAGGACTGAACAAAGTCTGATTCACCGCCTTGGGTCCTATCCCCTCTTGGACTCAATTCACCTCCCCAATTTCTCTAATACCCCGTCCATTATCACACCCCTAGATTCCTATCGCTTTCTCTTGATCATTAGAAGCTTCTCTTACTACTAATGCATGCGGATACACACTCTTATATTAACATACTTTTGCTTATAGCTTCGTACTTACATGCACACACACTCTTTTACTCACATATACACACACACACACATATGTATGTGTATATATATATATACATATATATATATACATTCATACACAGGCATATATATATGTGCATGCACACATACACACACACAAGTATATTTACACATCAACAAGTGTTTTTTGTTACATTAAACAGATTAGATTACCTTAATTACCAGTTCATGGTGATATACAATCCTGTGATATGTATGAATGTGCAAATTTTATTGTGTAGCATCAACAGTATTGTTTCCCAGCCAACGAATAAATTTCAAACTCGACCTGCTAGAAATAACAGCCAGATCACTTCCACCAAACAACATCCTAACTTCATATCTTCTGGAGTCCCGTGAGGTGGGATGGCTGTTGCAGCAGGTGTCGCTGCCCACTGTCCGCGGAAATACTTTTGCTATTTTGTCCGCGGAGCTCAACCGAAACACCGATCTGACTTAAGCGTAAAGTATGTCACCCTCCCCCTTCTCCTTTTCTATCTTTTGTCGCCTAATAATCCTTGCTCTTTCCATCCCTTCCTTCTATTTATAGCATTTATAGTCCTTTCCAATACTACACTCTTTTTTTATATGTTTGACTAAATATTAAATTCTTTATTATGTACTTTTATGCTACAAATATACTTGAGTATTTTGAAATAAAATTTGAATTCCTAATTTCGTTATAGAAATATTAAACCGACCACAATATTTCACCAGTACTTTATTTTATCAACCCTGGGAGGACGAAAAGCAAAGATGGCCTCCATGGAATTTGAACACAAAATTTAGAAATCCAAAATTAAAAACCACAGGCATTGTGAACAAGGTTCTAACAATTGTTGCTGCCAACCATATTCTTGATAAGAGAAAAGGCAAATTTGATAACGTATAATTTTGTATGTATGTATGTATGTATGTATGTATGTATGTATGTATGTATGTATGTATGTATGTATGTATGTATGTATGTTCTTCTGGTTTTATAATTTCACAAAGTTTTACCAATAGAGAGAGAGTCGGTTTCTAACATAGACACAAGACTCTCTCATTGGAATTTACACAACATCAACTAGGTAGATATGTATGTATGCATGCATGTCTAGATATGGATGTTATTGTATGTGTGGATGTGTATGTTTTGAGTTGTATGTGTGCATGTGTATATGCTTTGTATCTGTACAAGTGTATATGCAGTTATTAGATGCAACATTTTTGGAATGTCTTACATATTTTTACTGTTCCATTAATGGATTGTACTTGTAATTTCCTAATTAGTTGTGTTCTTTCTGTTCCTGTGAAGCCTAGCTTCTCAAGATTTGTATTGAGGCAGCTACTAACATACCCCAGTGCCCCAATAATCACACGCATAATGTATGTATGTATTTATGTGTGTAGTGTGTATGTATGTATGAGTGAAGGACCCCTAGCCTTTGTCAGGGCATTCTTCTAGAGCAAAGCAACTCAGGAAACTGGGATAACTCCGACATAAAACCTGCGGCTCAGTAGTTACCGATGATGGTGATCTTTCCTTCTTTTCGAGTTATACGTCGCTCAGAGAGTGTGTTTGGCTCAGTGCACAGTCTTTCCTCACTTTAAAAAAATTTTCACGCACAGGCATTGCAGAATTAGTTAATAATTGTATATCGTGCAATAGCCATACTCGATAACGAGGGGGCAGCCATCATGTATGTATGTATGTATGTATGTATGTATGTATGTATGTATGTATGTATGTATGTATGTATGTATGTATGTATGTATGTCATGTCACCAGTTGGTGCTACTGGTAACATGTATCCCAGTACAACCTGTCTCATGGTCGGGTCGTTGGCGATTAAACTGGCAACCCTACCAAGGTTTCTTGGTGAGGAGGGTGAATTTGGACATCCTGCAGGACTAAAAACAAAACCCGCCAAAGGGCAAAGGAGCTCTTAAGAGTCAATGGCCATCCAAAATCACCGGGAGAGATGACCCCTTAGCCTTTGTCAAGGCAGAATTCTAGGAGAAGGAAAACTCTGATATAACACCTGCAACCCTGATGGTATCCAATGATGTTGACTTGTTCTTCTTTTTGGTAAATATCATCTTGGTTAAGAGAGTGGGACTGGCTTTGTGCAGTGCCTTTGCTCACTATAAAAGCTTCACGGCACAGGCATTGCTTTATATCTGGAGATCTCTCTGCACTTGTCCTCACATGGGCCCAGCACTATGTGTCAATAATTGTCCTACCATGGGCCCAGCACTATGTGTCAATAATTGTCACAGGTGTAGTGTTTGTACCAGAGGTTTCAAGTCGCTGGCTGGACTAAAAAGTCACACTCGTTCAGCGCTTCGGTAGGGGTTATCCTACATGGATGTAAAGTAGTGGCCGTACTCGAAAACGAGTTGGCAGCTACCATGTATGTATGTATGTATGTCAGGTCACCAGTTGGTGCTACTGGTAACATGTATCCCAGTACAACCTGCCTCATGGTTGGGTCGTTGGCGACTAAACTGGCAACCCCACCAAGGTTTCTTGGTGAGGAGGGTGACTTTGGACATCCTGCAGGAATAAAAACAAAACCTGTCAAAGGGCAAAGGAGCTCTTAAGAGTCAATGGCCATCCAAAATCACCGGGAGAGATGACCCCTTAGCCTTTGTCAAGGCAGAATTCTAGGAGAAGGAAAACTCTGATATAACACCTGCAACTCTGATGGTATCCAATGATGTTGACTTGTTCTTCTTTTTGGTAAATATCATCTTGGTTAAGAGAGTGGGATTGGCTTTGTGCAGTGCCTTTGCTCACTATAAAAGCTTCACAGCACAGGCATTGCTTTATATCTGGAGATCTCTCTGCACTTGTCATCACAGGGTACAATGGGCCCAGCACTATGTGTCAATAATTGTCACAAGTGTAGTGTTTGTACCAGAGTTTTCAAGTCGCTGGCTGGACTAAAAAGTCACACTCGTTCAGCGCATCGGTAGGGGTTCTCCTACATGGATATAGAGTAGTGGCCGTACTCGAAAACGAGTTGGCAGCCACCATGTATGTATGTATGTATGTATGTATGTATGTATGTATGTATGTATGTATGTATGTATGTATGTATGTAATCTACAAGAAAGTATATTGCACTGGTAGAGACAGGTTCCACCTGGCGTGACTTCGCTCTAATTGTACGGTATATCATTGTACAATAGACTGTGCTTTTCAAGATGTCGGACCATCTGCTTTTCCTTCCTTACTTCCTCCTCTCTGAGATTTATCTTTTCAATATTTGTTCTCTAGCCCGCGAAGGAAGCGGTTGGCTGGGTGGAAAGTTTTTTTATATGTTGTATGCAGCGGCTTCAGTTGGCTTTGAAACCGTATCGCTGTTCCTGTAACAAATGGCTGGCTGACTCGTCCACTGGTCACCTGGCTGGCTGCATCCTCGTCAGGTCACCTAGCTGGCTGCCTCCTCGTCAGGTCAGCTGGCTGGCTGCCTCGTCGTCTGACTGTAAGATCGAAGCGTCGGTGGCCCGTCTGAGGAGGGAGCCCTCGTGAGGTTCGATGGCTATTGCAGCGGGTGTCACTGGCCATCGTCCCGGTGAACGCTTTTGCCGTCTTGTCTGCAGAGCGCAGCACACCTGTCCCCTTGCCCTAGGCCCAAAGCCCAATCAGCTCCGCCCCCCATTCCTCTCTCTTCTGTGACACCAGAGCTCTTGCCATCTCTTCCCCGTTCTTTTTCTTCTTTTTTTCTCTCTTTTTTTTCTTTTCTATATTTCCGTATTCTTTCTTTCTTTGTTTTCCCTTTTTTTATTTTTTGTTACTAAATGAGGTTTGTTTCTATTGCATTCATTTGAAATGTAGTTGTTGTCTGACTCGGTGGTCGTCTGATTGGTTCAATGTTGTCTGACTCGGCGGTCGTCTGATTGGTTCAATGTTGTCTGACTAGGCGGTCGTCTGATTGGTTCAATGTTGTCTGACTAGGCAGTCGCCTGATTGGTTCAATGTTGTCTGACTCGGCGGTCGCCTGATTGGTTCAATGTTGTCTGACTCGGCGGTCGCCTGATTGGTTCAATGTTGTCTGACTCGGCGGTCGTCTGATTGGTTCAATGTTGTCTGACTAGGCGGTCGTCTGATTGGTTCAATGTTGTCTGACTAGGCGGTCGCCTGATTGGTTCAATGTTGTCTGACTAGGCGGTCGTCTGATTGGTTCAATGTTGTCTGACTAGGCAGTCGCCTGATTGGTTCAATGTTGTCTGACTCGGCGGTCGCCTGATTGGTTCAATGTTGTCTGACTCGGCGGTCGCCTGATTGGTTCAATGTTGTCTGACTCGGCGGTCGTCTGATTGGTTCAATGTTGTCTGACTAGGCGGTCGTCTGATTGGTTCAATGTTGTCTGACTCGGCGGTCGCCTGATTGGTTCAATGTTGTCTGACTCGGCGGTCGCCTGATTGGTTCAATGTTGTCTGACTCGGCGGTCGTCTGATTGGTTCAATGTTGTCTGACTAGGCGGTCGTCTTATTGGTTCAATGTTGTCTGACTAGGCGGTCGTCTGATTGGTTCAATGTTGTCTGACTAGGCGGTCGTCTGATTGGTTCAATGTTGTCTGACTAGGCGGTCGTCTGATTGGTTCAATGTTGTCTGACTAGGCGGTCGTCTGATTGGTTCAATGTTGTCTGACTAGGCGGTCGTCTGATTGGTTCAATGTTGTCTGACTCGGCGGTCGCCTGATTGGTTCAATGTTGTCTGACTCGGCGGTCGTCTGATTGGTTCAATGTTGTCTGACTAGGCGGTCGTCTGATTGGTTCAATGTTGTCTGACTAGGCGGTCGTCTGATTGGTTCAATGTTGTCTGACTAGGCGGTCGTCTGATTGGTTCAATGTTGTCTGACTAGGCGGTCGTCTGATTGGTTCAATGTTGTCTGACTCGGCGGTCGTCTGATTGGTTCAATGTTGTCTGACTCGGCGGTCGTCTGATTGGTTCAATGTTGTCTGACTAGGCGGTCGTCTGATTGGTTCAATGTTGTCTGACTCGGCGGTCGTCTGATTGGTTCAATGTTGTCTGACTCGGCGGTCGTCTGATTGGTTCAATGTTGTCTGACTAGGCGGTCGTCTGATTGGTTCAATGTTGTCTGACTAGGCGGTCGTCTGATTGGTTCAATGTTGTCTGACTAGGCGGTCGTCTGATTGGTTCAATGTTGTCTGACTCGGCGGTCGTCTGATTGGTTCAATGTTGTCTGACTAGGCGGTCGTCTGATTGGTTCAATGTTGTCTGACTAGGTGGTCGCCTGATTGGTTCAATGTTGTCTGACTCGGTGGTCGTCTGATTGGTTCAATGTTGTCTGACTCGGCGGTCGTCTGATTGGTTCAATGTTGTCTGACTAGGCGGTCGTCTGATTGGTTCAATGTTGTCTGACTCGGCGGTCGTCTGATTGGTTCAATGTTGTCTGACTAGGCGGTCGTCTGATTGGTTCAATGTCAGTCTTTTTGATTCTTGTTGTTTTGCTGTGTTGTTGTTTTTTTGTTACCGTTGCTGCTCTCATTGTTGTTGATGGTGTCTGTAGTGGCAGTAAAGGGGATGTTGGCATTGTTGTACTTTTGTCTCTCACTCATGGCTGGATTGTTGGCGTGACCTAGGGCTTTACTTAGCACATTACACACTTAATAGTTCCATTTTGCGGATGTGGAGGGATTTTTCGCCTCCACTTTCTTTACCGAAATTTAAAGGGTGCAATTTAACAATAATTATACAATATTTGGGCCTTTGAATCGCTTTTCTGAGGGAAACGTATGGCGCTGTAGTTACACATTGTAACAAAAATCAAAAAAAAAAAAAAAAAGAAACGTTTTAAAAACAGGTAAACAACAACAAACTTACGGAACAAAATATGCGGGGCGAGTAATAAAGTATAATAATTGTTTCTACTTTTGGCACAAGGCCAGCAATTACCCAATTCATTACTGGTACTTTATTTTATCGACCCCGTAAGGATGAAAGGCAAAGTTAACCTCGGCGGGATTCGAACTCAGAACGTAATGGGCCGTAACTCTCTTCCACAAAGCATGTTGTCCGACGCTCTACCGATACTGCCAATCCACCGCCCTATAATAATGATTTATACTATAGGCACAATTTGGAGGGGAGGGGCAAGTCGATTAAATCGACCTCAGTACATTACTGGTACTTTATATTATCGACCCCGTAAGGATGAAAGGCAAAGTTAACCTCGGCGGATTTGAACTAAGAACGTAAAGGGCTATAACTCTATGATGCAAAACATGGTGTCTGACGCTCTACCGATACTGCCATAATAATAATAATAATAATAATAATAATAATAATAATAATATTATGAGGAAAGGATAAGGAAGGAATGTTACCGCAGAGTAAGAGCAATCTTAAGAACGGAATTGAATGCAAGGAATAGGATCGATGCCATAAACACGCTTGCCATACCAGTAGTAACCTACAGTTACAATGTCATCAACTGGTCAAGCACAGAGATCCGTAGGCTCGATACAAAAATTTGAAAATTCTTAACCATGCACAGAATGCATCACCCTAAGACAGATATAGATAGAATATATCTCCCTAGGAAAGAAGGAGGACGTGGGTTAATCAGTTAGACATTGCGTTGAAAACTGCAACAATTGGGTTATCTACATATCTAAGGGAATCACATGATTGGATGATCAAACTCGTTTTGAAACACGAAAGCATCAAAAGATCATATTCCATTACAAAAGATGCACAAAGATACAGTAATGGACTACAAATTTCAGAAGTCCCATTTACTGCTGAAATGGAAAACACAGAAAAAGCAAAGCAGGTAAAAGTAACTGCAAAGAAAGAACTGCTACAGAAACTGGCTAAGAAATGGCAAGAAAAGCCTCTGTATGGAAAATACCCAGAGCGAGCTAACAATCCTGATGTTGACAAAACTTTAACCCATCAGTGGTTGGCATCCTCTGGACTGAAATCGGAGACTGAAGGATTGATTATATCAGCACAAGATCAGTGTCTGCCAACAAAAAATTACCAAGCCAACATAATAAAAAATGGATGCAGCCCATTATGCCGTGTATACAAAAAACAACCAGAGACCATTGACCATATAATTTCAATGTGCAGTCCTATAGCTCCAACCGAATACCTAAACATGCATGACAGAGCTGCACAATACATACATTGGATAATGTGTAAGCATTTTGACCTGCCCCATCAAAAGAATTGGTGGGAGCATCAACCACCTCCCATACTTGAAAAAGATCACATCTCAATCTTGTGGAATTTAGCATCCAAACAGACCGAAAAATAGATGCAAATAGACCTGATATAATATTGAAGGACTTTAAAAAGAGGGTATGCCTGCTAATTGATATGTCTGTTCCAATAGACAAGAATGTATCTATAAAAACATTTGAAAAATTGAGTAAGTATAAGGACCTGGAGATAGAAATTGGAAAAATGTGGAAATTGAGAACTAAAACAATACCAGTGGTTGTAGGCGCTCTGGGAATGATACCTAAGGGGTCTAATGATTACTTATCGCAAATCCCAGGAAACCCGCGTATAGGAGAAATACAAAAGATAGTACTAATGGGAACTGCCCATATACTAAGGAAGATTCTGTCAATATAAGTACATCACAAGTCTAAACACTAAAGATGCATTTGTGAGTATGTATGTTCTTTCTTGAACATGGCGGACCTTGTTGTCTCTTGATGTCACTGGTTGTGACTTGGTGATAACTCGTATGAACATAAAGCAAGATAAATGCAACTGTAATAATAATAATAATAATAATAATAATAATAATAATAATAATAATAATAATAAAAAAAAAAAATGAAGGAATTGATAAGAACTGAATATATTCGGAGAGTAAGGAGCGTATTAAAGTCACATCTGAACAGTAGGAATGCCATAAGTGCAGTAAATTCTCGAGCTGTGTCTATTATTAGGTACAGTGCGGGAATTCTGAGATGGAATGTTGCTGAACAAAAAGAAATGGATAGGAAGACTAGGAAGCTATTGACTATCTACAACATATTCCACAAGAGGAGTGATGTCGATAGACTCTACTTAAGGAGATCTTAAGGTGGAAAAGGTCTTATCAGCATAGAGGACTGTGTTCAGATGGAGAAAAACAACCTACACAAATACGTGACTGATAGTAAGGAGCCAATGCTCAGAACTGTACTGAAGGAGAGGACAATAGACCAGGGGATGTCCAAGGAGGAAATAACATCAAGGAGAAAGAGCAGCCTTCAGGAAAAATCCTTTCATAGTACCTTCTTTGAGAAAACTGAATTCAGAGATCCACAGACATGGAACTGGTTGAAAAGAGGAGACCTTAAAAAGGCTACAGAAGGAATGTTAATGGCTGCGCAAGAGCAGGCCCTCAAAACGAAGTGGTTGAAACACCATATTTACAAGGAGGAGGCTAGCCCACTGTGCAGGATCTGTGGAGAGAGAGAGAGAGGAGACTGTGGCTCACATTGTATCCGAGTGTAAACACCTAGCCCAAACTCACTATAAAGGCAGGAGACATGATGTGATGGGCAGGGTGATCCACTGGCACCTATGCAAAGTAAACAATTTACCACATTCTGAGAAGTGGTATGAGCATAAGCCAGAGTCGGTGATAGAAAACGATCAGGTGAAGGTGCTGTGGGATTTAGGATACAGACGGACAAGAAACTGGAACACAATAGACCTGACCTGGTGGTTGTGGACAAAGAAAAAAGATCGTGCCTGATTGTGGATGTGGCCTGCCCATTTGACACGAGAGTGCAAGAAAAGGAGAGGGAGAAAATTAACCTATACCAGGACTTAATGTGGGAGGTAAAAAGGATTTGGAACTGCCATGAAGTCAGAGTCGTCCCGATTGTCATAGGCGCACTAGGTACTATCTCAAAGAGTTTCCAAATATGGTTAAAGAAGATTAATCCAGCCCCGCTTTTTGGAACACTTCAAAAGGCATGCTTGCTGGGAACAGCAAGAACCCTCCGATACGTCCTGAATAACTGAGGCTGCAGGTAGCGGCTTGATATTCATTTCAACAAACTTTCTAGTTAAATAACATCAATGACTGAGACTCAAAGAACAAAAATAATAATAATAATGGTAATGATGATGATTGTCTCTTAATTAACAGAAAAAGATTGACATCAAGAAAACATTATCGACGGCGCTGAAATCTACAGCAAAACACAGTGTGGGTCTTTATTCGTGTGAAATATGATGACAAAAACAGCAACAATAAGAATAATAAGATAGAGAATAGTATGGAGATAAAACACCAACTAAAATAACTCGAGGTGATTTAAAAATCAATCTTTAAAACGGAAATATCGATATAACTAGAATAACCGATTCATATAAAAAAGTTATTATAACAAAGGTATGTTGGTAAGAATGAGAGTAAACCAGTTTTCTATCGCATTTTCTTCATCCGGTTTATAATTGTTTCTACTTTCCTCTCTCTCTCTCACCCCTCTCTCTTCCTCTCTCTTCCTCTTATAATGTATTCCAAGCAGCAGATTTCTTCCATAGGAGGATAGAATGAGAGAGAGAGAGAGAGAGAGAGAGAGAGAGAGAGAGAGAGAGAGAGAGAGAGAGAGAGAGAGAGAGAGAGAGAGGGGGGGAAGTGAGAAAGAGAGAGGAAGAATTCACCCAGTACTAGACTGGTACTTTTTATCGATCTTGAATGAATGAAAAGCAAAGATACTTCGACGGTATTTTCACTCAGAGAACAGAGAGCCGGAACAAATACAGCAAAGCATTGTATCAGACGTTCTAACGACTCTGCTTAAAAAAAGCAGTAAGAAGAATAATTGTTTCTACATTTGGCACAAAGCTAGCAATTACTCAGTGTATTACTGGTACTTTATTTTATCGACCCCGTAAGGATGAAAGGCAAAGTTAACCTCGGCGTGTGTGTTGGACATCCATCAGTTCCAATGACGAGTGTTCCGGTTGCTTGAACAACGGAACAACCTGCTCAGGAAATTAACGTACAAGTAGCTGAGTATTCCATGGATATACTCAGGGATATTCAACGTGACACAGCATGCATCATGGTTCGTCCTTTAAATTACAGGTAGAACTTAAATTTTTGTCATCTTAGTGGAGTAGAGCAGCGTGAAATAAAGTGTCTTTACAGTGAAATAAAGTGTTTAACGCCAAGACTCGAACACACGACCAAACAATGGCCAAAACCACTAAGATTCGCACTTTCTCAATTTCTTATATAGGCTCAACGACAAAATAAATGCATGAATGGTACTTTCTTTATTATCTTGCACTCCTCGGAAGTATTGTATTCAGTGAATTATTAGCAGAAAATAAATATTTTCAAGAAGATTCTATCTCTTGTCTGCACTTTCGTGACAATGTACCACGAGTAGGCAAAACAACCAGTTTAAATTACCTGATATAGTGAATGAAAACAAATCTCATCGAACATAAATCATTTCCAGACAGTCTGTAAATATATTCAGCTAATGATATACAATTTTAAGATCTTCTCTGTTATGCATTTTACTAAATACATTAAAACGTCATTTGGACAAGTAAAATGTAGGAATGTTTTACAAAATGACGGATGGGACAAAACAAACAAACAAATATACAAAGAAATAAACATACAAAGAAAAACATATAATATCTATGGCTGATAAAAATCAAACAAAATTGAGAACTTTCCATGTTATAGGTATTTGTTCCAAGACAGCAATGCATGAAAAACCAGTGGAAGAATGGGAATTGAAGAAGAATTAATGCAGCTTGAAAAACTAATTTGAATAGTATCAACATTATTGCTGCCATTAACGCAATTTCTAAAGCAATGACAGCATACAGTTTTGTAATATTGACCAAGAATATTATACAATTAACTACAATAGATCACCTCACTATACATTTGCTAATTGAACCATGATATACTGACGTAAGCCAGACAGACATTCTTTGATTATATGAACACAAAACAGGAAAAAATTGCAGTGGATTTACTGAGCATCGTAAGAGCAACAACTTAAGCTGTACATTAGTTTAACTCTTATTTTGTGTCATTTTGATATATGGTGAAAATGTAAAGTAATAAGTTGCATACCAGAGATGTAATGAAAGGAAAATGTGGTGCGAAATTACAGACTTCTTAAGATCTAAAGCTAAAATCAAATAAACATTATTACAACAGTGAAATGGAGATAAATATTTGCAAATCTGATCGACCCTAACAAAAGAATTAGGAAGACATGTACCCAGAAAGTTTTACGTGGTCGATCGACCTACTAGAAATATCAAAATTTTCCCTCAAATCTCAAAACAGGAACGACATGTTAGACAATGCTTCAGATATACAAAAAAAGCTAGGATTGTCACAGCTTCAATGCCTTGCCATTGTTCATATGTCTGTTCAATGTCAGTTTTGACAGCGCAGGCTGGCAACAGGTGACACTCCCAGCGAGGTTCGGTGGCCTCGGCCTCCGATCAGCTTTGGACCTAGCTTTACCTGCCTAAGTCTCCTATATCTCCTCTTGTCGCGCTCTCGTCAGCGAGGTTTTCATCCAGACGACCGAACCTGACCTGGCCCCTGAGATGGAACAGGCCCTGGCCTACTGGACAGGGGAAGGCCTCTCTATCCCCCAGTATACTACGATCCAACGTAACTGGGACGACATTGTCAGACAAGTCATTTCTCTGTCCGTCCTACTCAAGCCATAAGCAGTGTAGGGCGGACAGACACATTACTTCTCTGAATGAACATGTATGTGAAAATTAATTTTTTTTCTTCACCTTTTTGTTTTAATTTCCTTCATCATTATTATTACTATTATCACTATTTATACAAATATTCAACTTAATATTCTGCATATCAGCAATTGATAATGCATTTAATGCTGAAACCGGTATTGTAAATAAATTAATGTTTTGATATCTCACTGAAAAAAAAAAAAATATATATATATATATTAAAGGATTGTAAATAAAACGAGTAAATCAGACAAAGTTGGAATTCCTTTTATTAATATAATCTTCTATACACAATCATACACCCGTGTATATTTCTCTCTCTCTCTCTCTCTCTCTCTCTCTCTCTCTCTCTCTCTCTCTCTCTCTCTCTCTCTCTCTATATATATATATATATATATATATATATATATATATATAAAGAAAAAAAGATGAAATCGAAAATGCAACTGGAGTCTTATTTTTAAAAAAAGATATATATATTTATTTGGTTCCTTTACCGGTTTTGCAGTTCTTCTGCTTTTCAAAAGTAGAGTTGAGATGGAGGAAAAAAAACACAGATGTGAGAAAAACCACAGATCCTCCATCTCAATTCTACTTTTGAAAAGCAAAAGAACTGCGAAACCGGTAAAGGAACCAAATAAATATATATATATTTTTTAAAATAAGACTCCAGTTGCATTTTCGATTTCATCTTTTTTTTCTTTATACTTTCCCTCGTGTAGGACACCTCGGTTATTTTTCATTTTGTAAAAAACCCTCACTTTACATATATATATATATACATATATATATATATATATATATATATATATATATATATATATATATATATATATAGAGAGAGAGAGAGAGAGAGAGAGAGAGAGAGAGGGGAGGGGAGAGAAAGATGTATGTATGCATGTATGTATGTATGTATGTATGTATGTATGTATGTATGTACCATACAAGTTTTAACCATTTCCCTTCATCACCTGAAAGGATTTGACATCTCTCGTTCATGTGGTTTTCTTAACATAGCTTCTAATTCAGCACAATTGAGACTACGACTGAACATTTAGTTTCCAACAATGTTTCAATGCTTCAGATTAATCATTACAATGACAACTCTATCTTAATCGTCTCAGCATAACTGTTACTGTTTGAAGTACGGAATACTCCACTCGAGGACTTTTGGTCAATTTCATTAATTCGATTATCAACTACTAATAGCACCCTCAAGCAACCCAACAGCTTTGCCAGTTCAAAGTTCTTGTGTCTACATAGTCAAGATGGAGAAATCTACTTTAGTGGAAATTTAGTTAACGTCGTGATCTAACTTCACAGTAGTTGTATTATTATTGTGACTGCGTGACATTTGTTTTAAAATCGGAAGAGTTGTACATGAGAGTTGTACATGCAAATAGCTATGTGTGTATGTATGTGTATATAGCTACATATACACAAACATACATACATATATATATATATATATATATATATATATATATATATATATACACACACTTATATGTACATATATACACGTAATATCATACATACATACATATACAGTGTATATATATACGAGGTGTGTCAGAAAAGTTCCAGGACTGATGTCATAAAATATTTATTTCAAACCCGAACTTCACACTAAGAGTTTTCTCCTTCAAAGTAATCCCCCTGGAGTATGTAACTGTAATCTTAGCTCTCTGCAGCGATCAAACTTTTTTCTTCATAATTTTATATACATGTCCTCTGTTTCAGGTCGCCAAGCAATGAGCACAGAGCAACGAACAAACTTGAAAACTCCGTCAGAAGCACTGGGATTGCTGCAGCAAGTGTGTGGAGATGAGACGATGTCGCGCTCACGTGCTTTTGAGTGGTGCAAGAGGTTTAAAGAAGGACGCGAGGACGTGGAAGATGACCCCAGGAGCGGAAGGCCCTCAACAACCAGGACTGAGGTCAACGTTGAGCACGCCAGGCAGATTGTGCGTAGCGATCGTCGACTGACTGTTCGACTGATGGCAAATGAGTTGGGCATGAATCGGGACAGCGCCTGGAAGATTCTCACTGAAGATTTGGACATGAGGAAAGTCTGCGCGAAGATGGTGCCAAAACTGCTGAACGATGACCAGAAGGGTCGACGCATGCAAGTGTGCCAGGACATCCTCGAGCGTCTTGAAAGCGAACCAGACATGCTAGTGACAGTCATCACCGGTGATGAGTCATGGATCTTCGAGTACGACCCGGAGGGGACCCATTTTGAAGACGTGGACGACATCAAAAAGGCCGTGACGACGGAACTGCGGAGGATCCGGGAAGAATCCTTCCAGGAGTACATGAAAGCGTGTCAGAAAAGGATGGAAAAGTGCATTAGACTCCAGGGGGATTACTTTGAAGGAGAAAACTCCTAGTGTGAAGTTTGGGTTTGAAATAAATCTTTTGTGACACCAGTCCTGGAACTTTTCTGACACACATCGTATATGTGTGTGTGTGTGTGAGAGAGAGAGAGAGAGAGTATACGTATGTATGTACATATGTATGTAGGTATGTGGACATATATATACAGTGAGAGAAAGAGAGAGGTGGGACGAATGAAGGGATAGATATCTTTATTTATTTATTTCATAGCTAGCTTGATAGATAGATAGGAGTAGGTAGGTAGGTAAGTAGGTTGGGAGAGCGAGGATAATGTGTGTTTGTGTTTATTTGAATGATTTGATGCCTATGTCCCATATATATGTTAATGTGTATATATGTCTGTGAAAGTACATGCGTGTGTGAAAATGTTTTACGCCCTTGTGTGTGTGTGTAAGTAAGTATATGTGTGTGTAAAAATGATTAAAGGTATATTTTCACTGCAAGCATTTTAAAAATTAGATTTAAGCCTCGTTACAGAATGGAGATGCCAGTGAGTGGTTCGAAATAGTTTGGAAAACAGAAGCATCGTTATCAGAAACATTTTCAATGTCAATAACAATAAATTGTAATTCTTTAAGAGGCATATGAAAAGTTGTATTAAGTTATGTGCTATACCAAGAACAGGTAAAACGTTTGCATGGTAGCATGCAAACTCCTGGTAGAGTCGTAGGGTCGCCGTATTGACACACACACAGCACGTTTCGGGCATTAAAAAAACTTTCGAGGACTTAATACAGTAGATTTCTCCAGAGAAAGATAGAGAGTGTGAGAGAATGGAAGTGTGAAAGAAATGTAGAGGAAGATTCAACCCCAGTACTTGACTGGTACTTTCTTTTATTGACCTCGAAAGGATAAAAGGCAAAGTTGATCTTCTTGTGATTTGAACTCAGAGAGCAGAGCCAACATGAAAACCGTAAAGCATTCTATACGACGTTGTAACGACTCTGTTAATTTGCCGCCTAGCAATTATCAGATATGCATTTTTGATGTGTGTGTGTGTGGTGGTGTGTGTGTGTGGTGGTGTGTGTGTATGTGTGTGATGGTGGTGGTGTGTGTGTATGTGTGTGCCTGCGTCTGTGTGTTTGTGTGTATGCGTGTTTGTCTGGGTGCGGCTTATAAAAAAAGTCCGCTCGCAAATACACATACAGCTGACCTCCTCCGTAAAATCTGAATGACAACAGCCCGTCTAAGGAAGGAGCCCCACAAGGTGGGGTGGCTGTTGAAGTGGTGTCGCTGGCCATTGTCAGCGGCAATGCCTTTGCCACTTTGTCTGCAGGGCGCAGCCAAATCACCACCCTGTAGAGTCTGTCACCCCTCCCCTTCCTTCCTTCTTTCGTTACTTGTGGGGCGGCCAGCACGTGGGACCCCATTTGCTCAAAATACAGAGAGATGGGGAGGGCGAGAGAGATGGAGGCGAAGACAGTGGGAGTTACGGTCCTTTACAACGACCTGAGCTCAAATCCCGCCGAGGTTAACTTTGCCTTTCATCCTTACGGGGTCGATAAAATAAAGTACCAGTAATATACTGGGATGACTGCCGGCTTTGTGCCAAAAGTAGAAACAAATATTATTGGTAGTATAGGTAGAGCGTCGAACAACATACTTTGTGGTATATAGCTACATCTCTTTACGTTCTGGGTCCAAATCCGGCCGAGGTTAGTTTTGCCTTTTATTCTTACGGGTCGATAAAATAAAGTACCAGTAATGCACTAGGATCGATCTAATCAACTTTCCCCTTTCCTTGAAATTACCTCATGCTAAAAGTAGATACAATTTTCTCCATAAATATCATGATTGGCAGTATCGGTAGAGAGTCGGACGCCATGCTTTCCAGCATAGTTACGTCCCTCTACGATCTGAGTTCAAATCCCGCCGAGGTTAACTTTGCCTTTCATCCTTACGGGGTCGATAAAATAAAGTACCAGTAATGCACTGGATAATTGCTGGCCTTGTGCCTAAAGTAGAAACAATTATTGGCAGTATCGGTAGAGAGTCGGACACCATGCTTTGCGGCATAGAGTTACGGCCCTTTACGATCTGAGTTCAAATCCCGCCGAGGTTAACTTTTCCTTTCATCCTTACGGGGTCGATAAAATAAAGTACCAGTAATGCACTGGGTAACTGCTGGCCTTGTGCCTAAAGTAGAAACAATTATTGGCAGTATCGGTAGAGAGTCGGACACCATGCTTTGAAGCATAGAGTTACGTCCCTTTACGATCTGAGTTCAAATCCCGCCGAGGTTAACTTTGCCTTTCATCCTTACGGGGTCGATAAAATAAAGTACCAGTAATGTACTGGTTTATTGCTGGCCTTGTGCCAAAAGTAGAAACAATTATTAAATGTACGCCTCTGTTTAATTTAATCAAGTCGTGGCCATTATATTTCCATATTCTCTTTTCTGTATATATTATTTTTCACCTGAATATTCCAGCTTTTGGCTCAACCTACACTCACACCCCACACTCACACTCATACTCACGCTCACCCTCTTACTCAACATCTCATTCTCTCCCTTTTTTTATTTATTTATTTATTTCTGTATCTGTGTGTCAGTATCACTCACGCTCTCACTCCATATATTTCTCTATTTGTCTCTCTTTCTGTCTATTACATTCTCTCTCTTTCTCTCACTTCACCTCTCATTCTCTAACTCTCTCTCTCTCTCTCACCCTCTATCTCCACCTCTCATTCTCTGTGCTTGTCACTCTCTGTGCCTGTCACTCTCTCTCTCTCACTCTCTCTCTCTCTCTCACTCTCTATCTCTACCTCTCATTCTCTGTGTCTGTCATTTTCTCTCTCTCTCTCACCCTCTCACTCCACCTCTCATTCTCTCTGTCTCACTCTCTTACTCCTCCTCCTCCTCCTCCTCCTCCTCCTCCTCCTCCTCCCCCCCCCCCCCCCTCCTCCCCTATCCTCCTCCCCCTTTTATTTCTTTGTATCTGTCTCATTAATTCTCTGTTTCTCTCTCTCCTCACTCTCTTTATTTCTATCAACCTGTTTATCTCTCTCTCTCTCACCACTCTCTGTATTTTTAGTCCTTGTTTATCTGTCTCTCTCACTCTCTCTCTGTATTCCACTGGTCCAGTTCATCTCCCTCTCCCTCCTTCTCTATTTCTCTGTTCATGTTTAACTCTCTCTCTCTCTCTCTCTCTCTCTCTCTCTCTCTCTCTCTCTCTCTTTCTCTCTCTCATCCTTCTATTTATTTCTCTCTTCCGGTTCGTTCCTATCTGTCCCTCCCCCTCTTTCTCTCTCTTCCTGTTCGTCTCTATCTGTAGCTCTCCCCTCTTTCTCTCTCTTCCTGTTCGTCTCTATCTGTAGCTCTTCTCTCTTTATCTCTCTTCCTGTTCGTTTCTATCTGTAGCTCTTCTCTCTTTATCTCTCTTCCTGTTCGTCTCTATCTGTAGCTCTTCTCTCTTTATCTGTCTTCCTGTTCGTCTCTATCTGTAGCTCTTCTCTCTTTATCTCTCTTCCTGTTCGTCTCTATCTGTAGCTCTCCTCTCTTTATCTCTCTTCCTGTTCGTCTCTATCTGTAGCTCTTCTCTCTTTATCTCTCTTCCTGTTCGTCTCTATCTGTAGCTCTTCTCTCTTTATCTCTCTTCCTGTTCGTCTCTATCTGTAGCTCTTCTCTCTTTATCTCTCTTCCTGTTCGTCTCTATCTGTAGCTCTTCCCTCTTTCTTTCTTTTTTTCTCCCTCTCTTTCTCTCTCTCTCCCTCTCTCTCTCTCTCTCTCTCTCTCTCTCTCTTTCTCTGTCTTTAACTCTGTTCATGATTATCTCCACCCCCTCTCTCTATCTGTTCATGATTTGGCAGTATCGGTATAGGGTCTGACGCTATGCGTTGCAGCATAGTTACGTCCCTTTACGGACTGAGTTCAAATCCCGCCGAGGTTGACTTTGCCTTTCATCCTTACGGGGTCGATAAAATAAAGTACCAGTGATGCACTTGTGCCTAAAGTAGAAACAATTATCTCCATCTCTCTCTCGTCCTCCTCTCTCTGTTCATGACTATCTCCATCTCTCTGTCGCCCTCCTCTCTCTCTTTCTCTACCCCCTCTCTCTCTCGCCCTCCTCTCTCTCTCTCTCTCCTCTCTCTCGCTCTCTCTCTCACTCTCTTGCCCTCCTTTCTCAATCTCTCTCTCTCACTCTCCCGCTCTCTCTTTCTCTCGCCCTCCTCTCTCTCTCTCCCCTCTCTCTCTCACTCTCTCGCCCTCCTCTCCCTCTGTTTATGACTACCCCCCCCTCTATCTATCTATCTATCTATCTCCCCCTCTCTGTTTATGACTATCTCAATCTCTCTCTCGCCCCCTCTCTCTCCCCCTCTCTCTCTGTTTATGACTATCTCCATCTCTCTCTCGCCCTCTTCTCTCTCTCCCTCCTCTCTCTGTTTATGACTATCTCCATCTCTCTCTTGTCCTCCTCTCTCAATCTCTATATTTAGACGTTCAATATATTTCTCAATATTATTACTCTCTGTCTCTTCCCCCTCTCTTCTCACTCTTAATTCATCTAACTCCTTTCTTTCTTACTCTGTCTTTCCAATTTGTCCGAACCTTTCTTTCTGTTTTTCTTTATTTCTTTTCTTTCTTCTTTCTTTCTTTCTTTCTTTCTTTATTTCTTTATGTCTTTCTTTTCTTTTCTTTTTTCATCATCTTTCTTCCCCTTTCACCCCCCCACACACTTTGCCCCCTCTCTATCTATCTCTCTATATAATTATATATATAAGGGCGGTGTCCCAGCATGGCCTCAGCCGGATGGCTGGAACAGGTAAAAGAGTAAAAGAGTAATATATATATATCTATAAGTATGTATACGTACATACATATATGTATACAGACGTACAGTAGTATGTATATATATATACATACATGCACACATAAATATATGTACGTATGGATTCACCGAACATTTATTATAATGCTCGGTGTGTTTGTAAACAAACATCCCGCATTAAGCCGTACAATGTCTAGCAACCATCGTTGCTCGTTTGTTCAACACTGACAAAGGAACGCTGTACTAGTTTCAAGCTTATTAGCTATCGTCAGCAACGTATACCTTCCTGCCAGATGGTTGAACGTCTGAAAGTATAAACTTTCCTTATGCACACTAACGGATGAGCAGCCTGTACGTCTGTATACATATATGTATGTACGTATACATACTTATATTTAAGTAACAGCCGTACTAAGAGTGGGAAATGAAATTTCATTTCATTTTTTCCGTTTATATATATATCATTATCTATAAAAGGAAGTTTGTTGTTGTTGTGTGGGTGTGCATGTTCCATATTTATACATTTGCACAATTTCAAACCGATTCGACTCAATGTCTGTAAGAATGTTGTAAATGGTCTATCTTAGATCAACTACGATTTATTTCATTCACACTCATCCACAATTACGGAAATAATCGATAAAACTAAATACATGACGCTTTACCCCTCTATCTACTACCCTTAAAGTTTAAGAGAGAGAGAGAGAGAGAGAGAGAGAGAGAGAGAGAGAGAGAGAGAGAGCTTTTGTTTTTGAGTGTGGAACGGTCAAACATTTATTTACTTCAATGACAAAGAGAACTTATTACATTTCATACGAAACAACAATTATTCAAAAGCAACAGATAAATTTATTCAACAACAAAAAAAATAGCGATAAATCTTTTTTAAAACATCTATCAACGAACGTGGAAGAAAGAAGTATCAGTTCATTTACTATACACAATAATATCCTCTATGAGGTCACTAAACCTGGTAGAAACAACAGCTAACTCACTCCCATATCCTACCACTCCCTACTGCCTTAAATTTAGAAAACATATCCTCTATGAGGTCAATAAACCTGCTAGAAACAGCAGCTAACTCTCCCCCATATTCAAAAGCAACAGATAAATTTATTCAACAACAAAAAAAATAGCGATAAATCTTTTAAAAAATATCTATCAACGAACGTGGAAAAAAGAAGTATCAGTTCATTTACTATACACAATAATATCCTCTATGTGGTCACTAAACCTGCTAGAAACAACAGCTAACTCTCCCCCATATCACACCACTCCCTACTGTCTTAAATTTAGAAAACATCCTCTATGAGGTCACTAAACCTGCGAGAAACAGCAGCTAACTCTCCCCCATATCACACCCCTCCCTACTGTCTTAAATTTAGACATTAGACAACCATGCAGAACAACTCCATCGCAGCTCTGTTGTTCGGCTGGCATCGTCTACGCGCGTGTTGCGCAAGTACTGTGAAACAATAAATTTCAACACTTCTTTGCACAGAGATAATATTCATAGGCGAAACTACAATTGTCACTGCTGACACAGCTCCTGCTTCGGCAGTCCAGGTCTGCAATTCATTCACCCAGTGCCTGGCAGACAAAAAAGTGCTGCCATAAAATGGGTGGTGCAACCTAACTTTGGTAACTTACTGACCAGGCTTTAATGCTAGTATATATATATAAATATTTGCTCTACGGTTCTTATATATTTGATATATATTTATCCTTATCGAGCCCTCTTTGGATTTTAGTCTTCAAATTTATTATTATTATTATTATTATCGACCTCGTAAGGATGAAAGGCAAAGTCAACCTCGGCGGGATCTGAGTTCAAATCCCGCCGAGGTTGACTTTGCCTTTCATCCTTACGGGGTCGATAAAATAAAGTACCAGTAATACACTGGGTAATTGCTGGCCTTGTGCCTAACGTAGAAACAATTATTATTATTATTATTACTATATATATATATATATATATATATATATATATATATATAAATCAAAATGGCGAGCTGTGTTGTTGCAATTATGTGTAATGAAATATATCTATATCTATATATATACCTCTCTCGCTCTCTTTACCCTCTCTCTCTCTATATATATATATTAACCTACCTGTCTATCTATCTATCTATCTATCTATCTATCTAAACCCAAACAAGTCTGTCGGTTTGCAACTCGGCACATGGAGAGGCAAACCCATGCCTTCCGACAGTGTCGTTGGATGCTGGACGGAAGGACCAGTGAAATTGCTCGGGGTCTGGTTTGGTCCAGACCTCCAGGTGGACAAGAACTGGAACGAGGTCACAGCGAAGGTGTTTGCACTCACCCAAAAGTGGGCTGAGTGTAAACTCTCATTGAAAGGTCGAGCGGAGGTGGCGAGCACTTACATAGCGTTCGTCATCTACTACCGCTTGACAGTCGTGCCTTGTCCCTGCGAATACCTCACCAAAATGGAACGCCTACTGTTCAAGTTCCTCTGAAAGAAACAGGCTCCATTGGTGAGGAGATCCATCTGCTGTCAACACCCTTCTAATGGGGGGCTGGGCATGCAGTGGCTGATAATGCGCAAACACGCGCTGAGACTACGCCATCTCCAGGTGTTCCTGACCGGTGAACCGGTGTGGCTGTCGTTTGTGAGACAAGCTATTCCACAACTCGTCGCACTAACAGAGTTGCAGCCCTGGGTCAAGCGAAGACCGAAAATGGGCGCCTGGCACCTCGAGTACCTTCAGGCGCTCACAGCCCTCTACCAAGCGGAAACGGCAATCAGCGGAGACTCCACTTCGACATTCTATAGGGGATTAGTGGAGGATAAGTGCGACGACGTTCTCGGGGAAACTCTAGGCATCGAGGAGGACGAACTGACCAGTCTGTTCGGGAGGACTTTCCGCCCAGGGCTTATGGATAACTTCAAGAGGTCTCTGGCCTGGCAGTGCTACCGAGGAGCTCTACCAGTTCGAGACAAAATCTACAGGCACGGACGCCCTGACAGAGATCCTGCCAAAAGGACCTGTCCAAGATAGGAGCAGGACATCGAAACCGTTCTGCACGCAATTGTTCAGTGCCCATGGGTGACCGACCTGTGGAATTATGTCGAACAGCTACTGTCACGTGTGGGACGCACCCAGTTGTCAGCCGAATCCATCGTGAGGATCAACCCGCCACCTTCATTTAAGAATGAAGGAGAGGCTGTTTTCCTCTATCTGGTGGCTATGGCGAAAGAGGTAATATGGTGGACGAGGTTAAAAGGACTGAGGGTAAACACCTTTCTCTCTGGACAACAACTTAGCCCCTTCTTTAAGTACCACTTCAGAAGGATGGTGAGAATGAAGAGAGAGGTGCTACACCCCAGTAAATTCGCTGAAAGGTGGGTGAATGTGGCGAAAAGGGTCCGAGTGAATGGGCCTTCTCTGTATATAAACCTGTAGGTTGAGGTAGATAAACAGAGGGAAGACAGGAACACATACAAAACGTGTTCCTGGTGTTGAGGGTTGTTCTATCCACGGGGTGTAAAACATCCCTGCAATAACGTTCCCCTCTATTGGGGATTTCAATTGTTATTTTATTATATATAGTTTATTGTTATTTATTAATTCTATCACAATCCTAATCTATTACATTTTACCACACACCTATTTTCTACCTCTCTCACTTTCTGTCCATGTTCACCCCCTCCCTCTATCTCTTTTCTTTCTCTATCTTCCTTTCTTTTTATCAACTACTACCTTCTCCATAATACTTATATCCACTGCTTCCTCTCCAAATCCAGTATGGTATTATCACCCTGTTTGCCAACATTGTGAAGGCGCCTAGCTTACTGGTTAGGTTCAGCTGATGATCGTAAGGACGTGTGTTCGATTCCTGGCAGCGTGTTGTGTCCTTGAGCAAGACACTTTATTTCATGCTGTTCCAATCTACTCTGTTGACACAAACTGTGACATCGAATCTCCATGAGAACTACGTTAAAAGTACACGTGTTTGTGGCGTGTTCAGCAACTTGAACGTTAATTTCACGAGCAGGCTATACTAGAGCTGGAGCACTCGGCGTTGGAACCGACGGAGATCCAACAACAACATCAACGTTTTGGTGGACGCTGCAGAGCCGAATGGCTAAGAAGTTCGCTTCGCAATCATTAACTCCCGGGTTCGAGCTCACAGCATAAAACAGTCATGGGCAACCCACGTTCCGCACTTTCCGAATGGCTCGCCTAAGTCACCTAAGTGAAATCTTTTTGATTTTTTACCCCAACTTTTCAGTCGTTATTTATCTTTCTATCATTTTTACCATCGAGGAATACAACGTGTACGAATTCTGAGGAAACAAATCAAAACAACCTGAGTTATCACCCTTTTTTTAAATGTGGGCACGAATGTAAATTAGCCATATCTCATGCGGCCCGCTTCTCGAAAAAGGTTGCCCATGCCTGGCATAAAATAATGAGCAAGTGTCAATTACTATAGCTTCGGGTCGGCGCATGTCTTGTGAGTGACGCTGGGTAAATAGAAAAACTGTTTGGAAGCCCATCGGATAAACTTGTATCTGTAATTCATATGTCTAACCATGTCACCCACTTTATCAAACTGAATCTCCCCGAGAATTACGTTATAGATACACGTGTCTGTGAAATACCCAGCCACTTATACAATAATAAAATATGGACTGTATCTGTAATTCAAAGGGCCAGCCTTGTCACAGACTTTACCATGCTGAATCTCCCTGAGAATTACGTTATAGATACACGTGTCTGTGAAATACCCAGTCACTTATACAATAATTGTTTCTACTTTTGGCACAAGGCCAGCAATTATACCAGTGTATTACAGGTACTTTATTTTATCGACCCCGTAAGGATGAAAGGCAAAGTTAACCTTGGCGGGCTTTGAACTCAGATCATAAAGGGCCGTAACTCTTTGTTGCAAAGCATGGCGTCCGACCCGCTACCGATACTGCCAATCCATCGCCCTCTTATACAATAATAAAATATGGACTGTATCTGTAAGTCAAAGGGTCAGCCTTGTCACAGACTGTACCCATACTGAATCTCCATGAGAATTACGTCAAATATACACGTGTCAGTATAGCAGGCCATGAGCAGGCCGATCCATTGATGGAACAATTGGAACATTCATCGTCGAAACCAGCGGAGATCCATTTCATTTCCTTGCTAATATTATTGCAATCGAAATATCCAAATGAATCAGAATCGTATTACTCCATACAATGTGTTTCCATTAACAGGAAATTTGTCAGACTCTCTCTATAGATACAAACAATATATATATATATATAGGATTAACCGCATGTGACTTCAAGACCCGGCTATACCAACATAGACATACCTTCCGAAACCCGGCCCGGCGTCACGCCACTACACTTTCGGGCCACATATGGGACCTCAAGGACAACAATATCACCTATGATCTCACTTGGAGATTACTGTCCAGAGCCAATTCTTACACGGGAGGACGCCGTCCGTGCAATTTATGCTCGGAGGAAACTTTACAAATGCTGTTTTCGACGGACCAACTCCTAAACAAGAAAGATGAACTGGTTACTGCATGTAAACATAGATTGCGTAGGACTTACCTCGCCCTCAAACCCCATAATGACCCCGGGGGGTAGACTAGGGCTATAACACCCCACTTGCCGATTTTGCAATGGGTAACCCCTGCTTGCCAAGGGAGACGTAAGATCTTCTTTTTTCTTTTATCGCTTCCTTTATTTCCTTCTTCCCTCCTTAGTCCTTCTACCCCAGTTCTTCTTCTTTGTCGGCGTCTTTTCTCGCCCACCCGAGGCTGCCCTTTGGCCCCTTGTAGCCTCAGTACCCCCACCCCCTCCCCTAGTCTATGATAGATTTGGCGGACTCCGCTTTTTATAGCAGTTGTGTTAGACCTCGAATACTTGCCCCCCTTTTCCGACCGTTCCCCCTACTTTCCGTGCCTTCTATATTTCTTAGTGGCACTTATGCCTTATTTTCTCGTTTCAGTATTTCTTTTGGGCGGGGTGGATTCTGAATTTATTTTTCCGTATTCTACCTTTACTTCGTACGAACTTTCATGTAGCTTGTATAAGATCTTTTGTAGCGCGGCGGTACCTTTAGAGTTAGCATTAGTATATTTTTTTTTCGAGACTCAGAATTATTATCTCGTACTAGTTTACTTTGCTGCACTGGGTGGTTGCTGGCCTTGAGCCCGGGATAGAAACCTTTATTATTTATTTCGTGGTAGTTTCTTTAGTATTTTGGCCCCATTTGTTGACCCATCACCGTATGATTTACGTACTTATACCTCTTAAAAGGGTCCTTGCCTATTCCGTCCCACCTAGTTTATTTACTTATTTCGTTATTTCTTTATTTCTTTCTTTATTTCTTTCTTTCTTTCTTTCTTTATTTATCTAGCCTAACAATAGCTAGAGACTTAGGTCTTAGAACTTGCTTTTATACTCTTTTTTCTTTACACTTATTCGCTTTTCATCACTCTCAGTATTTTTTCTTTCATATATATATTTTTCCCCTCATTGTTCTACCTACCGTTTCGACTTCCTCCCCCTCCCCAGTATCTTCTTTGACCTCATGCCCAGCTGTAGCTGGCACTACCAACGCATGATTGGGTCTACTCCACCACCTCCCCTTTTTCTCCTACTGGCAGGTTTAGCCACCATCTCCCCTACTAATTTGCAATCACAGAATTACTACTAACTTTTGACAATCACTTTGACCATATATGGAATTACCCCTTGAGAAGCTCGGCTATTTAAATACCAGGATAAATTTTCATTTAGTCCAGAATTAGCCGTCGAAACGGCTTGAGCTCAGCCGTCGGGGTCTTACTGGTTCCTATTACCCACTCTACTACCCTAAGTATTGAGTACTTTGGTGCGTTATGGTCCACCTGGTTCCTTACCACATTTCCCTCGTTATATATATATATATATATAAGATCAAAAGATGGTTAAAAGAATTCCAAGTATTTTATTATGCGCATTTCAAAAACAAATATCATCATGGGATGATATTTGCGTTCTCATCAGATAAATTAGGGAGACATGATATGAAGCTTAAAAAATACTTGCGAGCAGTGAAGTGTTAAATCAACATATGAAAAATAAAGTAAGATGGATATATGAGGTTGGGAAAAAAAAAGTAGGAAAAGGTAAGGAAGAGGAAGAAAGAAAATAAAGGATGGCGGGGGAGGAGTATAAGAAGGAAGGATGAGAGAGGAGGAGAAATGAGTGATATAGAGAGAGAAATAGCCTTTACAACTGAGAAAACATTGTCTCACAGAGAGAAATTAAAAAACCGTTGAAAGATAATAAATAATTTTAAAAGATTTTGAAATTAAAAGTTAATGAGGTTTATGAATGGTGATGTTTATGATTAAAGAAAAAGCAATTAAGAATAGTATTTATTTAAGGTTTATATATTGAAGGGTTTAATAATATGTGCAAAAAAAAGAATTTATTAATATGTATTATTAAAATAAAAATATTAAGGTTATTAATGTGAAAGAAGGAGAGATTAAATGAATTATGAACTTAGAGGAATTAGTTAGGGTTTAAGTTTGTTTTTATGTATTGTAATATGTAAAAGTAAATAATAGGTTTAATACGAGCACGGAAGGAAAGAAGAAAGAAGAAAAAATTTAAGGAGGAAAAAATATATAACGTCAAAAAGTATGTTTACAAAAATTTACTAATGGTAATATTATTATATATTAAAAAAAATATAGTTTGTATGGCCAAGAATATAAGGAAAAATGAAAAATGCTATAGTGAGTAATAATTGTTTCTACTTTAAGCACAAGGCCAGCAATTACCCAGTGCATTACTGGTACTTTATTTTATTGACCCCGTAAGGGCAAAGTCAACCTCGGCGGGATTTGAACTCAGATCGTAAAGGGACGTAACTATGCTGGAAAGCATGGCGTCCGACCCCCTACCGATACTGCCAATCCACCGCTATAGTGAGTAACAATATGAATTAAGAAGTAATTGAGAAGTAAAAATTACAGATTAAAGATCAGAAATTAAAAAAAGAAAAAAAGGAAGAAAGGAAAAAGGATAAAAAGAAGAAAGATAAGGACCCTCTAACGACATAGAATGAGTAAATTGTATAATATAATATACTGAAATAAGGTAGAAAGATGGGTATATTTGTAAAAGATATAAAAGCATTTGAGAAAAGAAGATTTTAAACTAATTAGGTATTGAGATATTAGCTGTATACTTTATGAAAAGTTCTATGGGATTTATGCAAGCAGAGCGAAAATAAATCCGTACGTCTATTTATTATAGAATTAAAATTAGATATAATGGTAAATTTCTCGGCTAGGTAGAGATTACATGTTCTGGATAGGGAAGAATTCCGGTAAGGAAAGGCGTTGCAAACCTTCCTCCAAGAGATGTTATAGTTAATATTTTTGTCTTTTAAGGACCATATGAATTCCGAGAGTGCCGTGTTAGTTCTTTTAAGTTGGTATTTAAAACACGAATTGTGATTATAAAATCTTGCTTTAAAGGAAGTGGAAGTGGAACCGAAATAGGTAAAAGAATTAGTACCAGTTATAACCTTACATTCATACACTAAGTTTTTATCAAGACATTGGTTATTAAGAGGACATTTAGTTTTAACAGGGCAATTACAATTACGATTAGAGAAATTAACAGAGTTATTAACAAGTGGCCTAGTATTATTTATAGAAGGAATTGGATTGGAGAAATTATTTACGCTAGGAACTATAGTTTCCTAATTTAGATTGGTGTTATGAACATTCAACGAAGTTACGTTTGACGTCGTATTTAAATTTACTGAATCTAGCCTAGAGTTAACATTGACGTCGGGTTTACTATTGCTATTATTATGACGCTCAGTGTTGGATGGATATAATTTATTATTTAATATTTTATTATTGTGTTTAGAGATAATTTTAGAGATGTTGGAAGTGGTGAAATAAGAGAATTTGATTGTATGTTTGTTAAAGATCTTACTATAGATATGCGAGGGAGGGAAGCATTTATCTAAGGCCCTAAAGAATAGTTTAGGAATATTACTAGTAATAGATAGAGAAAAAGGAGCATTATACCAAATTATATTTTTGTATCTAGGTCTTTTATTTAAGTTATTAGAATGTTCATAATTAACTATTTTACTATAAGTCCTTCGATGATTGGTTTCTTTACTGTATTTAATTTTATCAGGATAACCGGCTTTGGAAAGCGCATTATTATAATAATTGCATTAGCGTCGAAGATAACTTTATTAGAGGATAGATTTGAGATTCTTTTTTCAACATTACTGACTATAGCATTTTAAACGTTAGTGGGGTGGTTAGATTTAAAATTAACATCATTTAGATTCTCATTGTCTTTATGGTAAGGGTAATATAGGCCAGTGTCAAGATTAAGGGATATATCCAGGAAGTTAGCTAGTTTGACGTTGTTATCAAATTCAATTTTAAGGTTATGGTGCTTAAATAGGTCAAGTATATTGTTCTTAATAATATTAAGGTTAACTAAGTTAGAAGTTTAAGACAGTAAAAAGGGCATCGTCACGATAAATTCCACCGCGAAGTTGAGGAATTTTCCGATTTAAATAATTCAAAATAAAGATACCAATCAAGTCCGTCAGTTGTGATGAATCGGACGCACCCATTGTGATATCAACGTTGTTGGAAGTATCAGCTCTAGTCCAATATTCGTTGTTGAATTCCAAGATAGTTTTTCTTGCGGTGAGAATGATGTAAACTTCATCTGTGGTAATGTCAGAATATTTAAATGCGAAAGATAGAGCGTTGTTGAGGAGTGAAGGCGAAATAGAAGAATAGTAACTGGCAATGTCAAACTGAATACATTTTTGTTTGTTTTTCTTATTCAGGTCATTGAACCAGTCAATTACTTCAGATGTACCAATCCATAAATTTAAGTTAGAAATAGAGCAATTAGAACGAACCTGTGGGATAATTCTATCCAAGATGGATTTACAAACAACCCCCAGATATGATTTGGAGGGGGAGATTAGTCTAACAGGCAGTTCCGTTCGAAAGTTACTTTTATGATCCTTGAGAATTATCCTTGGAGTTCTTGGGAAGAATGGTTCGGTCTTTTTCTCGATGCCAAGTTTAGACATAATCTCAGAAGCTTCCAAGTTTATAGAAACCAAATTGTCGTGGTTAGTTTTACGATAATTCTTCCTTAGTTCCTTAAGGATAAGGTTATTATACTTATCTTTAGATACGCCATATAACTTATTAGTTTTGTCGGAATGGACTAAGACTTTTTTAGAGGAATTAAGGTCCGATATCGTATTCCTGAGATTTATAAGGTGCTCCCGTCCTCTATAAGGGTTTCTATTGAATTTAAGACCTCTTATAATATTAGTTAATTCTTCCTCAAACTGTGCTAGATTTTTGTTGAAAGGAGGATTTCTTCTAGAGTTAAATAAATGATCAAAATTGTTGTGTTCCTTAGTATAGAAATTTCCTTTTAAGTGTTGGTCGTGTAAAAAAGCGATCCATCTAAGCCTTCTCATAAAAAAAAATATATATATATATATATATATTATAAAAAATAAACAAAGAAGCCTTCAATACATCAAAAGTCTTTATTAGCTGACAGTGTTTCGTCCCATTAATAAGGACTCATCAGAACAAGGAAAGAGACAAGAAGTATTAACGGCCAGAACAAGCCAAAACTCATAAGAATAGGGAATTGATATTTATGAAAATTTGGGAAAGTTAACTTGGAAAGACATGCTAAAGCTAAAAGGGTGCATTTGTAAATATAGACTATAGGGCAGGAGAGCAAGTAAGACATTAAAACAAACCCACATTGAAAGTACAATATAAGTCTAATACATGAAACACAACATAGTAATACAATATGAGAATAATAATACAATATACAATACAATAGATAATAAGAAATAAAAAATAAAAAACTTAATATATATATATATATATATATATATATATATACATCCACACTCACTGTGACACACATATATACACATTTACACAAACACATACTAACACAGATATAAATATAAATATAAATATAAACATTATAATAGAATAATCACCCTGGCGGTGTGAATAAGCAATACCAGAATCAATGGAATAATATATTGACATCAAAAAATATATAAAAATACATCATACGTATCATTTAAAGTCAACAAATTGTGCCTAAATTATTTCACAGGGTAAGAAAAAAATATAATAATACCATATAATAAATTATAGTATGGTGAAAAAATATATATATAAATATATATGATATAGACAACAAATATACAGAGGTATAAGCAGTTCAAATTCATACAATATTACATATCAATACTTCAATACCGGACACATACTTATAATTCAATTACATATAATATAATAATATTAAATATTTCAATAAATATACAGAGGTATAGGCAGCTCAAATCCATATAATATTACATATCAGTACTTCAATACCGGACAACATACTTATAATTCAATTACATATAACATAATATAATATATTAATATTAATATTTCAATAGCAGACACACAATATCAAGGGAAAAAGCTTAAGACATATTTACGCGATGAATTCAAGGACACATGTAATAGATGTAGGAAAGACAGACAGTAAGTGGTAGTAAAATAAAATAAGACGAAAACAAAAACAAAAAAAACAAGCACAGACACAAAATCACGTGGGCGCTACAAACCGTTAGGTAAATATAGATGATATTACTATTCTAAAACAAAAAAATGAAATGAAACCCTTATTAATTTAATTAATATTATAATAGTTGAATATTGTTAAGGATTTTAAAGCGAATGAGTCTATACTTGTCCCGGCTGACAAGACTAAGAATCTTTACTCTATGGATTATATTGCCTACCGTAATTTTATTTATAAGGAGCTACATAAAATTTATAAAAAGACAACGCAGGATAATTTAGATCAAATTAATAATGAGGGCCTCAAGATAGTTTCGAGTCTGGGTCTGGAACGATACAGAGAAGATTTGCATGAATCCTGTACAAGGATGACACGTAAATTCGTGAAGCATTTCATATTTTTCTAATGGCAATGCCCCAGCATGGCCTCAACCTGTCGGGTGTTATACATAATAGAGTAATAGAGTATTCTATTGAAGTGGATTGGCAGAATCATTAGAACGTCGTACAAAGTTCAGGTATTTTACGTTTTGAGTTCAATTCCCGCCGAGGTCAACTTTGGCTTTTATCTATATACTAGCAGTAAAGCCCGGCGTTGCTCGGGGTCGCTCAGTAGCTGTGTTAAAGTTACAATGTTAAGTTTCTTTTTTGGCTTAAAAACTGTAGTGTCTACTGTGAAGACTTGCATGTGGTGTTTTTGATTAATATTCCCTCAACCAACAATATGCCTTATGAAGTTAAGAAAACATAACGATAACTCGAATGTTATAACAAAAGAGGATGCTGGGGATAAAAACTGCACTGGTTACTTATTAACAAAGATCGAAAATGTAAACACTGCAACGCAGAGAAAAACATTAGCGTAACCAAATTATCAGTTATGTCTGTCTGCACGCCTATATCACCTCTCTGCACGACTGTCTGTCTGCACGCCTGAAATATTTGCTTGTTTTACGTAGTCTTTAAATAGACTTGTTTTCAAGTAAAAATATTGTTTTAAAATGCTTTTAAATGGAAATGAAGCAAAACGGAAGCTTAGTGTTCGAACTGATGAATTTTGCAGGTCAATATTTTGCTGGCTCGAACGCTGAGAAAGCCAACGTAATTTTTTACGTAAGACGCTCAATGTAAACAGAACAAAGGGAAATAACTGATAACTTACGCTCAAAATACATTATATTCGATTTCGTCACATAGGGTGGGTCAATTTGAAATATTTTTTTTCCAATGTCTTCGCTAGGGCTCAATGTACAAGTATAGCAATTTCGGTGCAATTCCGTGAGAGATTCTAAGAGGAGATGTGTGCCAAAAATCGATAGACAGACAGACAACCACAGTTTTATATATATAGATATAAAGCTGTGGTTGTCTGTCTGTCTATCGATTTTTGGCACACATCTCCTCTTAGAATCTCTGACGGAATTGCACCGAAATTGCTATACTTGTACATTGAGCCCTAGCGAAGACATCGGAAAAAAAAAATTTCAAATTGACCCACCCTATGTGACGAAATCGAATCTAATGTATCGATTTTTGAGCGTAAGTGACGAGTTATTTCCCTTTGTTCTGTTTACATTGAGCGTCTTACGTTGTTTTTCTCTGCGTTGCAGTGTTTACATTTTCGATCTTCTATATATATAAAGCTGTGGTTGTCTGTCTGTCTATCGATTTTTGGCACACATCTGCTCTTAGAATCTCTGACGGAATTGCACCGAAATTGCTATACTTGTACATTGAGCCCTAGCGAAGACATCGGAAAAAAATATTTCAAATTGACCCACCCTATGTGACGAAATCGAATCTAATGTATCGATTTTTGAGCGTAAGTGACGAGTTATTTCCCTTTGTTCTGTTTACATTGAGCGTCTTACGTTGTTTTTCTCTGCGTTGCAGTGTTTACATTTTCGATCTTTGTTAATAAATAACCAGTGCAGTTTTTATCCCCAGCATCCTCTTTTGTTATAACATTCGGGTTATCGTTATGTTTTCTTAACTTCATAAGGCATATTGTTGGTTGAGGGAATATTAATCAAAAACACCACATGCAAGTCTGCACAGTAGACACTACAGTTTTTAAGCCAAAAAAGAAACTTAACATTGTAACTTTAACACAGCTACTGAGCGACCCCGAGCAACGCCGGGCTTTACTGCTAGTCTTTCGATAAAATAATATATCGATAAAATAATGTATCAGTCATATACTAGAAGTTGATATAATCGACTTACCCTCCCAGCAAATTACTGACCTTAACCCAAAATGAGAATCCATCGTTATTCTGTTTCGAAAGACTGGTCTTATGCTGAGAGAGAGAGAGAGAGAGAGAGAGAGAGAGAGAGAGAGAGAGAGAGAGAGAGAGAGAGAGAGAGAGAGAGAGAGAGCAGGAGAGAAAGAAAGAGAGAAGGGGATAGAAAGAAAAAAGAGAGGGAGAGAGAAAGAGAGGGAGAGAGAGGAGAGGAGAGGAGAGGAGAGAGAGAGATGACGAAAAAAGAGGAAGGGAGAGAGGGGAAGGGAGAGAGAGAGAGGGGTGGTGGTGAGGGCGGCGGCGGTGGTGGTGGTAGTGGTGGTGGTGGTGATGACTGTGGTGGTGGTAGTGGTGGAGGTGGTGGTGGTGGAGGCGGTGATGGTGGTGGTAGTGGTGGTGGTGGTTGCTGTAGTGGTGGTGTTGGTGGAGGCGGTGGTGGGGTTGGTGGTGGTGGAGAAAAAGAAGAGAGATAGTAGTAATAAGAAACGATCAAAGGTCGCTCAGCTTTTCTATATTTGCATATATTTCCAGAACCTTCCACAGGATCTCAACTGTTTT
>OZ024741.1:286941829-286964329 GCA_964016885.1 Eledone cirrhosa
TGAGAGAGAAGGGGCAGAATGAGAGGGGGGGGGGGGCAGAATGACAGAGAGAGTACTAGACTGATACTTTTTTTTATCAACCTCGAATGAATATCGCAAAGCAAGATATAATTTAAGGGAAACATGGCTATTTTATTTTTAGCAAACATTTCCTTGTTGGATAGCTGTTTACTTTAGGCGCATTAACTTTGCACTTGTGAGTTTGTACTGAATCAGAAAGCTATAAATAATTTACACCAAGAAGCAGAAGATTATTTAATACCAGGTATTGGCTAACCGTTTCTTTCTGTGTCGGTTACTACCAAGACTTCTGGTGTTTTGGGTCCACGGACTACTGTTTTCCTCTGCTAAATCGAGAGGAAGACCTCACATTTGAGGAAGAAAGAATCTGATGAAGTGGAATGATCCATGCAACGATAGGCTCGCTGGCTGTTCTCTGTGGTAATATTTTCGCCATCTTGACCAGCAAAGTATATAGAGTTTGCCTTCTCTCCATTTTTCCTCTTCTTCTTTTTATTTTTTATTTCTTCTTCCTTTTCTATTTCTCTGTTTGTAAATTTATACAGTTAAAGAAATTTTATTTTTAATGAAAAGGTTGCTTAAAGTTAAATGTTAAAGTTGTTGGTTGGTTGGTTGTTGTTATTTTTGTTTAGCTTCAAGCCATTGGAGGTATTCTAAGTATTCTAGGCAAAAATAATCTCTTTTTTCCAGACATCTTACATTGCATTATCCAAAGAGTCCTTAGAGGGAGATTTGACTGTTATTTCTAGTAAGTCAAGTGACCACATAGATGCGTCCTCATTGGGGCACCAGTCAGTAGAATTCAGGAGCGGGTGATTGATCCATGAAATTTTTCTGATTTCAAACCCAGTTAGAATTGGATTTGATGCAACGAACATATCAGTAATCTAATGGTATCAATTTGTTCTTGAGCAAAACACTCTATTTCACTTTGCTCCTGTCCACACAGCTGAAAATGAGAACGAGCCATAGTCTGGGATGGACTGCCATTCTGCACAGGTGTATCGGATGTACTCACAGTCGCTTAACGCCAAAGAGACCAGGATAGGCTCTGACTTACTAATGGCCAGGCTTGGAGCAGACTTCAACACTACGATAGACAAACGTTCGGTTCAGGGATCTAAAATCTCTCTTAAGCCAGAAGGTTCATTAGGCCGGTGCTTATCGCGGTTTCATGGCGTGAAGCAACTGAGAATACAAGACTTCCTCTGGACAGGACATCAGTCCATCACAAGGTTAAACTCCCAGCTATTGCTGGTACTCATTTTTAGCTGAGTATACTGGAGCAACGTGAAATGAAGTGTTTTGCTCAAGAACATAACAAGCAACTCAGCCCAGGAATCGAACCCACGACATGATCGTAAGTCCAACACACTTAGCACTCGACCACGCTCCTCCACTCAGGATGCTGACTGGATCTCTTAGTCACTTAGCACAAATGAAACCGGAATAAGTTCCAACCTGGTGAGCCTCCAGGCTTGGAACAGACTTTAACTTCATTTTTAACTAACTCTTTCCCAGATATACAAACATTGATCGTGCATCTGGTGAGAAGTTATAATATTTATTATAATATTATTTGCAGACAGCTAGCTAATCACAGCCAACCAATATCGAAGATGATTTCGCGGTTGTTAATACTTTAACAAATTCTCTATCAGGAAAATTCCATCTTGAAACCATTCGAGTGAAATTAATCAACATAGAAAGAGAAAAAGATGGTCGCTGGAGCTGCTCAGGTGAGAAAATGCAAACAAAAGAAAAGTAGAAAGAAATAGAGATATAACGTAAAGAGAGAGAAACAAAGGATTTTAGAGAGAAAGATAGAAAGAAAGAAAGATTTGAAAGTAGAGAGGCCGAAAATGCACGAGAAGAGAAAATTGGGAGTTTGAAGAAAAAAGCGTGGTAAAGATGAATAAAAGTAATGTGAAGAAGGGAAGTGTGAGAGTGAGTGAGTGAGAGAGAGAGAGAGAGAGAGAGAGAGGGAGAGAGAGAGAGAGAGAGAGAAAGAGAGAGAGAGAGAGAGAGAGAGAAAGAGAGATAGAGAGAGAGAGAGAAAGAGAGAGAGAGAGGAGGGAGAAGGAGAAAGGGAGTGAGATGGAAGCAGAAGGAGAGAGAAAAAAAGATTGTGAGATGGTGGGAGAGGAAAAAAGAAAATCGGAAGAAAAATTCTAAAGCGTATATATATATGTGTGTGTGTGTGTTTGTGTGTGTTTGTGTGTCTGTGTGTATATGTATATGTATATATATATTTATATATACGTATATATATGTGTATGTATATATATATATGTATATATAATATATATATATATACATATATACATATATGTATATATATATGTATATATGTATATATATACATGTATATATATATATATATATATATATATATATATATATATATATATATATATATATACATATATGTATATATGTATATATATACATATATATATATATATATATATATATATATACATATATACATATATATATACATACATATATATATATATATATACATATATATATACATATATACATATATATATATATACATATATACATATATATATATATGTATATATATAAATATATATGTATATATATATATATATATATATATATATATATATATATATATATATATATATATATATATATATATATGGCTGAAACAGGTAAAAGAGTAATATATATATATATAAATAATTATATATATATATATATATGTGTATATATATACATATATACATGTATATATGTGTATATATAAATAAAATATATATATATGTATAGATAGAGAGAGAGAGGGAGGAGAGGAAGAGAGAGGGAAGGAAGAAATGTAGATGGTGTGTTTAAGTAGGAATGAGTTGACCATAAATCTGCCATATGAAGACAAGCTAAGGGAGATAATATTAATACTTCTGTCTCACTGTTTGTCCAAGTGTGATGAGATCAGATGTTATACAGTATTTACACTCTACTTATTGCAATTTTACCTATCTATCTATCTATCTATCTATCTATCTATCTATCTATCTATCTATCTATCTATCTCTCTATCAGTCGTGTGTCACTTCGCGGAGAAGTTTCCGTTAATTTATGTAAGAAAAAAACGTGAGTTTTTAGTTAAATTTTATATCATTGTGTAACTTGATCACCCGTCTGGACCTTCAGCTGGTGGGTCAACTCATTTTCGCTCTTTCTGGGGCGGAATATCCATTTAAAAAATTTTTCTCCATCGAATCTTGGAAAAAATATTGTAAAATTTTGATTACGTTATGAACGCTGCGTCCAACGATAATGGTGGTGGAGAGGCGGTAAGACTACAAAGCTCGCAGTCAACAACGTCTTCTTCACTAGATACTATAGAGATGGAAAGACAAAATGAAAATAAAAAAACGAATTCATATCCAAACAACACAAATGACACCAAACAGTTCAATGACAACAAAAATAACAGCAAAACCAATAATGATGATAAAAGCAACAATGATAACAACAACAAAGAAAAAAATAAAGATAACGCCAATAACACCAGCATCAAAGACAACAACAACACCAAGGAAAATACGGATGATACCAACATCGGTGACAACAAGAATAACAACAAGAATAACAACAATAATGACAACACCACCAATACGGATTCCACAAAGAAACCAAAAATCTCCTTTGCGGAGAAAGTTCAAAAGAAAGAAGAATTGATATATCTCGACATAACAAATGCTGAACAACTTTTAAAGGACGCTAAGAGATATGTCACTTTCGATAAAAATGGTGCTTTCAGCATCAATTCTCCGGTAGAAATTCGCAAGGAAACTGCTCTCAAAACGATAGTTTTTAGGACAGTTTCCAATTCTACCCGAAAACCAGTCCAATTGTCACAGAAAGAAATTGAACTGGTTTTCAAAAATTCAATGAATGATATTGCATTCATTCAAAGAAGCAAACTTTTTGGGAGTATTTCGGTACTCATGAAGGATCAATTGACGGCCCAAAATTACTCTGTGTCGCCAATTGTATCCAACCTGTACACCTTTTTCCCTACATACATGGGAAAAAGGACACAAAAGATCAGAATCACAAGTGTCACACCAAAGGTGAACATATGGTGGATACTGTGCGGCTTCATCAATTTTGATGAAGACAGAATACTGTCAGTAGGAAAGTCCCCCAGAGATGTATTCAATGGGACTAGCATTGAAGTTCTGGTGCAAATGAGCCCAGAGCGAATAGCTATGATTCCACAGCGTGTACTCCTGGACGGACTCACCTACATAAACCTTTCGGTTGAGGGTAGGCGGCCTTCATGTTACCATTGCTTTAGCAGGGGTCACCTGAGGGCTTCCTGTCCTAAATTAATGAATCAAAAAAGGCTCTTCTGCCGACACCCATCAAAACAACACAACCACCAACACCACCACAACAACAACAACACCAACACACAAAAATAACCACAACAAACACAGTCCCACACAATCCCACTCCACCTAAAACCACTGCAAAATCACATACAGACACAACAGCACCCCAAATCATACCCCTCCCAATCACACAGACCATACAACAGATGAGGCTATCTCGCCATCACCCAGTGAAGACGAGGGAGAACCCCATCGCTCGAAAAGAAAGAAAAGACATCACAAAAGCAAAAAACCAGCAAACACTACCACAAACATACAACCACCAACACAAACAACAAAAACATCACAAACAAAACCCCCACCTCCCGAAAACAAAATACCTACAACAAAACGAAAGCACACACAAGAACTACAGACAAAAACAAACACAACACAAGAAAATTACACTTACACTTACATAAACACTGAAAACAAAACACTAATGGAGACCATCACGAACGACCCTTCGGTGAAAACCGAAGGGAAAACTTTCGCCCACTCTATTAAAAATAACAAAAAACTGAACCTAAAACTGATTAGGGTCCCTATACAAACTTATAGGTCCCTAAAAGAAACATTTGAGAAGGATGTGGGGAATTCCTGCGTGAAACCACTCAACCGCGTCCTTCTCAAATGTCTCCCCACCCCAGACACCCCCATCCCACCAGACCCCACCCCACCAAACATCTCCGTCCCCACCCCGCCGGAAACCACCACCCATCCAGACAACCCCTCCAACACTCCCATGGAAATCGTGCGGCCTGGTCCCCAGGAGGCGAAGGGTGAGTGATCTCTTTTCCTCTTTTAACTTTGCAGCACCAACATGGCCAATATAAGAGTTGGATGTGTGAACGTACGCGGCCTGGGGATGCCTTGGTAACAGGGCAAACTCTTAAACGACCTCAGGTCGCACAGTATGGATATGGTAGCCATTTGCGAGTCCAGGATCCACAGCGAGCGACAGCTGGCCCCCATCTTCGATGACTTTGAGATCTACGCATCTCTCTGTCAACCTGGCGGTGGGTTCGGAGTTGCCGTTTTGCTGCGGAAACACCTGGGCCTCGTAACACAAACGGTACATCTGGACCCGGAGGGTCGGCTGGTGGTCCTAGACGTTGAAGGTAGTGAAGGTGGAGCCTTCAGGCTGGTGGCCGCATATGCCCCATCCGGGATACCGCGGCCAGACTTCTTCAAACGTCTAGAGACTTTTCTGGGAACATCCCGCTCCTTGCTTTTAGTGGGGGACTGGAATGGAATCCTAGATGCACGTTGGGACTATGTGGGAGCAAGTCCCGATAAAGGGGGGTGTAACAGCCTCAAACAGTTAATCGACCGATTTGACCTGGCCGATAGATATCGACTAGATTTTCCGACTGCGCCACTGTGGACGTGGAGCAATCGTAGCGGAACATCTAGATCGTACCTAGATAGGGTTCTAGTTAGAAATAAGGATAGGGACATGTTAAGCTGCCCACAAATGTTCATGGTTGCCTATTCAGATCACAAACTAGTGACCTGCATGGCCAACCTTGATAGAACCCATAGACAAGGACCCGGCTACTGGAAGCTGAACTTGTCGTTACCGACAAGCAAAGCCTACAGTAGACGGATTAGCACTTTAGTTAAACAGCACTTGATAGGGGCCATTGTCAACAACAGATGGTGGTACTCTCTCAAGAGGGTAGTTAGATTAGACTCGATAGTTTTTAGTAAAGAATTAGCGTTAGATAGAAATAGAACCGAGAAGGAACTGGTAGATAAAGTAGAAGAGTCAATTAGAAGTGGCAACGTAGCCAGGGTGCTAGCAAAGAGAATGGCCTTGGACCAGTTCTTCGACGCAAAGCACGAGGGCTGCGTTGTCAGAAGCAAAATACGTGCTCTGGGAAACGAGGGAGCCAAAGCTGTTAGCTGGGCCCGAGTGACGGAGGCAAAAAGTGGCAACAAGTCCACGATTCGGTCTTTGAAGGACCAAAACGGACGCGTGATACGTGAGCCGAAGCAGATGTGTGCGGCCTTTCAGCGGCACTTTGCTCAACTGTTCGGGCGGGGCGGCGCGCCGGGAGGGGCTATGGATTTCGGTCCATACTTCGACGGCCTACCGCGACTCTCGGACAGCGAGGCAAAGTTCTGCGAAAAGCCGATTTCAGCCGCTGAGATAGGGGACGCGCTGAGCCAATGCGGCAAACGCAAATCTCCAGGTCTCGACGGTCTACCCTACGAATTTTACGTAGCAATGCCGGACTTATTCTCCGGTCTCCTGGAAGCGGTCTACTGCAACTGGCAACAGAACGGGAGAATTCCCAGTTCTGTAACCGGGGGCGTGGTCACACTAATCAGGAAGGACGAGAATAAAGGAGATGACATAGGCAACTTCCGGCCCATAACTCTGCTAAACACAGAGTTACAGATTTTGACCAAGGTGTTGGCAGAGAGGCTGGCGCTTGTCGTCGAGAACCTGGTGGGAGAAGCGCAGACATGCACAATCCCGACCAGGTCCATACACGACAACCTCCACCTCATGCGATACATCATAGAGAGGGTAGGGTGTAAACCCGGCTTCGGTGGGGCCCTGATCAACTTGGATCAGTCTAAGGCTTTCGATAAGGTTGACCATCGTTACCTGGATGCGGTGCTCGAGGCGGCAGGCTTCGGACCCGTGTTCAGGGGCTGGATTACTGCAATGCACAACAGCAACATCTGCTCAAGGGTCAAGGTGAACGGCTACCTCTCGGAGCCGTTCCATATTACGCGATCCATTCGACAGGGATGCCCTCTCTCCTCCCTTCTGTACGTACTGACTCTCGAGCCACTACTGCGGAAGTTGGAGCTATTGCAGGGCATCCCTCTGGAACCGGGACTGCGGAAAGCGGCGTCGGCCTACGCCGACGACGTGACAGTAATGGTGTCGAGCGCCTCGCAAATCGAGGAAGTCGCCACCTTACTGAAGGAATACGAAAGTTTCGCAGGAACGAAGCTGAACCGGGACAAGTCCATCGGTTTGCAACTCGGATCGTGGAGAGGCAAACCGATGCCTTCCGATGGCGTCGTCGGACGCTGGACGGAAGGACCGGTAAAGCTGCTCGGGGTCTGGTTTGGTCCGGACCTCCAGGTGGAGAAGAACTGGAACGAAGTGACGGCCAAGGTGTTTGCACTCACCCAGAAGTGGGCCGAGTGCAAACTATCCTTGAAAGGTCGAGCGGAGGTGGCGAACACTTTTATAGCGTCCGCCATCTACTACCGCTTGACCGTCGTGCCTTGTCCAGCCAAAACGCTCGCCAAAATGGAACGCGCGCTCTTCCGATTCCTTTGGAAGAGGCGGGCTCCTTTGGTGAGAAGATCCATCTGCTGCCAACACCCTTCTAACGGAGGGCTGGGGATGCCGTGGTTGACGATGCGCAAACACGCGCTCAGGCTGCGGCATCTCTACGTATTCCTCACCGGACAACCGGTGTGGGCCCCATTCGTGAGGCGAGCCTTCCCACGACTCGTCTCGCTGACCGAGCTGCAGTCCTGGGTCAAGCAAAGACCGAGGAAAATGAGCGACTGGCACATCGAATGTGCTCAGGCGCTCACAGCCCTCTGGCAGGCGTACCCGGCGATCAGTGGAGACTCCACTTCGTCATTCTATAGAGGGTTGATCCGCAGCAAGTGCGACGACGCGCTCGGTGAAACTCTAGGCGTAGAGGAAGATGAACTGGCCAGTCTGTTCGGTAGGACCTTCCGCCCGGGACCGATGGACAACTTCCAAAAGTCCCTGGCCTGGCAGTGCTACCGAGGAGCTCTACCAGTTCGAGACAAACTCTACAGACATGGACGCCCGGGCAGGGACCCTGCAAAAAAGATCTGTCCGAGGTGTGTGCGAGACGAAGAAACCGTCGCGCACGCATTCATACACTGCCCGGGCGTCACTGACATGTGAGGCTATGTAGACCGACTATTGTCGCGGGTGGGACCAATACAGTTGACCACCGAGTCCATTGTCATGATCAAACCGCCACCCTCCTTCAAAAACGAAGGAGAGGCGGTTTTCCTTTGTGTGATAGCTATGGCGAAAGAGGTTGTATGGTGGACAAGGTTGAGAGGGCTGAGGTCAGACACCTTTCTCTCCGGCCAACAACTGATTCTTTTTTTCAAATACCACTTTGGAAGAAGAATCAGGATGGAGAGAGAGGTGCTGTACTCCAGCAAGTTTTATGAAAGGTGGGTGAAAGTGGCGAGAATGGCCCGAGTGAATGGGCCTTCTCTCTATATCAGCCTGTAGGTTGAGGAAAAGGAGGAGGAGAGGAAAGGAGTACAAACTCTTCGTACATTTTTTTTTCGGGGGTATGTGTTACCCATATAAACTGTCTCCCTCTATTGGGGAAAATCGACTAACTTTTTAAATTCCATTTGTGATAACATTTTACACGTTTTTATTGTATGTAAACTTCCCCCTTTGTATTTGTCCCCTTCCTTTGTGCCCCTGTGGCTAATAAAGAAATCTATCTATCTATCTATCTATCTATCTATCTATCTATCTATCTATCTATCTATCTATCTATCTATCGACTTGACGTGCGATAGATCGTCGGTAAGTCTTTGTAAAATTTTCTATACAAAAACAGAATTTATTGTGTGAAAATTTATATTGTTTGATAGATTAACACCCAGGCTGAATTGTCAGCTGGGTGGTAATCTCAGTTTTCGCCCCACAGGGGCGGGGAAATTATTTTAGAAATTTTCAAAAATTTTATATTTTTGCTATCGATAATGGCTAGATTAGTAGAAGCAACGCTACCGAACGCTGACGAAGAAAGTAGAGAGAGAAAGGCAGAGATTAACGTTGCCGCAACTTCTGCCTACATAGGCGTCACTATGGAGACAAATAGTGACAACAAAGTTTTGTTTTGCCAAGAAGCCGAAAAATGCAACTTACAAGATGGACCACACAGCTTACAACAGACATAAAAAAACACAAAAAATGAAACAGACACAACTACAAACGGAAAAACCGACAATCACAACAACAACAACAACAACAACAACAAAATAACTTATACAGAAACAGTCACAAATAATAATAACATTACCTCTAACTCCGCATGTATTGGCGTCACCATGGAAACCAATATGGACAACAAAAATAAAAACAAGATCGAACCACACATAGTACAACAGACAGAAAAAAACAACAGAAAATAAAACCATTGACACAACTACAAACGGAAAAACCGACAACCACAACAACAACAATAACAACAACACCAAAAAACATTTTCGCAAACAGTCATCAAGAAACAAGAGTTCAAGGATCTCGATATCTGCAATGCGAAGACAGATGCTCTCTGAAGCAAAGGAGTTTATCACTTTCGGTGAAAAATTGTGGATTTCAGATAAACTCAGCCCCAGAAATTCGTCTGGAAATATTTCGAAGGACAATTACCTTCAGAACTGTTTCAAATGAAACAAAACGACCAGCATTCCTCAGTCAAAGGGAAATTGAGGCAACCTTGAAGGAGATGTTGCCAGACATTGACTTTATGCAGAGGGCCAAACAGTACGGGAGTATTTCGGTACTCCTCAAAAGCGAGGCCCTTGCACAAAGATACTCAGTGACGCCAATACTGTCACAAAAATACACCTTTTTCCCTACATACCTGGGAAAAAGGACACAAAAAATTAGAGTTTCAAACATACCACCAAATATTAATATTTGGTGGATATTGGCAGGATTTTTAGAGGAGAGAAAAGACACCATTCTCTACTTCAAAAAGTCAACCAGACACCTGGTCTGGTACAAATTTGGAGATTCTGGTACAAATGAGCCCGGAAAGAATCTCCAAAATACCAGAAAAGTGCTGGTGGACAACAACAGCCACATAAACATTTCGGTGGAGGGATGAAAATGACATTGCTTTCGTTGCAATAGCACCACACACCTAAAGGCTTCCTGCCCTTTACAAACACGCTCAACCAAAACAATACAAAAGAAAACACTGTTACCAACACCAACACCAAAACCACCACCACCACAAAAACAACAACTCACGAAACAAGCAAACACACCAAAACAAACAGCCACTCAACCAACAACAACAGAAAAAACACAGACAACACCCCCGAAGAACACATCCCAACCCCATCCCACTCCATCAAACACTACCACAAACACACACACCGAAACACCACCACCACCACACAACATACCCCTACCCCACCCTCCTGACAATGATTATTCAACAACAGATGAGGCTGCTTCTCCTTCTTTGAGTGAAGAAGAAGGAGAGCCTCGGAAATCTAAAAAAACAAAAAAAGAGACACCACAAAACCCCCAAAACTCCAATCACCAACACACAACCACAGACACAAATAACAACACAAACAACACCACAGTCAAACACCCCCCTACCAGCAAAACCAACACCAACACCACCCCAAACACAAGCACCCACCATAAAAAGAAAACTCCCGGACAAACAACAAACTAAAACAGCAAAAACACAAACAACAATACGCATACATCAACACAAACAACAAGAGTTTGATGGAGGTCATCTCCCAAAACCCCAAGGTGGAGACGGAGGGCAAAACTTTCATCAAAGTAGAATCGTCTCCACACCTTAAACTTATAAGGGTTTCTATGGAGACCTATAGTGACCCGAAAAATAAATTTTCGCAGGACGTGGGTAACCCCTGCCAGAAACCCATCAACCGCGTCCTGTTAAAATATTTCCCCACCCCATCCAACACCCCATCCAGCACCCAAATGGAGATTGAACAACCCGATCTCCAGGAATCAAAAAGGTAAGTGCACCTTTTCGTCCTTTTTCTCCAACTCTTCTTCACCAACATGGCTAGTTTACAAGTTGGAAGCGTGAATGTGCGTGGCCTAGGGATGCCCTGGAAACAGGGCCAACTTTTAAACGACTTTAGGTCACACGGTATGGATGTGATAGCCATCACTGAGTCCAGGATCCACAACAGGTAGCAACTAACCCCCATCTTCGACGATTTTGAGATCTACGCATCTCTCTGTCAGCCAGGAGGTGGAGAGATCCGTCTGCTGTCAGCACCCTTCCAACGGAGGGCTGGGAATGCCGTGGCTGATGATGCGCAAACATGCGCTGCAGCTGCAGCATCTCCAGGTATTCCTCACCGATCCCAACCGGTGTGACACCGTTTGTGAGCCAGGCTTTCCCACAGCTCGTCTCGCTTACGGAGCTGCAGTCCTGGGTGAAGAAAAGACCGAAAACGCTGGGCACCTGGCACATTGAATGCGCTCAGGCGCTCACAGTCCTCTGGCAAGTGGGCAGGGCACAGCAATCAGTGGAGACTCCACTTCGACATTCTATAGAGGGATTGTATGTTACAAGGGCGAGGACGTGCTCGGAGAGACTCTGGGCGTCGAAGACGATGAGCTCACCAGTCTGTCTGGTAGAACTATCCGCCCGGGACCTATGGACAACTTCCAGAAGTCCCTGGCCTGGCAGTGCTACCGAGGAGCTCTACCGGTTCGTGACAAGATCTACAGGCACGGACGCCCCGTCAGGGATCCTTCCAAGAGGACGTGTCCAAGATGCGCGCAGGACATTGAAATCGTCCTGCACGCAATTGTACACTGCCCGGGTGTAACCGACCTGTGGAACTATGCAGAACAACTACTGTCGCGTATGGGAAAAATCCAGTTGACTGCCGAGTCCACTGGATCAAACCGCTAGCCTCTTTCAAAAACGAAAGTGAGGCGGTTTTCCTGTGTACAGTGGCTATGGTGAAAGAAGTTATCTGGTGGACGAGATTGAGAAGACTGAGGACAGATTCCTTTCTCTCCGGACAACAATTGATTCCCTTCTTTAAGTATCACTTTAGAAGGAGAATCAGGGTGGAGAGAGAGGCACTGCACCCCAGTAAATTTACTGAAAGGTGGGTGAATGAAGCGAAAATGGCCCGAGTGATTGGGCCTTCTCTGTTTATAAGCCTGTAGGTTGAAGAAGAGAGCAAAAGGAAGAAAGAAGCACTTGCACAACACGCTCCTGGAGTTGAGGGTTGTTCTATCGACGGGGTATTAAACAACTCATTTGTAGCGCTTCCCCCTATTGGGGATTTCGATTGTTGTAATTGTTTGTTTTTATATTTTTTACACGACTGTATGTAAAATCCCCGGCATGTCTTTGTATCGTCCCCTTTTCTTGTGCACCCTTGTGGCAAATAAAGAAATCTGTCTATCTATCTATCTATCATAGCGTCCGTCATCTACTACCGCTTGACTGTCGTGCCTTGTCCCCGTGAACACCTCGCCAAGATAGAACGCATGCTCTTCCAGTTTCTGTGGAAGAAGCAGGCTCCGCTGGTGAGGAGATCCGTCTGCTGTCAGCACCCTTCCAACGGAGGGCTGGGAATGCCGTGGCTGATCATGCGCAAACATGCGCTGAGGCTGCGGCATCTCCAGGTATTCCTCACCGACCCTCAACCGGTGTGGGCACCGTTTGTGAGACAGGCTTTCCCACAGCTCGTCTCGCTGACGGAGCTGCAGTCCTGGGTGAAGAAAAGACCGAAAACGCTGGGCGCCTGGCACATTGAATGCGCTCAGGCGCTCACAGTCCTCTGGCAAGCGGGCGCAGCAATCAGTGGAGACTCCACTTGGACATTCTATAGAGGGATTGTACTTTACAAGAGCGACGACGTGCTCGGAGAGACTCTGGGCGTCAAAGACGATGAGCTCACCAGTCTGTTTGATAGGACTTTCCGCCCGGGACCTATGGCCAACTTCCAGAGGTCCCTGGCCTGGCAGTGCTACCGAGGAGCTCTACCGGTTCGTGACAAGATCTACAGGCACGGACGCCCCGGCATGGATCCTTCCAAGAGGACGTGTCCAAGATGCGCGCAGGACATTGAAACAGTCCTGCACGCAATTGTACACTTCCCGGGCGTAACCGACCTGTGGAACTATGCAGAACAACTGCTGTCGCGTATGGGACAAATCCAGTTGACTGCCGAGTCCATAGTAAGGATCAAACCGCCAGCCTCTTTCAAAAACGAAAGAGAGGCGGTTTTCCTCTGTTCGGTGGCTATGGTGAAAGAAGTTATATAGTGGACGAGGTTGAGAGGACTGAGGACAGAAGCTTTTCTCTCCGGACAACAATTGATTCCCTTCTTTAAGTATCACTTTAGAAGGAGAATCAGGGTGGAGAGAGAGGCATTGCACCCCAATAAATTTACTGAAAGGTGGGTGAATGAAGCGAAAATGGCCCGAGTGATTGGGCCTTCTCTGTTTATAAGCCTGTAGGTTGAGGAAGAGAGCAAAAGGAAGAAAGGAGCACTTACACAACACGCTCCTGGAGTTGAGGGTTGTTCTATCGACGGGGTATTAAACAACCCATTTGTGGCGCTTCCCCCCTATTGGGGATTTCGATTGTTGTAATTGTTTGTTTTTATATTTTTTACACGACTGTATGTAAAATCCCCGGCATGTCTTTGTATTGTCCCCTTTTCTTGTGCGCCCTTGTGGCTAATAAAGAAATATATCTATCCATAGAAATCTATCTATCTATCTATCTATCTATCTATCTATCTATCTATCTATCTATCTATCCTTATCTATCCATTCCTCTCTCTTTCTCCCTCTCTCTTTATTCATCTATCTATCACTCTCTCTCTCTCTTTCTCTCGCCCTCTCACTCTATATACCCAACTATTTCTCTATCTATCTGTCTATCGATCTATCTATCTCTTTGGATTCTCCGTCTGTTTCCATTCAGTCGTTCCACCAACTGAGTACCTACTGAGTATTCGCAGGCCAAATCAGTGTGGTATTATGTGACAATGTGTAGACCTGACTAAGTTGTTTGAGTGTCGGATAGAATCACTGCGTTCTCAGTTCAAATCCAGGTCATGTCAAATTTGACCTTCTTCTTCTTCTTCTTCTTCTTCTTCTTCTTCTTCTTCTTCTTCTTCTTCTTCTTCTTCTTCTTCTTCTTCTTCTTCTTCTTCTTCTTCTTCTTCTTCTTCTTCTTCTTCTTCTTCTTCTTCGCCCACTTATTCCGGAGAGGGACGTGAGGGCAGAGTCCTCAAACACTCTTTCCAGCGGGTCCTGTCAGAAGCCACCGTCTCCAACTGATCCGGCTGGATCCCCAAGCAAGATAAGCCAAGTTCATGGATGTTATCCAACCATCTTGCTCGGGGTCTGTCCCTGGGTCTTCTGCTGGTTGGGTTGGCCGTAAAATCTGTCCAGCGATTCTTTCCTGAGACATTCTAACCACATGCACAAAGTATCGGACCTGTGATCTCTCAATTCGGAGAAATAGCAGCTCTACGTGGAGTAACTCTCTGATCTCCGAGTTATGCACTCTATCGAATAACGTTACTCCAAAGACTCTTCGAAGTAACCCCATTTTGGCCTCTTGTATTCGCGATTGTTCTTTCGGTTATTACCTAAGATCCATGACTATACTGAATTGACCACATCGAATTGAAGATAGGAAGTTTGGCTTTTACACCTACCGCCCTTCTTCTGGTTACTGAATGCTGAAGCTGGTGTATTACTCCACCAGCTTCTGAATTGTTGCACTTAATTCAGCTTCCTGCCTTCCATCACTCATAAACACGACCCAGAGAAACTTGAACTTCTCTACCTACTTCAATGGAACTCCTCCATTTATATGTAGACATTCTTTCGGAGTCGATATATAAAATACCAGACTGCTACTGGAGTCAATTCGTTTCTTTTTTCTTCTTTCTCTTTTTTTCTCTTGAAATATCTCTCATTCTGTAGACGAAGTCTTGAGTGGTCAGACCTGAATAGAGAAGAACTCCACTAGCTTTAGATACCCAAGAGAGGCCATGTGTCACAAAAGTGGATCGGGACTTTTGAGCCACAACAAAGCAAGGCAAGGTAAAACAAAGCGTTGGATCTTTGAATTACAGGTAAAATCTAAAGAAAAAGAGACAGAAAGAAAAAACAGCTAAGAAAAAGAGATCGAGGAACATACCACCTAATATTGGACTAGTATTTTATCGGCCACAAAAGTTGACCTCGGTGGGATTTGAACTAAAAGTTCAAAGAACCGGAGCAAATACCGCAAGGTATTCTACCCGATACTTTAACGATTCAGTTAATTTGCTACACTTTTGTTTTGTATGAGCGTTTTTGGTGTCAAAGAAACTATAACAATATAGCTTCTGATTTAGGCACAAGGCCAACAATTTGGGAGAGGGGAAAGTTGATTAAATCGACCCCATTGTGTTACTGGTACTTTAATTTATCGACCCCATAAGGATGAAAGACAAAGTTAACTTTGGCGTGATTTGAACTCATAACGTAAAGGGACATAACTCTAATCCTGCAAAGCATGGTGTTCGACGCCCTACCGATACTGCCAATCCATAGAAACTTTACAATACTGATAACGATAATTATTTAATATATATAAATAATTAATTAATTAGTAGAAATATTTGCAACCCGATTTATTTAATGTGTAATGAAGATGTGTTTTCTTTTTTTATTAATTGATATCAATTAAGAATTAATAAAATGTAATCCAAAAATTATTTCTCTGATCTTTCTCCCATAAGTACAAGAATTTGCACTGAATGATCAACATCAGGTTGATTGTATAAACATATCACTAATGGTTGTTATAGTCGTAACACACACACACATACCACACACGCACACTTACATACTTATACACACACACACACATATATATACATATATATAGTACCAAAATTATATTAAGGATGTCATGTCTGAGAGTATCAAAATCATGCGCCATACCACCTGCGGAATAGGCTCAAAGATTCCAAGTAGTAAATCCGAGAACTTATATCAAATTAAAAGTAGGATGACATATATGTATATTTAAAATAAATACATCAAATAATTACAAGGAATAATTTGTAAAGAGTGTAAACACACATAGTTAACCTCAACGGGATTTGAACTCAGACCGTAAAGGGACGTAACTATGCTAGAAAGCATGGCGTCCGACCCTCTACCGATACTCCCAATTCACCGATGATACCTTGCAATAATTGTTTCTACTTTTGGCACAAGGCAAGCAATTACCCAGTGCATTACTGGTACTTTATTTGATCGACTCCGTAAGGATGAAAGGCAAAGTTAACCTCGGCGGGATTTGAACTCAGTGCAATAATGATTACTATTTACGGCTCCTATGTTCTTTAGTAGAGCTTTTTATGTTGAAAGGATTCGGCTGTTATTTCTAGCTGTCGATAACCCTATGATTCACTGATTAATGGTGAAATATATTTCTTCAATGGAATATATACAAAGGAATATATACAAAGGAGGTTAATCATTATTGCACAACCTTAAATACATATATATACACAAATACATACACACATATATACATACACACACACACACACACACACACATATATATATATATATATATATATATATATATATATATATATATATATATATATATATATATGAAAGACGTAAAATAAGAAAATTAAAAAAAAAAAAAAAATTTTAAATTAACTTACTTACTAAAATTTTCACTCCAACTAATTAGTTTCTGTAATGGGATAAAGATAGTTACGTAATATAACCATCGAGAATTCATTACGTCATCAGGGAGTCTATTCTCAGCTAAGTCTCCAGGCAATGCGCGGACATTAGGGACTCATATAAAAATAATAATAATTCGGTGGAAGGAACAGCTAGCGGGGACTGGATTCCATGCACTGAAAAAGTTCGCTGCCTCTGGTCAAATGGCAGATTCTAAAGAATCAATCACGTGACACTGAGGCTAGTCGGAAGGAGTGGGTTGGTAAGATGACAGAAGCCTACTACCACACCAATGAATTAGTAGCGGATTTGGCAGGTTTGCTCAACAAATAAATAATTTGGAGATAAATACAGAAAATTAGTATATCTACCAACATATGCGTACAGATGTACACTAATGCTAGCAAATACATAAGTTATGTCATAGTACCTAGGTGGTTCAATATAGGAGGATGCAGAACAATAATATGAAAGACGTAAAATAAGAAAATAAAAAAAAAAAAATAAAAATTAACTTACTTGAACCACCTAGGTACTATGACATAACTTATGTATTTGCTAGCATTAGTGTACATCTGTACGCATATGTTGGTAGATATACTAATTTTCTGTATATATATATATATATATATATTTATATATATATGCACACACATACATACAAAATACACATACGTACACAAAATTACATACAGATACATACACACACATATATATATATATAAAACCTACATGCATACGCACACCCACAAATATACATACATATATACATGCAGACATATATACATCTACATATACATACGCACACGGACGGCCACATGCACATATGCATATTTGCTTACACACACATGTTTCCACATTTACATATATAAACAAAACCGTAAAATAAAAATACATTATATAATAAAAAACACAATATACTATAAAATAACGGTAAAATAACATAACATAAAATATCAATATAGTATACAATATAATATATCTATCTATCTATATATACATGCACACACATTCATACATACATATACGGATATATACAATGGATATATGATACAATAATAAAAATAATAGTAATAAAATGTATATATAATCTATATATAATCCATCCGTACACATTCCTGTGAGATGTACACAAACATATACATGTATACACAAATACACATACACATATATAGAGGCCCACATATGCATACACCCGCACCCACATATATATATACATACGCGCCCCCATACACACACATACTCATACGTAGCTATACGTACATACACACACACATATATATATATATATATATACACACACTCAGCCACATACGTACATACATGTACATGCATGCACACACACACGCGCTCATAAGCTCATGCATATACGTACACATGCACATATACACACCCCCATACACACCCACGTATATATATATATATATCTACATACACACACACATATATAAACACACCAGGATAATAAAATAAAATAAATAAATTTACAATATTTTAGAATACATTAAAATCTGTATATAACTTCACAAATAGATACATAAAAAAGGGGTAAATAAAAACGGAGGGGGGGGGGGGGGGGGGGTACAGGAGAAGTTGCGTGTATCCATGTGATATACTACACACAAGTAGTATGAGGTGCAAACTTAGGTCCGTATATAGAACCAGTAACAATAACAAAACAATAATGACAGTAATAATCATTGTTCCAAAGTGGAACATGTGGGGAGTATATAGTCACGATTGACGGGGTACACATTCAAGGGGATGCCTGGCCCGGTCACCATGGGGCATGGCACCGTGGCTGGGGTGTGCTGTTCTATATGTTTGGGGTATCGGACCGGGCGACCGTGGGCCCCGTGTTAGCCGGTCCCAGCCTAGGCGATGTATCTGCCCAATGTTGCGTGCTCGGTCAGGTGCGCCCCTGGTTTACATATGTTTGCCACACGAGTCGCACAATGTCATCGGGGCATGGCGTCAGGTCCCCTAATCCCTCTGTGCGTACCACTCCCCCATGCCGCCGGCCTGCGCCACCCGGAGGATTCCATGCTGCAAATGTGCATCTTCTCTGGTGTCTGCAGGTCATGATAATTTCAGACTTCAGGTTGATCGCGTCATCTTTCAGTCTGACTATCTCCATGGCCTCGTGTAGGCACAATCGGCACTTTCTACTTCCGGCCGAATATGCCCTCGCATGGCGAACGATACTCCATTCTAGGTCCCACACCAGGTCCGCTAACCTAGTGGAGTGCCTTTTGCAACGGTCCCTGAAGGAATTCGTGTGATTATACATCCGCGATTTAAAGGTCGTGGATGTTGCGCCGATGTAGGTGCGATGCGCATTTTGGGTTGTAACCACACACTTGTATATCAGGTCATTCATCAGGCATTTTCCCTGTAGGGGGCAGTGGGTGCCCGTTCTGCAGTTACAAGTTCTGTTGCATCCGATGTCCGGGCCTCGATCTGTTATGGTCCACTCAAGGTTCCCAGGGTGTTGTTCTGCCGACACTGTTGTCTCCCCTATGCCACTAGTTCCCTCTTGGCGTTGGATCACATCACCCTCCGCGGGCGTTCTGGTCGCCTCGGGGGCCGGGTTGTCATTTGAGGGCCGGTCCCTGGGTGGTTCTCCGCGCTCCGAAAGACGGTTATTCTGTCGCCGCGGTTGACGGCCAGTGTGCGCCATCTTCACCGCATTAGTTTTAACCATATAGTCGGCCATGTTAGGTGCTGTGGAGAAGGAAAACTTCACCGTGTGGCGGTTGAAGATTTTGTGGTACTTGTTCGTCGGCGGAAAGCACTCATCCAGCGCTCGGAAAAAAAAGTCCTGGCACGTTGGTGCGTTCATGTTTGGAGTAAGGCGCATTAAATCAAGTAAGGGCCTTAGATCTGTTCCTTCGGGTGCGTGGATTCTTGTTGGTGTGTCCTGGACCCAATGTCCGTCCTGGCTCCGCCCAACCACAATTACATCCCGTGTGTTGTATCTATCTATTTGCCCGCTATGGGCGTCGGGGTTATGCCCTTCAGTTATAAAGTTACGTCGTTCTATGTGGTCAGCTATACATCTATTCCCCTTAGGTCTATGTTATGCTGCTGTTGGTGCTGTACCACTACAACCAGGCTGGGTGTGCTCCCAGGCGTGTGCCCCGTCCGTATTTGTCGATGTCCTGTCCCTGGTCCCAGTTGCCGCGGAGCATGCAGTCTGCGTGCCAGGCCCATGTCTCCGCGTACTGGGTGGTCTGGCTCCTATGGGTGCCTTTGTCCTTCCTACGGTCAGTCCTGCGTCATTAATGTTAGTTGTTGCTATTTATGTTCCTAGATACTGCTACCGCGTCATTTCTTCTACCTAAGGAGGCGCCGCCGTTATTGGCATTTCTGCACGCCTCATCTCTTGGCTCTTCTCTGTCCGAGGTATATAGTATGGTGTCTGTGTAACCGGCCCTGCGCAGTGCATCATTATAATATTCGGCGTGCTGTTTAAACACGTCTGCGTTCGCCGACAGGGTGGATACGCGTTTGGATACCCCTTTAACTATGGCTTCTATGACTGACTTAGGGTGATTCGATTGCCTGTTCACATATTACAGGTTTTCGTTGGGCTTATGGTACGGTCTGTGGATCCCGTATTCATTTCCAAGGTAACGTCCAGGAAATTGACTGTCTTAGTGCTAGGATCTATTGTCAGGGATAAGCCGTGTTGTTTAAAAAAATGCGATATGCGCTTCCTCATACGCTCCATCTGACTGGGGTTAAGGGAACGGAAGGTGAAAAGTGCGTCGTCTCTGTATATTCCACCTCCGATTCCCGGGATCTCTTCTGTTAGCCTATGGATGAGATATATCCCCACAAGGTCGTTCACCTGCGCCGAGTCACTCGACCCCATGGTGATATCGAAACTGTCGGGCCTGTCCCTCCTCTCCCATAACTTGTCTTCGAATCTAATTAGCGTCTTTCTGGCTGCTACTATGAGGTTGGTCTCGTCCCTGGTGAAGCTAGATCTGGCCATGGCGCTTATGAGGGTCTGTGGAGGAGAGGCAGAGTGTGTGCGTGTATATATATGTGTGTGTGTGTGTGTGTGTGTGTGTGTCTACGCATATATGCGTACATATGTGTGTGTCTACGCATGTATGCGTACATATGTGTATGCACGCATGTGTCTGTGTCTGCCTGTGTGTGTATATGTGTGTGTATATGTATGTGTGGGTACATACTCTAGAGTGTGAACAGACGTGTGAGATACCGAACCCAGCATGACTCCATTGAAGTGTGTCGGACGGAAAATGGCTGATGACACGTGTAGCAGTAAATAGTGACCAGAACTTAAGATGACGTGGAGTAACAACAGCCAATGGTATGACAAGAGTGGAAGAAATGTTTTTTGAAGGTGTTTTTTTTATGATAACACCCCAGTTATAAAATTTGCTCCGAACGAACTATCCGTGTCTGAAGGAACCTGCAGCCGTAGAATCAGCCAGATCCATACAGTGACCATGTCTCGAGCTACCTTCCGGCGAAATAATTGTAACACGCAATAAATTGAGTCCAGATGCATCACTGATTTTTCGTTTTTTTTATACTATATATATATATATATACATTTTTTTAAACAACACGGCTTATATATTATGAAATACTGTGTGATTCTTGCTCATAATAATTTCTATACTTTTCATTTATATTTATACTCGGATTTCTTTCCTAGAGTGCTTAAATTATTTGTGAAAAAAAAAAAACCGCGATAATATTGCTTTTTGCTGAACTCCTTATTGTAGAGTTTTTTCGGAATGTTTTTGACTGTTGTTTCATGTAAACAAACATTCGTCTCATTCTGTCGTCACCAGCCCTGTCTCCACATGTGCGTTTTATTTTCATAATTACGCATGATGTTGAACTAGCCTGCTTTTAAATTCCCTTTTTGGCATATTATAATCACTGAGATTTTGGTTATCGTGTTGAGCTCTGCTGATGATCGAATCCAACTGTAACCATCCCCACTGAAAGTTTCGTGAAATAGTCTTTTCAAGACTATACAGAGCATTTGTAGTTTTTCCAAATTGAAGGATGAGTATTTTAAACTTTATTTTATCATGAGTTAAGGCTCTATTGATTTTTCCCTGGATTTCACTAAATTCTGTTGGATAAATCTATATCCTGATTCTTTTTTAATTGAGATTGAATTAATTTTCCCACATCTTACGTTAACTATTTTCCCATTTTGACGCTATAGTCACTTATATATTATGAAATACTGTGTGCTTCTTGCTCATAATAATTTCTACACTTTTCATTTATATATATATATATATATATATATATATATGTAGATAAATCTACCAAGAGTTTACGGTAGTGTCCAATCCGTATGAAGAACTCAATGTAATCCGGATATCATGGAAAGAAGAGATGCAATGAAAAATCACTTTCGGTGAAAGATAAACGGAATACAGAGTCAAGATAAAATATTAAAAAAATAATGAATAAAACAATGAAACAGTTCCTTATATTAAACAAAAAAAGTTCATTATTTAACGATCGTTTCTAGGATATATAT
>OZ024741.1:286974329-286991829 GCA_964016885.1 Eledone cirrhosa
ATTCCAAAATTTGCTCCTATACAAGGGGCAGGTCCCATTTGTGTCATTATTTACCATTTTTTCCCATTTGGTTCTGGCTCCTCAATACACTCTGATTTTATCTCTCTGATTGTAACCAGAGAACTGCATACGGTGGATGAAGTGTTGTATGTGTCTCTCTAGTTCTTCGGGGTTGCACATGCGGGACACATTTCTCATCACCCGTACCAAATCCGCAATCAGTATGTTGATTTTGGTATGGTCCGAAACAGCCGAGTTTCGGTGGATCAGATGTTTGGAAGTCATGGGTTTGGCATAATGGGAATGGAGGATTTGCCTTTAGAAAAAACAAAGGCATCTACTTCTTCGTCAAAACAAGAAGATGGGAAGGGAAAGTCATGCCTACTTGACCAGCAGATAGTAGAAGACATGGACAAAGGAATGCCAACATTATCGCCTCAACATTTAGAAGAGGATCAAGCTTCAGCTGCTTGTAAGCAACTGAACACGCCTGACGTCACAAACGTCACATGATCCTCACACAGAAGGAAGTATGTGTAGCAAACACTAACACCACCACAACCAACAACAACAACACAACAAAAGGAATCAGTGGCAACACAACGAATAAGATATCATCACCAACAACAACAACAACAATAACAACATTTCATTTGCAGCAACAGTTGCTAAGCAACAGGATTTTAAATACTACTCATGGACATTTCCCAAAAGTCCCAATATTTGGAAGAAGCTTCCAACTATGTGACGTTTGAGGGAGACACCCCAAACATACACATACCCCCACAAGTAAGAGAAATGACACAGAAAAAGAAGCTAATTTATAGAACACTTGACATCACTACTAAAAAAACCCATAACGCTCCCAACAAGCACTATCGAAGCTGCACTAAAAGACATCAAGCCAGACATTGAATACCTCCAAAGAGGTAAACAGTATGGAAGTGTGTCAGTGCTCTTTAAGCGCGAAACTATGGCACAAAACACTCGGCTCACCCAATAAAAACGGATCAACACATCTTCCTCCCCACATACATGGGAAGAAGATCCTACAAAATAAAAATAACCAGGATCCCAGCAGAGGTCAACATATGGTGGATCCTACGCTGCATCCTGAAGAAGGATGAGGACACCCTCCTATCTATAGACAGGACAGACCGGCATAACTGGTTTGGAACCTGCATCGAGGTTCTGGTACAAATGAGGCCAGAGAGAGTTGAGAAAATACCGGACAGGATCGTCCTTGAGGAAGATTTCATCTCCATTTTAGTGGATGGGGAAAAGGCCTCAGTGCCATAAGTGTGGGAAAACCACACACTTAAAGGCCTTTTGCCCTCTCTTAAACAAACCGAGGACAAACAAGATGTTATTACCAACACCAAAACCCCAACATCAACACCCCAAACCAAACACAACACAAACACCTGCAACATCCACTCCCACACCACCACAGACCAGAGACAACCACACACACAAAATCCCACTGACCCCCCCCTGTCAAATACTTCCACAAACACCTGCACAAACACTCCACCACACAACATACCCCACCCATCTACCCCTAATTCAGAAGTCTCAGACACGGGAATCTCTACATCTCCAAGTGAGAATGAAGAGGAACCCCAAAAATCCCCCAAACCAAAAAGACACAAAAAAAGACACAAAAACATTACAGAAAACACGCACACACCCAACCCCACCATAAACACACCGCCACAAACGACAAACACACCAACAACACAATCACCACCAACACAACCAAACATTTCACCAACAAAACAAACACCCACACCACCACATCACAAACCCCAACCACAAAAAGAAAACTACAACAGAAACAGTACACATAAAAAACAAAACACACTACACATACATAAAAACAAGAAACAAAGAACTGGTGAAAACTGTCCGAAAGGATCCCACAATATAAACGGAAGGGAAAACCTTCCTCACCAACGACCCACCCCAAACCTCAAACTTATCAGGGTAACAACCCTACAGTATGAAACTTTAAAAGAGAACTTTCCACATGATGTGTGCCCCCCCCCCTTGCCAAAAGCCCCTTAACCGTGTCCTGCTAAAAGGATTCCCTGCCTCCCCAAACACCACCAATCTGGACATGGAGATCGAACAACCCGACCTCCAGGAAACGAAAAGGTAAGTGTTCCTGCCTTTTCTCTCCTTAACTCTTCTTCACCAACATGGCGACTATACAAGCTGGATGTTTGAATGTACGTGGCCTGAGCATGTCCTGGAAACAGGGCCAGCTTTTAAATGATCTCAGGTCACATTGTATAAATGTGATAGCCATCACCGAGTCCAGGATTCACGACAAGCAGCAGCAGCTAACCCCCATGTTCGATGATTTTGAGATCTACGCATCTCTCTGTCAGCCAGGAGGTGGAGTGGGCGTTGCTGTTCTGTTTCGAAAAAAACTTGGATCTCAAAATACAGACGATTCACTTGGACCCGGTGGTCCTGGACGTGAATGGTAGTGAAGGTGGAGCTTTCAGACAGGTGGCCGTATATGCCCCGACTGGGACATCGCGACCAGAGTTCTTCAAGCGTCTGGAGTCATTCCTGGGAACGTCACGCTCCTTAGTGTTAGCGGGGGACTGGAATGGCATCTTAGACGCACGTTGGGACTATGTAGGAGCTTGTGATAATAGAGGGGTGTAATAGCCTCAAAAATCTCATCAGCCAATTCCAACTGGCTGATAGATATCGACTAGACTTCCCAAGTGCACCACTCTGGACGTGGAGCAACCGCACTGGGTCTTCTAGATCGTATTTAGATAGATTTTTAATTAGACAGAATGATAAGGAAACATTAAGCTGTCCACAAATGCACATCGTTGCCTATTCAGACCACAAATTAGTCACCTGCATAGTCAACCTTGATAGAACATATAGACAGGGACCCGGATACTGGAAGCTAAACATGTCGCTCCCGGCGCGTAAAGCCTACAGTAAACGGATTAGCACCTTAGTTAAGTGCCAGTTGACGGGGGCGATTGTCAACAACAGGTGGTGGAGCTCTCTCAAGAGAGCAATTAGAATAGAATCGATAGCATTTAGAAAAAAACAAAACTGAAAAGGAACTGGTAGCTAAAATAGAAGAGGCACTTAGGAGTGGCAGTACAGCTGATGTGCTAGCGGCGAAAACGGTACTAGACCAGTTCTTCAACGTGAAACACGAAGGTTGTATTGTCAGAAGTAGAACACGTGCTCTAAGAAACGAGGGAGCCAAAGCTGTTAGCTGGGCCGAGTGGCAGAGGCGAAAAGTGGCAACAAATCCACAATTCGGTCTTTGCAAGACAAAGATGGACGCATTATACTTGAATCCAAGCAGATGTGCGCGGCTTTCCAGCAGCATTTTGTACAACTGTTAGGGCAAAGCGGTACATCGAGCGAGGTGATGGACTTCAGCTCCTACATCGACGGCGTACCGCGACTCTCGAGCACGGATGCAGAGAGCTGCGAAAGGCCGATCTACTGCAACTGGCAGCAGAACGGGAGGATTCCCAGTTCTGTAGGCAGAGGCGTAGTAACGTTGATCAGGAAAGATGAGAACAAGAGGGATGAGATAAGCAATTTCAGGCCTATAACTCTGCTCAACACAGAGTTAAAGATTTTGGCCAAGGTGTTAGCAACAAGGCTGGCGCTTGTCGTCGAGAACCTGGTAGGGGAAGTCCAAACGTGTGCAATCCCGACCAGGTCCATACACGACAACCTCCCCCTCATGCGATACATCATAGAGAGGGTAGGGTGTAAACCTGGCTTTGGTGGGGCTCTGATAAATTAGATCAGTCTAAGGCATTTGATAGGGTCGACCATCAATACCTGGAAGCAGTTCTCAAGGCAGCCGGCTTCGGTCCCGTCTTCAGAGGCTGTATCGCTGTCATGCACACCAGCATCTGCTCGGCAATCAAGGTGAATGCCTACCTATCAGAGCCATTCCAAATCATGCGTTCCATCCGTCAGGGATCCCCTATCTCCTTCATTCTGTATGTACTGACTCTCGAGCCGTTACTGCGGAAATTGGAGCTGTTGCAGGGCATCCCGATCGAACCAAGACTGCGGAAAGCAGCGTCAGCCTATGCCTAGGATATAACCGTATTGGTGTCGAAAACCTCGGAAATCAGGGTAATCGGCAACCTATTACAGGAATACGAAACGTTGACAGGAGCAAGACTAAACCCAAACAAGTCTGTCGGTTTGCAACTCGGCACATGGAGAGGCAAACCCATGCCTTCCGACAGTGTCGTTGGACGGTGGACGGAAGGACCAGTGAAATTGCTCGGGGTCTAGTTCGGTCCAGACCTCCAGGTAGACAAGAACTGGAACGAGGTCACGGTGAAGGTGTTTGCACTCACCCAGAAGTGGGCTGAGTGCAAACTCTCCTTGAAAGGTCGAGCGGAGGTGGCGAACACTTAAAAAGCGTCCGTCATCTACTACCGCTTGACAGCCGTGCCTTGCCCCCGCGAATACCTTACCAACATGGAACGCCTACTCTTCAAGTTCCTCTGGAAGAAACAGGCTCCATTGGTGAGGAGATCCACCTTCTAACGGAGGGCTGGGCATGTCGAGGCTGATGGTGCGCAAACATGCGCCGAGGCTACGCCATCTCCAGGTATTCCAGTTTGAGACAAAATCTACAGACACGGACGCCCTGGCAGAGATTCTGCCAAAAGGACCTGTCCAAGATGCGAGCAGGACATCGAAACCGTTCTGCACGCAATTTTTCAGTGCCCAGGGTGACCGACCTGTGGAATTATGTCGAACAGCGGCTATCACGTGTGGGACGCATCAAGTTGTCAGCCGAGTCCATCGTGAGGATCAACCCGCCGCCTTCATTTAAGAACGAAGGAGAGGCGGTTTTGCTCTGTCTGGTGGCTATGGCGAAAGAGGTAATATAGTGGACGAGGTTAAAAGGACTGAGGGCAAACACCTTTCTCTCCGGACAACAACTTATCCCCTTCTTTAAGTATCACTTCAGAAGGAAGGTGAGAATGGAGAGAGAGGTGCTACACCCCAGTAAATTCGCTGAAAGGTGGGTGAATGTGGCGAAAATGGTCCGAGTGAATGGGCCTTCTCTGTATATAAACCTGTAGGTTGAGGTAGATAAACAGAGGGAAGACAGGAACACATACAAAACGTGTTCCTGGTGTTGAGGGTTGTTCTATCCACGGGGTGTAAAACATCCCTGCAGTAACGTTCCCCGCTACTGGGGATTTCAATTGTTATTTTATTATATATAGTTTATTGTTATTTATTAATGTTAAAATTATTTTTATGTAAAACCCCCGCCGTCACGTCTTGCAATGTCCCATTTTTGTACGCCCCTGTGGAAAATAAAGAAAGATATCTATAATGTGGGTATATGCACTTTGTGATCTATGAAATTTATGCGTTTTGACTATGTCAACATGTATTTATCTGAGTTTGATTATTTATACATAGACATACTTGAAAGTATTTTAAGACGTATCATACGCTGTATTATACTATGTACAATTTACCACACCGTACTATATTGTGTTACATTATATTATATTATTGTATTACTGTATTTCATTATCTTATTATAATTTTCATCTTTTAATATACTATCTTTCCTAGTCATGACCTTAATTTATATTCACCTAAAAACTCCATACAACACAACTCAACATTTAATTTTTACATTCCTTTTAAACTTCACGATACCATATACATTCAACTATCAATTTGACAATCCTTTTCTTCCTAATAGATTTTTTATAGCAATTCTGTTATTAACACCATTCAACCATTCCTTTCAAAGGGTCATGACCTCAACTAAGTGAATTATTTTTCATCTTAACATCATATGGAAAAAAGCAATCTGATTGGTTAGTTCTTCAACTACCCCCAAATAAGATCATAGAACTAAAAATAATACTAATTTACTACTAATTTTGAATAAAATTATTATTGCTTTTGACAACAGCTGGTGATATGCATGTAAGTAAATATTCTCTTTATCTGATATTTTGTAACTAACCTTACATAGATCGATATCGAAGTATAGTTACGATGTATTATCATCACCTAGAAACGATCGTAAAGCAGTGAAGTATATTTCTAATGACTTGATTTTTTATTTCATTTTTTAACTTATATCATGACTCTGTTTTCCTTTTAATGTTTTATTGTTTTCCGGGATTTATTTTAACGTACAACATTTTCAACATATGGATTACATTGAGTTCTTCATGCAGACTAGAACCCACAGCTTACCGTGGATATCTCTGTATATACATATATATATATATATATATATATATATATATATATATATATATATATATATATATATATATATATATATATATATATATATATATATCACGTTCACCACTAATTGATTTGGCAGATATCTTTAACCCATTAATACCAAACATTATTTGATCAGGGCAGTATCGGTAGAGGGTCGGACGCCATGCTTTGACGCATAGAGTTACGGCCCTTTATGGTCTGAGTTCAAATCCCGCCGAGGTTAACTTTGCCTTTCATCCTTACGGGATCGAAAAAATAAAGTACCAGTAATGTACTATGTAATTGCTGGCCTTGTGCCAATAGTAGAAACAATTATTTGATCAGGGCGGCAGATTGGCAGTATCGGTAGAGGGTCTGACACCATACTTTGCAGCAAAGAGTTACGGCCCTTTATGGTCTGAGTTCAAATCCCGCCGAGGTTAACTTTGCCTTTCAGCCTTACAGGGTCGATAAAATAAAGTACCAGTAATACACTGGGATAATTGCTGGCCTTGTGCCAAAAGTAGAAACAATTATTTGGTCAGTAGTTCGTGTGTATGTGTAAGTATATATATACACACACACACGCATACACACACACATACACACACACACACACTTACACACACACTCAAAAGCAATAATACACACCTACCAATTTCACCCCAACGGCACACACATAACCATACTCATGACACACCTGGATTCCCCACCTCGGCTCCTTGTATGTGTGCGTATATATATATATATATATATATATATATATATATATATATATAACGAAGGAATTGTGGTAAAGAACCAGATGAACCATAACGCACCAAAGTACTCAATACTTAGGGTAATAGAGTGGGTAATAGGAACAAGTATGACCCCGACGGCAGAGCTCAAGCCGTTTCGACGGGTATTTCTGGACTATTTGGTCCAGAAATAGCCGTCGAATCGGCTTGAGCTCTGCCGTCGGGGTCTTACTTGTTCCTATATATATATATATATATATATATATATATATATATATATATATATATTTAAAAGAATAGAGGTGTAACACACAAGTTATGATATATTGGTAAACGGAAAAGAAAATGCTGACAAATTGTTCACAGTGAAAAATAGTTTAATTAGGAATAAGTGAGAATTAGTAATAGTATTGGTTAGTATTCAGTTTTGGTTTTAAGTTTTACCGGTTGCGCATTTCTAATGCTTTTCAAAAATAATTTTGAGATAGAGCGTCCGTGATGTTTTGATTTGGCAGATGTCTTTAACCGATTGATACCAAACATTATTATGTGTCTGTGTATATAAAAAACCATTATAAGAAATATAAGAAACCATTATGTGTCTGTGTATATATATATATATATAAATACAGACACACACTATATATATATATATATATATATATATATATATATATAGTATTAAGGATACTATTTATGGTTATGTATATACTAAAACCTTTTATAGTTATATATATTTAAACCCTAAACAGTGAAAGACAGTAATATATTACTACCTTATTACCAGTAAGATAAATAGCTCAATGTAATAACATCAGTTGTTCTACAGAGCAGTTATATAGAAATTACATGAATCAAAGTTCGCTTACAATTGTTTCTTCCAAACCGATGTTTGGAGTCTTCGGAGCAATTTTTCAATGATTATTTACATACATGACCTCCTTAACACATAAAAATCATAACACTGTTTTGCTTCTCATTCTTAAATATTTCTCTGCACACAAGCTTCTATATCATACATATAAAATACTATACAACCCCCATAATACTCTTGATTGCCCGCTTAAAGTGCTTATATTCCATATAACACCTTACCGCACTATAATCTTATATACATAGGACACACGTGCATGCCCCACGTGTAACTAACTTCTTCTAACTATCCTCCTGCATCTTCTTCGTAAACTGCCAATGTTGTATTATAACTTTAATTTTGTTGTAATTTTCTTTTTTGAATGTGATGTTATTACATTGAGCTATTTATCTTACTGGTAATAAGGTAGTAATATATTACTGTCTTTCACTGTTTAGGGTTTAAATATATATAACTATAAAAGGTTTTAGTATATACATAACCATAAATAGTATCCTTAATACCATTAACTGCTCCATACCGTTGAGCTGACATACAATAAATTACCAGTATGCTGATCAAAGACCAACTCCCTATGTCAACCAAGAACATACCAATACCATCCAAGAATACATATGAAAAATTATTGATCAACAGTGTAAATTCCTTTATCAATAGAGTGAGATGGAGGACATTCCATTATGATAAAAACAAATCTAATAATACTAACAAATTTGACTCCTTCGGTTTTAAAACCTTTAGAAGCCCCCCTCATAACACACTACTAAACTCCTTTGAAAATGACCTAATAAAACTAGTTAAGAACATTAAATACAAAAAGCACCTAGACTCAAAGATATATACACCTTTCCATAAACCTAACGAAAAACTCATTTACGTAGATACAAAGTCTAACCACCCTAGATCAATATTAAACTCTATCTCTAAGGGAGTATCCAATAGAATCTCTATCTATCATATTGCATAAACATATTTAGCAAAAACTCGCAATATTATAATCAGGCATTAGCTAGATCAGGCCATAATATAGAGATCGAGTTCCTACCTACAAAAACACATAGCTACAACATTAATTCGCACAATATGTCCATGAGGAAATTTAGTAATAAGAATAGAAACCACACACACACTAATACGGTAGATGCCAACAGAAGTAACCCACACCACAGAAATTACCATAGTACCATAAAATGAAACAACTCACCAGGCATAAAAAACAAAAATAGAAGAAGAAATAATACATTTTTCAACCCTCCTTTCAATCTAAACGTCTCTACCAACATACCTAGAGCTTTCTTCTCACTCCTAGATAAAAACTTCCCATCTGGCCACAAGTACCATAGCCTTTTAAACAAAAACACCATTAAAATCTCCTACTCTACTACGCCTAACATAGCATACCACATAGCTAGTAGCAATAAAAGAAAAATTAATTCTTACTTCCAACAAACTAAATCACAACAAGCGATAAACCTTCATAATAACATTATATCAACTAACCCTAATAACAATAGAAATAATAGTAATAGCACTAGTGTAAGCAATAACGCTGGGAACATCAACCCCCATAATCATAATCCTATAGCTACCATCCGGACTTCTACACATCATAATAACCGGCAGACTAACACCCAGAATAATTGTAACTGTAGATCAAATAGAATCTGCCCTTTAGATAAAAAATGCTTAATCAAGGATATAATATACTCATGCACCGTCACAACTAGCAACTCTTCTGAAACCTATATAGGCTCTACTTCAAACTGCTTCAAAACTAGATACAATTCGCACCTCCACTCTTTCAAAAAACACAGTCTAGCCAACTCCACTTCACTATCTAGCTACATACACTATCTAAAAACTAAAAATAAATCTTATACACTTAAATCGGAAGTGATAGGTAACGCGACATCGTACAAACCACCTAATAAATTTTGTAACCTCTGTCTACTAGAGACCCATACTATTATCTTCTCAAACCGTAACCCCCTTAATAAAAAAATCAGAAGTGTTCGCGTCTTGCCAGCACCGCTTCCGACACCCCTTCCAAAACTTTAAACCCAATATATAACAATGTCAGACTTGAAACCGTCACCACCTCTAGCAACAAACCTCAAGGGCACACCTTACACCACATCTCCACATTCAATGATCGACATTAACACAAATAGTGACTTCCTTCTAGAACCTTTTACCCTAGAGATATCCCCATGTACATCTGCTTTTGGTATAATTGCCTTCAATTACTTAGACTACATTACACCACTATATAATTAATGTAAACTTTAAACACTGAAGGGGTTGTGCTAATGTTGTTCTGTGTATGGAGTGCCATCACTGGATAATTTATTAACATAAAAGAACTATATAACCTATATGCTGGGTACAATGAATTATGTACAAGTGATATATGAGTTGTACATACATGTATGACTTGATGGTCGGATTGGTGACTTTGTGAGTGAGAATTGATCTCTGGTCTACCCTAGTGATATTTAACTTTGCCATGCAATCAGACATGCACTGACTCAGAGCTTAACGGGAGTTATATATAGAAGTGATTATAATAAAACCCTGCCAGGTTCTGCGGATAGACTACACTTACAAAGATCATTGATTTGAGGATCTGACTCTTCATGTAGAATATTCAGTTGTGGCACTCTATGATAGAGGGTAATTATCCTAATATGAACACCTTTAGTACTTCTTAATAGACTAGACTGTAATTTAATGATAGGATACTTGTACTTTGAAACTGTTTATAACCTATATGATAGGGACTCATGTGCGACACCATTTATTGTACATTAGGATAATAAATTTTAGTTATAGAAATCAGCTAGTTACCTCCCCTCACGCATTAACTCCTCTTAATCACACACACACTTCCGGAAAATAATACTATGTTAAATATATATATTGAGTGAGTGTGAAAGACCAAAGTTCATTATTGAAAGTCTCTGGGTTTCGCAAAATACATAATATATTCTTATTGGAAAAGATATTTCTCCGCAAAAATTTGATCGCATTGTTTTATTTCCACTATTGTATTTTTTGAAAATGTTATTTATTCACTATAAAAATTAAATGATAGCATTCTAAATGTAGGTGGGCCCCCTTCATCTGGCAACCAACATTTTTAGACCTATTCCCCCACTGTATATATATGTATATATAATGCCAATCATTGTAAATATATATATATATATATATAAATGAAAAGTATAGAAATTATTGTGGCAAGAAGCCAACAGTATTCCATAATATATATATAAGTGACTATAGCGTCAAAATGGGAAAATAGTTAACGTAAGATGTGGGAAAAATAATTCAAACTCAATTCAAAAAGAATCAGGATATAGATTCATCCAACAGAATTTAGTGAAATCCAGGGAGAAATCAATAGAGCCTTAACTCATGATAAAATAAAGTTTAAAATACTCATCTTTCAATTTTGAAAAACTACAAATGCTCTGTATAGTCTTGAAAAGACTATTTCACGAAAACTTTCAGTGGGGATGGTCACGGTTGGAATTCAGCAGAGCTCAACGCGATAGCCAAAATCTCACTGATTATAATATGCCAAAAAGGGAATTTAAAAGCAGGCTAGTTCAACATCATGCGTGATTATGAAAATAAAACGCACATGCGGAAACAGGGCTGGTGACGTCAGAATGAGACGAATGTTTGTTTACATGAAACAACATTCAAAAACATTCCGAAAAAAAACTCTACAATAAGGAGTTCAGCAAAAAGCAATATTATCGCGGTTATTTAAAAAAAAAGACCGGGATTAGTCACAAATAATAATATATATATATATAACGAAGGAAGTGTGGTAAGGAACCAGATGGACCATAACGCACCAGAATACTCAATACTTAGGATTGTAGAGTGGGTAATAGGAAAATGTTTAACCCCGACGGCAGAACTCAAGCCGTTTCGACAGCTATTTCTGGACTGAGTCATTTGGAAACTCTGCTTCGTAGAATCGAGACGCATCTGAGGACCTTGCGATTTCAGAGTCAGGTTCGATCATTACATCGATCGTGCCTCGCGCTGGTCGCTAGAGAAACGATTGTAATATGTCTAATATATTTTATTCGTCGTAACACTGATTCTCCGTTTCTTATGTGATATCATACTCTGCTCTGTAAGAGCACCGAGTGCTCAAACGGCCTACCGCTTACGGACGCTTTAAGTATCCCACACCAATAATATATATATATATATATATATATATATATATATATATATATATATATATATATATAATTGTTTCTATATATATATAATGCCAATCATTCTATGTTTGTATCTGATATGCAAAAACAGATATATATATGGATAAAGTAAGCCTAAATCATAGTAGATTCAAATATCACAGACAGAGAGAGAGGGAGAGGGGGGAGAGAGAGAGAAATGAGGTGGAACAGAGATGAAACATGGGTTACAGGTTAAAATGTAGTCTAGATAGATGTGAAACAAAACGAGGATGTAGTTTATGGAACACCCAAATGATTTAGAAGTCGATCTTAAGTAGGAGCAATAACATTAAGAAAGACATGAACAACACCACAGCACTTTGTTTTGAAAATTTGAAAGTAGGTTTATAAATATAAATTTTCATAAGATTTTCGTAGTTGTCTCTATGGCCTAGCGGTAGATATAGAGACGGTTCAATTGGGTTCAATCCTGGTCAAGAGGTAACCTTGTAACCTTTTTCAGTTTTTATTTTACAACTGAAAAGTTTTATCGGGAACCCTACTCCCGACCAGGATCGCCACCGACTATGATTCTTCCAGCTAGGCCACTGAGACAGCTACAAAAGTATGACGAAAAATTGATAATTATAAGAACCTCAGACCCCCACTTAACAACCGGGCTGAGAGAAATGAGCTGACATGGCTCACTTAACCATAATGACCATTCACAGCCTACGGCCTGCTATCTTCACACACACGCACGTATATGCATACCCATACGCATGCACACACACTTCTATATTTTACACGCACACATGTTTTTACAACCTACCACCTTTCACACCCTTTGATTTCCAGCTTCTACAGCCCACTATCTTTCACACACAAACGCACTCACACATATACACACACAGTTACACACACACATGTATACCCATACGCTTACACACACACACATCTATATTTATACACGCACACATATTTTACAACCTACCACCTTTCACACCCTTTGATTTCCAACTTCTACAGCCCACTATCTTTCACACACACACACACTCACACATATACACACTTACACTTATACACACACAGTCACACACACATATACATTTACATACACATATCTTACGGCTTTCACACGCTAACGCACCCTCTTGATTTAACCCATTTGGTCAGTAGCTTTTGCCACAGCTTATCACGCGCACGCGCATCCTTTTCCCTCGTTTAAATTTTAAATATTTTTCTCCCCATAACGGCATTCCTGTCTTAACGACATCACCACTTTCTCCGCTTGGCCTGTTTTCCCCCCTTTTGGAACTTTTCCCCGTTGATGGGCGTGAGCCCGAAATATTGGGATTAAATCTCTACTACGGTAACCCTTCTACCTTTGTTTTGTTTTCTTCTTTGTCTCTCAACTTTCACTTTCACCTGTTTTTCCTATCTATATTTCACTTCCTACCTCGAGATTTCCCTTTGCATTGTTGTGGCTTTCTTAAATACGTATTTTTATATATATATATATATATATATATATATATATATATATATATATATATATATATATATATATATATATATATATATATATATATATATATATATATATATATATATGTAGAGGTTATATTTAATTTGTTGGGATACAACAAGCAAAATATTTTTATAACTGATATAAAGCACTCAACAAATTATTGGAGTAAATATACAATATACAGAATGGTTGCATTTTTTCAGGGTATGTCAATATTTATTTATAAAACTAACCTATATTATATTTTATCCGATGAAAGCGCACCATAGTTTGCCTTGGTGGCCCTTGAAATATGTATAATGAAATAAATATGGTTTTATAAATATAGTTTCCATTTGTTAATATATTGTATATATATATATATATATATATAATATATATATATATATATATATATATGTAGTAATAATAATAAATTTGAAGACTAAAATACAAAGAGGATGTCTCCATGAACCATCTAATAGAATATTAGTCTACGACTTCATTTATACCATAAACGTGGTTTTGTCTTCGCGTGTAATTGTTTTCACTGCACCAAATAATGACGTATTATCTTCGTGTTTTTTTTCGTTCTTTGCCAGGGAACGTTTCCACGAACCAAAGTATCGCCTTCATGTCTTCCCTCGGTTGCAACGTTTTTTGAAATATTTCACAGATTGACATTTTCAGTTTCAGAAGATCCCGTTAAGAGTGAAAGCAGCGATTCTTTGCTTAAACTTTAATCTGTTATTTTAATATATATATATATATATATATATAAATATATATACATATATATATATATATATATATATATATATATATATATATATATATATATATATATATATATATATATATATATATATATATATATATATATATATATATATATATTTTTATATATATATATTTTTATATATATCTATATATATATATATATATATATATATATAAATATTAAAATAACAGATTAAAGTTTATATATATATATATATATATATATATATATATATATATATATATATATATATATATATATATATATATATATATATATATAAGCACATAGTGGAAAGGAAAAAGATTTTTCAGTAGAAAATATTAATTTATTTACAATACCGGTTTATATTATATGCATTGACACTTGCGGATATGCACAATATTGTTAAGTTGCATATTTGTACAAATAGGGATAACAATAAAAATAGAAAGGGGAAGAAAAATTAATTTTCACATATACATGCTCATTCAGAGAAGAGAGTTAATTTCTCTGTCCATACTTCTCTGCTACCAGCTTGGTTGTGACTGGAGAGAGTAGAGGAGAAAACGAGTAGATAGAGGAGGAGGAGGAGGCAGGGGATAGTTGTTGTGGCAGCAGATTGCTGTCAGAGGGCCTTTGAATAGTGGATACAAGGTTTGGCTGGGACTGGTTTGAAAAGCCGGGTGAATTTAGAGTTGACCGGGGGTTGGGGTGTTGATTGCTTCTAAAAATATCTATCTTGGTATTTTTTCTAAGAAGAAATCATCAACATTGACTTTGTTTTTTGCCACAAAGAAGATTCAGAGTTGTTGAAATACTAATTCCATGCCTAGTAGAAATTTCAGATTTAGGGGATTGGAGAAAATTCTGCCACAAAGAGGGGTTCAGAGTCACTGGAATACCCGTTCTATCTGCAGCAGAAACTTCCAGATTCAGGGGAATGTAAAGCATTTAGTTTGACACCTGAATGCTTCCATTTATCCGATTATCTTCGTGGAAGTCCTCCAGGACTAGCTGATTTGGGTGTTTTTATGTGGTTGCTTGGCATGCATTGTATAGTTGTGAGAGGTTGCTGGAATCTTAGAGAAGGATACATTGCTAAAGGGTTAATTTGTCTAGGGTGTTAATTTTAAAGTGTGCCAGCTTTAGTTTAGTTCGAAGTGGAAGCATTTAGAAGGGGTTCGTATTTGGCGATAAATTGTGATTCCTTGCTAATGCGCTGAATGTAGGAAGCGTTGTCTTTAAATTTGTAGAGAGGAAAAATTCTAAAATTTGGTTTTTCATTAGATGCGCAGGTCGCAATGTGTTCACTTTGTCCTATCTTTCTGTATTCCCGTATTTTGATTTGGGATCTATGGACGGTCATATGTTGTCGGAGGCTGTTTTTGTCTTTCCTATGTAGTGCTGTCAACAACGTGAGCAGGTCAACACATAGATCAGGTTTTCTGATGCACATGTGAAATTGTATCTAACTGTAAAGTGTTGTCCTTGTTTGAAGTGGAACTCCGATCCCTCTATTAGATTGATACATATGCCACAGTTGCATCTTTCGCATTTTTTTACTGTAGGGTTCATTGTGAGGGTCGGCTGGACTTTGGCCTGTGTAAGGATGTTTTTCATTGTTGCTGCCACAATAACTATCCCCTGGATCCTCCTCCTCCTTCTACTCCTTTTCTCCTCTCCCCTCCTTCCCCATTTTTCTTCCCCTTTCTATTTTTATTATTATCACTACTTGTAGGACGGTGGATTGGCAGTATAGATAGAGGGTCGGACGCCATGCTTTGACGCAAAGAGTTACGGCTCTTTATGGTCTGAGTTCAAATTCCGCAGAGGTTAACTTTGCCTTCATCCTTACGGGGTAGATGAAATAAAGTACCAGTAATGCACTGGAATAATTGATGGCCTTGTGGCAAAAGTAGAATAATTATTATCACTACTTGTACAAATATGCAAATTAACAATATTCTGCATATCCACAATTGACAATGCATATAATGCTGAAAATAAATTAATGTTTTAATATTTCACTGAATAATTCTCTTCAACATTTTCTACTGAAAAAATATTTTTCCTTTCCACTATTTGTTTATATATATATCAACTCGTGTGTTACCTTTCTACATTCGATATATATATATATATATTTTTATATATATATATATATATATATATATATATATATATATATATATATATATATATATATATATATATAACGAAGTAGTTGTGGTAAGGAACCAGATGGACCATAACGCACTAGAGTACTCAATACTTAGGGTAGTAGAGTGGGTAATAGGAAAATATATGACCCCGACGGCAGAGCTCAAGCCAGTAAGAGAAATAGCTCAATGTAAGGACATCAGTCGTTTTACAGAGCAGGAAAATAACTAACTTAAAACATTCAATATAAACATTAACTAAATTTAATTCAACATATGTAATGGAAAAGACTGCAAAAACTTTATGTTTCTCAACACACACAAATTCAAACACTATCAACATACTATATCCACCATAGATTTTAATACATTAACATATTTGCTTAAAGTGCAATATTTACTTATCTATATATGCATAATAACTTTGCTTGTTTCCTTCTCATATATATGACTAGGCGTGCACTCTCCGCACGCCTGCATATGTATTGTTAATGTACTTCCTTTCTCAAAACTCATTTCTCAATGCCTCTTTAATTATTGGACTATTCTATTGTTTTATCTGTTGCATGTATTCCACTCTGTGCTTTTAATTTGAATTTGAATTTTTGTACAATTATTGTACAATTCTCGTAAAATATATGTCACATCCATTCCACCCTGTAAATACGAAACTGTTGCTCACAACATCAATATATATGTATCTATATTATTGTTCAGTTGCATAGGTGGTTAATTGTATGTACAAACATTGATAATGCTCCGATGATTCCAAACGAGAGTTTGGAAGAAACGATTGTCAGCTATTAAATGATTTGAACACAACTTTGATAATTGTCTCTCAAAATCTATATATATATATATATATATATATGTAAGTATGTTTTGAAACAGTGAGCGAGTTTGAAATTAGAAAATATATAGCTTTCACCGTATTTTTAACTGAAGGAATTTTAGCTTGATAACGGGGTTT
>OZ024741.1:286994329-287004329 GCA_964016885.1 Eledone cirrhosa
GCCGATTCACCGGTTTATCATTATTTTTAAAACATTATTTCCAAATAAATAATTATCAATTTTTAACAGTATACATGTAATCAAAGAGAGAGGGAAAATAAAATAGTGAAAGAAAGAAAAAGACAGTTTCAAAGTATGAAGTGGAAAGAACTAACTAGAAGGTTTATTCAACCTCTCCACCTTTTCTCGCCGACTATTATTTATAGTGATCAAATAATATCATGGTAATTTGCACTGGGATAAAAACAATTTAAATTGAAAAATTTTCCGATGATTCTTAAGCCAACCGGTTGGTTACATTTATGTGTACATGCTTAAAATCTAAAAGACGGAATTAGTAGCCAGTACTTCTTTAGAGTTGTGGTTAATGCATTCGGCTAGCATCCACGTGATGCACTATTTAATTCTTCGCAGGCACCTCTGTGACTTTTTTCCGTCTCCAGGGTTTTTTTTACCCGATTTTCTCAACTATTATTTATAGTGATTGACAATTATTATGGTCATTTGCTTTGGGACAAGTACATTTCAAATTATATTGTTTAAAATAATAATTATTGCAATATATTGTTGAGAGTACTGAATCATAGTATGGTGTGGTATGGTCCCGTAACTCCCGCCGAGGGAGTCGTAGGGGTACCATATTGACATAAGGAGTTTATGTCCTCCACCAGGCCTGAGTACAGCAGATTACTTCAAGAAATGGATTGAAAGTGAGAGAGGAAATGAGAAAGAGATATAGAGGAAGAATGGACCACAGTACTAGACTGGTACATTTTTTATCGAATTTGAAAGGATGAAATGCAAAGTTGCCCTCGGCGGGATTTGAACTCAAGAGAGTAGTGAGTCGGAACGATTACCATAAAGTATTCTATCCGATGTTCTAACTACTCTGCCAAATCGCAGACTATGAACATGGTTAGCCTTGTTATAGGAGAGGTGAATGATCGGGCTTGAAATTACAAGGATAACCTTGCCTACTTGGACACCTTCAGAGATATAGAGGAAGAATGAACCACAGTATTAGACTGGTACATTTTTATCGAGCTCGAATGGATGAAAGGCAAAGTTGACCTCGGCGGGATTTGAACTCAGAGAGAAGAGAACCGAAACGAATTCTACAAAACATTCAATCTAACGTTCTAACGACTTTGTTAATTTGCCACCATAATGGTAGTATAAATTATGGAAATCTTTTAATAGTGGAATTATATAATCTTTTCAATTATACATTAACGAAGCAGTACATCAAATTTTAAGAAGGTTTATATTAAATTGAAGAATTGGATGACAAAGTTGTTTGAAACGTAATGTTTGATTTAATGTTTGATTTATGGAAGAAGAATATGTAATTATATATTGAAAGGAAAAACAATAATAGTGAAATGAATCGTTAAATAAATTTGAGGAAAACTTTACAAATATAGAAAACGTTAATAATTTCTGAAGAAATACTCTGAAGTGAAGTCTCGTGTGTTTGCTGTCATTGTTGTTGTTGGATAGCCGCTGTTTCCGATGACGTGTTTTAGTTGTTTGAAGAATAGGACAGCCTGCACGTGAAATTAACGTGTAAATGGAGTTCTCAAGGAAATTCAGCGTAATGTAGTGTATGACAATGTTAGCTCTTTCAACTACAGATACTACTCATTTCTACGAGCTGACAAGACCAGAACAACGACAAATAGAGTGTCTTGTTCAAGGAAATCGAACCCACGACCTTACGAACGTGAGCCAAACATCCTAACCACTAACACACGTGCATTCATACATATATACACACGCACACACACCGGCGTCTGCACAGTTCTCATCTACAAAATTCTACTCATAAGGCATAAAGCAAAACATATTCTGTTATACATATATATATATATATATATATATATATATATATATATATATATATATATATATATATATATATAAGTGAAGGTGTGTGGCTGAGTTCGCAATTGTGAGGTTGTGAGTTCGGTTCCCGGACCCGGCGATGCCTTATGTCCTTGAGCAAGACACTTTATTTCACGCTGTTCCTTCTACCTGGAGTTGCGACCGATAGATAGTATTAGCAACTAGAAAGACCAACGGAAACATTGTTTCCTCAGTCCGATTTGACGAAAGTCGATCGATATAAAAAAAATATATATATATACGTATATATATATATATATATATATGTATATATATATATATATATATATGTATATATATATATATATATATATATATATATATGTATATATATATATATATGTATATGTATATATATATATATATATATATATATATATATATATATATATATATATATACACACGTATATATAAGTATAAGTATATAAAGAGCTACAAACACACATGTAATTTAGTTCTTTGCATTTATACTCTATACATTTCTTTACACAGGAATACATTATCGAACGGGATAATAAAAATCGATGAAGCTGTAAGATACCAATTATGCATAGATAATATACAATTCCATTGTGATACAAATCAAAGAAATGAATATATGTATGTATGTATATATATTTGTATATATATATATATATATATATATATATATATATACATAGGAAAATGTTTAACCCCGACGGCAGAGCTCATATTTATATATATACATTTATACATGTATATATAAGTATATATACATATGTGCGTATACATACATATAGATACATAATCTCTCTCTCTCTCTCTCTCCCCCCCTCTCTCTCTCTCTCTCTCTCTCTCTCTCTCTCTCTCTCTCTCTCTCTCTCTCTATATATATATATATATATATATATATATATATATACACCCCCCCCACAAATATAGATTTATAGAAAGAAGAAGACATAAAATCATTCAATGAATGTATTAAGACAATTCTATGACAAATACCGCTTGAGATATACTTTCAGATTAGTCGAAACTAACACGCATAACAAAAATAAACACAATTAGGGGAAAAACTAGAAATACAGGATTTAGAACAACTCTTATGCAAATACTTAACATTAAATGAAGCAAACAGTATATTACATACACTAAAGAATAGAATTAGTACTGGTGACTACAAGCGACGATAAAATATTGGCATTAACACTATCTCTCTCTCTCCCCCTCTCTCTCTCTCTCTATATATATATATATATATATATGTATACGTACATACATATATGTATACAGACGTACAGTAGTATGTATATATATACATACATGCACACATATATATATATGCACGTATCGGTTTACCGAACATTTATTATAATGCTCAGTTTGTTTGTTTGTAAACAAACAAACAGCCCGAATTATGCCGTACAGTGTTTAGGCAACCACGTCACCTTTTTGTTCAATACTGACACAGGAATGATGTACTAGTTTCAAGTACATCGTTCCTGTGTTAGTGTTGAACAAAAAAGTGACGTGGTTGCCTAAACACTGTACGGCGTAATTCGGGCTGTTTGTTTGTTTACAAACAAACAAACCGAGCATTATAATAAATGTCCGGTAAACCGCTACGTGCATATATATATGTGTGCATGTATGTATATATATATACATACTACTGTACGTCTGTATACATATATGTATGTACGTATACATACACACTTACATTTAAGTAAGTGCCGTACTAAGAGTGAGAAATGAAATTTCGTTTCATTCTATTCCATTTATCGTTTTCGGTGTGCCCGGCCGACTGAACTCACTCGATATGCAAATTAGGCTGCCCAGCCGTTAATATGCATAAGGAAAGTATATACTTTCAGACGTTCAACCATCTGATAGGAAGGTATACGATACTGACGATAGCTAATAAGCTTGAAACTAGTACATCGTTCCTGTGTCAGTGTTGAACAAAAAGGTGACGTGGTTGCCTAAACACTGTACGGCGTAATTCGGGCTGTTTGTTTGTTTACAAACAAACAAACCGAGCATTATAATAAATGCTCGGTAAACCGATACATGCATATATATATGTGTGTGTGTGTAGAGGTTACATTTAATTTGTTGGGATACAACAAGCAAAATATTTTTATAACTGATATAAAGCACTTAACAAATTATTGGAGTAAATATACAATATATTAACAAATGGAAACTATATTTATAAAACCATATCTATTTCATTATACATATTTCAAGGGCCACCAATGCAGATTATGGTGCGCTTTCATCAGATAAAATATAATATAGATTAGTTTTATAAATAAATATTGACATACCCTGAAAAAATACAACCTTCACGGTTGGAGTTCCCTGGATAGTGGAGATATTAGATTTATTGTTGGTTTAGTATGCAAATTAGTGTCGGAAAGATTTAAATAACAGTATATTTAAATTAAACCGTTGGAAGAGGGAAAAAAGAAAGAGAAAAAAAAGAAGAAAGGGAAAAGAAATTGTTTATATACATTTTTGCCAGTGGGAGAGAGTAAACGTGACTATATTTAAGTGAGAGAGAATATTAGTTATAAGGACAGTAATAGCGTAATTTTGTTTACGTGAGAGGAGAGAAGAAGTGAAGAAATGAATATAGCGTGGATGAATAATAGCCGGATTCATTATAATGATAGGTTAAAGAATTTTATCTAAGGTTTAATTAATAAATTTGATTAAATGTTTAATTAATAATTTAGTAGTTTACTCAGTAGTTTAAATGTGTATGTTCGATTATTAAAAAATTGAAAACTTTTATATATTATTAAAAAAATATATTATTATTACAAAAACATATATATTATTATTATAATAAAAAAATATATATTATCATTAATTATTAATTATTAAAAAATTGTAGGTTCAAAGTATCCAAATAATTCTAAGCCCATGGGAATTCCGAGAGTTTACAGAAGAAGAATCTCTTATTTGTATTATAATAGCAGTACAGCATAAAGGAAATTATTAGTGATTTATTAATAATTCAGATAACTCTGAATTATAATTTTAAAAAAATATAAGAATATAGAAATATAAAATACACAATATAAAATATGAATTATACATTTCTTATACCCATCAGAGGAATTTTCAAAAAATGTTCCTTAAATCTTTCAGTACGTTTATCAAGAAAAACTTTTCGAGAAAAATTTGTTTTCCTTAAGAGAGTTATAAGCAGTCATATAAAGGAATCTAATGATTTATCGATAGGTGTAATAATAATAGAGGATATTATGTAAAAGAGATGAGTTATGTATTACATTTTATATATATATTTAAACGTTGAATTCAACCGATGTTTACAAGAACTAAATAAGTTATTCCTTAAATTGACAAAATTCTTACTTCTTAATATAAAGAATATTTCCTCTATACAAAGAGCACAATTTTCAGATGAAGCATTGAATGAAAGAGCTTTGGAGATAATATTCCAAAGTAAAGAACAGTTAATGTTCTTTGATTTTAGGTCCCATGGTAAATTAAATAGAGAAGTTGAAGATTTTTTATTAATATTCGTAAAAGAGCATTTATGGTTATTAAAACGGGACTTAAAATCTGTGGAGGTAGAGCCTACATAATTAAATGAATTTAAATTAGTTTTTACATTACAATTATATACTATATTTTTAACTAAACAATTATTATTTAGCGGACAGTTAGATTTATTTCTACAGTTATATTTATCTAAATTTGAGTTACTAGGAGCTGTATTATTAAATTGGATATTGCTGGGGTTATTAATGGTATTCTGGTTAAGTTTTAAGTTTCTATTATTAATTTTATTAATATTCTGAGCTAAATTACTAGTGGTGGAATACGATAATTTTATAGTATGTCTATTAAATATTGAGTAATACCTATGAGTTCTAGGAAAGCATTTATCTAGAGCTTTAAAGAATAATTTAGCAATAGGAGTTTTAATACTTAATGAGAAAGGAGGAGCGAACGATAATATATTCCTAGTTCTATTTCTTTTTTTGTTTTTCGAATTATTGTAAGGTTTTCTATTATAGTTGTTAAAGTTATGGTTAGTTGGCACATCATTATTATCAATGTATTTAATTGTATTACTATATCCAGCTCTATCTAACGCTTCGTTATAATATTGCGCTTTATCTTCAAAAATATTCTTATTAGCTGAAATTCTAGAAATACGTTGCTGCACAGAGTTTACTATAGTGTTTTTAACGGATCTGGGGTGATTGGAATTAAAGTTAACGTAATTTAAGTTTTCATTTATTTTGTGAAATGGATACTAAAGACTTGTGTTAAGGTTTAAAGTTACACCTAGAAAGTTAACTATTTTATAATTATTCTCTACTTCTACTTTAAGATTAAGGCAATTAAAAAATTGTATAATTTCTTTTCTTTTCCTATTTATTTCACAGTTATTATTATTTTCTATAAGTAATAGCATATCGTCGCGAAATAAACCTCCGGTCATCTCCGGTATTTTCCTATGTAGAGTATTATTAATAAAAAGCCCCTCAAGATCTGTTATTTGTGCGGAATCGGATGACCCCATAGTAATAATGAAATTACTATCTCTGTCTGCTCTAGTCCAGAGGTGGTTGTTATAATTAATGTTTTCCGTGCAGTTAAGATAATGTGCATTTCATTACTAGTTAAGTCTGTATGTTTAAATGCATATGTGAGGGCTTTATTAGTAGATTAGGAGTGATGGATGAGTAATAATTAGCAATATCCAATTGAATAAATTTATTATTATAGTTATATTTAATGTCTTTAAACCAGTCGATAACTTCATTAGTCCCTTTCCGTAATTTTAAATAAGATAATTCCTTAATTTGTGGTATGATTCTGTCTAAAATATTCTTGCTAAGTATGCCAATGTCTGATTTAGATGGTGCAATCAATCTGACTGGTAATTCAATTTCAAAATTTCTTTTATGGTCCTTCATATTAATTTTTGGTTTCCTAGGCGTGAAGGGTTGTGTCGTATTTTCGATGCATTATGTAAGAAGCTTCCGTTTTCAGTTTTTCAAGGTCATCACTGGTTGTTTTTTGTATTTCTTCTTTAATTCCTTCAATATAAGATCGTTATAAATATCCTTTTGCATTCCATAGAGATTGTTGGTTTTATCTGACTTGACTAGAATTTTTTCCGTTTTTTCAAAGCTTTCTATATTATTTTTGAGATTTCTTAGGTAATCCTGGCCTACAAAGTTTTTTTTTTTTTAAATTTAATGCTTTGAATATTAGAGATGATCTTATTTTCAAAATCCATTAGTAGTTTATTGGAAGGTGGATTTTTTTTAGATTTGAAGATTCTATCGAGATTGGAATTATTCTCTTTCGCATCAGATTTATCGAAATGAAAAGTTCACCACCTGAGTCTTCTTATAAATGAGTCCGATTTTTCTATTAGTTGTTTTATAAAGTCTTTATTCCTAGGTAAGGGTATGTCCTTTATATATATATATATATATATATATATATATATATATATATATATATATATATAAATATATATACATGCCAACACAAGAGCAAGAATGAGGAGCACATTCTACTGATATGGAGATATGGATTAAAAGAGGCTTGTTTGCATAATTGCAAACGAATTGAATATTATTATTAATAATCGAAAACCTCAGATTACATTTATATATATATATATATATATATATATATATATATAGGAACAAGTAAGACCCCGACGGCTGAGCTCAAGCCGTTTCGACGGCTAATTCTGGACTGAATGAAAATTTATTCAGGTATTTAAATAGCCGAGCTTATCAAGGGGTAATTCCATATATGGTCAAAGAGATAATCACCAGGATTGGTCACATCACAAGTTAGTAGTAAATCTGTGATGGCAAATTGGTGGGGGAAGGGGTAGCTGAACCTGCCGGTAGGAGAAAAAGGTAGAGGGGGTGGAGTAGACCCATTCATGCGTTGGTAGTGCCGGCTACAGCTGGGTGTGAGGTCAAAGAAGATACTGGGGAGGGGGAGGGGGAGGAAGTCGAAACGGTAAGTAAAACAAAGAAGGGTAAAACTATAAAAAGTACTGAGAGAGAAAAAAAAAATAAGCAAAGTCTGGTTACTAAGACTTAAGTCTCTCGCTATTGCTAGGCTAAAAAAATACATAAATAAATAAATAAACAAATAAGTGAATAAAAGAATAGATAAATAAATTTAAAAAAAAATATATATATATATATATATATAATAAAGAATAAAAAATAAATAAAAATAAACTAGGTGGAACGGAAATAAAGGGACCCTTATACGAGGTATAAGTGCATGTATCGTACGGTGACGGGTCAAAAAAGGGGGGGGGGGAATACTAAAGAGACTACCACGAAATAATAAAGGTTTCTACCCCAATCACAGGGCCAGCAACCACCCAGAGCAAGAAAGTAAACTAGTACGAGAATATAATTCAGGGTCCCGTAAAAAAAAAATACTCGTGCTAACTCTAAGGGTACCGCCACGAAACAGAAAGTCTTATACAAGCTACATGAAAGATCGTACGAAGTAAAAGTAAAGGACGGAGAATTAATACAGAACCCCCCCCCCCCCTAAAAAAAAGGGGAAAAAGAGGAAAGAAATACTGGATAAACGAGAAATTAAAGCAAAGATGCCACTAAGAAATATAGAAGGCACGGAAAAAAGGGACAGCGGTCGGAGAAGGGGTCAAGTATCCGAAGTCTAACACCTCTGCTATAAAAAGCGGAGTCAGCCAAATCTATCGTAGAATAGGGGAGGGGGTGGTGGTGCTGAAGCTACAAGGGACCGAGGGGCTACCTCGGGTGGGCGAGAAAAGGACGACGACAAAGAAAGGGAACTGGGGTAGAAGGACTAGGGAGGGATGGGGGGAAGGAGGAAATATAGAGGAAGCGATAAAAAATGTAAAAGAAGATCTTACGTCTCCATTGGCAAGCAGGGGTTACCCCTTACAAAATAGGCAAGTGGGGTGTTATAGCCCTAGTCCACCCCCACCCCCCACCCCGGGTCATTATGGGGTTTGAGGGCGAGGTAAGTCCTACGTAATCGGTGTTTACATGCAGTAACCAGTTCATCTTTCTTGTTTAGGAGTTGGTCCGTCGAAAACAGCATTTGTAAAGTTTCCCCCGAGCATAAATTGCACGGACGGCGTCCTCCCGTGTATTAATTCTCTGTCCTTTACTTTTACTTCGTACGATCTTTCATGTAGCTTGTATGAGACTTTTTGTTCCGTGGCGGTACCCTTAGAGTTAGCACGAGTATTTTTTTTTTACGGGACCCTGAATTATATTCTCGTACTAGTTTACTTTCTTGCTCTGGGTGGTTGCTGGCCCTGTGATTGGGGTAGAAACCTTTATTATTTCGTGGTAGTCTCTTTAGTATTCCCCCCCCTTTGTTGACCCGTCACCGTACGATACACGCACTTATACCTCGTATAAGGGTCCCTTTATTTCCGTCCCACCTAGTTTATTTTTATTTATTTTTTATTCTTCATTATATATATATATATATATATATATATATATATATATATTTTTTTTTTTAAATTTATTTATCTATTCTTTTATTCACTTATTTGTTTATTTATTTATTTATGTATTTTTTTACCTAGACTTAACTCTTAGTAACCAGACTTTACTTATTTTTTTTCTCTCTCAGTACTTTTTATAGTTTTACCCATCTTTGTTTTACTTACCGTTTCGACTTCCTCCCCCTCCCCCTCCCCAGTATCTTCTTTGACCTCACACCCAGCTGTAGCCGGCACTACCAACGCATGAATGGGTCTACTCCACCCCCTCTCCATTTTCCTCCTACCAGCAGGTTCAGCTACCCTTTCCCCCACCAATTTGCCATCACAGATTTACTACTAACTTGTGATGTGACCAATCCTGGTGATTATCTCTTTGACCATATATGGAATTACCCCTTGTTAAGCTCGGCTATTTAAATACCTGAATAAATTTTCATTCAGTCCAGAATTAGCCGTCGAAACGGCTTGAGCTCAGCCGTCGGGGTCTTACTTGTTCCTATTACCCACTCTACTACCCTAAGTATTGAGTACTTTGGTGCGTTATGGTCCACCTGGTTCTTTACCACATTTCCCTCGTTATATATAT
>OZ024741.1:287011829-287044329 GCA_964016885.1 Eledone cirrhosa
CTCCTACATGGATATAAAGTAGTGGCCGTACTCGAAAACGAGTTGGCAGCCACCATGTATGTATGTATGTATGTATGTATGTATGTATGTATGTATGTATGTATGTATGTATGTGTATGTGTACACACACACATATATATATGTATGTGTATGTATATATGTATGTATGGTGTAAACACACACATATATGTATGTATGTATGTATGTTCTTCTAGTTTTAGAATTTCACAAATGTTTGCCAATAGATAGAGAGTCGGTTTCTAACATAGATACAAGACTCATTGGAATTTACACAATATCAACTAGGTAGATATGTATGCATGTCTGCATGCATGTATGTGTAGACATGGATGTTATTGTTCGTGTAAATGTGTATATTTTTAGTTGTATGTGTGCATGTGTATATGCTTAGTATCTGTACATGTGTACATGCAGTTATTAGATGCAAAATGTTTGGAATGTTTTACATATGTTTACTGCTCCATTAATGGACTGTACTTGTAATTTCCTAAATAGTTGTGTTCTTTCTGTTCCTGTGAAGCCCTGCTTCTCAAGATTTGTATTGGGGCAGTTACTAACATAGCCCAGTGCCCCAATAATCACAGGCATAAATCTAAAGTTATAATCAGGGTGGAGTATCTGCAGATTTCTCATTAGTTCTGCATAAATATTTTCCTTTTCGCTAATCTTTGATATTATATTGGCATCTGCTGGGCAGCTAACTTCCACTAATGTGCATGCCTTCTTTTCCCTGTCCCATATCATAATATCTGGTCTGTTATGCCTGCATTTTATTGAGGTTTTTACTGGAACATTCCACCAGTACTCTTTCATATTATGTACATGTATGTCTTCCACATTGCTGTAGCTTTTAATGTGTTTATTATTGCAATCTACGGATTGCATTGTTCAGTGTTTTGGCCATTATATTATGCCTCATAGTTGATAGTACCGCGATGACATCTTTGGACAGCTGCTTATGACATGGGTGACATCTTCGATGTTAATTCTGCAGAGTCTGCACTTGTTATCACATCTAGGTGTTTTGCCTGCATCACTATCTCTTTTGTGAATCAGGTATTTCGTGTTGATTTCCTGTTCTTGGATTGCGAAAGCGTATCCTTCAAAGTGGGAGCCAATATAGCGGTTGTTGGTCCAAGATAGACTACTTTCTTTATGTATATTACTCTCACTCTGGAGTTTCCTGGCAACATATCCATGCATGATATTTTGCTGATAAGCATGCAGTTTTTCATCCATGGGTTCACTGCTCTACTGCTGAGCGACTTCCCTGGGCGTGAGTTTTTGATTATCACAAAGGGAATACCTCTCGAGGAGTTCCTTCCCAACTCTCATGATCTTATCTGTTTCATGCAGATAGACTTGCTCGAGGGACGGGTTCCTACGCTTTGAGGTTCGTAGATGTTGTCGGAGGGATATGATGCGACATTCAAATGCTGTCTGGACTGATGTTAGGCCTCTGTGCCTCCATGCTTACGTTTCAAGTAAAGGCGGTCTATGTCACTGTTGTTGTGGAAGTTTCCGGTGTTGTTTAGTATTTTTCGAGTTCTAACATCAATTGCTTGGATTTCGTCTATCGTCTAATTGTGTATTCCAAACGTTGGTGTTAGGACAGGAACAGTAAACACATTGTGAGCCACTGTTTTGTTTTGTGCAGAGAGTTCCGATGACCATATCTTTCTTAATCGGGTGTAGTATTCCCTGGTTACGCGTTCTTTATTACAGATACCATTATAGGATATGTTCTAATCTATCCCCAGGTATCTATAGCAGTCCTCATCAGATATTGGTGAAACAGTTAGGCCATTGATACAAATGTTGCTAGATTGGGTAGTTGTTTGTCCCCGCTTTACAGTCATGTATGAGTATTTATCTTGGCCAAACTCCATTCTTATATCCTCTGAGAACGTTGTAACCAGGTCAAGATTTTTCTTCATCCCATCCATGTTCTTGAGTTTCAAATCATCCACAAAGAAATTATGGGTTAGGTTCGTATTTCTGTCCTCCTGTGAGCCAATGATGTATGTATGTATGTATGTATGTATGTATGTATGTATGTATGTATGTATGTATGTATGTATGTATGTATGCAATACTACCGTGATCCTCGAAATTGCGTTACCCAAGATGTGTCTTTTGAGGGAGTTGATACGTTTGTTTTTTTCATCCTACGTATTTAGTTTTCTCTCGTATGCAACTTTGTAATTTAGTACTATTCTAATGTTACACGATCCTTCTTTAATTAATTAACAGTTTATTTACTGGCGTGATAACACTCTCTCCCCTTTCTCACTTTCTATCTCTCTCGCATCTTTTTTGACGAAAGTCGATATTTCACTCCTTTCGGCGTTATCATTTGCACATCTTGTTTGCATCGTATCCTGTTTACGTACTCGTTTTCTTGTCATACTCGAAAGGGACGCGCTTGTGTCCTCTCTCTATGTTGTTGTGTTGTCTTATATGCATGTTTCCAGCAGATTTTCTAAGCCATCGTGCAACCTGGGCTCAGTATTATGCAATACCACCATCATACACGAAATTGCAGGATGATAGATACTTTTGTTCCAACGTATTCCTTCTTCCTCCTCCCATGCATCTTTGCTATTTACACACACACACACATATATATATATATATTGTCTGTAGTTAGTATTCTTTTCACCTTAGCCATTCTGGTCCATTACGATTTGAACACATGTATGTATATGCATGTGTTCGTTTTTCTTTTTGGTTCAGTTATACTATACGGCTCGGGAAAACCTCTTTCCTAGAGCTAATTTACTGTAATGAGACTATTTTGAGTTTCTACCTCAATACATGCCTTTGATATATATATATGTACAGAGAAAGAATATAGCAAATGTCAAGAAGTTTGTCAGCTCAATAATATAGAAAATGCCAAGAAGTTTGTCAGTTTGACATTTGACAAACAAAAATTTGAAAAAAAATAATAATCAACCTTCAGGACACATGGTAGAATTTTTAGACTTATTTTAAGAAAAAAAGTAGCGTCTTCGACGTCTGGAAATACGGTAATTACAAAATATTTGGTCGAGCCAACATAAATAATGTGCGAAATGTTTGTTCATAGATAAGAATCGAAATCACGTTGTTCTGATACATCAAATTTTAAAAAAATATATTCATAAAGAGGCGATGAATTGGTAGTCATTAGAATGTCGGATGCAATGCTTTGTGGTATTCGTTTCAGCTCTCTGCTCTGTGAGTTCAAATCCCATCAAGGTCAACTTTGCCTTTCATCCATTCAAGGTCAATAAAAGAAGTACCAGTCTAATACTTGGGTCAACTTTTCCTGTATTTCTGTTTCTCACTTCCATTCTCTCATTCTCTCTCTATCCTTCTCTGAAAGACATTTGCTGTATTCAGAAATGGGTGCACCAGTTTTTAAAATACCCTAGAAACGCCGTATACGGCACCCCTACTATTCCTTCGGGAGTAACGAGATCATATATGCATACAAAATTTATATTCACTAAAAATATGGGATGATTTGTTGGGGGTTGCTCAGAATGACTCAACAAAACTTTACGTCTGACATGTGATTCGGTTCTACAACCCCCGAGGATTTGATTTAAGTTTATATTCAATTTTCTGGGTTAACTCAAAGTCTCATACTCAAATTGAATTTCTTTATTATAGCAGTAATTGAAAAACTACAGAATTCTCAAGGAATACGTAATAATCTGACACTGATGTGATGATTTGTCCCTGATGTTATAATTGGGCCTAGATGGTGTGATAATTAAGCCCAGAAGATATCATTTTATATTATTTAAGTCTATACTTAAATTGTAGTTTACAGTAGATCGCCCCCAAATCAAAAGAAAATACCTGAATGTGTCTCTTAACTAAAAAGACAAATTTGCAACAGAGGCCGTATTTTTTTCTCCAGGTAGGTAACTAGTTCATTTCGAATAGTTTCGGTAGTGTGACAAAATTATGAAGCACATTGTTTTCATTTTGAAAAAAAGTATTAAGTATACAACAAGCTCTGGGAGTGACAGATTTTCAGAAAGGTTTCAATTAGATTTAGCTTTAATATATGACTTGTTGCATGAACACGGTTTACTCTCAATGCATTTATAAAAATCCAATATTATATTGCTTATGTAGACAATTGTATCCAATGGAGTATAATATCACAGCATGGAGTAAAAAAAATAAACTACCTGGCTCAAAAACTCTAGAATCTGAAGAGGTGAAGTTTGGGAAATTAACCCCAACAAGCAGTGCCAAAAATTGTGCCAGAGCTGACAAACTTCTGGGCATTTGCTATATTCTTTCTCTGTACATATGTCACACCTAAACTATATCATTAATAGTTTAGACGTTAACGAGATTGAAAAGCGAAGTGGTACGATAAAGTATATTTCTATTTGATAACATGATAACATTTTGCACGGTTACTCAGTGCAACTTACACACACTGATTATCATCAAAAATAATAATCAATCAAATAATCAAATAAATAATAATAAAAAAAAAGACAGTAGTCATGTATCTTACCCATTTAATGGCATAAATATGACATCTCTTAATAATTTTCACAATGGGTCAAGTGTAATTTGAAGTCTGTAATATCTGAAGCACTCTTGTCATAGTGTCATCTTCTGATTTGTACTACTGCAGCTCTGTTGTTATACACGACTCATAATTCAACAGATAGATTAACAAACATAAGTGCTAATATATAATTTATGAATACTGTTCACCGTGTTGTTCATATGATAGAATCACCTCTCACACGCAGAAGTAGTGTTATGTTTAGGTCAGTAATGAGAACATTTTCTTTAACAATAGTTTACACATACTTCGTAGTTCGGATGTTTGAGAGTCTTTCAGGGACGTTGTGCTAAACACACAGTTTATAATACTAGCAAATGGCTGTAAATGATAAATAGAGACAATTATTGGCACTGCTTGTTGGGGTTAATTTCCCAAACTTCGCCTCTTCAGATTCTAGAGTTTTTGAGCCAGGTAGTTTATTTTTTTTACTCCATGCTGTGATATCTGAAGCACTCTTTGGATACAATTGTCTACATAAGCAATATAATTGTTTCTATTTTAGGCACAAGGCCAGCAATTACCCAGTGTATTACTGGTACTTTATTTTATCGACCCCGTAAGGATGAAAGGCAAAGTTAACCTCGGCGGGATTTGAACTCAGATCGTAAAGGGACGTAACTATGCTGGAAAGCATAGCGTCCGACCCTCTACCGATACTGCCAATCCACCGACATAAGCAATATAATATTGGATTTTTATAAATGCATTGAGAGTAAACCGTGTTCATGCAACAAGTCATATATTAAAGCTAAATCTAATTGAAACCTTTCTGAAAATCTGTCACTCCCAGAGCTTGTTGTATACTTAATACTTTTTTTCAAAATGAAAACAATGTGCTTCATAATTTTGTCACACTACCGAAACTATTCGAAATGAACTAGTTACCTACCTGGAGAAAACAATACGGCCTCTGTTGCAAATTTGTCTTTTTAGTTAAGAGACACATTCAGGTATTTCCTTTTGATTTGGGGGCGATCTACTGTAAACTACAATTTAAGTATAGACTTAAATAATATAAAATGATATCTTCTGGGCTTAATTATCACACCATCTAGGGCCAATTATAACATCAGGGACAAATCATCACATCAGTGTCAGATTATTACGTATTCCTTGAGAATTCTGTAATATTTCAATTACTGCTATAATAAAGAAATTCAATTTGAGTATGAGACTTTGAGTTAACCCAGAAAATTGAATATAAACTTAAATCAAATCCTCGGGGGTTGTAGAACCGAATCACGTCAGACGTAAAGTTTTGTTGAGTCATTCTGAGCAACCCCCAACAAATCATCCCATATTTTTAGTGAATATAAATTTTGTATGCATATATGATCTCGTTACTCCCGAAGGAATAGTAGGGGTGCCGTATACGGCGTTTCTAGGGTATTTTAAAAAGTGGTGCACCATTTCTGAATACAGCAAATGTCTTTCAGAGAAGGATTGAGAGAGAATGAGAGAATGGAAGTGAGAAAGAGAAATACAGGAAGAGTCGACCCAAGTACTAGACTGGTACTTCTTTTATTGACCTTGAATGGATGAAAGGCAAAGTTGATCTTGATGGGATTTGAACTCACAGAGCAGAGAGCTGAAACGAATACCACAAAGCATTGCATCCGACATTCTAATGACTACCAATTCATCGCCTCTTTATGAATATAATTTTTGAAAATCTGATGTATCAGAACAACGTGATTTCGATTCTTATCTATGAACAAACATTTCGCACATTATTTATGTTGGCTCGACCAAATATTTTGTAATTATCGTATTTCCAGACGTCGAAGACGCTACTTTTTTTCTTAAAATAAGTCTAAAAATTCTACCATGCGTCCTGGAGGCCGAAGGTTGATTATTATTTTTTTTCAAATTTTTGGTTGTCAAATTTAGGGTGTGTCCTCGAGGAACGAAGCGTCTTCGGCGCCGGGAAATACGTTACCTTAATAATTGCCGTGATTAAAGCGTAGTTGCGAACTACCCAGGTGTTTTATTTATGTTGAATATATATTTTTGATTTTTAATTTAGGCACAAGGCTGGCAAAAATGGGGTGTGGCAAAGTTGATTAAATCAGCGCCAGTTCTTAACTATTACTGCGATTTATCGACACCGGAAAGATGAAAGGGAAAGTTAACATCGGCGGATTTGAAACCAGAACCTAGAGGGTCGTAGCGAAATATTACAATTCATTTCACTCAACACACTGACGATTACGCCAATTCTGAATTGGCAGTATCGGTAGAGGGTTGGACGCCATGCTTTGGCGCATAGAGTTACGGCCCTTGCCATTCTGAGTTCAAATCCCGCCGAGGTTAACTTTGCCTTTCATCCTTACGGGGTCGATAAAATAAAGTACCAGTAATACCAGTGTATTACTGGTACTTTAATTGCTGGCCTTGTGCCAAAAGTAGAAACAATTATGTAAAAGCGGTGGATTGGCAGTATGGGTAGAGGGTCGGACGCCATGCTGTGCAGCAGAGTTACGTCCTTTTATGGACTGAGTTCAAATCTCGCCGAGGTTAACTTTGCCTTTCATCCTTACGGGGTCGATAAAATAAAGTTCCAGTAATACACTGGGATAATTGCTGGCCTTGTGCCAAAAGTAGAAACAATTATATAAAATATATATTGAAAGCGTTTTATAAGCATACATAATTGACTGTAGGACAAAGCAAGAAATAAGAGAATAAATAACAGACGATGTTATATATAAACTGAAATTGTTTGCTGCTTCTTGCTGGGAAATTTGCTTTATTGTCTTATTTTATCCCATAAACACTTTCGAGTATTTAGAAGGATTGTCTGCTTAGGTTCTTATGTTTTCTTATGTTCTTATCAACAAGCTGAAGAGTGGAAAATGTGGGACAGACGTTATTTTATTATGTGTAACTGAAACGCCACATAAGTACACACACACACACGCGCACACACACACACACACACACACACGCACACGCACACGCACACACACACACACACACACACACACACACACACACACACACACACATATTGTGTGTGCGTGTTTGCGAGTGCATGTAATCACTCTATATATAAAACAGAGGATGTCTGTCTGTCTGTGTAAATCCCTAAAACTCGAGAAATGCCCGACCGATTTTTTTCAAACTTTACACATGCGTTACTTATATTTCTTGAAGTGCAATGGGCTTAAGTTTTAACTTTTTCTGCCTTAGGGCCCGCATTAGGCGAAAAACCGCATTTTTTTTGTATTTTTAGGTTTTTTGAGGCGTAACTTAAAGATAATCCACCCGATTTCCTCGAAATTTGTAGCACACATTAGTTAGTCCCCTCGCATTGCTGTGGACGAAAAGAAATTCCGATTCCATTAATGGTTTCTAGGAAATTTACAAATTAGCATTGGACATTACATGCCATTTTCATTTTCAATATAAACGCTACTTAAACATCGTAAGTAGCGTATAATATTTCGTTAAAAATTTGGTTTATTTAACAGAGGACACAACACTGACTTACTTTTAAGCAGGACCATTTTTGGGATTGAGGAAATTAGGAGGACCTTAAAATTTTGTCTGCGTTCTGTTGACGCTTCGTGCTTTCATCACGCGCAAATCCGGGCCCTGTGTACGTTGCCGTGTTATTGACACCGTAAAACTCGTCTGTGCTACTTCTACTAAGACCCCTTTTGTTGCACCTACACCGCAGTATGAAGCCCTGCGCAAGTACTCCGAACAGCGGTTGTGTTAATTCCACGGTGACCCCTTTTGTCGCACCTTTGTTGCTGTGTAAACGCAGTGCAACCAGTACCGCCCAGCGTTTGTGCTAATTGCACTATGACCCCTTCTGCTGCAACTGCGTTGCCAACCTGATTTCGTCATCTCAATATCTCTACTTAAACGTACACCCCTACTTGGTTTTCATACAATTGACTACGTCACTCCTTCAGACTGACGTGGTTCCCCATTCGTGATGTAATTCGTGAATAGACTTACGACATACATCGCCCCACAACACTTACTTACACCTTTCGCATACAGGATTTCCGCAATAAGTCCACAGACACTGCTACTACTGGATTTGGCCTGCTGGTGTTCTACGTTTCCAGTAGAAGAACCATCATTCCCTGACACTATACACACACTCCTTAAAACCATATTCCAATAATAGAATTTCTTTTACAACCCTACTGCTGCCATAGAATGTGTCTCTACCTTACAATTCCCCATCCCCATTTGAACTCTTGACCAGTCAATTAACACAATCAGATATACACACACATATTTACAGAATATTTTTTTTTGCACCCCCAAACACATTTTTGTTCTGTAGAGAAACACAACTACCAACACTACTGCTACTACCATGCCCACACAAGAACTCATTCTCCAGTCTACTTCTGAGCAAGGAAGATGGGGAAAAAACTTACTCAAATACTTAATTTTAAATCTTTAATGTTTAGCTTTTAATTCCTATTAATTCTTTTTAATTGTAATACTCAACATTTGATAAGATGAATTTTAATAATACATCAAAACCGGTAATACTTTATATGCTTTATATACATTATAAAATTTTTTTTAAAAAGAATTGTCCCTCTCATTTTTTCAATAATGTCATCTTTTCAATAATGTCACTTTGACGAATGAAAGAAAGGAAAAAAAGAAAGACAGACACTAAAATATATTTTCTGTGCTATTACCAATTTCACCTTTTCTCTATATCCAGTGTTTTGTATAGAACCTTACTTCCCTTTACTAATATATATATATATATATATATATATATATATATATATATATATATATATATATATATATATATATATATATATATATATATATAGTAAGGTGTATTATTGGTTGTGTAAAATGGTCCAATAAATTTATGTTAGCAATATTAAGTTCTCCGCGCTTTTGTATATCTCCAATTCCATTCAAGGAAGCAGATAGGTGATGTAAAACGGAGTATAAGTATCAAAATGAAAATCTGAAGGCAAGATAAAATTCCAATCATTTTAATTACGACACAGGTTTCAATAAGAGACGGATCGATCGTAAAGCCATGATCAATTATCACTGTCCTCATCAGGTGAAAATGAATTGTCTTCAAATTCTTGATATGAAGGAGAAAATTAGCAATGTTCACTCACAGAGTTTATTCCCTCATATGAAAATCCAGTAGTCAGAAATAGGGCGACTGCTATCAGCTTCAGTTAGGGTCATAAAACTGTCAAATCTCCATAGCTGCAAAGAACGCTGGACATTAATCAGATCTGTAGAAATACAGTCGGTCACAGTTAATGTGAGTGGGTACACACACACTCAACACCCATACACACCGGCTCGAGGTCAAAGAAAAAAAAATATATATATATACACATATCAACACAGCATCAAACCTGTAGAACTATAGAAGGTCACAATTAGTGTGAGTGGGTACATACACACTCTCACACACATCGAAGCGATGTCATAGAAAAAAAACAACAAATATAAGAATAAGAATATACCAACACAGCATTCACCGAAAGTTCGTTTACAAAACAACAAATGCTACATTGGTTAAATCTCAATTTGACGATGTAAATTGGAAATATTGGGTTAACCACAGCCCCATACACATACACACACACACACAAGCAAGTAAGTTCAGTTCAGTGTTCTGTTATATATGTATAGATTGAATTGTAACATCCGTATCTTCAAATGTATGTTATGGTATATACACATCCGTATCGTCCGAAAAAGTGTATGTCAGGTATAAACACATCCATGTGAAGAGCAAGCAATCAGTTCATATCGAACTCAGTATGTACCGCTGTCCCATTGAGAGTCCGAGTCCCCAAAACCGTGCGAGCAAGCAACCACAATATAGGCCAGCAAGGGACGCCGTGTAGGTTTGGGTATTTGGGTTAATGTGTCAGTAAGTGCAATTTCCGGTCAAATGGGCCCTTGGGCTTTTAAGATAGGTGTTTGAGTGGTGGAGGTGTGTTATCCAACACAAAAGGTAAAGTAAATAACAAAGGATAGCAAAACCTAGAGGATGTGTGTAGGCCCATTAATGGTGTGTAAGTAATATTGTTCAATCCGTAACTGTGAGCACTCTATGGTTAGATGATCACGGATCAAAACCTAGTGTAGTGTTCAATCGGTAGGAACGTGACCAGTCGCAACTGTGGGAACAATATTACTTATACACCATTAATGGGCCTACACACATCCTCTGGGTTTTGCTATCCTTTGTTATTTACTTTACCTTTTGTGTTGGATAACACACCTCCACCACTCAAACACCTATCTTAAAAACCCAAGGGCCCATTTGACCGGAAATCGCACTTACTGACACATTAACCCAAATACACAACCCTACACGGAGCTCCTTGCTGGCCTACATTGTGGTTGCTTGCACGCACGGTTTTGGGGACTCAGACTCTCAATGGGACAGCGGTACATACTGAGTTCGATATGAACTGATTGCTTGCTCTTCACATGGATGTGTTTATACCTGACATACACTTTTTCGGACGATACGGATGTGTATATACCATAACATACATTTGAAGATACGGATGTTACAATTCAATCTATACATATATAACAGAACACTGAACTGAACTTACTTGCTTGTGTGTGTGTGTGTATGTGTATGGGGCTGTGGTTAACCCAATATTTCCAATTTACATCGTCAAATTGAGATTTAACCAATGTAGCATTTGTTGTTTTGTAAACGAACTTTCGGTGAATGCTGTGTTGGTATATTCTTATTCTTATATTTGTTGTTTTTTTTCTATGACATCGCTTCGGTGTGTGTGAGAGTGTGTGTGTACCCACTCACACTAATTGTGACCTTCTATAGTTCTACAGGTTTGATGCTGTGTTGATATGTATATATATATATATATATATATATATATATATATATATATATATATATATTTCTTTGACCTCGAGCCGTGTATGGGTGTTGAGTGTGTGTGTACCCACTCACATTAACTGTGACCGACTGTAATCTACAGATCTGATTAATGTCCAGCGTCCTTTGCAGCTATGGAGATTTGACAGTTTTATGACCCTAACTGAAGCTGATAGCAGTCGCCGTATTTCTGACTACTGGATCTTCATATGAGGGAATAAACTCTGTGAGTGAACATTGCTAATTTTCTCCCTCATATCAAGAATTTGAAGACAATTCATTTTCACCTGATGAGAACAGTGCTTTACGATCGATCTGTCTCTTTTTGAAACCTGTGTCGTAATTAAAATGATTGGAATTTTACCTTGCCTTCAGATTTTCATTTTGATATATATATATATATATATGGAGAAAGAGAGAGAGAGAGAGAGAGAGAGAGAGGGGGAGAGAGAGTGACATAATATATGGCTGCTGCTATGTGTGTTTGGATAAGGTCCATTACGAGAGTGCTAATGTTATTTTTATTTTTTGTTTGTGCGTGTGTGTGCATATATATATATATGTGTATGTGTGTGTGCGTGCGTGGGGGGTATGTGTGTGGGTGTTTGTATACAAGGGTGGGGGTGGGGGGTTATGTGTATATATATACACACACATAACCATGATGTATATTTATAAAAATAAGTCTCTGTAGTGTGTTTTCTTAACGCACGCGCAGTGATATACGAAATAAAATCGAAACCGGAATCAAATCCGGATCACAGCACACTTGTAGACGCAGACTCATTTTCCGGTGTTTAAGTTTACACAATGTCACTTACTTGTGTCTATCTATCTTTATGTAAAGCTCTATCTGTTTGTTTTTGTTATGAGTGCCCATTTCGTATGGGGTTTTATATTTCTCTGGACTCCAGGATAAAGGTGGCTGTAAAGTGTAGAGTGTAAATAGAAATAAGCAGGAATGAAGACAAAATGACATCATAAATAAACAATTATTTCGATATCGATTAGTTCAGGGTACGATCATATTGATCGGGTCCCGACTTTGTGTCGACATCTCATCAGATATGCGAGCTCGTAGTTACAGAAAAAATTAAAACTGCCGAAAGAGGTCAAGGGGCCCCTTATATAAACCTTTGAACTTTTTGAAGCGCCAGGAGTTTGAAATTTGGAAATTCAGAAATTTAAGAATCCCGCACGCCAAAAAAGAAAAGCACCCAATCACTTTACTTACACGATTTACATGGATTTCTCAGCTGTTATATATAATTGTTTCTACTTTTGGCACAAGGCCAACAATTATCCCAGTGTATTACTGGTACTTTATTTTATCTACATCGTAAGGATATAAGGCAAAGTTAACCTCGGCGGGATTTGAACTCAGTATATAATGATTAACAGTTATTCAGTGGCGGTGGAAATGAGGGGGGGGGGGGGGAGCAAGAGGGCCATGAGCCCCCCACCCCCATAATTTTTTTCTCCCCAAACTACCAAACACACATCTATTTGTGTGTATGCGCTATGTACGTGTTATGTAGAGACAGACGGGAGAGATAGATATATATTTCTATTTATTTGCCACCAGGGCATCAAAGATTGGGACAAATACAAAGGGGGAGTTTACATACATTTAAAAAGATGTGTAAAAAACATATAACAAATTAAATTTAACAATCGATGTCCTCAATAGGGAGGGGCGTTGACATGGGTCGTACACACCCCCGAAAAAATGTGCAACCCTCCTCTTCAGGAGCACAAAGAGCGGGTGCTTCCTTCCTCTTCTCATTCTTCTCCTCTCTCATCTACAGGCTGATATAGAGAGAAGGCCCATTCACTCGGGCCATTCTCGCTACTTTCACCCATCTTTCATAAAACTTGCTGGGGTAGAGCACCTCTCTCTCCATTCTGATCCTTCTTCTAATGTGGTACTTGAAAAAAAAGACCAGTTGTTGGCCGGAGAGATATGTGTCTGACCTCAGCCCTTTCAACCTTGTCCACCATACAACTTCTTTCGCCATGGCTATCACACAGAGGAAAACCGCCTCTCCTTCGTTTTTGAAAGGGGGAGGCGGTTTGATTGTGACAATGTTCTCGGTGGTCAACCGGATTGGTCCCACCCGCGACAGTAGTCGTTCTACATAGCCCCACAGGTCAGCAACGCCCGGGCAGTGTACGAATGCGTGTGCGACGGTTTTCTCGTCACGCACGCATCTTGGGCAGATCTTCTTCGAGGGGTCCCTACCCGGGCGCCCGTGTCTGTAGAGATGTCCCGAACGGGTAGAGCTCCTCGGTAACATTGCCAAGCCAGGGACTTTTGGAAGTTGTCCATAGGTCCCGGGCCAAACGTCCTACCAAACAGACTGGCCAGCTCGTCTTCCTCCATGCCCAGAGCCTCTCCGAGAGCGTCGTCGCACTTACTGCGCACCAACCCTCTATAGAATGTTAAGGTTGAGTCTCCACTGATTGCCGGATCCGCTTGCCAGAGGGCCGTGAGCGCCTGGGCACATTCAATGTGCCAGTCGCCCACTTTTCTCGGTCTTTTCTTGACCCAGGATTGCAGCTCGGTGAGTGAGTCGAGTCTCGGAAAGGCTCGCCTCACAAACAGGGCCCACACCGGATGACCGGTGAGGAATACCTGGAGGTGTCGTAGCCTTAATGCGTGTCTACGCATCGTCAGCCACGGCATCCCCAGCCCTCCGTTCGAAGGGTGTTGACAGCAGATGGATCTTCTCACCAAAGGAGCCCGCTTCTTCCAAAGAAATCGGAAGAGCGCGCGTTCCATTTTGGCGAGTGTTTTCTCTGGGCAAGGCACGACGGTCAAGCGGTAGTAGATGACGGACGCTATATAAGCGTTCGCCACCTCCGCTCGACCTTTCAGGGATAGTTTGCACTCGGCCCACTTCTGGGCGAGTGCAAACACCTTGCCCGTTACCTCGTCCCAGTTTTTCTCCACCGCATCCAGGTACCGATGGTCAACCCTATCGAACGCTTTAGATTGATCCAAGTTGATCAGGACCCCACCAAAGCCGGGTTCGTTCCCTACCCTCTCTACGATGTATCGCATGAGGTGGAGGTTGTCGTGTATGGACCTGGACGGGATTGCGCATGTCTGCGCTTCTCCCACCAGGTTCCCGACGACAAGCGCCAACCTCTTCGCTAACACCTTGTCCAAAATCTTTAACTCTGTGTTTAGCAGAGTTATCTATGTCATCCCCCTTGTTCTCGTCCTTCCTCAACAGCGTGACTACGCCCTTGGTCACAGAACTGGGAATTCTCCCGTTCTGTTGCCAGTTGCAGTAGACCGCCTTCGAGGAGACCGGAGAACAAGCCCGGCATCGCTACATAAAGTTCGTATGGTAGACCATCGAGACCCGGAGATTTGCGTTTGCCGCATTGGCTCAGCGCTTCCCCTACTTCAGCGGCTGAAATCGGCCTCTCGCAGGACTTCGCCTCCCCGTCCGAGAGCCGCGCCAGACCGTCGAGGTATGGACCGAAATCCATGGCCCCACCCGGCCCGCCGCCCCATCCCGAACAGTCGTGCAAAGCGCCGTTGAAAGGCCGTGCTCATCCACTCAGGTTCAAGGATCACGCGTCCATCCTGGTCCTTCAAAGACCGAATCGTGGACTTGTTTCCACTTTTTGCCTCTGTCACTCGGGCCCAGCTAACAGCTTTGGCTCCCTCGTTACTCAGAGCACGTATTTTACTCCTGACAACGCATCCCTCGTGCTTCGCATCAAAGAACTGGTCTAGGGCCGTTCTTGACGCCAGCACGCCGGCCACGTTGCCACTCCTAATCGCCTCTTCTACTCTGTTTGTTAATTCCCTTTCAGTTCTATTCCTATCTGATGCTAATTCCCGACTAAAACCTATCGATTCTATTCTAATTTCTCTCTTGAGAGAGCCCCGCCACCTGTTGTTGACAATTTCCCGCGTCAAACGCTGCTTAACTAGTGTGCTAATCCGCTTACTGTAAGCTTTGTTTGTCGGTAAAGACAAGTTTAGCTTCCAGTAACCGGGTCCCTGTCTATGAGTTATATCAAGGTTGACCACTCCGGTCAACAACTTGTGATCCGAATAGTCAACCATGAACATTCGTGGACAGCTCAATATGTCCCTATCCTTATTTCTAACTAGGAACCTATCTAGGTACGACCTGAATGTTCCGCTGCGATTACTCCACGTCCACCGTGGCACAGTCGGAAAATCCAGTCGATATCTATCGGCCAGATCAAATCGGCCGATTAATCGTTTGAGGCTGTTACACCCCCCTCTATCGGGACATGCCCCTACATAGTCCCAACGTGCATCCAGGATACCATTCCAGTCCCCCACTAAAAGCAAGGAGCGAGACGTTCCCAGGAAATTCTCCAGGTATCGGAAGAAGTCCGGTCGCGGTGTCCCAGATGGGGCATACGCTGCCACCAGCCTGAAAGCTCCACCTTCACCACTGCCGACGTCTAAAACCACCAGTCGACCCTCCGGGTCCAGGTGAACCTTCTGTGGGGCAAGACCCAGGTATTTTCGCAGCAGAACGACAACTCCACCCCACCCCTCGGCTGACAGAGAGATGCGTAGATCTCAAAGTCGTCGAAGATGGGGGCCAGTTGGTGCTCGCTGCTGATCCTGGACTCGCAAATAACCATTACATCCACTCTGTGCGACCTGAGGTCATTTAAGAATTTGCCCTGTTTCCAGGACATCCCCAAGCCGCGTGCATTCACACATCCAACTCTTATATTGGCCATGTTGGTGCTGAAGAGGTAAAAAGGAAGAGGAAAGGAAATTACTTACCTCTTCGTCTCCTGGGGACCAGGCTGCACAATTTCCATGGGGGTGTTGGAAGGGTTGTTTGGTGGGGTGGTGGTTTGTGGTGGGGTGAGGACATCAGTGTGTGGTGGGATTAGGGTGTTTGGTGGGGTGTGGGTGTCTGGTGTGGGGGTGGGGAAACATCTCAATAGGACGCCGTTATGTGGTTTGGTGCAGTTGGTCCCCACATGCATTGGATGGTTCTTTTTCAAAGTTACATAGGTTTCCGTTGGGACCCTAATCATCATTAGGTGCGGTTTGTTCGCTGCGTAGGTGAAAGTGATCCCTTCGGTTTCCACCGAAGGGTTATTTTCTATCGCTTTCATCAACGTTTTATTGTTCTTGTTAATGTATGTATAGAGTTTTTGTTGTGTTGTGTTTGTTTTTGTTTGTTGTTCTTGCGGGTGTTTGCGTTTTGTAGTACGTGTTATGTTTTGGGGAGGGGCGGGTTTTTTTATTTGTGATGTTTGTTCTGTTTGTGCTGGTGGTTGTGTGTTTGTGGCATTTTTGTTAATGTGGTGCCTTTTTTTTTTCCTTTTCACCTGTTGAAAGGGTTCTCCCTCGTCGTCACTGGGTGACGTTGATACGGAGTCCTCTTCCGTGTTGTTGGGGAGGGGTATATTTTGGGGTTTTGTTGTGGTTGCTTTTGTATTTGTTTTAGGTGGGGAGGGGTTGGGTGGAACAGTGTTTTGTGTTGTTATTTTTCCGTGTTGTTGTTGTGGTGGTGGTGGTGGTGGTGGTGGTTGTGTTGTTGTGTTCGGGGTTGGCAGAAGAGCCTTTTTTTTTTACTCGTTAATTGAGGACAGGCAGCCCTCAGGTGACCCCTGCTTAAGCAGTGGTAACATGACGGCCGCCTTCCCTCCACTGAAATGTTTATATAAGTTAGCCCGTCCAGAGGCACGCGTTGTGGGATATTCGCTATTCGTTCTGGACTCATTTGCACCAGAACTTCTACGGTGGTCCCACCAAATACACCTCCGGAGGACTTTCCTATTGAAATTATCTTGTCTTCGTCAAAGTTAATTATTCCACATAGTATCCACCAAATGTTTACATTTGGTGTGATACTCATTATTTTTATTCTTTGTGTCCTTTTTCCCCTGTATGTGGGGTAAAAGGTGAAGCGGGTGGACACAATGGGTGCTACCGAGTACTTTTGAGCTGTTGACTGGTTGTTCATCAGCACCGAAATGCTACCAAACAGTTTACCTTTTTGTATGAAGGTTAAGTCCTTCATTGCGTCTTTTAGAACCAGCTAATTTTCATTTTGTGATAATTGAGCTGGTTTTCTTGTTACGTTCGATATTGTCCTGAAAACCACAGTTTTCAGGACAGCCTCTCTACGTAATTCCTGTGGAGAATTGATGCTAAAAGCACCGTTTTCGCCAAAAGTCACGAATTGTTTTGCGTCTTGTAATAGTTGTTTAGCATTTGTTATGTCTATTGGCGTGTATAGTTCGTTTTTTTTTACGGTCTGTGCGAATGTTGTTTTGGTGTTGTCTTTCGTGTTACTGTCACTGTTGGTAATATTGGTGTTGCTATTGTTGCAGTTGTTGGTTGTGGTTTTGTTGTCATTGTTCTTGTTGTTGGTGCTGGTATTATTTGCCGGGTTTGGTCTCGCGGTTTCGATATTTTCCACGTTTTTCGATGATGCGAGGGGGGACGGCTGCAAGCTTTGTACTCCTACCTTCCCTCCACCACTTTTCTTAGTGGGCATGGCACTCATGACAGTGTGCGAGGTGGAAATGGCATCCATTGCCACCAAGTCTACAGTTTTTAGATGAAAATTGAAAATTTCGCCCCAGAAAGGGGCGAAAATTTGTTGACTTAACTTCTGACGGCCAAGGCAAGGGGCTAAACCAAACAATGTTATTAAATTGATCAATAAACTCACAGTTCTTTTTTACAACAATCCGCAAAAATCCGGAGCAAAGTAAATCACGTCTATATCAAGTGGTAATTGATATAGAGAGGGGGAGAGATTGGTAGTGATGGATAGAGTGAGAGGGAGTGAGAAAGTGTGTTGTATGGTAGATATAGAGTGTGGGATAGTTTGGTAGTGATGGATAGAGTGAGAGGGAGTGAGAAAGTGTGTTGTATGGTAGATATAGAGTGTGGGATAGTTTGGTAGTGATGGATAGAGTGAGAGGGAGTGAGAAAGTGTGTTGTATGGTAGATATAGAGTGTGGGATAGTTTGGTGTAAATATAGAGAGTTTGTTGTTAATTGATATAGAGAGGGACATTGGGAGACAATATTGTATGGTAGATATAGAGAGGGGGAGCGTTTGGTGTTAATTGGTATAGAGAGCGGGCATGGAAGAGTGTTTGTGTAGTAGATATAGAGAGGGGAAGAGTTTGGTGTTACTTGATATAGAGAGGATTATTGGGAGTACCGTGTAGTAGATATAGAGAGGTGGATAATTTGCTGGTTGTAGATATACAGGGAGGGACAATGGGAGAGGGCTGTGTAGATATAGAGAGGGGGAGAGTTTATGGGTGATTGCTATACAGAGCGGGATTGGGAGAGATAAGTGTAGATATTTATAAAGTGTGATAGAGTGTATTAGTCTTAGATATAGAGAGTGGGATAAAAGAGGCAGTGTCGTGGTAGATATAGAGAGGGATAGAGTTAGATAGTGATGGATAGAGTGAGAGGGAATAAGAGAGTGTGGTGTATGGAAGATATAGAGAGGAGGATAGTTTGGTGCTAATTGATATAGAGAGAGAGATTGGAAGAGAGTTCCGTATAGTAGATATAGAAAGAGGGAGAGTGTGTTGTTTATTGATATAGAAAGCGGGATTGGAAGAGAGTTCCGTGTAGTAGATATATAGGAGAGAGTTTCGTGCTAATTAATATTAATATGAATCACTTACAATAAAATTTCAGCGGAGATAGATTAGCAAAATTTAATAAGCGGGTGGGGGTGGGCCAGGGCAATAAAAACCGAGTTGGGGAATCTGACAAATTAATAAGCGGAGGATGGGGACGATTATTCAAGATATTGACGGACGTAAGAATGAAAACTAAATACCGAAGTAGAGTTTAAATATTCTTTTATCACTCTGGAATCTCGCCTGCGTACACACCAGACAAGACTGGTGATTCTGTAAGTTCGCATGTAAAACTTTAGAGTAACAAATCTCACCAATAACCATAATAAATGAATGTATATATATATATATATATAAATTAATAAAAATAATGAATAAAAACAAAGAAACAGTGCCTTATATTAAAACATTCATCATTTTACGATCGTTTCTAGGATATAAACAAAAAATCTGAAGCAATTTCGGCTTGTAAACATAAATTGCACAAAACTTTCCTGTATTACAGCCCCACGTTATACCCTAACGGATAGTACGATCTATACGTGGATATTTTACGTCTTGATGTCGTAGCTAAGTATATGTTTTGTTTATACCATCACTTATACCATTTACGTGGTTTTGTCTTTGCGTGCAATTGTTCTCTACGCTCCACATACGACGTATTATCTTCGTTTTTTCCCGTTCATTGCCAGAGAACGTCTCTATGAACCACCTAAGGGAACATTAGTCTACGACTTCTTTTATACCATAAACGTGGTTCTGTCTTTGCGCGTAATTGTTTTTCACCGCTCCTATTAATGACGTATTATATTCGTTTTTTCCCGTTCTTTGCCAGGGAACGTTTCCACGAACCAAAGTATCGTCTTCCTGTGTTCCTCTGGTTGCAACGTTTTTTGAAATATCCACTTCTGCGTTTACAGATTGACTTAGTTAGTTTCAGAAGATCTCGTTAAGGGTGAAAGCAGCGATTCTTTGCTTAAACTTTAATCTGTTATTTTAATAAATATTTGCTCTACGGTTCTTATATATTTGATATATATTTATCCTTATCGAGCCCTCTTTGGATTTTAGTCTTCAAATTTATTATTATTACTATATATATATACATATATATATATATATATATATATATGATATCTTTTCGCCTTAACATATGTTGATGCCCTAAGGACAGACACTGGTCTCTTGGAGACGCAGGATATGGCAGCGATAATGAGGGACAGAGACCGCTAGAGAGAACTCGTGCATGGATCTCAGGAATTTTACCCGCCCTAGACATATATAGGGGATGAATAAATTGTTTATAATACCAACTTTCTTATCAAATGCGAAGAAGCTCGATATATTAACCCCTTAGGAAAGGGCACAGAGCATAATTTTTTAAATCATATATACAGTGGTGGTGGAACTTGGGTGGAGGGCATGCCCTCCTGCAATAATTACATTTTCTCACCAAACTACCAAAACACACATCTATTTGGATATGCGCTACAATTTATGTACGTTATGTTTATTGCATATCGAAATTTTCTGATCATTTTAGAGTGCAAAGAGCGAAAAGAATCACTACAACTATATTGTCCAAATTTAGCACCCCCAGTTGAGAAATGCATCCACCGCCCCTGTTATTGCAGTTAGGTTTGGTGTTTGGGATTCTCACAATTCCAAATAAAAACACACACATACACACATATACACATACTCAATATTTCCTGAATTGTTGTTTTACAACATATATAGTCCTGTACTCTTCGAATCACTTCAGTTTCACAAGGGCTTTGCGCATGAGGTGCTTAGATCTTAAATGACTGGTATAGATTTAGGGCTATAATAAAACGTATACACCAGTGTTATTATAGTATGGAAATTTATTTCTCCCGTTTCTACAACGAATATGAAGTACATATGCAGCAACACACATACATACACTAACACACTTATACCCACACATATCTATATTTATACATACATATGTATACATATATACATATAGATGTATATATACACATATTCATATATATATATATATATATATATATATATATATATATATATATATATATATATATATATAAAATTATATATGCATATATATATATTATATATATATAATTATATATGCATATATAATTATATATATTATATATATGCATATATAATTATATATATATATGCATATATATATATATGTTATATTTAATTTGTTGGGATTCCAACAAACTTAAAAGTTTATAACTGATATAGAGCACTCATAAAATAATTATGGTTTTATAAATATAGTTTCCATTTATTAATATATTGTATATATATATATATATATATATATATATATATATATATATATATATATATATATGGGGAGGCTCGTATTTGTGTAATAATATTGCCAGAATTAATAACAAAAGCCCCGCAGAACTAATATATATATATATATATATGAAACTCCAATTGGAACCCTGTAACCATTAAGCTCCAAGTATAAAATACTGAGCGGATTAATAATATATAGTAAGAAACACAGTAAACCGTGTGTCTAAAATTACAAGGGTTGAAAAACCACATTTGTTTGAAATATTTAACCAAGAAGCATATATATTTCTGCTCCCTCACAAGTCGAGCTTATTAAGTTGTGTGTTGGACTGTTATTTCTATTCAATACGCGCTTACCACGTTTGACTAGCGGCGCACGAGGTGATAAATTTCATCTTTCTGTGTGAACGTTGGCAAATAGTGTTTGTTGCATTTAATCAGATTCTCTCGCTGATGATGCCCAAGATTATCTGTTACAAACATACTCAGGGCGAAACAGATTAGGGATAATCTGTCCGAGAGATATAATGGTTATTGAGGCGGTTTGTATAATAATATATTTTTATTTTATCATTCTGTCTGCTTCTTGGTTAAATATTTCAAACAAATGTGGTTTTTCAACCCTTGTAATTTTAGACACACGGTTTACTGTGTTTCTTACTATATATATATATATATATATATATATATATATATATATATATATATATATATATATATATATATATATATATATATATATATATATATATATATATATAAATTTATATATATAAAATTGGTCGTTTTGGAAGCCTCAACAATGCAGATGGGTAAATCTCCGGGTAACAGAATCAGGTGGTGATGAGAGAGATGTAAGAGGAAATGTAGAATGAGACACATAGGGTGTAGAGGAACGTAGGGAAGAGTATAAAAATAATAACACGAGATAGAGTTACCTTGGAAGAGATTTAATTGTCCCTCGGATTTCGCATCAATCAACTGGGGATTTTCCAAGGGGGAAGCTTTTTAGTCGAAGAGGAACAACACCTGGCCTCTGTTGTCTGCCGTTTGTGTACAACTGAAATATTCTGTAGGGCTCACGTGCGCGCAGAATAGCTGTGGTCAGGAAAAGGTCGGGGCAGTTCTTCTTTACTAGGGTAGTGGGATGGTGCTTCGCTGTCAATCTATTATACTACTTATATTCAGTCTTTGATACTTGGCAGTATTGGAAGTCTGCCTGATTGTTGTTTGCTGCTCGGTGGATGGTGGACACGCTATACACACAATAACAGTCGTTCAATTGCCACTGTGTGTCTGTTGTTGTTTCATTTGTTTACACCAGCCATTTCGTCTCGCTTCTCTCGGATCGGTTATTTATTTGTGGTCCTAGGAGTTTGATCCAAAGTGCTTCCTTGATTCTTAAGGTACCGACGTTGCGTTCTGTCGCTAACACTGTGACAATGGGCCTTCTGTCTGCTTTGGGCTCACCCCCACTGACATCCACCAGCTCCTATCCGTCGTCGTTGACACACATTTCAATGTTCTCGACCAAACATACCGGCAGACCTCAGGGCTACCCATGGGTTCAAGCCTGTCGGGTGTGCTAACGATCTCGTACATGGACAGCCTCGAACGCAAGGCACTCAACGCCTGCCACCCCAACGCCGTCGCCTTCTTCTTAAGATACGTGGACGACATGCTCATCCTCACATCTTCCCAGGAGATGGCGAACGGAACTTACGAGACGTTCAGCAACACGGATGAGAATATTGACTTCAGTGTTGAACACCCCAACGACGAGGGTCCCTTGCCCACTTCGACTTCCGAATCAACATCACGGAGCAAGGAGGGATCCACACCAGCTTCCACCGCAAGTCAGCCTGCAGGGATTTCTTCGTCCACTACAAATCTGCCCTCCCTAACAGTGCTAAAAGAGGGTACATCACGAACGAGATCACTCGGATTAAAAACAGATGCAGCGATCCCGTGAGTGGTATCACCCATACCAAGCGGTTCCTCAGGGTGCTGGAGACGAACGGATACCCAGCCTCACTTACAAGCAGAGTAAGAGACACCAGACGCAAGAGGCAGAGAAACACCCAAGACAAGTGCTTCCTTAAAATCCCGCACCTGGGCGAGAAAACCACCAACGCTATCCGCAGGACCATACGGAGGGAGCGCCTCGACATCCACATGGCCCACTCGGGCCCCTCTCTACGTAGATGCCTCTCCAGGAAACACGGGAAATTGGTTGACGCGTGTTCCCTCAGTAACTGTCTGGTGCGCCAAACGAACTGTTGCTTACGCACGTACGTTGTATACAGGGTAGAATGTGACAAGTGTAAACGACTACTACATCGGTAGCACAATGCGGCCACTACATATCCGGATCAAGGAGCACATCAATGCCAGGGCCTCGTCTTTCCGGAAACACATAACCAAATGCGGAAACAAAAACTGAAGGCCCATTGCCAAAACATGGGATCAACAACACGTGCTACAGGTCGCCATGCTACTAGACTTCCTAGCAGCCAGGTCGAACAGCGCCTTGAAACGACCTGTAGCACGTGTTGTTGATCCCATGTTTGTTGTGGGGCACTTACAATTAATAATATTAATTATTAAAATATGTATGTATGTATGTATTTACGTATGTATGTATGTAAGTATCTATGTAAGGAAAATAGACTGCTCTAAACTGCCTGCTGTTGAACATCATCTGGTTTGCCAGCACTGTGGTCGAGTCTGCCTGAGCAAAACTGGTTTGACTAGACATGAACAAAGTCATATCAGTAGACCTCATGTAGATTATGACCTGAAAAGGTGTAAGGAATGTACTAGCATGGGAGGTCTTAAAAGACACACGAGAGCACACAGCCAGAACAAAGCAATGGAAAGTCCTGGAGGAGCCTACAGTTCCCATGTGTGTGCCAGAGGGTGCAAGTCTTTGGCTGGTTTAAAGAGACACATTCGTGCCTCACATTTTTAAGCATTTTATCAGGCGATGGCAACGCTTGAACACGAATTTGCAGCCATCATGCATTTACATATGTATGTATGTATGAATCTATAACCCCCGATGGAGTTTTATGGGCGCCATCGTGACATATATCTTAACTTGGGCGGATCCCATCCCCACTCCAGGTCTGAACTCAGCCGATTTCTTGCAGAGCAGGAGAGAGAGAGTGAGAGTAAGAGAGAGAGTGAGAATTGGTATAAGAAAGAGATATAGACGAAGAATCGAGCATAAAAAGACGTAAGTAAATATCACGTAGATACTATCGACTATTGCTCTGTCGCCTCTATCATTCTATCATCTCTCCCAATGTTCTATGTCAATAATCATTTCTTTCCACATCACCCCCTCCCCCCATCCTTTTGCTATCCCGAATCGATCTGATAGAAATCGAATCTAAAGTGAATATAAATAACTACACCTCCGTAATATCGGATCGATAGCAGCTCGTCTAAGGAAGGAGTCCCGTGAGATGCCATTTTGTCCGCAGAGCACAGCCGAAACACCGTTCTGACTTAGGTGTAGAGTTTGTCATACTCACCCCTTCCCCCCTTTCTTTCTTACTTTGTTTAGTAGTCCTTGTTTTTCTCTTCTTTTTCCTATCATTTATAGCATTTATAGTCCTCTCCAATACTGCTCTCTTTCCCTGTATGTTTAATACACCCTATTGTTTAAAAAAGCATTGGATAACTAAAAACATATAGATCCACACATACAATAACATCTGTACCTGCAAACACATATACACAAACAGATTGAATAAGATAACACTGTTATAGATTCTTTCCTCACAATTCAGGATGGGCAAGGCTGGAGTGACTTTGATCCTCTGACTACTCGATTAGGGATGACCCTGGTCTAAACAACAACTGTAAAACATCAACGACGACAACAACTATATTGAAATTACATTGATATTCCATAGTAACACACTACAGTAATTTCGATAGCTTCACAAGCAAACCAATATCAATTGTATATTATGATCTGAGGTCATTGCCAACAGTAATACCTATTCCTTATATAATTATAGAGATTTACATTGTCACATATCGATTCTTAACTAGCACCATTTGGTTTAGATCCCTTTCAAATTCTTCTGAAAAGAATGAGTGTACCACATCTAGAGTAAATGACCTTCTCTCTGTAAATCGATGTTTTATGCCCAGTCATAAGAAAACCAATTAACTAACCGATGAATCGATGAATCAATCTAAGTTTAATATATCTTTTCAGCACATAAAATAACACACACACACACACACATACACATACACACATACACACATATATATGCATATATATATAAATAAATATATATATATATATATATGTGTGTGTGTGTGTGTGTGTGTGTCTGTGTGTGTGTGTGTGTGTGTGTTTGTATATGTGTATGTATATATGTGTGTGCGTATATATATATATGTGTAACTTTATAATCATGTATTAAAACATAAATATTACTTCTATGTTTATATATCGGTCCAAACATTACTGGAACAGTCACAGCAGAGACAGTAAAGGCGCCTAAGGTTAAAAGATAGGAGGACTATGAGGTTAAGCTGGAATCCAGCTTTAGGTCACAAATAAACTATTCTGGTAGACCATCCGTCAGCTTTGTGATAAAGGTCGCCCCCCGTGCAACCTACCAGGAACGAATTTGTTCTTCTCGCTGAAGAGGTGGATCCTCGCGAGGTTGAGAGAATACTTCGACGGATCTAAATCCGGTCAAAACATATTGTGATATACATGAGCTGCATCTAGGGGCGAACACTAACTTCTCGGTGGTTAAAGTTGCCAGAGTAATTAAATCGCTCAAATGTGACAAAGCCTGGTGATTTTGATACCCTTAAATAAAGATATTAAAAGCCTTAAATAATAATAGGTGTGGGGTTATGGAGTTCGCTTGGTAATCACCTGATTCTGTATTGAGTACCGGTACGCCGTGACTTGGACAAGTTTCTTGTATTATAGCCCCAGGTTGATCAATGTCTTGCGAAGGGAATTTGTTTAACAGAAGCTGCAGAACGGATTTGTCTATGATCGTAAGTTGAATGTTATATATTTTCTTATATTAATTCGATCGTTATGTATTATGCACTTGTGCTATTATTTATTTATTTATTTTTTAATAAAACGTATTTGGTTGAAATCTTCTGAAGCAATTTTCAAGCTGTTTGAGTTTAACTACCAATAGTATGATTAGTTCTATCGACTAGGCTTTACAGCCTTCATCTTTGGAAGGTCACGCAATGTTGCTGTTGTTTTGGACTGCTCCGTTTAATCACTGCTGATTTCGTGAACAGACCTCCTCGTTGATAATTCGCTGCACCAGTCCTAGCTGCGTATACTCTCTGGATGTTTTCGGAAATAACACGTAGCGTGAAGGGTTGCCAAGCTCATATATGTATCTGAGACTATGTCTAATTATATATATATATATACCCTTTGAATTTAATATATACTCCCGTAAGGTTGAGTAAAACTTTAGGCAGTATCCGGCTGTGCTTTCTAGCAACCAACATACTCGCCAACAGGCTCCAATCACAAACTTTCTGCCTTGACCGCTGGCCACGTGATAGTTCTTAGCCATTTTGAATTCATTTCTGGCGGGGATCATGGTAGAAGAAACTTAGTCCAGTCTGAGGTATCTCCTGAAGAGTTCCAGGCCTCGTGGATGTATCCAAGATCGGGTATATCCAAAAAGTGGAATGAAATCACCGGTGGTCGAGACTAGGAGAATTTTGGTAAAATTTATGTGCATTTTTTCTTCAAACTTCTATTTTGTACCTAATTCAGTGTAGTTAACTATTTGTTTAGTCAATGTCTACAGCTAGAGGAAATAATTAGATAGGTGTCATATGGCTGTACATTGCGGAACATAATCTGTATCATTTGTCTATTATTTCTTCATAAGTATATTTTAAACTTATAGCTTCGTTTAAATGATTTTTTGTGTGGTTAATTTATACTGATTGGAAGAGGAAATACTGTATATATTTTATATACAGTATTGTCTTCGGACTTGCATTTATATATATATATCTATATATATATATATATTGTTATACTTGGGGAGGTGTTATATATATATATATATATATATATAATATACATATTCATATAGAATATATATATGTACATATATATAGATTCATATATAATATACATATGTACACACACACACACACACACGCACACGCACACGCACACACACACACACACACACACACACATACACACACACACACACACACACACACACACACACACATATATATATATATATATATATATATATATTAATGGAAAAAATGAAACTTCATTTCTCACTCTTAGTACGGCTGATACTTAAATATAAGTATGTACACGTACATACATATATGTATACAGACGTACGCTAGTATGTATATATATACATACATGTACACATATATATATGTACGTATGGGTATACCGAACATTTATTATAATGCTCGGTTTGTTTGTAAACAAACAGCCCGAATTAGTAGCCGTACAGTGTTCGGCAACCATCGTTACCCTTTTGTTCAACACTGACTAAGGAACGATGAACTACTTTCTAGCTTATTAGCTGTCATCAGCATCGTATAACTTCCTCCCAGTCGATTGAACGTTTGAAAGTATATACTTTCCTTATACATATTAACGGCTGAGCAGCCTAATTTACATATCGAGTGAGTTAGTCGGCCGGGTGTACCGAAAACGATAAATGGAAAAAAATGAAACTTCATTTCTCACTCTTAGTACGGCTGATACTTAAATATAAGTATGTATACGTACATACATATATGTATACAGACGTACGCTAGTATGTATATACATACATGCACATATACATATATGTACCCATGGGTTTACCGAACATTTATTATAATGCTCGTTTTTTTTGTAAACAAACAGCCCGAATTAGTAGCTGTGCAGTGTTCGGCAACCTCCGTTGCTCTTTTGTTCAACACTGACTAAGGAACGATGAACTAGTTTCTAGCTTATTAGCTGTAATCAGCATCGTATAACTTCCTCCCAGTCGATTGAACGTTTGAAAGTATATACTTTCCTTATGCATATTAACGGCTGAGCAGCCTAATTTGTATATCGAGTAAGTTAGTCGGGCGGGTGTACCGAACACGATCAAATGAAATAAGTTAGAATCTAGTTCATCGTTCCTTAGTCAGTGTTGAACAAAAGGGCAACGATGGTTGCCGAACACTGTACGGCTACTAATTCTGGCCGTTTGTTTACAAATAAACCGAGCATTATAATAAATGTTCGGTAGACCCAAACGTACATATATGTATGTGTGCATGTATGTATATACATACTAGCGTACGTCTGTATACATATATGTATGTACGTATATATACTTATATTTAAGTATCAGCCATACTAAGAGTGAGAAATGAAGTTTCATTTTTTCCATTTATCGTTTTCGGTACAACCAGCCGATTAACTCACTCGATATGCAAATTAGGCTGCTTAGCCGTTAATATGCATAAGGAAAGTATACTTTCAAACGTTCATTCGACTGACAGGAAGGTATGCGATGCTGATGACAGCTAATAAGCTAGAAACTAGCTCATCGTTCCTTAGTCAGTGTTGAACAAAAGGGCAACGATGGTTGCCGAACACTGTACGGGTTAATTCGGGCTGTTTGTTTACAAAGAATCCGAACATTATAATAAATGTTCGGGAAACCCATAGGTACATATATGTATGTGTGCATGTATGTATGTATATACATACTAGCGTACGTCTGTATACATATACGTATGTAAGTATACATACTTATATATATATATATATATATATATATATATATATATATATATATATATATATATATATATATATATATATATATATATATATATATACGGATTAACAAATAATAGTTAAATGCAGTCCACTTAGGTGAAGTCCAGTTATGGTATTCCAGGTAGTGGATGATATTAACGCTTGGCTTGGTTTGACTCAACAAGGCGTTTTCATAGTGATGCTGCGGGTATGCCGTAATTCCTATGTTGTAAACACTTGGAGTAATAATAAATCAGGAAAGAAGGTTTACATGGTTTGCTATACAAAAAAGTTTTTAATCACATAGCTTACATTTGTTTCACTGAACTGGTATGTCTAGAGATCGCTATTCGCTTAATTTTGCGTTACTCGATCGCCAATACAGAATTATAACCAGTCAGATCTTCGGAGCATGCGAGAATGAAGAAAATACACAGGCAAGAAAAGAAAAGAAAATACAGGCTACTATATGAAGTAGTAATGGCATTCAATTAGAACAATAACAACAATTACAACAATGCTATCAATAAATTATTTAAGGAGACCCTGACATTACTTAGGTGGGGGGTATATAATGTATCTAATGTTACGGCGTGTAAAACTAGCTGTCATAAGGCAAAATGAAGCGTTGGCATGTACAAAGTATCGTAGTGTATATCAATTTTAAATTATAAAGATAAGCTAGCTTTTACAGTCTTTCTCTTCATCTTCAACAGTATACATGAGTGGGACCACTGTCAAAGCTAAATAGTTGTTGAGTTAATACAGAGGTTAACGAATTAATATACGCATATATTTACGCACAGGTTTGAGGATAAGCGGGATATAACTGTCACCTCCCAGATAGGTGCCCATTGGCGAACAGATGTCTCGATTCGAGCCTGGTGTACATGTGCACTGTCATCTCGGGTAACTCCACCTGGAATTACATAGGATCCACCGCGGGTTCTTTTAAGAAAAGATGGTATGTGCACAGGCACTCAATGAAAAACCGTGCACTTATGGGTTCCACGACCCTCGCCAAAAAAATATGGGAATTGAAGGACAGCAACACTAACTACAGTATCAACTGGTCGAAGTTGTCGGCTGCTAAAACCTATAGTACAGGGATGTCCCATTGCGGGCTATGTGATCTTGAGCTATTGTATATCCTTAGAAATGTTAAAAGGCTACTTAATAAGTTAGAAAGATCTATCTTCTGCAGACATAGAATAGCCACTAAATTCATAAGATTCAAACCTCCGTGAATCGAACCAACATAACATAGCTTTAAATTAGGATACCTACTACCCACAGAAATATATTCATTAAGTATACTATATCCTTCACAAGTCTATACCACACAATTGTCTGTAAGTACCTCATCTACCAACAATCTTACTCCTTCTCAGCTGCTGCCATCATTTGATCCTAAATCCTAGTTTTTCTCATTTCACTACTACAATGTTACTTTACCTTCTTTCTGCCTTAATTACAATTAGCACGCTTATCTCTTTGCATGTATGTATATTTTTGTACGAGTGTATATTGATGTGTATGTATGTGTCTATGTACACATGCATGTGTATATATGTGTATGTGTGTGTGTGTATGTGTGTGTGTGTGTGCGTAAATATATGCGTATATTAATTCGTTAACCTCTGTATTAACTCAACAACTATTTAGCTTTGACAGTGGTCCCACTCATGTATACTGTTGAAGATGAAGAGAAAGACTGTAAAAGCTAGCTTATCTTTATAATTTAAAATTGATATACACTACGATACTTTGTACATGCCAACGCTTCATTTTGCCTTATGACAGCTAGTTTTACACGCCGTAACATTAGATACATTATATACCCCCCACCTAAGTAATGTCAGGGTCTCCTTAAATAATTTATTGATAGCATTGTTGTAATTGTTGTTAATGTTCTAATTGAATGCCATTACTACTTCATATAGTAGCCTGTATTTTCTTTTCTTTTCTTGCCTGTGTATTTTCTTCATTCTCGCATGCTCCGAAGATCTGACTGGTTATAATTCTGTATTGGCGATCGAGTAACGCAAAATTAAGCGAATAGCGATCTCTAGACATACCAGTTCAGTGAAACAAATGTAAGCTATGTGATTAAAAACTTTTTTGTATAGCAAACCATGTAAACCTTCTTTCCTGATTTATATATATATATATATTAAGAAACGGCTGGATACAAAGATAAGTTCACATACAACGACCAGACTAACAACACAAAGTTACACAATCAACATAAGACTTTATCAACACCTATTGACAATAATGCCCCCCCCCCTCCTCCCCCCACTAGAGTAACTACCACGCAAGAACCACCACTAGCCGACAGGCCAGGCAGTGACATATACTACTGCAAAGGAGGTAAAGCCATACCCGCCTGCCCCTCTAATGACATGATGCCTAGCACACAAATAGGTATTAATAGGGACCGAAGATTAAACGGTACAAACCAAACCAGAACACGCAAACAGTTATGCCTGACCTCAACACACCCACAAACAAGCTGTAGCAACCAGACTAAACATCTTAGGACACAGAGTAGAACCATGACATGGTACAACGCCCCGTACTCGATGAACGTTGTTACCAATGTCCCAGAAGCATTCTTCAATCCTTGACCAATCCTTTCCACCCACACACAAACATCACACGCCCTTTAACAGACACACAGTAAAATTCTCCTTCTCCACATCACCCAATCTAGCTGACACTATAGCATACACTAATAGAATCAAAATACCAAAACATAAACAAGCACCCCAAGCAATCACTAACACAACGCAAAATAATACCACACAGACAATACGCAACAATGCTCAACAGCAAGCCAACTCCAACCAAAATGAGACTAACCAGCAACATACCAATAATGCAGCCGCCTCTAGGTGTAACTGCAAAAAGCCAGAGAAATACCCACTGAGCGGAGAGTGCCGCATCAGGAACATTGTATACTAGTGCGATGTCATGGTTGGGCGCAATGAATACACATATATAGGCGCAACCTCGACAACCTTTAAGGAGTGAGTGTAAACCACAGTAACTCTTTCAACCACAGACCTATGCGCTCCAAAACCAGACTGGCCGATTTGATCTGGGACCTCAAGTATAGGAACCCGAAATACCAGATCAAATGGTCCGTAAGGAGACGCGAGGCCCAACATTCCACCGGAGGAAGCCACTGCAGGTTGTGCCTGGCAGAATTTGTAGAGATCATTAAATTCTAATCAGCT
>OZ024741.1:287046829-287049329 GCA_964016885.1 Eledone cirrhosa
GTATGGTCAATATTAATGTAATAATATGGAGAGTACTCAACGTAAAGCAGTTCAACCGTCTTTGTTTTTGTAGTTGGTGGTGCTATTACGGAGTTAAATATTATAATGAAATGACAGCAGGCTGGACCTGTGTAAATCCTTGAAAGGTTTATTATACTATGGTCATTTCAATGACCGGGTTCCTTATGAATCCGGTGATATCATCAGGTATTAGAAATATAATAAGTGAATGTAATAGATAAAATCCATGGGGCTGAAAATCAAAGACCCGAGGACGACCGCCATCCAGCATCTTCGACCTTTGCCGGTCGCCCTCAAGTGACGTGGCTAAAGCTTACAGTGTGCTACTACCGGTCAAATAAAGGAAAACAGAAAGGGATAGGAACATGAACATAAGTCAGCGTTAATATCATGCCACAATAATGCCAATCTTCTGCTCACACATTATAACATACAGACCCCCACTATATTTACCTCTGCTAAGATACGGATCCCTTTGAAAATATTTTTTTCGCGCTATTCCTGGCCTGGCTGTAGTCTGACATTAATATCGATCTTTCTTCCTCTTTCTTTCTATCTTTCTTCTTGTAGCCATCAACCCTGACTTTTCTTCTTCTTCCTTTTCTTCTTCTCTTCCCCCTTCTTTCTGTCTTTCTCCTTGTGGCATGATATTAACGCTGACTTATCTTCCTCCCCCTATTTGTTTGCCTATATTTGACCGGTAGTAGTTGTTAAGATACGGGTCCCTTAGAATAAATTTTTTTCGCGACATTCCTGGCCTGACTGTAATACCGACCTTTCCTCCTCTTTCTTTCTGTCTTTCTTCTTATAGCTGACATTAACCCTGACTTCTCTTCTTCTTCCTTCTCTTCCTTCCCCCTTCTTCTCTCTTCTTTCTTTCTTTCTTTTTTCTTGTGGCATGATATTAACGTTGACTTATTTTCCTATCCCTTTCTGTTTTCCTTTATTTGACCGGTAGTAGCACACTGTAAGCTTTAGCCACGGCACTTGAGGGCGACCGGCAAAGGTGGAAGATGCTGGATGGCGGTCGTCCTCGGGTCTTTGATTTTCCGCCCCATGGATTTAATCTATTAGATTCACTTATTATATTTCGAATACCTGATGATATCACCGGATTCATACGGAACCCGGTCATTGAAATGATCATAGTATAATAAACCTTTCAAGGATTTACACAAGTCCAGCCTGCTGTCATTTCATTATAATATTATATATATATATATATATATATATATATATATATATATATATATATATATATATATATATATATATGCATACATATATGTATGTATGTATATATATATATAACGAAGGAGGTGTGGTAAGGAACCAGATGGACCGTAACGCACCAGAGTACTCAATAATTAGGGTAGTAGAGTGGCTAATAGGAAATAGCCGTCGAAACGGCTTGAGCTCTGCCGTCGGGGTCAAACATTTTCCTATATATATATATATATATATATATATATATATATATATATATAATGTATGGATATGTGTGCATGTGTGTGTGCCTCTGTGGGTGTGTACACATGTATATTCTCTATAGTACAAATATCCCTTTAAGGCTATAGATAGTTTACACCAAAGCCCCATCCCCAACCTAGGCTAACCTACTTTCCTTATCTTTTTTCCTTTTTATTTTCATTTTCATTTATTCCTCTTCGGCAAGCCGCTAACCAGCAGAACCCCCTCCCCCTAGTGCAGTACCGCACTTCTTCATCTCCTATCACGCATAGCCCATAACCACTTCCAAACCCATACCCACCACCTCCGCCTCACCACATACATGCCCCAATGTCTATGAAACAGCCAAACCTCCCCCAAAACTCACACCAGGCACCGCTCTCCACCATCACCACCACCTCGTCATTATGAGTATCCACCCCCACCCCCACTTATCACACACGCCAAAACATTCCTTATAGCAAATCCACCAATCAAAACAACAGAAAATGACCACTGTAATTGAATGTGAAACGTTACAGACATTTCTAAGTTCTACAGGTTCATTCTGTCATTACCACAACAGAAGTCCGACGAGCTTTTGATTCCAGAGTCGGGCAAGATTGTTAAAGATCGAAGCTTGAGCTGATTAATGGCGAAACGTAATGAAGGCATCGTCCTTTTATTATCATATTTACATTCTGCTTTGTTCTACACCGCTTTACAGACAGGAAACTACGCATCGACTGCTCACTCGGGTGAAGCTGCAGTAACTGCATGTTACACTCCCTATATATATATATGAATATGTGTATGTATATATATATATATGTGTAAGTGTGTGTATATATGTACACACACACACACACATACACACACATACACACACACATATATATATATATATCCTGTCGCGATCAGAGGTTATTCACTATTTCAACAGGTTTCTTATTAGGTATACCATATCCCGTGAGTGCTTTCAAATTCCACAGTTTTCTTGTTCTTTCTAGATCGAATATTATTTGCTAAC
>OZ024741.1:287054329-287071829 GCA_964016885.1 Eledone cirrhosa
GTCGCTTTGTTCGTTTGTAAACAAACTGAACAGCCTGAATTTATGCCATACGGTGTTAAGGCAACCACGTCACCTTTTTGTTCAACACTGACACAGGAACGATGTACTAGTTTCAAGCTTGTTAGCTATCATCAGCACCGTTTACCCATCTGCCAGATAGCTGCATAAATTCAGGCTGTTCAGTTTGTTTACAAACGAACAAAGCGACGTTAGCGCCGCTAAACTGATACGTGCATATATGTATGTGTACCTGTATGCATATGTATGTATATATGTATATATATATATGTGCATGCTACTGTACGTCTGTATACATATATGTATGTACGTATACATGCATACTTACATTTAAGTAAGTGCCATACTAAGAGTGAGAAATGAAATTTCGTTTTCATTTTGTTTCAATTTATCGTTTTCGGTATGCCTGACCGATTTAACTCACTCAATATGCAAATTAGGCTGCTCAGCCGTTAATTTTCATAAGGAAAGTATATACTTTCGAACGTTCAACTATCTGGCAGATGGGTAAACGGTGCTGATGATAGCTAACAAGCTTGAAACTAGTACATCGTTCCTGTGTCAGTGTTGAACAAAAAGGTGACGTGGTTGCCTTAACACCGTATGGCATAAATTCAGGCTGTTCAGTTTGTTTACAAACGAACAAAGCGACGTTAGCGCCGCTAAACTGATACGTGCATATATGTATGTGTACCTGTATGCATATGTATGTATATATGTATATATATATATGTGCATGCTACTGTACGTCTGTATACATATATGTATGTACGTATACATGCATACTTACATTTAAGTAAGTGCCATACTAAGAGTGAGAAATGAAATTTCGTTTTCATTTTGTTTCAATTTATCGTTTTCGGTATGCCTGACCGATTTAACTCACTCAATATGCAAATTAGGCTGCTCAGCCGTTAATTTTCATAAGGAAAGTATATACTTTCGAACGTTCAACTATCTGGCAGATGGGTAAACGGTGCTGATGATAGCTAACAAGCTTGAAACTAGTACATCGTTCCTGTGTCAGTGTTGAACAAAAAGGTGACGTGGTTGCCTTAACACCGTATGGCATAAATTCAGGCTGTTCAGTTTGTTTACAAACGAACAAAGCGACGTTAGCGCCGCTAAACTGATACGTGCATATATGTATGTGTACCTGTATGCATATGTATGTATATATGTATATATATATATGTGCATGCTACTGTACGTCTGTATACATATATGTATGTACGTATACATGCATACTTACATTTAAGTAAGTGCCATACTAAGAGTGAGAAATGAAATTTCGTTTTCATTTTGTTTCAATTTATCGTTTTCGGTATGCCTGACCGATTTAACTCACTCAATATGCAAATTAGGCTGCTCAGCCGTTAATTTTCATAAGGAAAGTATATACTTTCGAACGTTCAACTATCTGGCAGATGGGTAAACGGTGCTGATGATAGCTAACAAGCTTGAAACTAGTACATCGTTCCTGTGTCAGTGTTGAACAAAAAGGTGACGTGGTTGCCTTAACACCGTATGACATAAATTCAGGCTGTTCAGTTTGTTTACAAACGAACAAAGCGACGTTAGCGCCGCTAAACTGATACGTGCATATATGTATGTGTACCTGTATGCATATGTATGTATATATGTATATATATATATGTGCATGCTACTGTACGTCTGTATACATATATGTATGTACGTATACATGCATACTTACATTTAAGTAAGTGCCATACTAAGAGTGAGAAATGAAATTTCGTTTTCATTTTGTTTCAATTTATCGTTTTCGGTATGCCTGACCGATTTAACTCACTCAATATGCAAATTAGGCTGCTCAGCCGTTAATTTTCATAAGGAAAGTATATACTTTCGAACGTTCAACTATCTGGCAGATGGGTAAACGGTGCTGATGATAGCTAACAAGCTTGAAACTAGTACATCGTTCCTGTGTCAGTGTTGAACAAAAAGGTGACGTGGTTGCCTTAACACCGTATGGCATAAATTCAGGCTGTTCAGTTTGTTTACAAACGAACAAAGCGACGTTAGCGCCGCTAAACTGATACGTGCATATATGTATGTGTACCTGTATGCATATGTATGTATATATGTATATATATATATGTGCATGCTACTGTACGTCTGTATACATATATGTATGTACGTATACATGCATACTTACATTTAAGTAAGTGCCATACTAAGAGTGAGAAATGAAATTTCGTTTTCATTTTGTTTCAATTTATCGTTTTCGGTATGCCTGACCGATTTAACTCACTCAATATGCAAATTAGGCTGCTCAGCCGTTAATTTTCATAAGGAAAGTATATACTTTCGAACGTTCAACTATCTGGCAGATGGGTAAACGGTGCTGATGATAGCTAACAAGCTTGAAACTAGTACATCGTTCCTGTGTCAGTGTTGAACAAAAAGGTGACGTGGTTGCCTTAACACCGTATGGCATAAATTCAGGCTGTTCAGTTTGTTTACAAACGAACAAAGCGACGTTAGCGCCGCTAAACTGATACGTGCATATATGTATGTGTACCTGTATGCATATGTATGTATATATGTATATATATATATGTGCATGCTACTGTACGTCTGTATACATATATGTATGTACGTATACATGCATACTTACATTTAAGTAAGTGCCATACTAAGAGTGAGAAATGAAATTTCGTTTTCATTTTGTTTCAATTTATCGTTTTCGGTATGCCTGACCGATTTAACTCACTCAATATGCAAATTAGGCTGCTCAGCCGTTAATTTTCATAAGGAAAGTATATACTTTCGAACGTTCAACTATCTGGCAGATGGGTAAACGGTGCTGATGATAGCTAACAAGCTTGAAACTAGTACATCGTTCCTGTGTCAGTGTTGAACAAAAAGGTGACGTGGTTGCCTTAACACCGTATGGCATAAATTCAGGCTGTTCAGTTTGTTTACAAACGAACAAAGCGACGTTAGCGCCGCTAAACTGATACGTGCATATATGTATGTGTACCTGTATGCATATGTATGTATATATGTATATATATATATGTGCATGCTACTGTACGTCTGTATACATATATGTATGTACGTATACATGCATACTTACATTTAAGTAAGTGCCATACTAAGAGTGAGAAATGAAATTTCGTTTTCATTTTGTTTCAATTTATCGTTTTCGGTATGCCTGACCGATTTAACTCACTCAATATGCAAATTAGGCTGCTCAGCCGTTAATTTTCATAAGGAAAGTATATACTTTCGAACGTTCAACTATCTGGCAGATGGGTAAACGGTGCTGATGATAGCTAACAAGCTTGAAACTAGTACATCGTTCCTGTGTCAGTGTTGAACAAAAAGGTGACGTGGTTGCCTTAACACCGTATGGCATAAATTCAGGCTGTTCAGTTTGTTTACAAACGAACAAAGCGACGTTAGCGCCGCTAAACTGATACGTGCATATATGTATGTGTACCTGTATGCATATGTATGTATATATGTATATATATATATGTGCATGCTACTGTACGTCTGTATACATATATGTATGTACGTATACATGCATACTTACATTTAAGTAAGTGCCATACTAAGAGTGAGAAATGAAATTTCGTTTTCATTTTGTTTCAATTTATCGTTTTCGGTATGCCTGACCGATTTAACTCACTCAATATGCAAATTAGGCTGCTCAGCCGTTAATTTTCATAAGGAAAGTATATACTTTCGAACGTTCAACTATCTGGCAGATGGGTAAACGGTGCTGATGATAGCTAACAAGCTTGAAACTAGTACATCGTTCCTGTGTCAGTGTTGAACAAAAAGGTGACGTGGTTGCCTTAACACCGTATGACATAAATTCAGGCTGTTCAGTTTGTTTACAAACGAACAAAGCGACGTTAGCGCCGCTAAACTGATACGTGCATATATGTATGTGTACCTGTATGCATATGTATGTATATATGTATATATATATATGTGCATGCTACTGTACGTCTGTATACATATATGTATGTACGTATACATGCATACTTACATTTAAGTAAGTGCCATACTAAGAGTGAGAAATGAAATTTCGTTTTCATTTTGTTTCAATTTATCGTTTTCGGTATGCCTGACCGATTTAACTCACTCAATATGCAAATTAGGCTGCTCAGCCGTTAATTTTCATAAGGAAAGTATATACTTTCGAACGTTCAACTATCTGGCAGATGGGTAAACGGTGCTGATGATAGCTAACAAGCTTGAAACTAGTACATCGTTCCTGTGTCAGTGTTGAACAAAAAGGTGACGTGGTTGCCTTAACAGCGTATGGCATAAATTCAGGCTGTTCAGTTTGTTTACAAACGAACAAAGCGACGTTAGCGCCGCTAAACTGATACGTGCATATATGTATGTGTACCTGTATGCATATGTATGTATATATGTATATATATATATGTGCATGCTACTGTACGTCTGTATACATATATGTATGTACGTATACATGCATACTTACATTTAAGTAAGTGCCATACTAAGAGTGAGAAATGAAATTTCGTTTTCATTTTGTTTCAATTTATCGTTTTCGGTATGCCTGACCGATTTAACTCACTCAATATGCAAATTAGGCTGCTCAGCCGTTAATTTTCATAAGGAAAGTATATACTTTCGAACGTTCAACTATCTGGCAGATGGGTAAACGGTGCTGATGATAGCTAACAAGCTTGAAACTAGTACATCGTTCCTGTGTCAGTGTTGAACAAAAAGGTGACGTGGTTGCCTTAACACCGTATGGCATAAATTCAGGCTGTTCAGTTTGTTTACAAACGAACAAAGCGACGTTAGCGCCGCTAAACTGATACGTGCATATATGTATGTGTACCTGTATGCATATGTATGTATATATGTATATATATATATGTGCATGCTACTGTACGTCTGTATACATATATGTATGTACGTATACATGCATACTTACATTTAAGTAAGTGCCATACTAAGAGTGAGAAATGAAATTTCGTTTTCATTTTGTTTCAATTTATCGTTTTCGGTATGCCTGACCGATTTAACTCACTCAATATGCAAATTAGGCTGCTCAGCCGTTAATTTTCATAAGGAAAGTATATACTTTCGAACGTTCAACTATCTGGCAGATGGGTAAACGGTGCTGATGATAGCTAACAAGCTTGAAACTAGTACATCGTTCCTGTGTCAGTGTTGAACAAAAAGGTGACGTGGTTGCCTTAACACCGTATGGCATAAATTCAGGCTGTTCAGTTTGTTTACAAACGAACAAAGCGACGTTAGCGCCGCTAAACTGATACGTGCATATATGTATGTGTACCTGTATGCATATGTATGTATATATGTATATATATATATGTGCATGCTACTGTACGTCTGTATACATATATGTATGTACGTATACATGCATACTTACATTTAAGTAAGTGCCATACTAAGAGTGAGAAATGAAATTTCGTTTTCATTTTGTTTCAATTTATCGTTTTCGGTATGCCTGACCGATTTAACTCACTCAATATGCAAATTAGGCTGCTCAGCCGTTAATTTTCATAAGGAAAGTATATACTTTCGAACGTTCAACTATCTGGCAGATGGGTAAACGGTGCTGATGATAGCTAACAAGCTTGAAACTAGTACATCGTTCCTGTGTCAGTGTTGAACAAAAAGGTGACGTGGTTGCCTTAACACCGTATGGCATAAATTCAGGCTGTTCAGTTTGTTTACAAACGAACAAAGCGACGTTAGCGCCGCTAAACTGATACGTGCATATATGTATGTGTACCTGTATGCATATGTATGTATATATGTATATATATATATGTGCATGCTACTGTACGTCTGTATACATATATGTATGTACGTATACATGCATACTTACATTTAAGTAAGTGCCATACTAAGAGTGAGAAATGAAATTTCGTTTTCATTTTGTTTCAATTTATCGTTTTCGGTATGCCTGACCGATTTAACTCACTCAATATGCAAATTAGGCTGCTCAGCCGTTAATTTTCATAAGGAAAGTATATACTTTCGAACGTTCAACTATCTGGCAGATGGGTAAACGGTGCTGATGATAGCTAACAAGCTTGAAACTAGTACATCGTTCCTGTGTCAGTGTTGAACAAAAAGGTGACGTGGTTGCCTTAACACCGTATGGCATAAATTCAGGCTGTTCAGTTTGTTTACAAACGAACAAAGCGACGTTAGCGCCGCTAAACTGATACGTGCATATATGTATGTGTACCTGTATGCATATGTATGTATATATGTATATATATATATGTGCATGCTACTGTACGTCTGTATACATATATGTATGTACGTATACATGCATACTTATATATATATATATATATATATATATATATATATATATATATATATATTTATTTATATATATATATATATATATATATATACATATATATATGTAGATAAATCTACCAAAATATAGGGTAGTGTCCAATCCGTATGAAGAACTCAATGTAATCCAAATATCATGAAAAGAAAAGATGTATTCAATAATTATTTCGATGAAAATCACAGGAAAACAGAGTCAAGATAAATTAATAAAAACAATGAATAAAACAAAGAAACAGTTCCTTATATTAAAAAATTCATCATTTTACGATCGTTTCTAGGATATATATGTGTGTGTTGGTATGTATATCATATAGATCTATGTAAAAATTTTACAAACTATCAGAGGGAATATACATACCTACACATATATATGCTGTCTTCAGAAATAATGATAATTGTTTATTGAAGAACACCAACAAAAATTTAATTTAATAGGTCTGTTTGGGAACAGGTTTTGAATTGACCAATAGAAGAGTAGTAAGTGGTCAAGTTGATAGAATAGTAGTAGTAGAAATTTAATTTAGAGGTAGAGGAATGCAGACTTCAGTTTTGAATGGAAATAATACTTTGAATTAAAAGATTACTTTGGGGATGAAAAGAGGTCAAGCCGGTGAAAGGTACACGAAAATTTGATGTTATTAAATAATAATGCTAATATTAAAATCGAAGGAGAATAACATTTTAGTATAAATGTGTTAGTTCGAAATACCAATCTTATTAAAAACATAAGGAATTAAGATCTATAAAAAGAAATTAAATTAATGTAATTGATAGGTATACTTATAGGGATACATTTATATTAATTCATATAGATGTGATAAATAAGAGTTAGATGTTACTAAAGAATGTTGTTAAAAACGAAAGAAAAAAAATTGGGGGAAGGGATAAATGTATTAGTGAGAAATAACAAACTTATATAGACTACAAGGAATTTAGATTCATAACAGGAAATTAAAATAGTTTATATGTATACTTATAGGTATTAATTTTAGGAAAAGATAACTGTAAAAGGGAAATAAAATTATGCAGTTCTCAGTAGTAAAATACTAACTATAGGTTAACTAAATAAATAAAAAACTAATTATAATAATTTGTAAAATAATTTGTAAAATAAAAGTGTATATTAATTAGGTTTATAATATTTGAAAGTTCTTCTAATTCTATGATTGCACGATATAATTAATTCTTGTCGCTTATTTAATAGGATATCCTTAGATTTCATTATTTCAAAAGGTTCCTGGGAACATAATCTACACTCATATCTGTTATTTTGATAAGGGGTGGCCCTTTTGAGCACACTCCAGATCAGGTTATAATCTATATTCTTTTTTCTATAATTATTAATTATTTCAGCCAAGGATGTTGTATTAGCTAATGCGGCATTTTTAAAACTGTGTTTGTGGGTATTAAATCTTACTTTAAATTGGTTAGAAGTAGCTCCTATATATGAATAAGTTGAGTCCTTAGTGCTAATTTTACATTTATATACTATGTTATTAATAAGGCAATTTCCTTTTAATGGGCAATTTGCTTTGTTTCTACAATTGCAACCATTCGTGAATATTATATCAGGGGAGTTAGTCAAATTAAATGTGGAATTTACTCGACTTGTTGTATGTGAAGGAGATGGTGGTTTGCTGCGGTTTATTTTAGTATTATGGTTAGTTTGATGTGTTGGTGGTATATTCATGGTTTTTTTTACATTTATAAAACAACTTCCGAAATGTGTGGCAAGCGCTCGATAGATACGAGTGTACTAGAGCAATAAACATACGTTAAAGAGGTCATATACACTGAGACGATGGTTAAACCATTAACCGCAAATCCAATAAAGCGAGCAAGCTATTCGGGTCAAACAAATAATAATATATGATTAAAAAATTTACCCGGACCCCCCGGAAATGGTGGTAAAATCCGATATATATATATATATATATATATATATATATATATATATATATATATTATATGCATTCGGTATACAAGGATTCAATTCCCTTCAAGCACTCGACCTCATATTACTTCTTTAAAACAAGGATGACGGAGTATATATATAAAGAAGAAAATGTGAAATTGTAGATGTTATACTCTTTTATTAATTGACTCGTTATATATATTTCCATGATAATCGATATCGTGATTTCTTCAGACAGGAAAATTGAGTAAAAGGTAACATTTCCGAGGCAATTATGGATGGAAGGGAGCGGACTAAAAAAATGCATGTTTTTGCTTTCAGAACCTCCCGACAGCTTTGCGCAGATGCAGAGGTGTGGGTGGCTGACCCCTCAACTGCCACCCAGAATACTACTAACCTTATTTGTTCTCTCTAACTACCAGTCTACCACCACCTCAGCCGACAACATTATACGGCGAGTTTGCCTTAATTCATCAGATTGGAGTGTATCTAAAAGCGCTCAACATGGGGAGTTAAATACACTCGGAATACAAGGATGCAATTGACTTCAAGCACTCGAGGTCATATTACCTCTTTAAAACAAGGATGACGGAGTATATTTATAAAGAGGAAAATGCGAAGCTGTATATGTTAGAGTCTTTTAAGTGGAAGTTCAATTTACATATTTCTATTTAGGCTGGCAACTGTACCTTTTATCGAGGCTGGATCGCTTTGATCTTTGGTCCCACTAGAGGGCCACGTCTCGGAACCTTTCAACATGGCACCTCGGTCCGTCAGGGAGTCCTTTCTCTACTCTCCTCTACGTGTTAGCCTGAACTGAGCTACAGGAGAACCATGAGTGCTTATGCCGATGACGTCAACATCATGGTGTCTGACACGTCGAATGTGACGGTGGTAGGCAACATTCAGGACAAGTCGGTAGGCTTGCACCTTGGCTCGTGGAAAGACAAGTCCATGCTTCCCATGGGAAATTTCTTGTCCCTGTTAACGTACGTACTCGGTGTCTGATTTGAACCAAGGTGGACAAGAAATGGAAGAAAGGTCGCGATCAGACTTGACTAACCAGAAATGGGCTGAGAGTAAGCTGTGTCTGAAATGTTGGGCTGAAGTGGCAAACGCCTACCTCGCCTGAGTTTTGTACTACCACCTGACCATCGTGCCTTGTCACCAAAAATATCTGACTAAGGTAGAACGTATACTCTTTCGTTACTTGTAGAAGGGACAGGTTCCACTCGTCAGGAAATCAATGTGCTGTCAACACTCACACTGTGGAGATCTAGGATTGCCATTGCTGATGATGCACAGACACTCACTGAAGCTGTCTCTCTTACAGAAATACCACCAACTCCCACGAAGATAACGGCAGTGATGGCGTTCATGATGAACCGCCGTGGGCGCCTTTTGTCATATATTTTTTTACGTCTCGCTCCTTAGCAGACATGCATTCCTGGGGGGTAGCGTGAACCCAGGAGGAACGTCTTGCATCTAGAATGGAATAAGGTAATCACGGCACACATATATTTTCTAAGTGGCAGTGACTTCGATGTTTCAGCCTAGAAGGATTTATCATATCAACTTTTCTTTCTTTCTTTCTTTCTTTCTTTCTTTCTTTCTTTCTTTCTTTCTTTCTTTCTTTCTTTCTTTCTTTTTTCCACTCATTTCATCTTTCTTTAATTCATTTATTCATTCATTCTTTTATTTTTATTTTATTTCGTTCTTTCTATTCTTTAGTTCCTTCATTCCTCTTTCTGTATTGATCGTGTAGTCACTCACACATGTGTATACTAATATAAACCTATCGCAATATAATGGAATACTTGTTCCTTCTTTGTCTCTTAGACATAGACACGTGTACGCTGGAATAATGGAAGAATCTCAATTACGTTCGATAAACTAATATTTGCGGGTCAAAAACAAATGTATGTGTGTAATGTTTTAGGCTTTTATCCATAATATATTATAATATAGAAATACTTGATTGAGAGTGAAATACAATACATACATACAAGCATACATACATACAAACATACATACACACACACACGAATATATATATAATACGTATATAATATAGATATATGTATGTGTATATATATATGTATATATGTGTATATATGTATATGTATATATATATATATATATATATATATATATATATATGTATATATATGTAAGTATGTATGTATGTATACGTACATACATATATGTATACAGACGTACAGTAGTATGTATATATATACATACATGCACACATATATATATGCACGTATTGGTTTACCGAACATTTATTATAATGCTTGGTTTGTTTGTTTGTAAACAAACAAACAGCCCGAATTACGCCGTACAGTGTTTAGTAAACCACGTCACCTTTTTGTTCAACACTGACACAGGAACGATGTACTAGTTTCAAGCTTATTAGCTATCGTCAGCATCGTATATCTTCCTGCCAGATGGTTGAACGTCTGAAAGTATATACTTTCCTTATGCATATTAACGGCTGAGCAGCCTAATTTGCATATAGCGTGAGTCATTTCGGCCGGGCGCACCGAAAACGATAAATGGAATAGAATGAAACGAAATTTCATTTCCCACTCTTAGTACGGCACTTACTTAAATGTAGGTATGTATGTATGTATACGTACATACATATATGTATACATACGTACAGGCGTAATTAGGGCTGTTTGTTTGTTTACAAACAAACAAACCGAGCATTATAATAAATGTTCGGTAAACCGATACGTGCATATATATATGTGTGCATGTATGTATATATATACATACTACTGTACGTCTGTATACATATATGTATGTACGTATACATACATACATACTTACATTTAAGTAAGTGCCGTACTAAGAGTGAGAAATGAAATTTCGTTTCATTCTATTCTATGTGTGTATATATATATATATATATATATATATATATATATATATATATATATATATATATATATATATATCAATTAGGATTTTCTACATCCAGAGAATGTGATGTGTCAACGCTCATGCCTTTCCACACGAGAAGAGAGACTTGGTCACAGATTCAGTTTACTGCTAGGTTTTGATGGGGATCAAAATAAAACTAAACCATGTTAATTAATAAAAAAAAAAATTGAAGGCGTGTGGCTGAGTGGTTAGAGAATTAGATTCGCAATCGTAAGGTTGTGAGTTCGATTCCTGGACCAGGTGATGCGTTATGTCCTTGAGCAAGACACTTTATTTCACGTTGCTCCTTCTACTTGGAGTTGCGACCGATAGATAGTATTAGCAGTTGGAAAGACCAACGGAAACATTGTTCCCTCGGTCCGATTTGACGAAAGTCGATCGTTCCTTTATATATATATATATAATCTGAGTTTTTCGAATATTAATAATAACATTCGATTCGTTTGCAATTATGCAAACAGGCCTAATTTGTATAGCTATGTCATTAGAATGAACTCTTCATTCTTGCTCTTGTGTTGGCATGTAAACAGAACAGCAGACACTAATGTTTCTGGGTATCACCCTTCATCAGTACAGCTCACTGTTTGTTCACTTGCCAACTGTCAGAGCTAGTGAACATATATGCTATTTTCTTAAATATAGAGTGACTGATTGGCCTGATTTGCATATTAGCAGACTGGCTGATCACATCTGCATATTAGCAGATATAAAAAAAGAAAATTTTCGCTCTACATGGCTGAATACAATAAATGTTATCTGAGTTTTTCGAATATTAATAATATTTTCACTAGCTCTGACAGTTGGCAGGTGAACAGTGAACTATACTGATGAAGGGTGATACCCAGAAACATTAGTGTCTGCAGTTCTGTTTACATGCCAACACAAGAGTAAGAATGAAAAGTTCATTCTACTGACATGGTTACAAAAATGAGGCTTGTGAAAATATATGCTATTTGCTAAAATATACAGTGATTGATTGGCCTGATTTGCATATTAGCAGACTGGAGTTCATTCTACTGACATGGCTATACAAATGAAGCTTGTTTGCATAATTGAAAACGAATCGAATGTTATTATTAATATTCCAAAAACTCAGATTACATTTATAGTATTCAGCCATGTAGAGCGAATAAGAAACACACGCACCATGGTGCGTGGGTTTCTTATTGGCAACATGACCCTCCCAAAGTATAACAATATCGGTTTCAACATACGTTTTCAGATAAAGAATCTTGCTAAACGAATTCAGAAATGAAATATTATATATATATATATATATATATATATATATATATATATATATATATATATATATGTGTGTGTGTGTGTGTGTGTGTGTGTGTGTGTGTGTGTGTGTGTGTGTCGGGTTCAATAGGGGGTAACCACAGTAAGGAAGGTACACATTACATTAGTAGAGTGTAAACATCAGTTTAATATAGAAATGGCTTTTACAGGACTAGAACTGTTTCATTCAAAAGAAATCATTAGGCTTTCCTGATCATTTCCTTTGAATGAAACAGTTCTAGCCCTGTAGAAGTCATTTCTCTCTCTCTCTCTATATATATATATGAGAATATACATATGGTATACGTGTGCACACACGCATGTGAGTTTTATTTTACTGCGTGAATTTTATTCTACTCGATAGAGAAAGATCAAACTAAACACTCATACCTCCACCCCATCAGCTCACTATGTATGTGTTTATGATATCTTTACTAGTGGATAAATTCTTGTGAAAATTTGCAGTATTAGAGTAAAATCTTTAATTTTAAGGTGGTGCAATTATAGTACTCTTTAAATCTTCTCCCCAAAGTCTTGCTAATGTGGTTTTATATGGTACAGGACGTCAAGTGTTAAAATCATGATGGGAATGTTAATATCCAAATTTCCACAATTTGTAATTAGTGCAAATTGTATTAACATTCAGTTACTTTTGTAAAGAAACATACAGGTTATTCATAATAACTATAGTATAGGCCTATAAGGATAGGCATGAGAAATGTATAGGAAATAATCGAATTACGTTCTTTAAATATTCTTAATGCATTTTCTCATCATTTTTAAATCGATAGAACGTCAGACAAAATGCCTGCAGTAAATTAGTTACAGTGATTTACGTTCTGAATTCAAATAACGTCGAGGTCAACTTTGCCTTTCATCCTTCCGTGGGGAAGTGTTCTGACAATTGTACCATAACTATTTTCAGTCTTAGAACTTGACGTTTCAGTTTGATACACACTAATCCCACATTGACAGATCTTTTGTTATTCGGCTGATTTCACAAACAACTATCTCACATTCCAAAAATTACTGAATATTAGGGTTATTTGTAAATTAATGGAAAAATCTGAAATAATAATAATAATAATAATGATAATAAGGAGTCTTATCAGCGTAGAGGACTGTGCTCAGATGGAGAAGAGCTGTCTACAAAAATATGCGTCTAAGAGTAAAGAGTCGATGCTCAAAGTTGTAACGAAGGAGAAGACAATAGACTAGGGGATGTCCAATAAGGAAGTAACAATAAAGAGGAAGAGCAGAGCAACCTTCATGAAAAAGCACTTCATAGCACCTTTTTTGAGAAAACGGAATTCAGGGATCCAAGACATTGAGCTGGTTAAAAAGAGGGGACTTTAAAAAAGCTGCAGTTGGAATGCTACTGACTGCACAGGAGCAAGCCCTCAGAACGAAGTGAGTGGAACACCATATTGACAAGGATCTGTGGAGTGAGAGAAGAAACTGTGGCTCATATTGTATCCAAGTGTAAACACCCAGCCCAGACTCACTATAAAAGATGGAGGCACGATATGACAGAAAAGGTGATTCACTGGCATTTATGCAAACTAAACAATTTACCACATTCTGAGAAGTGGTATGAGCAAAGGCCAGAGTCGGTGATAGAAAACGATCAATTCGAGGTGCTATGGGATTTCAGGATACAAACGGACAAAGAATTAGAACACAATAGGCCTGATCTGGTTTCTTTTGACATGGAAAAAAGATCGTGCCTGATTGTAGATGTAGCATGCCCATTTGACACAAGAGTGCAAGAAAAGGAGAAGGAAAAAATTAACAGATACCAAGATTTAAAGTGGGAATTAAAAAGGATTTGGAACTGTCATGAGATTAAGGTCGTCCCGATTGTCATAGGAGCACTAGGTACTATCTTGAAGAGTTTTCAAGGACGGTTAAAGAACATTAGTCCAGCTCCATTTTTTGGAACACTTCAAAAGGCTTGATTGCTTGGAACATCAAGAACTCTCCAATACGTCCTGAATGTGTGAGGCTGCATGTAACGGCTTTCCAGTTAAATAACAACAATGACTGAGACACCAAGAAAATAATATTGTTAATAATAATTCTTTCATTATTGGCCACAAGGGCCGAAACATGTAAGGCAATACAACAGTGGGTATTTACAAAAAATTAAAGTGTGTTAACTAATAAAACATAACAATAAACAATAAAATTATAGCAAATAAAAGCCCACCCGGGAGTAACTTAGGCATCCTACAGATACTAAACCACCGTAATCTCCAAAAGCACGTTTGCGCCTCCCCTAGCAGACCTTGAAAGACCAAACGACTGTATACCACGGGACTAGTTGTGGAGGTTTCTGAAGGAGTAATAGGGTCGATGGACAGCTCTAGTATTTCTGCTCGGATAAATGGTGTCAATTCGAAACCATTCAATGTGGATGTCGGACTCCGCCAAGGGTTCGTATTGTCATCTTTCCTGTTAATCTTCATGAACAGGATTGACATCCGAAGTGGGTTGGTAGTGGCATCAAAACTGACGAGTGTAGGGTCAGTCAACTGGAATTTGCAGATGATATGGGACTACTTAACTCGACAGCAGGTGACCTCCGACTTGCACTGGGTTGATTTGCTTCTTAATGCTGCATGGTAGGAAGGAAAATCTATGCTGCGATGACTGAGATACTCGTCGTCACAAGAAAGCTTGCACAGTGTACTCTAGATGCGTGTGAAGTGTGGAACCGAGACTGCACTAAGGTCTATAAATATATACACATATATAATACGTAGGCATGTAAAATACCAGAAAATACGTATTTCCCTATCAATTGAAAAACATAATAAACGCATTTAATCGATTTTCGGATCTAATTGGATCCTCATCAAAAGGCGTGTATATCATCGAATCCACCACAAGAAAACGTGTATGTAATGGGTATATGTACCTATTCGCTCTCAGTATTATTCTGAAATTGACACACTAATTTGAATATAATTAGCGCTCGTGTAGGAAATCAATTATGATATATCTTAAGACGTGCTCTAGCTGGCGAAGTGAATGATGCTATTATATTTGCATAAATACAGAATGTGTAACCGAGACTGCACAAACGTATATAAATATATACACATATTTAATATATATATATAGATATATACACACACACACTTGCATACCCCCCCCCCATATATATATATATATATATATATATATATATATATATATATATATATTATGTATATGTGTGCGTGTATGTAGCTGTATATATGTATATATGCCTGGGTGTATGTGTGCATATATGTATATATATCTTTGCACATGTTAGTAAACAGGTGCATACGCATACACACACACATATATATATATATAGATACATACAGATGTATATAGAAGGCTAAGAGTTGAGAGTCAATGTGAGATTTATACATGTTCATTTATTAATGTTCAAATCTTTATTATATACATATATACACACATATTTACATACATGCATACATAAGTATATACATACATATATACATATATACATATATACATATATACATATATACATATATACATACATAAATACATACACAAATACATTCATATATACATAAGTACCTACATGCATACATACGTACGTACGTACATACTTACTCACACACACACGCACACGCACACGCACACACACACACACACACACACACACACACACACACACACACACACACACACACACACACACACACACACACACACACACACATACACGCACACTGATCAGAGCAAACATCACGGGCGCTCTATCTCAAAATTATTTTTGAAAAGCGTTAGAAATGCGCAACCGGTAAAACTTAAAACCAAAACCGAATACTAACCAATACTATTACTAATTCTCACTTATTCCTAATTAAACTATTTTTCACTGTGAACAATTTGTCAGAATTTTCTTTTCCGTTTACCAATATATAATATATATATATATATATATATATATATATATATATATATATATATATATATATATATATACGTGCGTGTGTATATATATGACTATTACTCATTATCCGAACTGCATTTATAATTTTTTTCCTGTTGGCAGGAAAATTAGTCTTGTTTGCATAACTAGACCCTCTCTTTCTTTCGTCACAATAATGTTCAGAGGAATTGAATATATCAATTGTACTGTCGTTCGTACGTTAACCATAGTCGACTATATTGGCCCCAGTACTTGACTGGTATTTAATTTTATCTACCCCTCTAGACAATAATGTTGGGTGGAATTTAAAATGTCAATTATGTCATTGTTGTTATTAAGTTAAACATAATTAAGTCTCTTGTGGAAGAATTATTTTAGACAAATCTTCTATTGTTCGATAGAGCTATATTATGGGTGTGTTGAATGTTGTGATCAGCATTAGCTGTGGGTAAGTATCTTTTACATTGACGTATGATATTTCTTTATCTGTTATTTGACAGCCTTATAGAGATCTCGGCACTTGATGCACTATCAAATACACCCCACCAAAACCAAACCTCGGATCATTAAAACAAACAGAAATTGCTGCGACTATGGGTCACTTAAGAAGGACGGTAACTTACTTCTTAGTTCAAGTTCATTACGTAAACAAAGAGGTTATGTTTACTATTAGTGCTCCCTGGGGTCGATAAAATAAAATACTAGTCAAGTACTGGACGGGGGTAAATAAAACTGATTTTCTGTACCCTTTAAATAACTAGCCTTGTGTCTAAATTAGAAATAATTGTAAGAGTTAGTATTCTTGAAACGTTAGTAGACTTGGTAGCAAGTCATAGCCAGACACACAGCACCAGAGCTTGAGAGGAGAGTAGGGAAATGCCCAGCGATGCCAATGCAACCCGTAGTCAGACACACAGCGATAGAGATTCCAAAGTGAGTGGTGCTTTAGTACAGCGAAGTCAAAGGCTGTTGTAGCCTCAGAATCATAGTTAGAGCGTGCGAGGCGAGCGATATTTTCTAGCCGCTATCTGGAAAAT
>OZ024741.1:287074329-287089329 GCA_964016885.1 Eledone cirrhosa
TGAGCTCAGTCGTTGGGGTCCTACTCGTTCCTATTACCCACTCTACTACCCTAAGTATTGAGTTCTTTGGTGCGTTATGGTCCACTTGGTTCCTTACCACATTTCCTTCGTTATATATATATATATATATATATATATATATATATATATATATATATATATATATATATATATATATATATATATATATATATATATATATTTATATATATATATTTATATATATATATTTATATATGTATATATATATGTCTATATATATATATATATATATGTATATATATATATATATATATATATATATATAAATATACACGGGTGTGTATGATTGTGTTTAGAAGATTATATTAATAAAAGGAATTCGAACTTTGTCTGATTTACTCGATTTATTTACAATCCTTTAAAATTATAATGATATTAGAAGGAAATAGTGTGGTAGAATATTAAATGTTAAGTGTTAATTGAACAAGTACTTTCATGCTTTCGCAATCTTCAGGTTCACATTCTGTAGTGACAGTCAAGTTTACAATTTCCCACAGTTGAAAATTGCGAACTTGACTGTCACCACAGAATATGAACCTGAAGATTGCGAAAGCATGAAAGTACTTGTTCAATTAACACTTAACATTTAATATTCTACCACACTATTTCATTCTAATACCATTATAATTTTAAAGGATTGTAAATAAAACGAGTAAATCAGACAAAGTTCGAATTCCTTTTATTAATATATATATATATATATATATATATATATATATATATATATATATATATATATATATATATTTGGGGTCAGTAATAGTCACACTTTGAATTAGCAATTGAACTTAAACCTGTTGATAAAGTGGTTTCCTTATTCAATCATCTTACCAGAAGCCTAACATTTTTTATGTAAGCGGACAGTACTTGATTTAGGAGTCGCAGAAACCCAAATACTGGATTTTACCAACCTTCCAGGGGTCCGGGTAAATTTTCAATCCCATATATTTTTATTGTTTGACCCAAATTACTTGGTCGTTTCTTTGGCTGAGCGGATGTTTGTTTAACCATCGTCTCAGTGTGTTTGGCCTTTAACGTATGTTGTAGCTCTGATTCATCTGAATCATCGAGCGCTTGCCACACATCTCGGAAGTTGTTTTTCTTTAATTCCTAAGCCGATTTATATTTATATAGATAGATATATAGATAGATAGATAGATAGATATATTTCTTTATTTACCATAAAGGCATAAAAAGAAGGGACAAATACAAAGGGGGAGTATACATACAATCGAGTAAAAAGGGTATAAAATGAAAATAATCGAAAATAACCTCAAAAGGGAGGGGACGTGATGGGGGCTGCACACACCCCCGAAAAAGTGTGCAATCCTTTGCCCGGGGAGCACATGGAGAAGGTGCTCCACTCTCCTTTACTTCTTTACCTACAGGATGGTATACAGAGAAGGCCCATTTACACGAGCCATTCTCGCCACTATCACCCACCTTTCATAAAACTGCCAGACTATGGCCAGAGAGGAAGTTGCCTGACCTCAGATCTTTCAATCGTGTCCACCAAACAACCTCTTTCAACATGGCTATTACGCACAAAAAAACCGCCTTTGCTTCCTTTGTGAAGAGGGGAGGCGGTTTGATTGTCATCACGGACTCGGCGGTCAATTGAATCGGCGCCACCCGCGACAGCAGTCGTTCGGCGTAGCCCCACAGATCAGCCACGCCCGGACATTGCACCAATGCATGCGCAACGGTTTCTTCGTGACGCAAGCATCTAGGGCAAATCTTTTTCGAGGGATCCCTGCCCGGGCGCCCGTGTCTGTAGAGCCTCTCTCGAACGGGTAGAGCCTCTCGGTAGCACTGCCAGGCCAGTGACTTCTGGAAGTTGTCCATTGGTCCTGGGCCGAAAGTCCTACCGAACAGGCTGGCCAGTTCGTCTTCTTCCATGTCCAGCGACTCTCCAAGGGTGTCATCGCCCCTGCTAGCCACCAGCCCTCTATAGAATGATGGGGTGGATTCTCCACCGATGGCCTGGCCCGCTTGCCAGAGAGCCCTGAGCGCCTGAGCACACTCAGCGTGCCAGTCTCCCAGTTTTCCGGATCTTTGCTTGACCCAGGACTGTAGCTCGGTGAGCGAGACGAGTCTCGGAACGGCTCGTTTCACGAACGGAGCCCACACCGGTTGACTAGTGAGGAATACCTGTAGGTGCCGTAGCCTTAATGCGTGCCTACGCATCATCAACCACGGCATCCCCAGCCCTCCTTTCGAAGGTTGTTGGCAGCAGATGGATCTTCTCACCATAGGAGGCCGCTTCTTCCAAAGAAATTGGAAGAGCATGCGTTCCATGGTGGTGAGTGTTTCCTTAGGGCAAGGCACGACAGTCAGGCGGTAGTAAGTGACGGACGCTATGTAAATGTTCGCCACCTCCGCCCGGCCTTTTAGGGACAGCTTACACTTGGCCCATTTCTGGGTTAGTGCAAACACCTTGTTCGTAAACTCGTTCCAGTTCTTTTCCACCTGGAGGTCCGGTCCAAACCAGACCCCAAGCAACTTTACCGGGCCCTCCGTCCAGTGTCCGACGACACCGTCGGGAGGCATCGGTCTGCCTCTCCACGTTCCGAGTTGCAGCCCGATGGATTTTTCCCGGTTCAGTTTCGCTCCTGACAACCTTTCGTAATCCTCCAGTAAGGTACCGATCGCCTCGATCTCCGAGTCGGTCGATACCATTACTGTTACGTCATCGGCGTAGGCCGACACCGCTTTGCTCAATCCTGGTTCCAGGGGGATACCCTGCAACAACTCCAATTTCCTCAGTAAAGGCTCGAGAGTCAATACGTACAGAAGGGAGGAGAGAGGGCACCCCTGTCGAATGGATCGTGTGATTTCGAACGGCTTCGAAAGGTAGCCGTTCACCTTGATCCTAGAACAGATGTGGTTGCTATGTAAAGCAGTGATCCAGCCTCTGAAAACAGGACCGAACCCAGCCGCCGCTAGCACCGCATCCAGGTAACCATGGTCGACCCTATCGAAGGCCTTAGACTGATCCAAGTTGATCAGGGCCCCACCGAAGCCGGGTTTGTTGCCAACCCTCTCTATGATGTATCGCATGAGGTGGAGGTTATCGTGAATGGACCTGGATGGGATAGCACATGTCTGCGCATCTCCCACCAGGCCACCCACGACAAGCGCCAACCTCTTTGCTAACACCTTGGCCAAAATCTTTAACTCTGTGTTTAGCAGGGTTATGGGCCGAAAAATATTTATACTATCTCCCTTGTTCTCGTCCTTCCTCACCAGCGTGACTACGCCCTTGGCTACAGAACAAGGAATTCTCCCGTTCTGCTGCCAATTGCAGTAGACCGCTTCGAGGAGTTCGGAGAAGAAGACCGGCATTGCTAAATAAAGTTCGTAAGGTATACCATCGAGACCTGGAGATTTGCGTCTGCTGCATTGGCTCAGCGCATCTCCGATCTCATCAGCCGAGATTGGTCCCTCGCAGGACTCTGCCTCTTCGCTCGAGAGACACGGCAGGCCGTCGAGGTATGGACCGAAATCCACGTCCCCGCCCGGTCCCTCGCCTCCCCCGAACAATCGGGCAAAGTGCCTTTGAAAGGCCTCGCACATCTGCTTAGGCTCCCGGATCACCCGTCCATCTTCGTCTTGCAACGACCGGATGGTGGATCGATTTCCACTCTTAGCTTCTGTCACGCGGGCCCAGCCAACGGCTTTGGCCCCCTCATTACCTAGAGCACGTATTTTACTTCGAATGACGCAGCCTTCGTGCTTTGCATCGAAAAACTGGTTCAAGGCCGTCCTCGATGCCAGCACTCTGGCCACATCTTCGCTCTTGATTTCCTCTTCTAATTTACCTGTTAATTCTTTCTCGTTTCTATTCCTATCGGCAGCTAACATCTTGCTATAACTTATTGATTCCGTTTTAATCTCTCTTTTGAGAGATGCCCACCATCGGTTGTTGATGATTGCACCCGTCAACCTCTCCTTAACTAATCTGCTAATCCGGTTTCTGTAAGTCTCTTTTGCCGGTAATGTCAAATTAAGTTTCCAGTAACCGGGACCCTGTTTATGTGTTTTCTCGAGATTGACTACGCAGGTCACTAATTTGTGATCCGTGTAGCCAACCGTGCGCATTTCTGGACAGCTTAATATGTCCCTATCATTACTTCTAACTAAGAATCTATCTAAGTACGATCTAGATTGACCACTGTGGTTTCTCCAAGTCCAGGTAGGCACAGTTGGAAAATCTAGTCGATATCTATCGACCAAGTTAAAACGGTCGAGTAACCCCTTGAGGCTGTTACACCCCCCTCTATTAGGACATGCTCCTGCATAGTCCCAACGTGCATCTAGGATGTCATTCCAATCCCCCGCTAGAAGCAGGGAACGCGACGTTCCCAGAAAAGTCTCTAAACGCTGGAAGAAGTCGGGCCGTTCAGCTCCGAAAGGGGAGTAGACGGCAACCAGTCTTAAGGCCGCACCTTCACTACTGCCAACGTCTAGCACCAACAAACGACCCTCCGGGTCCGAGTGCACAACCTGTACGGCAAGACCCAGGTGTTTTTGCAGCAGTACGACAACCCCACCCCCACCTCCAGGTTGACAGAGAGATGCATGCACCTCAAAGTCATCGAAGGTAGGGGCCAGCTGCCGCACGACGCTGATTCGAGTCTCACAGATAACCATTACATTTATACCACATGACCTGAGGTCATTTAGAAGCTTTGCTTGCTTCCAAGTTGAGCCCAGGCCATGTGCATTCAAACATCCTACTCTTAACACATCCATGTGGGCGGCAGAGCCAAAGGAGAGTGTAGAGACCTACCTTTCCGCTTCCCGGGGTTCGGGTCGCACGACTTCCATGGGGTCGGGGTGTTGGGTGAAGGGGTGTCTTGTGGTGGTGTGGGGTCGTCAGTGTGTGGTGGGGTTGGGGTGTTTGGAGTTGGGGAGGGGAGGGGAAGGGGAGGGGGAAAGCTTTTTAGTAGGACGCGGTTTATGGGTTTGACAGAGGGTGGTCCTACGTCCTCCTTAAAATCCTTTTTTAGTTTTTGGTAGAGGTTCATTGGGATCTTTATTAATTTTAAATGTGGGTAGTTTTCTGAAGAAACAAAGTTTACACCTTCGGTTTGTACCGAAGGATTATTGTTTATGAGTTCATTTAATTTATTATTGTTTCTGTTGATGTAAGTATAGTGTAATGTCTTTTTTTCGGATGGTGTGAGTGTTTCGAAGAGGGGAGGTGCAGGTTTGGTTTTGTTTGTTGCTGGAGGGGTGTTTTCTGTTTTGTTGGATTGTGTTGACATTTGGGTGGGGGTTGTTTGGCCTTGTGTGTTTTGCACATGTTTTCTTTTTTTCCTTTTAATCTGTCTGAAGGACTCCGTTTCTTCCTCCGAATTCGTTGGGTTATCTTCAGTGTTGGAGGGAAGAGGTATGTTTGCTGGTAATGTTTCCGTGTTGATTTTCTTTGTGGGGGAGATGGATGTCACTATGTTAGACTGTGTTGTGTGTTGTGTCTGCGGTGGTTGTGTTGTTTTATTGAGTGAGGGGTTGGGTGGGCCTGTATTTTGTTTTGGGGTAATGTGTTGTGACTGTTTGTGTTGTGGTGGTGGTGTAGTTTTACTGAGGGACGGGTTGGGTGGGACTGAGTTTTGTTGTTTGTTTATCTGTTGTGGTGGTGGTGGTGGAGCTGGTGTTGGTAGCAGGGTTTTCTTTTTGTTGAGTTGGGGACAAGCGGCCTTCAGGTGCCCTCTGCCTGCACAGATATGACAGGACGGCCTTCTCCCCTCCACGCAAATGTTTATATACCCGTGGCCCTCTAATAGGATTCTGTCGGGTATTTGGGCGATGCGTTCAGGCTTCATTTGCACTACCAGCTCTATACCTGTTCCACTGAACGCATTGCCTGTGGTTTTCCCAATGGAAATCACGTTGTCATTCACTGGATCGATGAAGCCAGCTATGAGCCAGCAGTAGTCCACATCTGGCATCATTGCATCCAGCCATATGCGTTGAGTTCTTTTCCCCATATAAGATGGATAAAAGGTAAATTTTTTCGAACGAATCGGTGACAAAGCACATTTTTTTGCCGCCGATTCGTTCTTCATAATAATTGCTAGGCTTCCATACAGTCCGTCTTTTCTTATGAAAGTGGTTTCATTAAGTACTTCTGTGAGTACTGTTTTGATATCTGCTTGAGAAGGCTGTTCAGGTTTTCTTGAAGTGTTGTTGATGGTGCGGAACACGACCGTTCGACCTTCAATGTCTTTGGTGAGTTCTTGAGGCATTTTTACCGATAAAATACCATTCTCTCCTTCACTTATGTATTGTTTGGCGTCTGTGATTCTTCGTGCCACATCTGAAATATTTTCGGATATATATGTCAAAGATTTCTTTGTTGTTTGTGCAAATGAAATCTTGTTAACTCTGTCGTCTGCTTTGCTTTCTGTTATGATGTTGTTTTCAAATGTTATTTTTGTGTTTGTTGTGTCTTTGTTTGTGGTATTAATATTGTCATGCAATTTTTCAAATTTTTTTTTTTCGTTGTTGGAATCCATGTCCAGATTTGTGTTTTCGTCATTTTTCTCCGCAGATTCGTCTGTTTTTATTTTATTTTTTCCTTCCTTCTCTATGACGTTAGTTGGGAAAGAAGGGGGGACTAAAGCGTGCGAGCTTACAACTCTTACCGCTGTCCCCCCACCACTATTTTCGTTCGCTTCGTTTAACATTTCTGTCAGACGATTGAAAATTTTTTTATTTTGCCACAAAATTTAAAAAAACAGGTTTTTCACCTCTAGGAGGGGTAAAGATGAGCTGACCCACCGTCTGACAGTTCAGACGGGGGGTCAAGCTACACAATAGTATCAAAATTAAATTTGAACTCACAAAATTTCCGCAATAAATTTGAACAAAACTTCTGCGCGAAGTGAATTACATCCACACTGTAGAACAGACGACAGCTAGATTGATAGATAGATGATAGATAGATATGTTTCTTTATTAGCCACATGGGCACAAAAGAAGGGGACAAATACAAAGGGGGAAGTTTACATACAATAAAAACCTGTAAAATATTATCACAAATGCAATTTAAAAATTAGTCGATTTTCCCCAATAGGGGGAGACAGTTCATATGAGTAACACATACCCCCGAAAAAATGTGCAACCCTCATCTCCAGGAGTACGAAGAGTTTGTACTCCTTTCCTGTCCGCCTCCTTTTCCTCAACCTACAGGCTGATATAGAGAGAAGGCACATTCACTCGGGCCACTCTCGCCACTTTCACCCACCTTTCATAAAACTTGCTGAATTATCTGTGTTGGTGGTGTTGTCATTATTGTTGTTATTGTTGTTGTTATTCTTGTTGTCACTGATGTTGATATTATTCGTATTTTCCTTGGTGTTGGTGTTGGTGTTGTTGTTGTCTTTTATGCTGGTGTTATTGGTGTTGTCTTTATTTTTTTCTTTGTTGTTGTTGTCATTGTTGTTTTTATCATCATTATTGGTGTTGTTGTTATTTTTGTTGACATTGTACTGTTTGGTGTCATTTGTGTTGTTTGGATATGAATTTGTTTTTACATTTTTATTTCGTCTTTCCATCTCCATAGTATCTAGGGAAGAAGACGATGTTGACTGCGAGCTATGTAGTCTTACCGACTCTTCACCACCATTATCGTCGAACGCAGCGTTCATAACGTAATCAAACTTCTTACGATATTTTTTCCAAAACTCGATGGAGAACAAATTTTTCAAACGAATATTTCGTCCCTGAAGGGGGGAAAATTAGTTGACCCACCACCTGAAGACCCAGACGGGGGGGGGGGGGTCAAGTTACACAATAATATCAAATGTAACTGAAAACTCACGTTTTTTTCTTACATAAAATAACGGAAACTTCTCCGCGAAGTTACACACGTCTGATAGAGAGAGAGAGAGAGATAGATAGATAGATAGATAGATAGATAGATAGATAGATAGATAGATAGATAGATAGATAGATAGATAGATATATGAGGTGTTTCAGAAAAGTTCCAGGACTGATGTTACAAAGATTTATTTCAAAACTTCCCACTAAGAGTTTTCTCCTTCAAGGTAATCCCCCTGGAGTCTAATGCACTTTTCCATCCTTTTCTGCCACGCTTCCATTCACCCCTGGAAGGATTCTTCTGGGATCCTCCGCAGTTCCGACTTCAGGGCTTTTTGATGTCGTTCACGTCTTCAAAACGGGTCCCCTCCGGGTCGTACTCGATGATCCATGACTCATCACCGGTGATGACTGTCCCTAGCAAGTCTGGTTCGGTTTCAAGACGCTCGAGGATGTCCTGGCACACTTGCATGCGTCGACCCTTCTGGTTATCGTTCAGCAGTTTTGGCACCATCTTCGCGCAGACTTTCCGCATGTCCAAATCTTCAGTGAGAATCTTCCAGACGCTGTCCCGATTCATGCCCAGCTCATTTGCCATCAGTCGAACAGTCAGTCGACGATCGCTACGCACCATCTGCCTGACGCGCTCAACGTTAACCTCAGTCCTGGTTGTTGAGGGCATTCCGCTGCTGGGGTCATCTTGCACCATTCAAAAACACGTGAGCTGACATCGTCTCATCTCCATACACTTGCTGCAGCATTCCAGTGGTTCTGACGGTGCTTTCCCCAACCGTACCAGAAACTTCAAGTTTGTTCGTTGCTCTGTGCTCATTGCTTGACGACCTGAAATAGAGAACATGTATATAAAACTATGAAGAAAAAAGTTTGATCGCTGCAGAGAGCTAAGATTACAGTTACATACTCCAGGGGGATTACTTTGAAGGAGAAAACTCTTAGTGTGAAGTTTGGGTTTGAAATAAATCTTTTGTGACATCGGTCCTGGAACTTTTCTGACACACCTCGTATATGTGAATGTTATATATATATATTTATATATATATATATATATATATATATATATATATATATATATATATATATATATATATATATATATATATATATATATATATATATATATATATATGTGTGTGTGTGTGTGTGTGTGTGTGTGTGTGAATAACGAAGGAAGTGTGGTAAGGAACCAGATGGACCATAACGCACCAGAGTACTCAGAGAGTGATGGGCTCTAGGGTCACAGAAGAAGGGGAAGGGTAGGGTGATAGACTCTAGGCCTAGCTCGCGGCGGTTTTGGGGCTGCGGCCCATGGACATGTCATTAAAAATATTCCCGCGGACAATGGCCATCGACACCCGCTGCAGCAGCCCCTCCCAACTCGCGGGGCGTTGAGTAAATTGAAATTATGAGACAATGTAAAACATCCCAAACACAGAAAATAACTGTAAATACAGTCGATTGCTATAAATAATAGCTTGCAAACTGTACGTCTCAAAGGATCAGGGTTCTCTGTAGTGGCTGCTGGCCCCATTTCCCATCTATAGGGTTATTTAACCTGATTTTCGTAGCTATTCCATATAGCAGACTGCATTTACACTTATTTTTTGCATATATATATATATATATATATATATATATATATATGGAGAAGAAGTTTATGAAATGGAAATGCGGGTATACAGAATTTATTAGGTAACAATTGTTTCTATAGTGTATGGGTTACCTATACCTCGCTATTTGAATAATATAAAAATATTATCATAAACCGAAGGTACACTGTAAGCAAACACACCATGTCGTCAGACCTTTGTATTGGAATATATATATATATATATATATATATATATGTGTGTGTGTGTGTGTGTATATTATTCAAAATATTAACAAATGAAAGATATTCACATAATCAAAATATATGCTTTATTATATATATTTCAAAGGTACTGTGTTATTTTTTCAGTACGTCTTCATCAGATAAGATATATAACTTGTTGAGTGCTTTTAATCTATTGTAAAATTGTATTCACTGAGTAATCAACGAACCATATTAATCTTTGGTTATATATATATAACGGCGATGAATTAGTTTTGCGAGGTTTTTGATATGAGAAGACCAAAAAAATAAACAAATAAATAAATGAATAAATAAAAAGACTAAATAAAGATGGCGTAGGCATACAATGCAACGGGAGGAAACATAATAGCACTACTGACGATGTTGTAGATGTGCAACGAAAGAACTTTGTTAGACTATATATATGTGTTTGTGTCTATATTGTATCTGTATTTTTGACCGTTGGTCAGTTAATGGTAACATTGAGGACCGAATAAATTAAATTAACCGATATAAAGGACACAGAAGCGAAAACCAACCAAACAGTGAGTGTGTTCTGTTATTAATTCTGGCAATATTATTACACAAATATGACCCTCCCCAAGTATAACAATATATATATATATATATATATATATATATATATATATATATATATATATATATATATATATATATATTAAATTTCTTGGCGTTACCACATCACATAAGTCGATGTCATGGAAAGGGCTTGATTGAATAATTTACTTAATACCATAACCGTACGACGGCGAAAGATGCTTTTACATGTATAGGGGTATTTATATATAGGTCCACAACGAGACCAGTCGGGGCTTCCCTCAAAGTGAAGCCAGACGGAGTGTGTAGGAAATAAGACAGACCCGTCAAGATCCAGTTGAGGTTTATGGAGGAAGACCTGGCAGACATGGGTCTGGCTTTGAAGCAGGCTCATGTCAAATCTTTCATCTGTGGAAACCGGAGATTTTTCGTCACCCAGTGATCCAAATAGAGCAAAAGGAATAATAAAAAAAAAGAACTTTACGGACCGAAACAACTGGATGTCATGCTATCCCCATACAATGTATAGTGTTTCCAGTTATTTGTTCAATGCAATATACAGCTTGAGGCAATACACAGGAATGGGTATGGCGTATCCCATTTGATTCTCTCTTTAGAAAAATATTTATTTCATCGTTACAATCCCTGTAACAATGAAATACAATCCCTCTTTTCTTTTGGATCTGTGCAAATGTCTGGTTTAATCATAGTTGACGTGCCTGCTTGTTATTGGTATATGAAGACTAAAGTTTCCCAAAACGGCAAAAACTTTCAAAAGTGTTCGAGAAACATTGCTATTCCCTGTTTATACTCCTTTTATTTTTCTCATACAGTGTTGACGTACAACACTAGTTGGTTGTTATATTCAGCCACTGTCATTTGTTTCAGTAGTTTCATTTTATTCCTTTATGTGAGCACTTATGACGGCGAATTGGCAGAGTCATTAGGACATAAAATTAAAAATATATCGGTATCTGTTCCGGCTCATTGAGCTTTTAGTTCAAATCAGCCGAGGTCAACTTTGCTTATCACCATTTCGAGGTTGATAAATATAGTAGCAGTCCAGTACTGGGTTGATTCTTTCTCTTTCTCTGGAAGAAATCGGCTGTGTTCCAGCATGGAAAGGAATGGGATATACCAGGTTTAAAATAACCTAGACACATTGTGTATAAATTCAGGGCCCTCCACTTTTACCTTATGTGAACACCTGTTTTTTCGATAGGATTGGTAAATAAGGTGTTGTGTACTACGATCAATCAGGTTATCACTCTGTCTACTTTGACGGCTTATGTTTCTGGGTGAGCCATTCACCTGTTACTTTAAGGGATTTCAAAAATAATTGCTTAATCTTGCAAATATTTTGTAGAAACTTGTTAGATATCGTTTCTAGATATTAGTGTTTTGTCCTTTAATGTTATCTACTTTTTTTTATTTGGGTTACTTTTTATGCAGGTATTTCTCCCAAAGTTTGTCCTATTGCTGCTTCTGATTGTTTAACATTTTCGCCTCTGACAAATCCAAACGCCGTTTCAAAGATGTTTTCTTTATCTTGCTGTTGACGCTAAATCGTTGTCCATATTGCCTTTACTTAGGTGTTGGTGAATTTGTTTTAAGTTGGACATAAACTATTTATTTTGTCAAAACAAACAACACTGCAACTTTCTAAAATGTAGGATTCTTTGTGATTTAGAGATGATTTTGTTTTTAGTTATTTCATAATCCTATAACATTATTTGTCTTTTTATTTGTGTATTTTGTAGATGAATTCAATAAGAGATGAAAGTTCTTTACTTATGTTTTCTAGCTGTCTATGCGTATAGGTTTTCTGTTTAGTTTGTTTGGGTTTAAATGTCATATCAAAATTGTTCCTCCTATAGACATTTACGATTATTGGATCAATAGTATAGATTAGATTATTTTCGTGATATTGATGTTTTCCTCACGTTTTCATTATGAGCCTACCATGGCCTAGCTTGTGAATTTTAGATGTTGCTGATAAAGTATATTTTATTGACACAAATTATTTACTTTCGCTCGTGATTCTCCCGCTACATTTTTTATATGTCCATCTTGATTCTTACGACCCTTATTTAATTTTCATCTTTAATCGCGTTTATATTTTCATTGCTTTAGTTTTCATTCATACATTCTAGGAATTCTGAAGGTGTTTTTATGTTACAGTGTTTGTTCCCTTTGCTTATGCTAGTTGTAATAATAATTAATTAGGTTTCCGTAACTGGTACTGCCGTCGTTGTGGTGCTACTCTAGATGTTTGAATGTGGGTCCATCATGGCATTTTAATGGACCTTAGAAATGTTTGGTGGAGCGCATCTCCTCCCTAAACGTTCAGTCACTCACTAATTTTAGTTTGCCAGTGGAAGCAGTTATCAGGTGTAGATGAAAAATATCCCGGAGACAAAAGCGAATCAGGTAAGAACCAGTGTTCTTATACATCCGTTAGGATACCACTGCCAGGCATCAAAATATTCTCTCTATAAGAATACCTCGGTTTTAAGATGTTTCTTCAAATCGTAGAAAATGGTACGCTCAGTATTACAATAACGTTTCTTTTCAAATCATTTTACTCTATTTCCAAAGGATGACGCTATGTCGTGATAGTTGTAATAGCGTTTCTTTAAATTGTTTAACTCTACTTTCAAATGAATCATTATTTCAAAACTAGACGTATGGTTTTGAAATAATGATTCTTTAAATCCTGAATAATGGTACGTACGTTATTTAAATAACTTTCTTCAAATAACTGCACTCTATTTTTGAAAGGAACGACATATAACGCTATGTTCAGTACTGGAATGACGCTTCTTTAAAAATATATAAATAAGAAGTTACATTAGTAAAGATCTAGTTGATATGGTGATTTAAATAATATTTATTATTCCTAGAGTCTTAGATTAGGTTTACTTTGGTGTTATATGTGCTAAAGTAGACTGTAGTTATAGTTATGGTGTTATCAAGTCCGCTCTATACTCATGAAGTCTCTGGTTCGATCCTACTACGCGGCATCATGAACAAATATTCATATTCTCGGATCGACTCAAGCATTGTGAGTGAAAGTGGATTGACGGAAACTACGGGTTAGTCCCTCTGGTACTCTGTACTTGTTTTGAAATAATGTGTCTTTAAATTTTGTATAGCTGTACATTTCGTATTGAAATAAAGTTTCTTCAAATCATTTCACTCTATTTTCAAAGGGACATTAGATATCGTTAAGTCCAGTTGCGAAATAACGTTTCTTTAAATCGTTTATTAATACTTTAAGAGACAGTGAGCAACAGAGCGTCCTAATTTCGAAATAATGTTTTTTTTATGTTGTATTTTATCTATTAATAATAAAATGTTGTAGTTTGCTTGAAGCATTGTATATAATATATAATGTGGATATAGATGGAGGGCTAAACAATGTAAAATGGAGTGTAAGATGAAGGTAATGAAAAAGATAGCTATCAGGTTATTATTATTTTTATTTTTATTTTTTTTATGTTCTTTCTTTCGTTCTAATATTTTGGGGCTTAAAATTCCCTACTTCAGAGTATAAGGAACTTTCAGAGAAAACAAATCAGAGTAAGTGATGTCATCGATGTATTTATGCGTGGGAGAGGAAATTGTCATTGACACCGCCAATTATGACATTTATCTCACACATCATATCATAGATAACGACTGCTTTACCAACTCCAGCTGGAAATGTTCCGGTTTCTTCAAAGAGAAGAAACCGGAACATTTGTTTTCTCTGAAAGTTACTTATACCCTGAAGAAGGGAATTTTAAGTCCCGAAATATTAGGACGAAAGAAACAACAGCAAAAAAAAAAAGAAAAAGATTACCATGTAACACGTTTCCGTTACCTTCATCTTACATTTCATTTTGCATTGTGTAGCCTTTTATCTATTAATATTTTCGGTATTTATATATATAATATACTTTTGTTGCTCATCATTTTGTAGTGTGCCCTACGCAACCCTTTCATTTAATTCTCATACTTTCATACCTGATACTGTTCACTTTAAGTTTATTAGGATCTAAAATTATTTCTAGACCAGTTTTATTTTACTAGGAAACATGTATCTTGTATCGATTTTAAAGTTGAGTATAACTGTAAACTATTTACATAATACTGAAACATATTCCACACGAGAATATTTATGCTCTGCCTGTTTTATTTGCAGTCTTCTAGTAATAAAATCAAATTCTTGATTTAGATTGTCTTCATTTTCATAGAATATCAATTCATTCGGTTTTGGTAATGTGATATTTCTAACTTTCCATTGTGAATACTTTTTATCTCCAAAATTAAAAGTAAAATATTCCACCTTGTGCCGATTGATAAAGTTTTAATTTGCTTGTTTTATAAAATTTTGTATAAAACTTGAATAGTGACGAATTGGCAGAGTCGTTAGAACGTCGGGTAGAATCCTTTCCTGTATTCGTTTCGGTTCTCTGCTCTCTGAGTTCAAATCCCACTGAGGTCAACTTTACCTTTCATCCATTCAAGGTTGATAAAAAAGTACCAGTCAAACACCAGGGTCACTTCTTCCTCTATATATCATTCTCTCTTACTTTCTTTCCTTCCTTTCTATTATTCTCTAGAAGAAATCTGCTGTATTCAGACCCAGGTTTTAAAATGCCCTAGTAACGCTGGATGGCAATATATTGCCCCTACAACCCTCTAGGAGTTACGGGACCATTCGTGCGTGTATAAAA
>OZ024741.1:287094329-287106829 GCA_964016885.1 Eledone cirrhosa
GCACACTTCTCTCTCCACCCTCACCTTCCTCTCCAAGTGACACTTTAAAAAGTTGATAATGGATTGGCTGAAGAAAAAAGTGTCTGTCTTCAGTCCTTTTAACCTGTTCCACCACACAACCCCTTTCACTACCACACCACCAGACAAAGGAATTTGCCTGTCCTTCCCAGTCAGAAGAAGGCGGCGGGTCGATTTTCACTATGGACTCGGCCAATAGCCAGATCGTTCTACACGCGACAACAACTGTTCGACATAACTCCACAAGTTAATAATGCACGGAAACTGGATGAGTGCATCTCGGGCAGGTCCGTCTGACAGCACTTCGGTGCCTGTAGAGTTTATCCCGAATCGACAGTGTCCCCTGGTAGCACTGCAAAAGGAGGGATTTCTTGAAATTATCCATAGTCCCCATCTCGAAAGCCCTCCGGAACAGATTGGTCAGTTCGACTTCGTCGACGCCCAGAGTCTCTCCGAATGCGTCGTTGTACTTACCCACCACTAATCCGATATAGAACTCGACAGTTGACATTCCACAGACCACTTTACCCTCCCCGGCGTCGGTATCAGTGAAGGCTTACGATCAAAAAGGGGTAAACCTCATAGGGTCACTCGTGGAGAAAACCCACAAAAATCTACAGGCACATACTTACATATTTAGAGCAGGCCCATTCACTCGGACCGTGCAGGCCACTCTAACCCATCTTTCAACAAACTGATTAGAAAGCAGAATTTACCTCTACACCCTGATTTTTCTCTTCAGGTAAAGTACTTGTTTTCAAATATGTCCACCACATGATCAGTTTCACCATGACAACCGGGCAGATAGAAACTGCCTGTCCTTCTCCACTAAAGGAAGACAACGGTGCTATTTTCACAATGGTTTCAGTTGATAGTCGGATCCGTCTTACATGTGACAGCAGGTGTCCAATGTAAACCCACAAGTCAGTAATATTAGAGCCCACGACGAGTGCGTGGAAGACAGCTTCATCGACCTGCGCACTTTCGGACAGGACCGGCTGACAACACTGCCATGCCTGTAGAGTTTATCGGGAAGTAGCAAAGCTCCTCAGTAGCACTGCCAGGTCAGGTATTTCTGGAAGTTATCCATGGGCCCTGGACTGCAACTAAGCCCCTACAGAACACAAAGTAAAGTTTCCACCAGTCACGGTGCCCGATTTGCTGCTGAAGATAATAATGATGATGATGGCTATAGTAATAACGTAAAAAAGCATTATCAATAATAATTGAGGCACTAGGTATGATATAAAAAAAATCCTTGCTGACAATACCACCCAATAACCAGAACATAACCCTGTTAGGAACTGCCTCCACTCTGCAAAAAGCAATCTAGATTCATTAGCACATTTCAACCAGTGCTATTTCGAATCACGATATACACCTGATACTATAAGCAATTAATAAAATAACACAATGCACACAAAATATATTCTACGTGATTAATACCAATAACATTTATACCCAATAAAATATAACGATATATGATCTTACACAACCGATATCGGACACTATAACATCAACAACTCATGTAACAATCATTGAAGATAACTTCAACACATTAACGCTACTCAAGCCATACACCACAACCCTCAACATGGAAACATATTTCCGATTACACAACACGGACAGAATAAATTCTCTTACAACATTTCCGACACAGAAGAATACATAATAAGTAACCTTGACGATTATGATAAAAGACGTTTAGTGAATTAGTCACAGGGTTATTTACTTTGGTAAACGCCACTGCAGGCCAACCACTAATTTAATTCGATACAGATATAATAAGGTTAACAAACTCGCCCGTGAGTGAACTGTCCGAGAGCCGTCACCAAATAAGCCAAGATGTCTCTTTTCTCCCTCCGGTATAATCCCTAGACCGGAAGTTCAAAGAATCCTCTAGAATTCAACGGGAAGTAACTCCAATTAGTTTTTTCTCTCCGGGCAAGGTGGCGCTAGTCGCTACAGACGTTAGACTTTAAAAAGAGGCTGTTTGCATAATTGCAAACGAATCGAATATTATTATTAATATTCGATTGAGTTCAAATCCCGCCGAGGTTGACTTTGCCTTTCATCCTTACGGGGTCGATAAAATAAAGTACCAGTAATGAACTGGGTATTTGCTGGCCTTGTGCCTAAAGTAGAAACAATTACTAATATTCGAAAAACTCAGATTTCATTTATATATATATATAAAAACAAAATTATCGTAAGGCTGTTTGCTTGCAAACGAATTGACAGTATCGGTAGAGGGTCGGACGCCATGCTTTCCAGCATAGAGTTACTTCCCTTTACGGTCTGAGTTAAAATTCCGCCGACGTTAACTTTGGCTTTCATCCTTATGGGGTCGATAAAATAATGTACCAGTAATGCACTGAGTTAATTGCTGGCCTTGTGCCAAAAGTAGAAACAATTATTATTGTTCGATATAAAACTCACAAATACACACACACACATATATATATATATGTATACACATATATATATATATATATATATATATATATATATATATATATATATATATATATATATATATATATATATATCTGTGTGTGTGTGTGTGTCTGTCTGTCTATTATTGTGTGTGTGTGTGTAGGTGTGCGCGCGCTTGTGTAGGTTCCCGAGTTGTATCGGGGGAAGTATCCACAATTAAAAAATCTACTCAACACGGAGGTAGAGAATAGGCTTCTTTACTATATATAGAAATAATTTCTACAGGACTAGCACTATTTCATTCGAATGAAATCATCAGGACATTCCTAATGATTTCAAGCGAATGAAACTGTTCTAGTGGTATTTAAACTGAGAAGTTACAGAGCTGGAATGAATACCAGAAGCATTCTATCCGACATTCTAATGACTCTGCCAACCTGTCGCCTGCACATGCTTACCTTCATGGTCCCATAACTCCTGAGGGAGTCTTATTGACATACGGCGTTTCTTGGGTACTTTTAAACCTGACTGAGCATATCCCACCGAAAACTTGAACACAACTGATTGCTTCCAGAGAAGGATAGAGAGAATGTGAGAATGGAATTGAGAAAGCAATATAGAGGAATGATCGACCTCAGTACTAGACTGGTACATTTGTATCGACTTCGAAAGGATGAAAGGCAAAAGGAGTAGAAGATCGGAGCGAATTCCCTAAAGCATTCTATCCGATTTTCTAACGACTCTGCCATTCCTTCGATTTCACGTACCTAAGTATAAGCTTACTGATAACGACCGGAGATCAAACCATTCGCGATGAAAATATTTAAACTGCTTTCATATATAGAGATACGGTTGGTACTTTGAAACATTGCAAAAGGTTGATTGGTGGTAAGTACTTCCATTTTTTTTTTTTTGCTTCGTAAAGACGTTCCCTGGTAAATTTATTTTCGTGTAACAATTTTATTTACATGATTGAATCCGGAAAATGAGATCGTAAAAAAGTAAATAAAAGAAAAAAAGAGGTTATATGTCTTAATCCGTATGGTGAGCAAATGGGGTCCCACGTGCTGGTCTCCCCTCAGCCCCGGCGGACAGAATGGAGAAGGCGTTTCCCCGGAGGATGGTAACAGATATTATAATCGTATAAACTTATCTAAAATATATGATAAAGAACATTATTACGAATGTACTTCTTTCTTCGTTTAATAAACATGTCTCCTCCCAAAATATGAGAGAGGGGCTAATCCATTCCCTACACTTCGCCTATTTCCTGAAGAAGACTAAAGTGCTTTAGTGTTTCTATCACTTTGTTTCAGCCGTTTATCTATTGAGACAGAACAAATGAATTAATTTCGCAAAAACTATGCAAAAAAAAAAACCACAAACAAAAACAATACAAAAACAAAAAAATGCCAACAAATTTTTGATCTGATCTCGATACTGTATTTATATTGCTTTAATTTGCTTCTCTTATCTTTTGTAGTTTATAATTATTTATTTATGCATTATTTTATTCTTTCAGCATTTCTTCTCCTTAAAAGCTTGCCAATGCACGCTTTCTGTAGAACCATCGATTTATGAGAATAAGGGGAAGACATTTTTTATCAATTCACTCCTTACATTTCGTAAGATTTAGAAAAATATATACAAAATACATAGAAAGAGAACTATTATCTCCATACTTTCCATATTTTCTCTTAAAACGTTTTGAAAGCAACAAGGAAAAGTCATAAATATAAGAAATAATAGATATAAATAGAGGAAATAAAATCAAACAAAATATTGTCAAAGCCAGGTGCAACAAAATAATAGAACCTACACCAATGTCTTATGAACAAATCAGTCTTTAACTATATTTCTAATGTTACTTTCGCACGGAAAGACCTGACAAAACTATGGAATTTGTGATAAGGTGAAAAAATATTGCACTGGTGAATTTGTCTTTATATATTTCAAACATATTTCAGTGAAAGTTAGACTTGTAAAAATGATTTGTTCTTATTTTAGCATTTATTTATTTTTTTAATGTGCTTCAGTTTTAAAATCGATATTAAACATGGTATATGATGCATTTAAAAACTGACTTTAAAGTCTTGTAATGGACAATCGATCAAAATAGTGGCCTCTCGGCTGCTGAAAAGTGAAGTCTTTATCAAAATATAGTTTACTGTCATTATACCTCATCTTCTTCAAATAAAATAGGCATGTTATACTGTTACAAGGTATGCAATAGTTGAACAGGAATAAGTTTCACTGGAATTAATGTATATAAATTCCAATCACAGTCATTTTTCTATAACAGGGGAGGGGGAAGTCGAATATATCGACCCATTACAAAGCTGGTCCTTTATTTTATCGACGCTGGAAGGGTGAAATGCAAAGTTGACTTCGGCGAGATCTGAATTCAGAACGTAGAAAGCCATAACTAAATGCCACAAAGCATTTTGTACAGCGCTCTACCGATGCTGCCAATCCACTGCCCTCGGGGGTAGTAATTAATACTATTTATAAGTAAGTATGTTCTGGTACAGCGTGCGAGTTTGAAATTAGAAATAGAAGCTTTCGCCGTATTGTTTTACTAAAGAAATTTTAGCCTGATAGTGGGCTTTAGAACCCTCCAAGAAATGGAAAAAGATGAGTATTGACGTATATGGGAGTCGAAGCCACATCTTTGGTTATGCAGACCACTGTGCTACCATTACACCAACACATTTTTTGTACATTAGTTACCTAAGAAGTTTGGTTTCTTGAATATAGCCATCAAACCAACTAGACTGTTGTTGATAGATGTTTGGGTAAGCGCTGTAACTTATATATAAAATCCCTGCCACACTGCGTTAACTGTAAAACAAATACTTATGTCTAATATCCAAACAAGCTACCTATTCTGGCTAGTTTATACCAGCGTCTCAAAATTGTACCGAGAAAACCAACCAATCAATCAATCAGCTAATCAACCAATCAACAAACCAACCAACAAACCAATCAGATAGCTAGCCAACGAACCAGCTAACTAGTTAACTAACCAAGCAAACACACAAACATACCATCTTTCTTAATTTCGGGATGATTCCTTAAATTACCTAAATTTTCTTCACAGAACTTGAGTTGATTAAAAGTTATAATATAGTCATTGTGCAAAGGTGTGAAATGGCAGAGAAGTTAAGGTATCAGATAAAATAAATCATGGTAGTTGTTCAGGGTTCAAATCTCGCCGAGGTCAACTTTATCTAAATGAAGGCATGTGTTATAGTGGTTAGGGTGCTAGGAACATGATCATAAGGTCGTGATTTCGATTCCCAGACGAAGCAAGACGCTTTATTTTACCACTCCACAGACCATTTAGCTGTCAAAAATGAGTTGAACCTAAAATTAAAGTGGCCAACCTTGTCACACTTTGTGTCACGCTGAATCTCCCGAGAACTACCTTAAGGATGCATGTGTCTATGGAATGCTCAGCCACGTACACGTTAATTTATCGCGTAAACAGTTCCATTGATTGAATTAACTAGAGCATTCTTCGCAATCAGACTAAACAGACACACATTGACACGCAAACACACACGCACACACATAATCTCATACACAATATAAACCCTCGTATACATACATACACACACACTCTGCCCCTCTCTCTCACACATGCACAGAAACACGCGTGCACACTCATAATCTTACACAATTTACCGTGCTCGTATACATGCATACATATATACATATATGCATACATACACGCACTCTCCTCTTTACTCACTCACGCAGTCACACGCACAGACACGAGCACACACACACAAAGACATATATAATTTGAATACCGTTTTAAGATACAGATAAAAATTGATTAAGTGATATATAATCTGCCCTACATTTTAAAAGTCTCACAAGTATTAATAGTGATCCAATTGATGATAACAACTTCCCATGCCTAATGGTAAAGAAACCACAGAACTATGATTGCGAATTTAATAATATTGTCAATTAACTTACAGATTACAGATTTTACATTGGAAATAAGCAATTATAATACTCAGCAGATATTTTCTGCAGACTCTCTCTATGCTTGTATTGTACACGTACATACATAAATACATACATTACATACATACAGATGTACATGCCTACACAATACATACCAATCGATACAAACCATATATGTATACACATATGTTATACGTATGCATATATGTTTATATATATATATATGTATAAATATATATATATATATATATATATATATATATATATATATATATATATATATATATATATATATATATATATATATATATATATATATATATATATAATTCTTAGTCTCTCTGTCTGTCTTTTCCTTATGCATTCTCAAACGGCTCGACCAAATCAAATCAAATTTTACATGGTGATAGTATTAAACCCCAGAATTCACAACAAGTAATTTTTATTTTCATTTGAATTAAAAGAATATAACATTTTATCTAAAATATTCTACAATAGACTGTAAGTAAACGACATTTTAAAACACGATGGCGAGGACGACGTCACATTTTGTATATGAGTGTGTATGTGTCTGTGAGTGTGTATGTGTTTGCCCGTTCGTTACATACGTTAGGCCTTAGTAAGTTACATACACATACATCTTCATGTAAATATTTAATCAAATACACAGAGAATTAAACACACGCACACATCTACACATACATATACATATGTGCTGACTGACAAGTATATGTATGTGAGTATATTTGAGGTTGAATTTAAGATGCTTCAGTTACCAGTCAAACTAAGTTTTGTTATTTCAATTAACAAATCTCAGGGTTAATCCCTCAAGGTAGTTGGACTTGATCTCTCTACTACGGTCAACTCTATGTTGGTTGCTCACCAGTTGGAAGCAGCATCAATTTATTCATTTGGACACCAACAAAAAATTACACAATGAATATTGAAATTGTTTTGATAAAATGTAGATTTTAAAATAATTATGAGAAAAAAAAAAACTACATATTTCTTGTTTACTAATCTGAATAAGAACAGCAGTAACCCGGACAACGCGGGTCATTCAGCTAATATATATATATATATATATATATATATATATATATATATATATATATATATATATATATATATATATATATATATATATACATACATACAAACATACATACATACATACATACATACATACATACATACATACATACATACATACATACATACATACATACATACACACACACATACATACATACATACACACATACATACATACATACATACATACATACATACATACATACATACATACATAGCAGGAAGACGTAAAAAGAAATTAAAGAGACGATTTGGAGATACAACATTTACAACTTTAAATTCCAAATTGCACCAGTTGAAACAACAACTCACAGCTACAACAGAAAGACTAAAATATAAGTCAACAGCACATAAACGACAAGTGCTAAATAGATTGTTTGCCAGAGATCCTAAATCAGTTTATCGCAGCTTCGGTGGCAAAAGCTCAATCTCTGTAAACGACACCCCTTCAAAAGAACAGGTTGAGAACTACTGGAGATCTGTATGGGTAACGGATGACGGGTTCAACAGACAAACTAAATGGCTAAAAGAACTGGAACGGGACTACTGCCAACATGTCCAAACAAAACAATATGATATAGATGGGTCAATACTGGAAACAACTCTACAGAAAATGTCGAATAGGAAATCACCAGGGCTAGACCTCATTACAGGATACTGGTTGAAGAATTTCACTTTCTATCGGCAAGATCTCATACGACTGTTTACAGAAACCATTAAAGGCACACAAGAACTGCCCAGATGGTTATCAACTGCCACTACTCTCCTCATTCCCCAAAATAGCCAAACCACCCTTGCTAAAAATTACCGCCCAATAGCCTGCCAAAACATCATGTATAAAATATGTACTGGGTGACTTAACCTGTTCTTACAGGATCACTGTGCTACCAACAACATTATAACACCTGAGCAAGATGGTGGAAAGAGGGATTGTGGGGTTGCATAGATCACCTACTAACTAATAAAATGATTCGAGAAAAAACAACAAAGAATCGCAGAAACATGACTGTGGTGTGGCTGGACTATCAAAAAGCATTTGATAGTGTACCTCATGGGTGGATTGTTAAGGCTTTAAAGTTAGCCAAAGTGCCACAACCACTGGTAGCTGCTGTTGAACGTCTGACCAAGAACTGGTACACCAATTTGATCGTTAGAGGTGAGAAGGAGCAAGTTAAGACTGATAGCTTGTCAGTGCTACTCTTCGTTCTCTCACTAAATCCACTATCTTACCTACTCAGGAAACAAGGTCGACGAAGAAGTGGACAAAGAAGTGGGTCCAGAAGTATCTCCCATCTTTTCTTTGTTGATGACCTGAAGTTGTAATGGCCAAATATCAATGACATCAAGAAACAATTGGACCTCATTACACAATTTTCAACAGACATCAAAATGAAATTTGGTGAGTCCAAGTGTGCATATTTGGCAGTTAAACGTGGAAGAGCTGTGCCCTCCTCTAGAAATCTAGAGATGAACGGCCTGACAATACAACCTCTACAGTCAGGTTACAACTACAGATATCTTGGACAGGATGAGAATGTCAGATATGATGGACCCATAAATAAGGAGAGAGCCAGAACTGAATATCTCAGAAGAGTAAAGAAAATATGGTCATCAGAACTGTCAGCGTACAACAAGTACATTGCCCACAATACTTATGCTGTGCCAATTCTAACGCCAACATTTGGCCTGCTGAACTGGTCATTGCAAGAACTAAGTGAGATGGATGTTAGAACTCGCAAACTTCTCAGTGTTACTGGGAACTTTAACATCAATGGTGATGTGGATAGGCTATACTTCTCACGCAAGGAAGGTGGACGGAGTATAAATCCACATTAATATCATATGAGACCCTGATAGTAACACTGAAGCAACATCTTCAACAGAGGAAAAAGGTTGGCAACCATCTTGCCCAGGTTTATGAGCATGAAGAAAAGAATATCATTAGGATAGCCACTGATCTGGAGGAGAGATATGGAATAAAGCCTGATATAAGTCTCTCACCCAGAGAAATCGGAAGATCCTATTCAATGTTCAAACAAGATGAAAAAATTGACCAATTTACAGAAAAAGCTATGCACGGATACTTGAGACGTAAAACACACACCATAGAGGGGATAAACCACTCAAAAAGCCTGGCATGGAGTTCCGACAAGTTTATGACATCACACCTTGAGGGATATCTCTATGCAATACAGGAACAAGAACTCCCTACCAAATATCAGCTGCACAAAAGAGGAGGGCCATCAGCTGACAATAAATGAAGGCTATGTAAAACAAAGATCGAGGATGTAAGCCACATTGTTGCCAGCTGCGAAAGAATGTCATCTCGCTACTACCTCCCCATAAGAGACGATGTGGTAGCTAGAACCATCTGGAACGCACTTCGGAAAACAAAATTGAAAACAAACGAGGAAGAATATATTGAGACAGATGGCACTAAGGAATACTGGTGGAACCTGAAAATAAAAACTGCCACCAAATTAAAGCACAACCGGCCTGATATTGTTGTTTGGGACCACACATTGAAAACGTGTTCTGTTGTGGAGATCAGCTGCCCACTTGATGTTGTCAGAAAAATACAGGAAAAGGAGGACATCTACGGACCATTGATGAGGAGTTTACAAATCCAGTATCCAAGATACACCTTTAGCATCTTACCCATCATTATTGGAGCTACGGGTTATATACCAACCCGGTTGGATCAATGTATAACTGAACTCGGATTTGTGGACAAAGAGCGCAGCTCCCTAATTCATAGTCTAAAAATGGCTGCGATAGCTGGCACCTTCAAAATTTGCAAAACATTCTTGCGATTCAAGGGATGACAATTTCTTTTCTTTTACAACCTTGCCACCAGGAAGGTGGCCGGTCAAAAATATACTCGAAATTAAGAGAAAGAGATATATACATACATACATACACCCACGCACACACACATATATATATATATATATAATTGTGCAAAAATGCACCCGGAAAAGGATAATCAGGTGCAGAGGGCAAATGAAGAAAAGCATTATTTCGTTCGCCAGCCATCTTCTGGGAATTGCGATTTCGTGCATGATCTGAATCAATGTCTATTATAATCTCGTTTGCTGGAGAAGTTCTTCGTGTGATTTCAATTTTGGTCGATATGTTGGTGTATGGAAAGGGTGCGGTATGTGTATGAAAGCTAATAATTTGTTAGTGGAGAGGTTATATTTACTTTGAAGACGAAAAGTCTGTTTATATTTGTATAGGAGCGTGTATGTGTATGCAGATTTGTTTGTGTATTTTTGTGTGTCCCTTAGTTTAAGTGAATGACAATGTTTTTTTCTGGATGCTTGTAGTCTAATTGTATGTGAGTGTGCATATGTGTGCAGATGCGTATGTGTGCGTGTCTCAGTGTATGTCTGTGTGTGTAGATATGTGTGGCTAGATGGCATGCTGGGAACAAATAATAAAGTTACTCTGTTATTTTTCATTTTTAAGATCTTGTTCAAAAGATATGTTCGTTTTAAAAAATAATTTTAGTCTCAGATAAATAACTGAGAAAACAATAAAAGATGTATTATATTGTTGAACAGAACAACGATGAAAGTATTTAAGGAAAAAAAAAATAAAATACGAGGAAGAATGAAAAGGTGAAAAATATTAGATAATATAGAAAGGGAAGGGACAGACACTACACTTTACCTTTCTCAGGTATAGTTAAATAAGTCGAATAATGGTTTTACTGGTCTTAACACAAAAAATATAAAACTTGTAAACAAAATTGAACAAAACCCAAATAAGGTCTATAATAATTTATAGTTTGGATATTTACTCTATATTTGAATCATGGATATAAAAATGCGGTAGGTATATTTAAAAACTTACAAAATATAATTACATACATATTATAAATAAGAGGTCAAAAATGTAAACGCAGTTAGAAATACGTTCCGTAAAAATGTATGGGAATTTTCATATTAAATATGATGAATAGAAAACTGCCGGAGATTACCGGTGGTTTATATAGGGACGACATTTTATTTACGGTGGTCAAACACAATAATATAGAACTAAATAGAGTAACTGTGAATCTTTCATGCGTTTACATTTTTGATCTCTTATTTACAATATGTATGTAATTATATTTTGTAAGTTTTTAAATATACCTACCGCATTTTTATATCCATGATTCAAATATAGAGCAAATATCCAAACTATAAATTATTATAGACCTTATTTTGAACTCTGAATTATCCATGTATTTATTATTGTTTTTCTCATATATATGTATGTATTTAACTGTAACACGTCGAATTTTATTATATAAAATTATAACCGTTATCATTTACCTAAAGTATACTGTATCACTAATACCTAATATATATCCATATATACCTCCCTATATCTTTCTATACATCATTTTTAGTTAACTTCTAAATTTGTTGATTATTATTTATTTTGAACTATGAATAATTAATGCATTTACACCCTGTTATATATAGGTAGATATTTAACTTTAGCATGCCTCAATCTATTATTTTATTTTTATTTTCGTTATCATTTACCTAAAATATACTGGCTCATTAATATATTAATATATCTCTATATACATAATCCTTATTTAAATATTTCTAACAATAAGTACTTCGAATATGTTGACATTGATTATCTTCGTTAAAGTTTACATTTAGGAAAATATTCAACAGTGTAAACTTTCCTTTTCGCTGGCCAGCTAAATCCTTTAAATGTTATCCTCATAAAATTCAGAAGTTTAGAAATGCTAACACACTTATAGAATTTACAAAACTAGTAAATATAAATAACCAGCAATTTAAAAAACCCCCCAAAATCTTGATTCTTCACCCTAAAATAGCATAAATTAAATATTTTCAAACTTAACCATCTAACTTTCGGAAAAAATCTCTTTCTGCATATATTACCCCCCCCCCCCTTATCTTTCCCTCTCTATAAATCCTATTTCAGTGGCTCTCATTGACTGT
>OZ024741.1:287111829-287128619 GCA_964016885.1 Eledone cirrhosa
TTATATCAGGGTCGGACGCCATGCTTATGACGCATAGAGTTACGGCCCTTGCCATTCTGAGTTCAAATCCCGCCGAGGTTAACTTTGCCTTTCATCCCTACGGGGTCGATAAAATAAAGTACCAGTAATGCACTGGGTAATTGCTGGCCTTGTGCCAAAAGTAGAAACAATTATATCAGACGAGGAAAATGTGTAATACTTAATGTAACTATATAAACTTACATGAACTGGAGTATAGTTTTATATCACTATGGATTAATTTTTAATCACATTTCTCAAGTTTCTTTATTGAAAGCATGTGTATGTAACGAAGTACGCCAAACGATGCCAAAATAATAATTGTTTCTACTGTTGGCACAAGGCCAGCAATTACCCATTGTATTACTGGTACTTTATTTTATCGACCCCATAAGGATGAAAGGCAAAGTTAACCTCGGCGGGATTTGAACTCAGAATGGCAAGGGCCGTGTAACTCTTTGCGTCAAAGCATGGCATCCGACCCGCTACCAATACTGCCAATCCACCGAAAGTGAAACAGTGGAATCCGAGGTAACTATTGTTGGTTTGCCTCAAAAAATAGATAATGGTTTCTAATTCTGGCATAAGACCAGTAATTTTGGTGAAAAGGAACGTCGATTATGTCGACCACAATACTTTATTTTATCGACCTTGGAAGAATGAAAAACAAAATTGGCCTGAGAGGGATTTGAACCCAAAGAGTATATAGCCAGAACAAATACTGGTAAGCATTTATCTGACGCTCTAATCACTTTGTCAATTCACCACCCTTCTTTCAGCGAATATATAATACCAAGTAATTGTAAAAAAAAAAACAACAACAACAAAAAACAAGCTGAAAGTGGACTTTGTTGTATTTAGTCATGTTTCTTAGATTATGAGTTCAAAATCTCACTGAAATATCTATATATATAAAACTGAGGGTGTCTGTCTGTGTGTGTGTGAGTTTGAATCCCTAAAACTAGAGAAGCACCCAACCGACTGTTTTCAAACTTTACACATGTAATACTTATGTTTCAGGGAATGTTCTGAGCAAAAATAATTTCAAATTTTCAATGCCCTAGGGACCGTATTAGGCGATTTAGTGATCACTCTCTATAATTCTTAGTCTTTCTCTTTTTAGATAGATACATACATATAACGTCGCGCCCTTATCTGTTAGAACACGAAAAGTGTGAAACAACAGAATGTTCACTTTTCGTGTTCTAACATATATGCCTAACTTCTTCATAAATTTTCCCGGGATAGCCGTGGTGGTGGTGATCGTATGTCATTGGCTAATTTTCAACCAATCAGAGTAAGTGTTGATATATATATATATATATATATATATATATATATATATATATATATATATATATATATATATACTATTCCCCCTCTCTCTATATATATCTTACGCTTTCGCTTTACACTCCTCCCCTTCAATAACACATTTCCCCCTCTCTATATATCTCTTCCACTGTTACTTACGCCTGTTTCTCTCTATCTGTTCCGTCTTTATATATATCTCTCTTACTCTTTCGCTTTGCACTCCTCCCCTTCAATACCATCTCTCCCCCTCTCTATATATTTGTTACTCTATCGCTGCACGCTCCTCTCCTTCAATATATCAATTACACACGCTTTACACTCCTTTATCCCCAGCGCCCCTATATATACAGCCCCCCTCCCGCATCTATATTTTAATGTTCCGTTGCACCGTGAATATATGTGTCTATATATATATACATATATATTGTATATACACATTCATGTATGTGTATACACACTCATGTATGTATATACACTGGTTTTATGTGTGTTATGTGTGTATTGTAAATTTGTACTGTTAAAACACGAAACTAACATTCGATTGACACTTTGATTACCTGTACAGGCAATAGTTATTAGAATGCTGTTGAAGTGTGTATATATTTTTTGGGGACATCCTGTATATACACACATTATATATAATACAATAAACAGATAAATACACACATATATATATGAGCTTATTTAATTATAAATATTGTGAATTTTTAACTCAGTTCAATTATATATATATAAATGGCTTCTACAGGACTAGAACTGTTTCATTCGAAAGAAATCATCATAATATTGAGAGGGGGGGGGACTAGATAAAATATTTCAAATCAAATGTGTATAAGTTATAAGTTAAAATGTATAAATAGAGACGATAGTGGAGGTATATCTGTTTAGTGGAACAGTAGACGATAGAATTAAATACAGACGAGAATCTCCCTTTAATGAAACAGCAGACGATAGAATTAAGGCAATTTAAATTTTAAGCATTTGCATTTCATCGTTACGGGGTCGATAAAATAAAGTACCAGTAATACACTGTCACTATAAGTAGACGACTTTCAAATTGAATTGTTGGTTCCATTTCTTTAGTATTTTCAATTGTAGTTATCTACTTAAAAAGCGTTACACGGTTAGAGACATAATTGGTAAGTTATATCTTCCCTATTAAACCATTGCATTATTTCGCCTACAATAGAACAAAAATGAAATGTTCTTTAAAGAAACAGGAATATAACTTTATAAAAAAAAAGTTGCATCCGCTTCTTTTATCATTGATAATTTTTTCGTTTTAATATTAATTGTTTTTTGTAGTTGTTTATATTAAAAATCTTACTGTAATATTTACTTAAACGAAGGCAGACATCTAAACTTATAAATTAATCTTGAGCGAAGGACTAGATAAATCTCTCTCTCTCTCTCTCTCTCTCTCTCTCTCTCTCTCTCTCTCTCTCTATATATATATATATATATATATATATATATATATATATATATATATATATATATATATATATATATATATATATATAACGAAGAATGATAACATTTCAAGCAAAGAGTTTAATTAGGTAATGACTTACAAATTTGTTTCAGTATATATTTAATATAATATTAATATATTTTGTAATATTATTAACTAATTATTATAATTAGCGCTTCAGGCTTTGTCTATATACTGAAACAAATTTGTAAGTCATTACCTAATTAAACTCTTTGCTTGAAATGTTATCACTCTTCGTTTTGAATTTCTCCTAAGTATTCAATACTCTGTTGAGAAATACATTTTACATAAACAGTCTTTGTACCATTTATACGGTATTAATTACTTATATTTATATATATATATATATATATATATAGCGTATGATTAGAACTGTGTTTATTATTAATATTTTAATGGATTTAATGAAAAATTTTAGGTGTTCATATATATATTCTAAAAATGCGCGAAATCGTGAATCCGCGATAGTTGAACCGCCAAGTAGCGAGGTATCACTGTATATATGTTTAAATATATAGTGTAGCTGTGATGTATCTCGCGAGTGAATCGAGACCTGTCACTGATTTTGGTGTCCCCACTGCCGATGTGAATGAGCAACGCTGCACTTGTGAATTGGGTCTTGATGTTGCAGGCAGTTCATATACTTACAATGATGCGGTCCCACAAGCTTGTTCACATTCCTGTGCTAATAATCTAGATGGGCGTATTAAATTGGATGTGAAAGCAGCTTACCGGATGCGGAATCGGGAGAAGTTGAGACAAAAACAGGCCGATTATAGAGCTGTGAATTTTGCTAAATTAACACAAAAACAGGCCAAGTATAGATGTTCAAAACGGTATGAGTTGGCAAACAAGCAGGCCAAGTATAGATCTGCAAATTCAGCTATTATATCTCAAAAGCAAGCCGAGCGTAGAGCTTCTAAACGTACCGAGTTGGCTAAAGAGCAGACCAAGTACAGATCTGCAAATATCTTATTGCACAAACAATAATTCTGCACAAATGTTGCTCCATTATTAGATCTAATGTTGCAACGATACAGTTAAATGTTGTCTGTGTATTTTAAAAAAGATTTGCTTATAATCTTTTCAAATTTCATTACGCCAATGATTCAAGCTCAAATTGACATTAAATAAAAAAATGTACAAACAGCGGTGGATTAGCAGTAGTGAACAGATAAATCAGTCAATTTATTAAGATTGACTTGGCATCAATCAGCAAGACCTTCATTAGCTGCTCTCCAGCCATATATTTAAAGCTGTATACATCTATGGTACGAATACACTTGGAGTTCGCGTCATCAGTCTGGAACCCCTATCTTGCTCAGAACATTGACCTCCTGGAAACTGTTCAGAGACATGCAACCAAGCGCATACCCTCCATCAGACACCTACCATACCCTGAATATTTTGCTTCCCTCTGGCAATGGACTTGGTAAACACCCACAAAGTTATTAACCATCCGACCAACAACAACCCCGAACACCTTTTTGATCTCCATGTGTCTAACACGTGTGGACATGCCTACAAAGTCAGAAAACAACACAGCTCCCATGACTTTAGGAAATATTTCTTCATGCTCAGAGTTGCTGAAGGATGGAACAAACTTCCTGCATCAGTTGTTAGCTGATGACACACTGCATCCTTTAAAACCATCATACATTCCGAAATACACCAAAACTACACCTGATGTCCCCCTTCCATACACATGCACATATGTGTATATCATGACTCATGCACTGTTCTTTTTTCATGACGTTTTTATATTACCCTATGTATTATATATGCACTTTTGATGAGTTGTAGTGCACCTCAGCATTGTACACAATATTTTCATTATTATTATCATTATTATTATTACACTCATTGATCCATTTTGCACTAACTCTGCATCAAGCACCCTCACCTAAATATTAACCAATCAAGGATCCAATACAGCTATCTGTTGGATGAGTATTGTATAGTGCCAAAAACGAAACCAATCAGTTTAGCAGAAAGTTTCCAGACAAGAAACACGCATATTTTGCTATCCTCAAACACGTTTACACATGTCATGAAATATAACTAATCCGAGATGGCTAGGTTTCATCTTCTAACTGGATATACGAAATCCATTATGTCTTGACAACAACATGAGGTAACATTATGTTATTCACAGACACACTTTGTACACTGTTCCATATCAGAATGTATTTCCTTCGTCACATTCACAAACAGTATTGAAAATATGTTCTTCGGCAAATAAAAATGTTTTGTTCATAATATTTCAACTAGCGATTGCTCTACTCCACGCACGACCACCATAAATTAATGACCAGCTCAACACAAGTATTGGTAGAGCGTCAGACACCATGCTTTGCAGTATTGTTATGGTCCTTTGCATTCTAAGTTCAAATCCTGCCGAGGTTAACTTCGACTTTCATACTTACTAATTCGATAAAATAAAGTACCAGTAATGGACTGCCGTAATGGATTTGTGCCGAAAAATAGAAACACTATTAATGTGCAATAAGAGCAAAATATAACGACATTGCTCAATTATTTTATCTAATGTTGTAATAACACAAGGAAATGTTGTTTGTGTATTTTTTTTTATATTTGCTCATAGGCTTTTACAATTTCGCTCAGCCAACAACTATTAAAAAGTGAGTTGCTTAAGATAACAATTTAATCACAAATTGTTGCTATCTTTTAATACACTCCAACAAGTCATCAAATTATGTACAATAAAAACAAATCTTATTAATTTGCTCAGGGAATATAAAGAAAATGTATATACACTGATAATTGCAATTGTATGTAAATATTTTGTTTTTGTATTGTTTATTTTATGTTTTCTATTATGTATAATATATTGATTTAATATTGATTGTTTTTTGTAGTTGTTTATATTAAAAGTCTGAAAATATTTTTATACATCTTACACTAATATTTATAAGATAATTTATAATAACAATTACATAATCTAATTACATTACAACGATAATTTATTATTAATATATATCCTATTTAACTAGAGTTATTACAAGCGTTGCCTTAAAAAAATATTAAACTAGACATGAAAAATGCGCAAGCTCAAAAGTGCCACAGAATGTTATAATAAACCTTCAAAAGTGTGGGACTAGAGTTGTTGCTAAAAAATATTGTAATCATTATATATCGTACATTCGGTGGCATCCTTTATAAAAATAGCTTAAACCAACGAAGCCTTTATTTTTACGCTATTTCACTTAGTTAATTCTTAGAGTGTAACATATAAAAATAAATACATCTATGTTTAATGTAATAACAGCTATAAATAATTACGTAATATTATTATCATATACTCATAGTAACAAAATAATTGTGTTGAAAATTAATATGATGCTTATATGAACGATCAAATCTATAATGATAATTTCTTAAATATACTAATAGTAAAATAATTTAGTTATCTATTGTTACATTTTCATAGAACTATAATATTAACAATCGTATTGCATTATCAAATTTTTATCACTACAAACTTTCATATTGGAATTACTTTAAGCCACTTATTATTACTTCGCTTTCGTACTTTTACAGCTGTAGATATTGCGCTGTATCTTATATCTAATATCAATATCTCATGGTAATTTGCATACAGTGTAAAATAGGTTTATTAATAACTTTAATATGAAATGTATTATACAGGGCTGCGGAGTCGGCCAAAAATTGACTGGCTCCAACTCAGGATCCGATACTCCATTATTTCCTAAATTTCAGCTCCGCAGCTCTGTTATTATATTAATTAATTTATTTTATAGTTGTAAATCATATTTTTATATGTTACACTCTAAGAATTAACTAAGTGAAATAGCGTAAAAATAAAGGCTTCGTTGGTTTAAGCTATTTTTATAAAGGATGCCACAGAATGTACGATATATAATGATTACAATATTTTTCAGCAACAACTCTAGTCCCACACTTTTGAAGGTTTATTATAACATTCTGTGGCTCTTTTGAGCTTGCGCATTTTTCATGTCTAGTAATATATGTCTGTATGTCTAGCTGTCTGCTGCCTCCGGTTATTCTGCCACCCTTGCTCAAGACAAATCTCACACTCATTCCCCAAACAGTTGGTACGTGCACACAACATCTTCCTCACCTTTTAAGCCACAGTGTTGCTTACTTACGTACCACCAGACCCTTACTTCTTTGCCAGCCGTGGTTGTGGCATACTAAGCTTAGCTAAGGCGGTTATATATTTCACAATACCTTATCCCGTGCAACGCCGGATACCACTGCTAGTATAAATGACAGACGAATATTTAGTTGAATTTAACTCTCTTCTGAAATATGTGGCCTTGTGTGAATCATAAATATAATTAATTTAGTCTTTAGGACATTCTGAGATCAAACAATACTCGAGGTCGACTTTGTCATTTATCTCTCTGTGTGTAAAAAATGTACATATCAAATGTCAGGATTCATTTAATCGAGTATATACACGAGTAGCCATGTATGTATGTTATACGTCATTACATTGGTTTTCATGTTTCTATGTATGCATGGATCCGTTACTCTTGGTTCTTGGTGAAGTCGTAAGAGTACCGTAGTGGAATACAGCGTTTCTTCGGTACTTTAAACGTGGAAGAGCCTATCCCCTTCCCTGTAAATTGAAAAATTGGTAAACATCTTTAATCGTTTGTTGGATCTAATTGGACCCTCATCAGAAGACGTGTACATCATCCAATCAACCACAAGGAAACATGTATTTGATGGGTTTATATATATACACATTCGCTCTTAGTATTATTCTGATATGGATGTACTAATTTGTATATAATTCGTACTTTCTGACATATTAGCTATGTGTATAAATTTTTACACGCTAGTGCTGTCATGGTACACCCTGTATTTTATACATATATAAATTTATCATATAATTCGGCTGCTAGCACATTTCTTATATATCTTAATTAATTACCAACACGGCGCTAATTATATGCAAATTAGTACGTCCATTTCAGAATAATTATTGTTTCTACTTTTGGCACAAGGTCAGCAATTACCCAGTGTATTACTACTAGTTTATTTTATCGACTCCGTAAGGATGAAAGGCAAAGTTAACCTCGACGGGATTTGAACTCAGAATGGCAAGGGACGTAACTCTATGCGTTGAGGCATGGCGTCCAACCCTCTACCGATATTGCCAATCCACCGCCCTATTCAGAATAATAATAAGAGCGAATGTGTATATATATACCTATCAGATACATGTTTCCTTATTGTAGATCTGAAAATCGATTAAAGATTATTATTTTTTCAATTTACAGGGAAATTAAAATTTTCTGGCATTTTTATATACCTGCATATTAGATATGTGTATATATTTATACATGTGTATATATTTATACATTCTCGATTACACACTCAGTATTTTATTGAGATATAACTTTATCATATATATGTATATAGATAGGCAGAGACATATTATTTCGGACTCTGAAAGATTCCACCTGTGACGTCAGATATTCACGACGAATTGTATTCTACTTTGCTTGTATTCAGAATTATGATGAATTCAAAATTTATGTAAATATAGACATTACATCTATCATTATTTTCATCGAAGTTGAATAAATTTCCATCAGTTATTTTTTTCGATAGCCCTGAGCTAAATCACTGTTGTCTTTAGATTGATATTTACAAATATGCACAAATAATTTTGGAATGGTTGAGCATGTGTGTACATAATACACCAACACACATGGATACACACATATAAACACACGAATGAACGTAGGCGGTCAAAATGAACGCTGAACTTGTTAAAAAAAAAAGCCCAACCTCCTTCAAATCGTAGCCTAGTAACATAAATACCAAGTCAACGCTTATTTTTCCCGGCTCATTGAACATTGAACCAGTCAAGTACTGAGGTTGATTCTTCTCTCTCTCTCTCTCTCTCTCTCTCTCTCTCTCTCTCTCTCTCTCTCTCTCTCTCTCTATCTATCTCTCTCTCTCTATCTCGCTCTCCCTCTCTCTCTCTCTCTGTCGTTCTCTTTCTCTCTCTCTCTCTTTCTCTCTCTCTCCTCTCTCTCTTATTTTCCCGGCTCAATGAACATTCAACCAGTCAAGTACTGGAGTTGATTCCCCCCCCCTCTTTCTCTCTCTCCCTTTCTTTCGTAATCTGCTACGTTGTGCCATATGTATTTACGAATATCTTTGCTGATATATTGGTACGCTACTTCCCTTCTTTTCTATGTATGTATGTATGTATGTATATATGTATGTATGTATGTATGTATGTATGTATGTATGTATGTATGTATGTATGTATGTATGTATGGATAGATGGATGGATGGATGAATGGATCTATAACTCCTGAGTAGTAGCATACAGCGTATTCTGGCCCTTTATTAAACATGGCAGAGCCAACCCATTCACCAGACCCGAATACAGTTAATTTCTTCCAAAGAATGAGAGAGAGGCAGTGGGAATGAGATATAGAGAACAATCAGACAACAGTTCTAGACTGGTACTTCTTTATTTATCTACCTCGAAAGAATGAAAGGTAAAATTGACCTAGGAAATATTTGAACACAGAGGCTAGAGAGCTGGATGATTACTAGAAGTATTTCACCGAAGTTATAATGACTCAACCAATTCACCACCAGTTTCTCCTGTTATCGTTTGAATAATAGGTCAAGTGAAACTCAGCATCGATTCAAGAATCTTCATCTTCTAAAGCACACCATTCTATGTAGCCTCACTTTCGTTTAATCCGGCCCTTATGCCGAAACATCTTTTTTAAACATATTTAACTACCATTCTTCAGACGTGGCTGCAGCCTGGCTTAGCTTTTACATCGGTTGCCTTTTCATTCTCTTACTGTAGCAATTTTGCCTACAATATTACAACCCCCTATGTTTCCAACTCTATTTATTCCAAATCACTACATCTTCATTTCGACCTCACAAACATTGGAAGAGACCGACATGAAGTTAACCGTATGATTTAGAGAGCATATGTTGAATGTTTGAAGAAATATCAAGCGATCACTTAAAGTCGATACTCACCATTTCAGTCCCCCACAGCGCCCCCACATTCAACATGTAGTTTATGGTCTCTTTCACCACCACATTACTCTTGCAGCCAGACTCTTCTGTGTATGACGAATTATTACCTGATTAGGCTCATCCTCTCATTGAGAGAGCTAATAACCAATTAGATTTCCTTTAATATTCCCACTCTCACTATAATATACTTCCTTACGATTCTTTGTTTACACACTTCTATCTTTTATTTTGCTACTTATACTGTTACACACTTCACCTTTATCCCGCTCACACATATATAGTATTGTGCCAATATCAACAGCGGTTCACACATTAATCATATATCACACTATATCATTTATATCTCTCTATATCACTCTATATCACACTATATCATTTATTATTTATATCACACTATATCACACTATATCATTTTCCACTGTTAATTTACTGCTCAACGCATTCATTTCCAAACAATCAAATCTCTTAACCGTCCCCACATACGTTCCGCCATTGTCAGCCATTCTAATTTTATAACATTAACAGTTTCCTTCTTCAAATGAATTTTGTCTTCTTCTCCACCTATAAATCCTGACAAAGGAGAAATATTAGGAAACGCCGATCTCTCATTTTATAAGTTTACTTCATAGGACATTTCTTCTTTATTGTTTTTATGTTTTTTCTCATACATTGCTTTTTCTATGTATGTTCTTCTGGTTTTATAATTTCACAAATTTTTCCCAATAGAGAGAGAGTCGGTTTCTAATATAGACACAAGACGCTTTCATTGGAATTTACACAACATCAACTAGGTAGATTATGTATGCATGCATGTGTAGATATGGATGTTATTGTATGTGTGGATGTGGATTTTTCAGTTGTATGTGTGCATGTGTATATGCTTTGTATCTGTACATATGTATATGCAGTTATTAGATGCAAAACTTTTGGAATGTTTTACATATTTTTACTGTTCCATTAATGGATTGTACTTGTAATTTCCTAACTAGTTGTGTTCTTTCTGTTCCTGTGAAGCCTAGCTTCTCAAGATTTGTATTGAGGCAGTTACTAACATATCCCAGTGCCCCATAAGCACAGGCATAAATCTGAAGGTGTAATCAGGGTGGAGTATCTGCAGATTTCTCATCAGTTCTGCATAAATAATCTCCTTTTTGCTAATCTTTGATATTATATTGGCATCTGCTGGGCAGCTAATTTCCACTACTGTGCATGCTTTCTTTTTCCTGTCCCATATCATAATATCTGGTCGGTTATGCCTGCATTTTATTGGGTTTTTTACTGGAACATTCCACCAGTACTCTTTCATATTATGTACATGGATGTCTTCCACATTGCTGTAGCTTTTAATGTGATTATTATCGGGGCTATCTTTTTTACGAACTGCATTGTACAGTGTTTTGGCCACAACATCATGCCTCATAGGTAGATAGTACCGCGATGACATCTTTGGACAGCTGCTGATGACATGGGTGATATCCTCGATGTTAGTTCTGCAGAGTCTGCACTTGTTATCACATCTAGGTGTTTTGCCTGCATCTCTATCTCTTTTGTGAATCAGGTATTTCGTATTAATCTCCCGTTCTTGGATTGCAAAAGCGTATCCTTCAAAGTGGGAGCCAATATAGCGATTGTTGGTCCAAGATAGACTTCTTTCCTTATCTATATTACTCTCACTCTGGAGCTTCCTGGCAACATATCCATGCATGATTTTTTGCTGATAAGCATGCAGTTTTCATCCATGGATTCACTGCGATACTGCTGAGCGACATCCCTGGGTGTGAGTTTTTGATTATCATACAGGGAATATCTCTCGAGGAGTTCCTTCCCATCTCTCCTGATCTTATCAGGTAGACTTGCTCGAGAGACTGACTCCTACGCTTCGAGGTTCGTAGATGTCGGAGAGATATGATACGACATTCAAATGCTGTCTGGACTGATGTTAAGCCTCTGCCTCCCTGCTTACGTTTCAAGTAAAGGCGGTCTATGATACTGTTGATGTGGAAGTTTCCGGTGTTGTTTAGTATTTTTCGAGTTCCAACATCAACTGCTCGGATTTCGTATATCGTCCAATTGATTCCAAACGATGGTGTTAGGACAGGCACCTCAAACACATTGTGAGTCACTGTTTTGTTTTGCGCAGAGAATTTCGATGACGAAATATTTCTTAATCGGGTGTAGTATTCCCTGGTTACGTATTCCTTACTACAGATACCATTATAGGATATGTTCTCATCTAACGCCGGGTATCTGTAGCAGTCCTCATCAGATATCGGTGAAAGAGTTAGGCCATTGATGACAATGTTGCTAGATTGGGTTGTTGTTTTTCCCCGCTTTACACTCATGTATGAGCATTTATCTTGGCCAAACTCCATTCCTATATCCTTTGAGAACGTTGTAACCAGGTCAAGATTTTTCTTCATCCCATCCATATTCTTGGCATAGAGTTTCAGATCGTCCACAAAGAAATTATGGATTAGGTTCGTATTTCTGTCCTCCTGTGAGCCAATGATGTATCCCAAATGTTTCTTGAGGAGAAAGGACAAGGGGCTTAATGACAAGATGAATAATATCACAGAGAGACTGTCTCCCTGAAATATACCCCTGCAATATCTTATTTTATCAGTGAAAATAGAGTCCTCCCTCTATGTCTTTAACCTTAGGATAGTATCCCAAGAAGAAGACAGCCTCTCTATGGCTCTGACAATAATGTCTGGGACTTTACCAAGTTGGAAGGCCTCTATCATCCAAGAGTGGGGAACAGAATCGAAAGCTTTCCTGTAGTCCAGCCAGACTGTAGTCATATTCCTCCTAAGTTGTTCCACCTCCGACATCGCAGTTTTGTTGATTAGGAGTTGTTCAGCACATCCCCAAACCCCTTTCTTTCCAACTGCTTGTTCATCTGTGATGATGTTATTATTTTCACAGTGATCTTGGAGGAATAGGTTCAGGCAGGCTGTATACATCTTATACATCAGGTTCTGGCATGCAATGGGTCGGTAGTTTTTTGCCAAGTGGGTGTCTTTGTTCTTGGGGACCAGTAATGTTTGTGCTAATGTCAACCATTCTGGTATAAGTGTATTTCCCTTAAGAACTTGTTGGTAGAGGTCAGTAAGATACCTCCGATAGAATATCAGTTTTTTGTACCAGTAGCCGACAATCATGTCTCTTCCTGGTGTTTTCTTCTTCGAGTTTTTCTATCACAGTCTCAAGGGTACCCTCACTTATTTCGTATGTTTTTGTTGTAGTGTAGGAGCAATAGTTCTTTCGGATTTCTCTTAGCCACACTGCATCTTGGTTGAAATTCTTCTTTTTATCCCATATTTTGCTCCAAAAGGAATCTATGTCTTTCTGTGACACTTATTATTTTGTTCTTCATATCTCTATAGACTGATGTTTGGTTTCGTTTGAATCTTTTATTAAGCACTTTTCTCTCATCTACCTTCTTCAGGTATCGGCGTTTTTCGCTAACAGCTCTCAATTCTTGTTTGAGATTGATCAGCTTATATTGAAGGGTTCTGGTTCTACTGTTACCAAACATTGTCTCTATTTTATTTTTCACTCTTTGTTGGTGAGGAGTGAGGTTTTTTTGTGTTTGTTTGCATGTAAGGAGCATTGTCACATGTCCTATGGTTTTTTGTAGGTCAGCAGTCTTTTTTTCTATTTTAGTTATATATGACGGTATCACTAAGATAATGCTTCACTGTCGTTGCTAAGGCATATAAACAGGCGTTGATTTGCCAAAATGTTGGGGTTTTTATCCGTCGTAAATATTTATCCCCTATTTCGTCAATAACACGTAACATTTTATTATTTGGTTTTTTATTCACCATTGTTATTTTAACACGTTCAGCAAGAGAGATATTTATACATGAATAAATTTCTCTCTGGAAGATTTCGTTGAGGGAAATTTTCAATTGTTTATAATTTTGATTATTATCATTATCGATAATATTTTCCACAACAGTCGAGGTAGACTCGGATGGTATACGTGGTGTCAAATTTCTTCGATTATTATTATTATTTCTTCGATTATTATTATTCGAGGTAGACTTATATGCTACAGGTGGTGTCAAGTTTCTTACAGGCATAGTTGTTTCAAGGCGCTGTTCGACCTTGCTGCTAGGAAGTCTAGTAACATGGCGACCTGTAGCACGTGTTGTTGATCCCATGTTTGTTGTGGGGGACTTATAATTAATACTATTTATCTTATTTTTACGTTCAACAAACATCGCTTGTTGGCGTAATTGTTTCGCTGTGAAATAATTTAGCTCTGGGTGCATTTCGTCCCAGTGTAGCTTCGTTCTGTTCATATAGTCAACGGAGGGATTGTTTTTTGCCATTTTATAACAATTAAATAAATTATTATTAAGTTCGCAACTCCAAGAGAAATGCGATTTATAATTTCGGTTTCTTCTGTAGCTACAACTGAATAAAATTTGTTTACCTCTCTTGTTGTTTGTCTTCGCTCCTTCCTTAAATTTGTTGTTGATGTTGTGTTCAGCCATGCTGTTTGTAGAAAATCCTTGTAAAATGAATTATGTATTTAGTCGGATATCTCTACGAATTCGAATAAAAGGTGTCTTCAGAAGATATAGTTAGAAGAATAACCAGTTATTCAAGCTGACTGTAGTTGTGGCATTACTGTCGGAGATAGTATTCATCTTAAATTTAATAAATAGTCTCCCACGCCAAAATATGCGACTGATCGCGTTGACTGTATAGTATGCATGTATTGTATGTATGTTGACTGTAGAGTATGTATGTGTGTATGTATGTATATATATATATGTATGCATGTATGTACTTATGTATATATGCATGTACGTACGTATCTATGTATACACCCCCCCCACACACATATATATATATATATATATATTAGAGTTTCTACTTTGGGCAGCGATTACCTCAGTGCATCACTGGTACTTTATTTTTATGTATAGGAGTATACATATGTATATATATAATTCATATATATATATATATATATATATATATATATATATATATATATATATATATATACATGTAAAGTTATATTTAAAATTGTTGGGTTACAACTAGTAAATATTTATAACTGATATAAAAGCACTCGACAAATATTTGCCAGTGAGATTGATCGCACCTTCAAAATCGGACCTGGGAAAATTAAGTGAAAGCATTCTTGACAGGGTGATACTGCAAATTAAGAACTTGGATTGTGTATCTAACCTGAGCTTGTGGAAGGGAACTGGAGAGGTTGTTGAGTGGTTTAGGCAAATTAAATATGACAATAATAATAGGTTTATTCAACTTGATATAGCTAACTATTATTCTTCTATTACCCCTAGTCTACTAAATAGGGCACTAAATTACGCATTCAAACATACGGACCTAACTAGCAAAGAAATGCATATTATATTATCGGCTAGGAAAACTCTGATAGAATTTAATGACAAATTATGGACTAGAGCAGATAGAGATAGCAATTTTGACATAACTATGGGATCTTCCGACTCAGCTCAGGTAACTGACCTTGTGGGCTTATTTTTAATCAATTCGCTACATAGGAAAATACCTGGTACTACCGGAGGTTTATATAGGGATGACATGCTTTTACTTATTAATAATAATAACCCTGAACTAAATAGAAAATGTAAACAAATTACAAAATTTTTTAATTACTTTAACCTTAAAATAGAAATTGAGAACAACCATAGAATAGTCAATTTCCTAGATATAACATTAAATCTCAACACATGTCTCCACTATCCTTTTCACAAGTTGAATGAAAACTTAAACTATGTCAACTTTAACTCTAACCACCCCAGATCTGTCAAAAACACTATAGTAAACTCAGTCCAAAAACGTATCTCTAGGATCTCGTCGAATAAAAAGATTTTTGACGAAAAGGCCCAATACTATAATGATGCACTAGCTAGGGCAGGGTATGCTGATAAGATTGTATACATAGATAATGATAGACAAACTAAACAAAGTAACAACTTTTTTAATTACGGCAACAACATTAACAACTATAATAGAAAGCATTACAATAATTCCAAAGGACAAAAAAGAAATAGAACTAGGAACATAATTTGGTTTGCCCCCCCTTTCTCACTAAACATTAAAACCCACATCGCTAAATTATTTTTCAAAGCTCTTGATAATCGCTTCCCTAGAACACATAGGTATCACTCAATCTTCAATAGGCATACAATTAAATTAACCTACTCATCCACCAAAAATTTAGCACAAAATATTAATAGAATAAATAATAGGAACTTAAAACCTACTGATAATAGCATAAATAATATACAAGTTAACAAATGTAACTGTAGAGATAGATCTAAATGTCCGTTAAATAACAACTGCTTAGTTAAAAATATAGTATACAATTGTAATGTTAATACTGACTCTAATTCTTTTAACTACGTCGGTTCCACATCGACGGAATTTAAACTTCGCTATAATAACCACAAGAATTCTTTCACAGACCCAAATAAAAAATCTTTAACGGCACTATCAGGGGTACTCTGGCAACTTAAGCTAGATAACGTTAGATATTCGACGGCTTGGAATATAGTCTCAAGAGGGATTCCTTTTAATTCATCCTCTGAGACATGTGACCTCTGTGCAGAGAAGATATTCTTTATACTAAAATCTAAAAACTCCCTTAACCTACGGACAAATTTATTCAGTTGTTGCAAACATAGATTAAACTCAACGTTTAAATATAAATTTAAATTTAAAATGTAGTATATTTAGTTTGATTTATATTTATATGAGAACTAGCCGATAAATCTTTTGATTCCTAAATCTTTGATTCCCTCGTTTTACTCTTTTTATTGTTTATTTTATTTTATTTATTTTTATTTTTATCTAAACATTCCTCATGAAAAATTAAGCTACCCTAAAAGCCGATGCTCCAAATTTTTTGAATTAA
>OZ024741.1:287128819-287136319 GCA_964016885.1 Eledone cirrhosa
GTGCCGTATTGTTGTTATGAGTTGCGATTTAGATTTTTGAATGGGACGGATAGCACGGGGCCCAAGCCTTGGGTGTATCTTGAAGGCGATGCCAACATCATTTGGGCAGTGATGATGGAACATTTTCCACATCATGCAGATAATATAACGCTCACGGCGACGTTGGAGTGAGTAAAGTTTCAGGTTTTCTAATCGACCCCAGTAGTCAAGGTCTGACATGCCATCTATCTTTTTCGTGATTGCCCTTTGAGGAGCTTCAAGTTTCATGATACTTTGTTTCGTGTGGGGAGACCACAGTGGACAACAGTATTCAAGGTGTGGTCGGGCGAAAGTAGAGAAGAGAAGGATAATGGTGCGGGAATCTCTCGACTGGAAGGTTCTGAGGATCCAGGAACACATTCTGCGGGCCATGTCAACTTTGCTGCTTATATGCGTGGTCCAGCTTATGTTGCTGTCCACGGTTACTCCCAAGTCTCTGATGTTGTTAGATGCCACGAGAGTTTCCCCGGAGGGAAGGGAGTACGGGAGTTTCAGAGCATCCTCTTTTCCAAAGTGGATCAGTTCGAATTTGTCTTCGTTCAGTAACATGTTGTTCTTTTCTGCCCATTGGGTAACAGCCAGTAGGTCTGACTGAAGGCTTATCCGGTCATCCACGCCATTGATGACCTTTTGGAGCTTGGAATCATCAGCGAAAATTTTAATGTTGCTGTGTTTGATGATGTCAGTGATGTCATTAATATAGATGATGAAGAGAAGTGGGCCCAACACAGTGCCTTGTGGGACCCCACTACTGACTTTGGCTGGGCTTGATTTGACTCCCTCAACAACAACATGTTGGGTTCTGTTTGACAGGAAGCTCTTGATCCACTGCAGCAGCTTTCCAGTGACACCAATATTGGACAGCTTTCTCAGTAGAATGTTATAATCAACCCTGTCAAAGGCCTTGCTGAAATCAAGGTAGATAACATCAGTGTTGGAACCCTCTCCCAAGGCTCTCAAAATGTCATCAAAGTGATGCAGTAGCTGCGTCAGGCAATCCCTTCCATTACGGAATCCATGCTGGTTGGAGTTCAGCATATTGTTACTCTCAAGGAAGTGGGTCATTCGCGATCTCACCACTCGCTCAAATACCTTAATGATATGAGAGGTGAGTGAGATTGGACGGTAATTCACGGCAAGGGATTTGTTTCCCTTTTTGAAAACTGGGACAACAGACTGGGATAGAAGGTTTTCTGGCACATATCCAGCATCCAGTGAGTTCCGCCATAGATTGGCAAGAGGAGATGCAAGTTGGTGTTGACACGCCTTCAAGACACAAGCAGGGAACCTATCGGGACCTACTGCTGAATTATGCTTGATTTCCTTTATTGCCGCCAAGACATCAGGGGCGCCAAACGTTATGTCCGATAAGGTGTAATGGGGAGTAACATCGCCGATACAGCCCAGATCGGCCATATCAGGATTGCTGAAAACAGCAGTATTGTTTCTGCAGTATCTCACCCATGGTTTTAGCATTGTCTTGAAGAGTGCCATTTTCATCAATTAGAGGGCCAACAGTAGAGCCAGTGATTTTGTGTTTTTTTGCAAATGAAAAGAACACTTTGGGATTGAGTTTGATCTTCTCAATGGCCCAGGCCTCTTCAGCTCTTCTCTGATTGTTGATGAGGGACATTATGTTGTTTTGGAGGTTATGTTTTTTAATCTCTAGTGATGAAATGGCAGTCAAGTTGATGTGTTGCTGCTGACAGTATTTCAGCTTGTTGATTTTTTTGTTCGTTCTCTTAATTTTTCTGATGAGCGTTTTTCTATTTCTAGGGATTCTGCTCTTAGATTTGTTTATAGTTCTTAATGGGGTGTGTTTAGCACATATGTTTGTAACAGTGTCCACAAATGTCTGCCAGGACTTTTTGATGTTAGTGGGTGTATGAGTGTGCGTGAAGGACCAGTCGACATGTGCAAGATCATGACTGATCGCTTCCCAGTTTGCATTGTGGAAATCCATAGCGTCAAACGGATGGACAGGAGAGATGACATTGGGTTTGTATATTGGACGGTGGAATCTCAGATCACAGAGAACCATGTCATGATCAGAGAGTAGAGTTTTCTCCACTGCAATATTGTGGATATTGTCAGTGTGATTGCTGAAAATTAAGTCTAGGACGTTTTTGTGGCACCTCGTTGGTTCGAGCACCAGTTGGGATAGGAAGAAATCATCCATGAAGTCAAGAAGCGATTCCACAGCTTCCCTGTCAGAGGTTGAGGCAGAAGAACCTGGTGGCAGGCTGTTTGTGGACCAGTCAACTCCGGGGAGGTTGAAGTCCCCCATCATTAAGATGTTGTCAGGGTGACACTCTTGGATGAAACACTTTATGCTGTTGAGGCATTCCTTGAAGCATGGTACAGGCGTTTGGGGTGGCCTATAGAGCCCAACTACTAATAGGTTGTTGGTTTGACTGAATACAGTGACTGCTTCACAGTATCCATTAGTGAATATGTTCATAGCCTCTGTTGAGAAAGAATTATGGACATAAATGGCAGTTCCGCCCTTTCTTCTGCCAGCGCGATCAGCACGGATGGCTTTGAAATTTTTCACTTTCACCTCGGCTTCCAAGTGGAGGTTACTGAGATGGGTTTCAGTGAGGACGAAGAAAGGGATGTGGTTTGGATGGACATCAATCCAGTCCTCCAAGAATTTGATCTTCCATTTTTGAGTATTGGTGGAAGGGCTGATGCCTTGGGCGTTAAGCAAAAATGTAGAGGCGAGAGTGGATGGTTTTAATTGTTTTGGTGTGTTGTTAATTTGTTTGTTTGTTAATGGCAGCAATGGGAGTTTGTGCAGTGGGGTGATAGTGGAGGGTAGTGCTGGGTGATAGCTCGAATGTTTTTTTCCAGTTCTTTTGCCAGATTCATTATGGCTAAACAAGAGGAAGAAGTTTCCTGTTTAGAAGACTGTTGGTGACTGTGGTAGTGGTTATTTTTATGTAGGTTATGGTTTTTGTTTTTGCTTTTATTTTTAATTTTATTTTCATTTGTCCGACGGGTCCTCGGGAGATGGGTAAAGGGACAATCCCGGTCTAAACACAATCTGTCTCGCAGGGAAAAACGGCAGATTTGTGGATTCCTTGTTTGAGTTATTGGTGGTTGTGTTGGTGTTAAATTAGAGTATGTATTATGGTGGTGGCTGTTTGTGGGGATAGATCGTTTTGTCCTAGGTAAATGGGTGAATTTGCAGCCACTATCCGTACATATTCTATAGCGTAGAGAGTAGCGGCAAATGATGGGGTTTCGAGTGGGTGGGTATGTGGGTGTGTGTGTTGTGAGAGGTGTAGATGATGGTTTGGGTAGGATTTGACGACCTTTGTGGACTGTGGGAGGGAGAGTTCTTGTACTGGTATTAGAAGGTAAATTCCTTGACATAGCAGTAGACAAAAATGTTGTAGTAGTAGTAGTAGGCAGAGATGTTGGCAGTGGTGATGATTGGACTGCTGGGCCAGAGAAAGGATGTGGCGTTTCATGCTGTGAGACAGAGGCTACTGGGGGGTCAATAGTTTCATTTAGTAGATCGGCCATTGTTGATGAATCAAGGAGTGGTTCACACTGTTGTTGTCGTTGTTGTTGCTGTTGTTGATGTTGTTGTTGTAGCTGTTGTTGTTGTTGCTGTTGTAGCTGCTGTTGTTGTTGTTGCTGCTGCTGCTGGACAGCATTCGAAGAGAAAACACACCGTAGTTTATCCAAATGTTTATTGATTAATTTAAAAGCAATTTCGATTTGCTTTAATTTATTTTGAATCTGTTGTTCAGATCGAGTTTTCAAAAATTGAACTGTACGTTTAGCAATGTCGTTCAGAGATGAAGCATCTATATCTTCTGTTTGGGAAAGGCAATGCCATGTGTTTATTAGAATGTATATGTATATATATATATATATAGCGGCGATGAATTAGTTTTGCGAGGTTTTTTATATGAAATCGTGTGTCGAAACAGATATTGTTATATTTGGGGAGGGTCATATTTGCGTAATATTGCCAGAATTAATAACAGAACACACTCACTGTTTGGTTGGTTTTCGCTTCTCGCTGTCTTTTATATATATATATCTGCGATCTAACTTACTCGGTCCTCAATGTTGCCATTGACTGACCGGCGGTCAAAAATAATACAGATACAATATAGACAAACACATATATATATAGTTTACATAAATCTTTCGTTGCACATCTGCAACATCGTCAGTGGTGTTATATTCATTGTTCCTCCTGTTGTGTTGTATGTCTACGCCATTTTTTTTGTTCAGTCTGTCTATATATTTATTTATTTATTTGCTTGTTTGTTTATCTTATTTTATTTTGTCTTCTTTGCGCATGCGTTTGCGTGTGTGTATAGTGTTATGTGTGATGTGTGACTAGTGTGTATAGTGTTGTGTCTGCTGGGTGACTAGTGTGTGTTTATGTGCTTGTGTATGTATTTATTTATCTTATTTTATTTAATTTAATTTACTTATTTATTTATACTTCTCTTAGGTCAGTGTTGTTTGTTTGGGTGTTGTTGTTGTTCCACTCATTCTTTCTGTTTAGCTTTGGTCTTCTAATTTCTATTTCACTGGCCTCTCTGATTTGCCTATCTGCTGGGTCATTCCTATGTTTAGATATTATTCTAATTTCTATGTTGTCTATGTTACCGTCATGATGTTGTCTAGCATGTTCGTATAGTACTGACCCGTTTTTTCGTCCTTTTAGTTCCCCCCAGTGTTGGTCTATCCTTTCACCTATGCTACGAGCTGTCTCACCTATGTATGTTGTTGTCGTGTTTCTGCAAGTACCCTCTGTACATCTTATGCTATAGACTACGTTTCTAGTTTTACAGTTTATCCGGGGGTTCACCTTACATATGATACATTTCCTATTGGTACAGTGGGTTTTCTTAAAAGGGTAGGTTTTGCTGATCAGGGATTTTATGGTGGTTCCTGGCTTTTCTACCACCTTTATTTTTAAGTGGGTCTTTCTCAGGGCCTTTCTACACTGGTTAGCTAATTTCCCTCCAGGGGTGGCGTCCACAAACATGACACTCTGATATCTCTGGTTGTCGTACCATGATGTGGCCTTCCCTATCTTATGTCTAGCCCTATCTAAGCTATTCCATGATTTGCTCCTGTATAGTGGGCAAATTCCTTTCATGTCCAGTTCTATGAGGGTCTTATACTTTTCCATGGCTCCTTCGTATACTCTGACTCTGTCTCTTTGGTTGTAGCCAGAGAACTGCATGCGGTTGATGAAGTGTTGGATGTGTCCTTCCATTTCTGTTGGGTCGCACATGCTGGACACATTCTTCATCACTCGTACCAAATCTGCGATCAGAATATTAAACTTAGCACTACTGGACATTGCTGAGTTTTTGAGTATCAGGTATTTGGAGGCCATGGGTTTAGCATAGTGTGAGTGGAGAATTTGGGCTCTCTCGTCTATAGTGTTAATCCAGAGTTCTGTGTCTAATACAGGTAGTCTATTGTTAGGGTGTTTGGAAGGGAAGTCTATAGTTACAGTTATACTCTGGTGTATGGAATTAGCTATCTGCTGGATGCTTTCCATCGTGCTACGTTCTAAATCAAACTTGTTAGTGCTCTCTAGTGGGGGTGTTCTTATAACTATATTGATATCGTCTACATAACGAGAGTACATGATGAGGTCTATGGAGCTTTCATTAAGGAGATCTTTAAGTCTCCTTTCCCACCATACCATGAAAAGGTTGGCAACATCGCCAGCTATGCTGACGCCGATGGCTGCTCCCTCATTTTGGGTGTAGATTTTCTCATTGAACTTAAATATGTGGCCCTTTAGGGTAGTTTTGATACTAGCCCCTATAGCATGTGCGACCATTTTTCTTACCTGATCATTGATTTTGCTGTGAAAAGATGTGTGGAGATGATCATTGAGAGTGAGGTGGAGTTCTGCGACGTCGACACAGACGAACTGGGCCTCCTACTTAGACTTACCTACGACACTGACTACCTAGACAGCCATGACCTTAGATGTTTCTGCCCTAGTAGACCTATAAGAGGTAGACCCCCCACCATAACCTCAATGGCTAAAAAGACTCCCATAGGAAGGTGGATTGGGTGGACCAAAGCTATACGGACCCCCCAAAACACTGATCAGGTAAGAAAAATGGTCGCACATGCAATAGGGGCTAGTATCAAAACTACCCTAAAGGGCCACATATTTAAGTTCAATGAGAAAATCTACACCCAAAATGAGGGAGCAGCCATCGGCATCAGCATAGCTGGCGATGTTGCCAACCTTTTCATGGTATGGTGGGAAAGGAGACTTAAAGATCTCCTTAATGAAAGCTCCATAGACTTCATCATGTACTCTCGTTATGTAGACGATATCAATATAGTTATAAGAACACCCCCACTAGAGAGCACTAACAAGTTTGATTTAGAACGTAGCACGATGGAAAGCATCCAGCAGATAGCTAATTCCATACACCAGAGTATAACTGTAACTATAGACTTCCCTTCCAAACACCCTAACAATAGACTACCTGTATTAGACACAGAACTCTGGATTAACACTATAGACGAGAGAGCCCAAATTCTCCACTCACACTATGCTAAACCCATGGCCTCCAAATACCTGATACTCAAAAACTCAGCAATGTCCAGTAGTGCTAAGTTTAATATTCTGATCGCAGATTTGGTACGAGTGATGAAGAATGTGTCCAGCATGTGCGACCCAACAGAAATGGAAGGACACATCCAACACTTCATCAACCGCATGCAGTTCTCTGGCTACAACCAAAGAGACAGAGTCAGAGTATACGAAGGAGCCATGGAAAAGTATAAGACCCTCATAGAACTGGACATGAAAGGAATTTGCCCACTATACAGGAGCAAATCATGGAATAGCTTAGATAGGGCTAGACATAAGATAGGGAAGGCCACATCATGGTACGACAACCAGAGATATCAGAGTGTCATGTTTGTGGACGCCACCCCTGGAGGGAAATTAGCTAACCAGTGTAGAAAGGCCCTGAGAAAGACCCACTTAAAAATAAAGGTGGTAGAAAAGCCAGGAACCACCATAAAATCCCTGATCAGCAAAACCTACCCTTTTAAGAAAACCCACTGTACCAATAGGAAATGTATCATATGTAAGGTGAACCCCCGGATAAACTGTAAAACTAGAAACGTAGTCTATAGCATAAGATGTACAGAGGGTACTTGCAGAAACACGACAACAACATACATAGGTGAGACAGCTCGTAGCATAGGTGAAAGGATAGACCAACACTGGGGGGAACTAAAAGGACGAAAAAACGGGTCAGTACTATACGAACATGCTAGACAACATCATGACGGTAACATAGACAACATAGAAATTAGAATAATATCTAAACATAGGAATGACCCAGCAGATAGGCAAATCAGAGAGGCCAGTGAAATAGAAATTAGAAGACCAAAGCTAAACAGAAAGAATGAGTGGAACAACAACAACACCCAAAC
>OZ024741.1:287143819-287148819 GCA_964016885.1 Eledone cirrhosa
CATCAATGATCTCAGCAAACAGGTGGGGTAGTTGGCCTTGATAAGCTTCAACCAAAGCGAAACAAGTCTTGTCGGCTTATCTCCCCTGTTTGCTGAGATCAAAGTGAGTGAATTTGTCACTACTTTAAAACAATAGCTTACGGTCTTCAAAATGCTTTTAATTTAGCATAAAGTGTATTGCAAAATACATTATATATACATCCATATATATATTGCTATTTCAGAGCTACAATTCTAATTTTTAATTTCTGCCTGACCAACAACCGTTCTGCATAATCAGCTCCTGATTATTTACTAGATTTCTATAAGAATATAACATCAATGATCTCATTACACAAATATGACCCTCCCCAAGTATAACAATATTGTTATACTTGGGGAGGGTCATATTTGTGTAATAATATTACCAGAATTAATAACAGAACACACTCAGCAAAATCAGTGAGTGCAACAAAAACAGGAACCTATCCAACTGCATAATAGGCAGTATGGATGTGGTATCACTGTACCCAACCATTAACATTGATTTTGCTGTGGAAAAATGTGTGGAGATGATTATTGAGAGTGAGGTGGAGTTCTGCGACGTCGACACAGACGAACTGGGCCTCCTACTTAGATTTACCTACGACACTGACTACCTAGACAGCCATGACCTTAGACGTTTCTGCCCCAGTATACATATATATATATATATCATAAATCATGTGCTTAGAATTATTAGATAAAATATATACCATTTCCTCTCCCAATTAGCATAATTAACCATATAAAAAATCAATTAGACCAAGCTATAAGAAGAAAGGCTCTTATGAAGAAATTTCCGACAAATAACCGAAAGTGGCCTCTTCGCGGTGGCCCCAATAGAGTATTTATCCAACATTTCGACAGCATGTAGAAACTGACTAAATATACCATCAACCATACACAATTTGGTGTAAAATTAAACTTATATATATATATATATATATATACATATATCGTAGGTTTTTGTAGTTATATTTGTCGAGCGAACAACATGAGATAAGCCGAAGAATTTATTGTTCCAATACACCATTATCATAACATCGCCTATCCGAATATTGCACTCGAATTTGTACAAAATATATGTAGCATGCTTCGACAGCCTGGATATGTACTCACTTCAGCAGATGCTGTTCATATACAAGAAGTTAATATTTTTTCATTTGTAAGTAAATAATATATTTATCTTCCAAATGTATCCCCTTTAGCAAATATAAAATCAATCAGTAGTAACATTTTTATCGGTGAACAAATAAGGTACAAGAAAGATGACAAGATCGATATATAAAGCTAATGCTTCTGCACAGACATTGAAAACATTGGTTTCAATACAGTAACACCACAATTATAAAATATCTGTAAGTAGTAAATTAAGTGGAATCTATTTCAGTTAACGACAGAGCCGTAAAAGATAAGAGTAATTCCGTCGAAATTTGAATTAAGAAAAGGAAGGTTTGCAATAAATGTCTTTACTGTTTTTAAACAACCACACTAGTGTTTTAATTGTGATTACTTTCACCTTAATCAGGCTATGATGTTGACTTCTTATTTAGGCACAAGATAAACAAATTTGAGGAAAGGCAAAGTTTGGACTTGAACTCAGAATGTAAATATCCAGAACGAATACCACAATGGCATTTCATCTAACACTCTACCTCCCTTTAATTAGGCTATAAACAAAGGGAGAATTATAGCAGCTAGGGGAAATTCCACTCCACTGTTGTTTACATAATTCTTCGTAATGGAGTGAAGGGATGAGAAATTGCTAGTACAGTGATCGATCGATTGATAAATGCTATGATGCCCCAGATGTGAGTGACTAACGATGTGGAACGACGACGCCAAACAAGGATGTTGTGAAATCAGTGTAATGAAATCAAATTTTAAAATAAAGTAAACTGAACTGTCAATGGAAGCCATTGGGTTTCACATTGATCGAGAGAGAGAGAGAGAGAGAGAGAGAGAGGGGGGGGGTAGAGATGGTTAGATAGATTGATAGATTGATAAATGAATATATACTGTATATATATATAGGGAGATAGAGAGAGAGGGGTTAGAGATAGAGAAATAGTGAGAGAGAGAGAGAGAGAGAGAGAGAGAGAGAGAGAGAGAGAGAGAGAGAAAGGAGGAGGAAATGGAGATAAAAGGAAAAGGGGGAGAAGAAAGAAAAGAGGAGAGAGCGAGAGAGAGAGAGAAAAGAATGGAAACAGAAACAGGAGAAAGAGGGAAAGAAAAGAAGGGAGAAGAAAGAGGGAGAGGAGAGAAAAGAAGGAAAAGAGAGAGAGGAAGATAAAAGAATGGAGAAGAAAGAGAGAGAGGGGGAGAGGAAAAAGAGAGAGGAAGATAAAAGAATGGAGAAGAAAGAGAGAGAGAGGGAGAGGAAAGAGAGAAGGAGAGGGGAGAGAAAAGAAGGGAAAGGAAAGAGAGAAAATAAGCGAGAGGAAAGAGAGCCGTGTGAGTTTAAAGGCGAATTATTAATTTATTTTAATTATTATATAATTAGATAGGCGCAGGTATGTCTGTAGTTAAGAAGTTTGATTCTCTTTCAATTACACGATTTCTATTTGGATACACTGCGTGGTACTGTAAGCAAGTGTCTTCTACTAAAGCCTCACGTCGATCAAAGCCACGTGAGGGAAATTTGGTAGAAGGAAACTGTGTGGAAGCCCGTGGGTGGGTCCGTTCTTGCCCGTGGATGGGTCTATTGGTAGATTTAATTCATTGCTCAGTTCTTGGATATCTTTAGCATAACTACATATATATCTGAGACAATGTATTTTGCTGCCTGAAACATAAATGCCTCAGATCACTTCCACAAGGAGGCCATTAGGCAGGTTGGGAAATACTCATTTGAAAATATGTTACATTAACTAGCTCAAACCTAGTTTTTCACCTCACCTATTTTACACCGCAACTACTACATTCTCTCTCTACTAAAGTCTGTCTCGAGCCCGGAGGCTCATTAGGCCGATGCTTATCCCGATTTCCGTGGCGTGAAGCGACTGAGAGTACAAGACTCCCCCTGGAGAGGACACTAGTACATTGCAGGGAAAAAAACCCAGCTATTGCTGGTACTCATTTTCAGCTGAGTATACTGGAGCAATGTGAAATGAAGTGTTTTGCTCAGCAACACAACACGCAACCCTGTCTAGAAATCGAACCTACGATATTAAGATCGTAATTTCAACACCCTTACCACCATCTTCACACTCTCTCCTAACGTAATTAGCTATAAAATACTTGTTTCTCCTCCATTCCTCATTTTTACTATATTTCTCTTCCCGAACATTTTTCCCAACCTTTCTTGTAAGAACCATCTAGAACTCATTTCCAATTTGGTTTATGTATTTTTTTTATGCATGTCCTTCAGGCAAAAATCTATTTTAACAAGTGTTGTACAGACCAATGTCTGCTCTGATCAGGCAGGTTCATTGTATGCAAGGACCCTTTTAAACGACTAGTGAACTACGTGTCTAAATTACATATATTTAATATCCCCGCCTAATGAAGGACTGCAATTGTTAATTGTATGTAGTGAAATGTGACAGAGCAGACATGTAATCTCGCCATTGTAAAAGCAATTCGTTATGTCTTTAGGGGAACTAGTAGAAAAAAACATTCTAACATATGTAGTGTGCGTATTGATATTATATGCAAATATATATGCATGTAGATATGATACATCAAATAAAATCGTAATTGACTATATGCACAGAAATTGAAGAGAGACTGTGTTACACTCTTTTCTGTAATCAGTAAAGTAATCCATGATACATTTAAAAAAGACGATATTACATATAAACTGCATTACGGTGAAATGTAATCAAAACGAAAAAGAAGAAAATTAGCGACAGTAATATAAACGTTATGATATAACGACGCAAATATATGAACGTGTCCGTTATATCATAACCGGAAGTATTGACATTTGAAAGTTTTAAAAGAAGTGAATATTGAAATAAGCAATCATTATATATAAGAATATTTATGTTTAATCAACAGCTACGAAATTTAGTACATAAATTATGTAATATTCATTCATTATTTATTCAAAGTAATCCAAGTTATTTTACTAATGGGATAACAAAATATATTCAGGACACATTCCCGCACTCCTCCTTTATTATATTCTGATTGCCTATTTTGCAGCAATTCATGTCAACTCCGACTGGAGGAATAGGACAGTATTCGAATTTAATAAATTAATCCAGGATATAGAAAGTCGTAACTAAATAGTGCGACGGATTTTTAGGACACTCTAGCGATACGGCCAATCTACCATCTTAAAATAGATGGTAATATATTAAAAACATAGCAACATTGTTTAAGACTCTTACAAGCATTCAAGCCAGTTCTTCGGTCTTAGAGGTTGCATTCTTATTGCAGCAACCCACGAGTCGGGTTTTCGTCCCCCATACTCTGCTAATGTTATCTTTGAGATCCTGCAAAGGCTATAGACTCGGACCTCACTATTCTGAACTAGGCATCAAACGAACCATAGCATAATAACGTGGTTGAAAATATCACTACGTACTTACCCCAGCCAATAAGTAAGAAATGCCAGAGATGCATCTTGTCTGCCGAATAAGTCCAAACAACGATGATATGGAGATATAGTCCTTCAGCAAACATCCAGTAGAAGTGTGTTGATTGAAAATAGCTGAATGCTATCACAAAACCTTGGCACACCCACTGAAAGCAATAAAAACAGATCATATGTTGATTATAATTTAAAAATAAAACAAATGCTTTGAATTATTTCAAATTCTCTGACAAAATTCCGATCTATGAGCTCCATTCATCAAATACACATCCTTAACGTAGTTAAAGATGAGCTTTTTCTTTAGAACAAGAAAATATTTCATCATCCTTCCAACAATTTCTCACTCTCTACAAAACTCAGGTAATATCACAGGGAAATACTACTCACACAAGAAGTCGATTCCCCCTCACATATTCATTCTTTCACTCTCTATCCT
>OZ024741.1:287153819-287201319 GCA_964016885.1 Eledone cirrhosa
ATACACACACCCTACATACGTACGAACCCTCATACTCACACAGACGCAAAACTCACGTATACACATAACCAAAAGCATATGTCCCAAAATATATAATATATACGCCATAACATATACAATCAAATATACGTACGAGAAAGTATACGTACTTTCACAAAACATACAGGTAATATATATACTTACCTATACAAATAAGTAATGGTATATACATAACATATACTTAGCTACCACATCAAGACGTAAAATATCCGCGTATAGTTCGTACTATCCGTTAGGGTATAATGGGGGGGGGGGGGGGGGGGGGCTGTAATACAGGAAAGTTTTGTGCAATTTATGTTTACAAGCCGAAATTGCCTCAGATTTTTTGTTTAAGATGTGGTTTTTGGCGTAGAGTATTTCCAGGGCCTCAGCGGCGCAGAGGTCACATGGTCTTTTATTTCCGTTATACGATCTAGCCCTAGCTAGGATCTCCCAGTGTAACTTATATTAGGCGTGGTTGTCTTTTAGACTCCAGATATAAGCTGAAAGTGACGTCATATTCCTTCTTAAAGGGTTACGAAAAGAATGGGTATGCATGTAAAGACGCTGCTTGAATCTATTGGCGGTTAACTCTATCTAGGCCCTACGGGACGTGGGTATTTCAATCTTACATTTGTAGAAAATGTTACTAGAGAGGCATTTCCCGGATAGGGGGCAGTCAATCCGATTCCTACAATTACAGTTAGTACTAACTACAGGGTTGCACGTGTTCCTACGGCTAGGTAGTTTAGCTAAATTTGAAGCTGTAATGTTATGTGCAAGGTTAGGAGTTGTAGAGTAAGAAATATTAATAGTATTTCTATTAAAAATGTTACTATATTTATGTGTAGGGGGAAAATGCTTCATAATAATGGAGAGAAAGATCTTAGCTAATGGTGTGGCCACCTCCATATTATATGGTGGGTTATACCATATAATGCGTCGGGATCTATTTCTTCTAGTTCTATTCTCGTACTCTGTATAAACTACCTTATCGACAAATCCACTCTAACCTGAAATTTTAATCTGTTATTTAAATAAATGTATATATATATATATATATATATATATATATATACAGTATATATATAGGAAAAGTAAATAACAACAAGGAGTACAGTTACGAAAGGTGTTAGGTATTAGGTTCACGCTTGAGAATGTGGTGTATATATATATATATATATAATATATATATATATATATATATATATATATGTATAAATATTTTGTATCTCCAAAGAAATACAGTTTTAGGAAGACGTACACAGACGAGAAAAGTATATATTCTCAGCTGTCTTCTAGTCCAGCAGTCGCAAACGGTGGGAGGGACCGTCCTGACGAAGGCCAGTTAAGCTTGAAATGCATAGACGGTTGTCCCCCTTGCTTCTGCTGGACATCACCAGAGGGCGATAGCCCCCCGGTGTTTGTATAGCTACGAGCTTCCTAAAACCGTATTTCTTTGGAGATGCAAAATGTTTATAGATATTGTATAAAGCTATGCTTGAAGCGAAATCCTATTTCTTATATATATATATATATATATATATATATATATATATATATATATATATATATATATATATATATATATATATATATATATATATATATCACAGAAAAAAGAGAATCAGTGTTGCGACGAATGGAATTTATTGGACATATTACAATCGTATCTCTGGCGACCAGCTCGAGGCACGATCGATGGTGATGATCGAACCTGACTCTGAAAATCACAAGGTCCTCAGATACGTCTTGATTCTATGAAGCAGATTTTCATTCTGAGGGCTTTGCGATTTTCACAGTCAGGTTCGATCATCACATCGATCGTGCCTCGAGGTGGTCGCCAGAGAAACGATTGTAATATGTCCAATAAATTCCAATCGTCGCAACACTGATTCTCTTTTTTCTGCGATATAATACTCTGCTCCATGAGAGCATCGAGTGCTCAAACGGCCTACCGCAAACGGACGCTTTAAGCATCCAACACCAATTATATATATATATATATATATATATATATATATATATATATAATATATATATATATATATATATATATATATATATATAATAAAGAATTAGAAATAGAAGCCAGGTCTATCCATCATCAGTGGTCTACTAGCCATCATAGGTATTTCTTCGCATTAAAGACCATATACCTCCGGCTAGGCAATGCAATAACTAAATTAAGTTATTGGGATAAAAAGAGTTGGGTGGAGAAAGAGAGACAGGTAAACAAACACGAATGGCGAGACAACGTAAAGAGAGGAAAAAATGAGAAAATCAAAGTCAATGATTCATTTGAACATAAGAACTTGCGAATATTGACGAAAAGGCAAAAGACACATCTTGGCCGTGCGAATATGAGCGAGGAAAGAATTTCGTACGGTGTGGGACGATGGATGAAGTGAGAGAGAGAGTGAGTGTCAGTGTGAGGTAGAGGCTAGCCGAGGGAGGGTGACTAGCAGAGGGAGTGAGTGAAAGTAAGAGTGAGAAGGAGAGAGAATGGGGAGAGAGAAAGAGGATAGCAGTAAGGGAAGAGAAAAACACACGTCACAGCGAAGGGGAAAGCATATATACACATATATATGTGTGTGTCGCCGACCACTCAACCATGAAAAATGATGCATTGGGTTACATTGTACCAATAGCTGGCAGAGACCAGACTAAATTGGATCCCCCACCAGACCCGGGTCTGGTGAGGATGGTAAGTGGAAACCGAGCAGGTCAAAAACAAGTGCTCTCAAAGGTTAGTTTAAATAACTTCACCAACCTACAATTGTACAATTGTACAGTCGTTGTGAGTACGGCTACACCACTTGGAGAGGTTAAAATCCATAATAATAACACAATCTTCGTAACTCTCCTGCTACCTTGCCTTATTTTATTGATTTACGAACGTTTCAATCAATACCATAGGAAAATACATTGCTGATGTATTGATTCCTTCAGAATCTCTTAAACAACATAAATAACATAAATATTTACCAAATATGTCCGAATATCTCACTTCCGATAAATTTAATCCTGGTTATATTTATTTATATATATGCCTTGTGACAATGTAAAACCTCTGTGATTGGAAATTTACCGATTGGATTAAATTCTTACTATACATTCTTTCTATCTTGCTGTGGGCTACAGAATCACATTTGAGCTTTGAATTATTCCTTGCCTTTATATGATTGTGTTAACAACTTATCTATACATACATACATATATATACATACATTTACATACATAATGACTGCAAACTCTGCTAAGAGCAGTTCAATCGCTTGTCAGATGACAAATGGTGCACTTGTAGGCTAGGCTACGGCCAGCCACACGAACCTGTAACATATCCTGAACAAGCAATGCCTGTGCTTTGAAGGTTTTTTTAAAGTGGGAATGGCCCTGCACTCGACCAATTCCACTCTCTGAGCATCGAAAACACTACCCGAAAAGGAGAACTGGTCAACTTTATACGGATGCTTCCGAAGCCACGGGTGTTTTTCCAGAGTTTCCCTCTCCTAGAAAGGTGTTGTGACAATAACTGGCGGCCTTTCACTCCCAGGTTTAAAAAAAAGTACTATTTGGATGACCGTTGGCTCTGCTGAGTTCCTCCGCTCTTTGCGGGGTCTTGTATTTCATCCCGCAGGGTGTCCAAATATCACCCTCCTCACCAAGCAAGCTTGGTGGGGTTGCCGGTTTAGTCGACGACGACCCGACCATGAGACAGGTTGTACTGGGTTACATGTTACCACTAGCACTCGAGAGCGACCTGGCATACATACATACATACATACATACATACATACATACATACATACATACATACATACATATATACATACATACATACATACATGGTGGTGGCTGCCAACTCGTTTTCGAGTACAGCCACTACTTTATATCCATGTAGGAGAACCCCTGCCGATGCGCTGAACGAGTGTGACTTTTTAGTCCAGACAGCGACTTGAAAACTCTGGTACAAACACTACACTTGTGACAATTATTGACACATAGTGCTGGGCCCATGGTACCATGTGACGACAAGTCCAGATATAAAGCAATGCCTGTGCCGTGAAGCTTTTATAGTGAACAAAGGCACTGCACAAAGCCAGTCCCACTCTCTTAACCAAGATGATATTTACCAAAAAGAAGAACAAGTCAACATCATTGGATACCATCAGGGTTGCAGGTGTTATATCAGAGTTTTCCTTCTCCTAGAATTCTGCCTTGACAAACATACATACATACACACACACACACACACTCACACACATATATATATATATATATATATATATATATATATATATATATATATATTTGTAGTTTACGTGAATCATTATGTATATATATGTATACATTTTCCGTTTCCGTGAAATTAATAAGATTTTATCTATTTACACCTGCGTTTGCCTTTCAGAATCTTGAATTATACACACACACGCACACGATTACACACACACTCACACACACATATATATATGTACAGAGAGAGAGATTTACAGAAAAAAACGAAAGATAATGTATGTATGTATGTATGTATGTATGTATGTATGTATGTATGTATGTATGTATGTATGTATGCATATGTATGTTTGGATGTATGGGCGTGTATTTTTGTTTAAGTGTGTATATATGTGTATTATCAGGAAAAAAATACATTTCAGATCATCAGTAGTAAGAGTTACACACTACGTATGAACGTCAATACGATAAAAGGATGAATGAGTGGAAATGTATCTGTAACAAATAAGAAGTTTAGGTCACTTATCATGCGTCAACAGCCGAGGTGAGTGGCAGAGGAGATTTTCTCTTGTAACTGGTTTTACGATGGCTATATCACCCCTTTTAATAGTAGTAGACTGTTCGTTGTTACCAAGATAACACACACCACTTTTACAACAACAGAACCTATCTACTTAAATCCGAAAGTGAATAATGGACTTTAAAAGGAGGAGCAATTGCAACATACTACACCCCACATCGTACACAGACATAGATAAGAATATATTACTGGTTAATACATACCATACTACATAGAATCCCCAACCCCCAGAAAAATAGACGATTAATATATAGAAGCATTATTCATATCATAACAAAATGTTAAAACAAACATAGACAGCTATATACACGCTATAAATTAAATAACCAAGTTATTGATGGCGTATAAATCAAATGGATAACTCCTGATGGCAAAATCTACATAAATCTCATTCGTCTGTTATAAAATAGACCGAACAGAAGCTAACAACACTTGTCATCTTGAAGACGAGAATGTGAAATTTAGAACTGCAAAGGATTTTTATGATAATATAAAAGTACACCAATAAAACTATAAAACCTGAATTATATAAATATCATCAACAACAATAATTATTATATATATATACAATGGCGGACTGGGTCTAAAAATATCGGGGGCCAGGAGATGAAGAGGTGCACCTACATATAGAGTGCTATCATTTAATTTTGATTTTGAAAATAGGTTTATAATTATTAATTTTCATTATACTTTTGTAGCTGTCTCGGCGGCCTAGTTGGAGGAATCATAGACGGTGGTGATCCTGGTCTGAAGTTCAATCCTAGTCGGGAGTAGGGTACCCAGTAAACCTTTACAGTTTTTATTTTACATCCCATTAAAAAAAAAATTGACCAGGATTGAACCCAAGGGTATGATCTCCACTGTCCCTAGTACCTATCGGTAGGCCACTGAGACAACAACAAAAATCTTACAAAAGTTCATCCTTATAAACCTACTTTCAAAATTTTCAAAACAAAGTGATGTGATGTCGTTGGTCAAATGCTTTGCTTAATTGTTTAATTTATTTTTAAAAAAAAATTGTTCTTTCTCTTAGACTTCAGGTAATTTTTGAAAGCTAAGCATTGGCCCCTAAAATGCTACAGTGGGTCCTGCAATGCTACCGTGGGCCCACTGGGGCCCTCTTGCCATTGGGCAACCTGGCCAGTCCGCCACTGTATATATATATATATATATATATATATATATATATATATATATATATATATATCGACAGTCGATCGACTTTCGTCAAATCGGACCGAGGAAACAGTGTTTCCATCGGTCTTTCCAATTGCTAATACTATCTATCGGTCGCAACTCCAGGTAGAACGAAATACAGTGTCTTGCTCAAGGACATAACGCATCACCCGGTCCAGGAATCGAATTCACAACCTCAGGATTGCGAATCCAATTCTCTAACCACTCAGCCACGTGCCTTCACACACACACATACATACATACATACATACATACATACATACATACATACATATATATATATATATATATATATATATGAAAAAGTATGACCCCGACGGCAGAGTTCAAGCCGTTTCGACAGCTATTTCTGGACTAGAGCTCTGGACGTGAGCTCTGCCGTCGGGGTAATACTTTTTCCTATTACCCACTCTACTACCCTAAGTATTGAGTACTCTGGTTCCTTACCACAATTCCTTCGTTATATATATATATATATATATATATATTAAAGTGTTAAACAAGATTCAATGAGTATATCAAAGAATGAGTTTTACAGTAGATTGGAAGCACTCTACGGAAAAAATAATTTTCCGGAGTTATTAATATTAAAATATAAATATTAATAAAATAGATGTTCTTTTGATCAATTACATTTTATTATACATATTTCGGATGTACAACAGTACGTCCTCAGACAAAATATAATGATACATGACATACCCTGAGATGTTAAATGGTTAAGATTTAATCAAGGTAGTGATTAACCCAAGAGAAAATGTTACATATATAGCCTAATTATGAGAAAATGCGAAAACGTAATAAATTCATTAGAGAATGTGTGAGTAAGAAAAAACGTTGCATACTGTAATTGTTCTAAAGGTTTTAAAATGTATGATACTACGATATATCTAGGAAAACGTCTCATGAATCATAACAGCCAGTGATAGCCACTGGAAAAAGATTCATAAAGAGGGAAAGATAAAGGCGGGGGGGGGGGGGGCGATATATGCAGAAGGAGATTTTTTTCCGAAAGTTAAACGGTTAAATTTGAAAATATTTAATTTATAATATTAGGGTGAAGACTCCAGATTTCAGGATTATTTGCTGGTTATTTATATATTATTTTTATAAATTCGATAAGTTGTACATCCGAAATATGTATAATAAAATGTAATTGATCAAAAGAACATCTATTTTATTAATATTTATATTTTAATATATATATATATATATATATATATATATATATATATATATATATATAAAAGATGTGTGTGTGTGTGTATAGATGGAAATAAAAGAAAGTTTAGAAAAAATACTGTCACGTTGGAAAATTGTCTAAATTAAATATTAGAAGATACAAAGGCACAATAACCGATCTTCAGCCATCCTTTCTAAGTGTGACTATCCAAGGGTATCACAGATATCAAAGGAAATTCAAATTTTTGGTATGTTATATCTGGTCACTTCGAACAACCCGAATATACCACAGACACTGTAATTTCGAATAGCCACGGTGATAATCTTCCTAGTGGCTGGAATATATTCTGAGCGTTCATAGTTAGCATACTTAAGATACAAAAACTAAAGTACCTTTAATATCTGTGACATCCTTGGATAATCACGCTTCGAAATGATGTCTTATTACATGCTGTCTGATGAGATCACGTGGCCGGTTACTTGATTGAAAAATCACATAGCTACGATCGTGATTGAAATATGTATCACAGCTTTGTTAATAAAAGACCCTTTAACATCTACACCGAGCATGGTATTTTCCTTATTCTATTATACATAATATATATATGAAGCGGGCGAGACAGGTACGAAGATGGATTGAAGTGAGAGGGAATGTAACGACAAAAAAAAATGATGGTTCTGAAACAGATGGTTGACTATTGAAGGACAACGACCGTTAAAGGCAAGGTCCTGAGCAAGCTAATGGGGGAAACACCTTCGATTGTCTAATTGTTTATTTTAAAGACTGCCTGTGTTGTACATGTACTTCAGAAACAATCACAATCCTACACAATCATATTTTCCCCATAACTCTCACACCTTGTTCTTAGTTAGAAAATCAGAATGTTTTATATACAAAAATACAACAGCAAAAAAAATCTGTGTAAAGATAGAAAACAGAAATAACACAAACAAACCACGAAAGTATTATTAAAAGATTATAAAAAGAAGTCAGTGGCAATCTTAGGTGTGTATGCAATAATTGTCTGTGTTTATATCGTACATATTCTTTATTCCATTAATATTAATATTGAAAACGAAAATCTCCTTCAGCTAAAGAAATACTTACTAATCGATATGAATGTATGTATGTTCTAGCTTTATTATTTTATAAATTCTCACCAATATATAGGAAAGAGAAAGACCCAATTTCTCACATAGTAACAACTCTTTCAATGGAATTTAGACATCAACTGGGTAAATATCTATGCTTATATATATATATATATGTGCGTGTGTGTATGTAATGTATATATATATATATGTGTATATATATATATATATATATATATATATATATACATTACATACACACACATATATATGTGCGTGTGTGTATGTAATGTATATATATATATATATATAGTGTGTGTGTGTGTGTGTGTGTGTGTGTGTGTGTGTGTGTGTGTGTGTGTGTGTGTGTGTGTGAGTGTGAGTGTGGCAATGACAGAAAGATGTAGTCGGATCTCATCTAGAGTCCAGTTAAGTAGTCCGAATGTTGGTGTCAACACATGCGCAGTAATCACATTGTGAGCCACTGATTTATTGTGGGTAAAGAGTTCCGAAGACCATACTTTTATAATTTGGGTGTTATATTCTCTGGTTACTCGTTTCTTGTTATAAATACTATCCTACCCTAAGTATATCTAACAGACCTCGTTTGCAATCATGTAGGAACATTTATCCTGGCAAAAATCCTTTGTAGCGCTTATGTTCCGTGTACGAACATAAATATATAATATATCTTTAATATCGCATGTTCTTACTGAGTGAGTGAGTGAGTGAGTGAGTGAGTGAGTGAGTGAGTGAGTGAGCGAGCGAGCGAGTGCGTGAGTGTATGTGCGTACGTGAGTTTGTGTGTGCACGTGTGTGTATGTATGTGTAAGAGAGAGTAATTATATGTATCAATGAATGCCTCATACAAATGAATTTAGATATCTCAACCCTTCTAGATTTTTCTCTACTAATTTCATTACACCACTTACACTGTTCTGCTCTCTCTCTCTCTCTCTTTAAGTAGACGTCAATCTCCGTCGCTCTCTAACATGGCCTCTTCCTCTGTCGTTCTCTAACACACACACACACACTCTCTCTCTCTCTCTCACTCTCTCTCTCTCTCTCGTTTCAAGAATATTTGATTTGAGACTTTTTGGAGGAATTACGCAATGCTTAAATTGATACCACAATTCAATTTACATGTCCCATTACATAGAAGAAGAAGAAGAAGAAGAAGAAGAAGAAGAAGAAGAAGAAGAAGAAGAAGAAGAAGAATATAATGAAATCCGAAAGACATTTTGCATGGACCTAAAATTGTTTCTTGGCAAACAAGTAAAAGACAAACGATGACAACGACGACGACGACGACGACACCACAACCACCAACAACAACAACACAACAACAACAACAAACAAACAAACAAACAAAACTAGAAACAACAACTGCTCCAAGGGCCAATATAATTGATTTATTCCGATCTCATCTAAATGGTTTCATAATAGTCTCTATGAAGACGATGTTGTTGAATTGGCGTTCCCCCTTCACGGCATACAGAAATTACATCAAACGATCAACACAACACAACAGTTGTTACAAATTATATTGTTGCTGTTGTGGTTGTGTTTGTGATTGTCGTTGGACTTCCGTCGGCTCCGACGACGAGTGTTCCAGTTTTCATACAACAGAACAACGAACAGGTGAAATTAACGAGCAAATGGTTAAGCATTCCTTAGACACAGTGCACTCTTAACTATCACTTTCTCGTGCCCTCCTCCTCTTCTGTTCTTTCTTTCTCGTCGTCCTCCTCTACACCCCCCACCCCCCGTACCCGCTCCGCTACCTTTACCAGTACCATAGCAACCATATTATACACAGGATTATCATCATAATAATAATATTTTCCAATTCAGGTACAAGGCCTGCAATTTGTAGGGAAGAAAAACTCGAATGATCTTACTGGTATTTTATTCTATCGATCGCGGAAGGATGAACAGCAAAATTGACCTCGGCAGGATTTGAACTCAGTAGTAATAATCATTTCTAATTTTGGCACAAGGCCAGCAATTTGACGGGAAGGGGGAAAGTCGCTTAAATCGTTCCCAGTGCTTTACTGGTACTCCATAAGGATGAAAGGCAAAGCTAACCTCAGCGGGATTGGAACTGAGAACATAAAGGGCCGTAACTATATACCACAAATCACGTTGTCTGTCACTCAACTTATTACTGCCAATAATGGGTTCTGATTTAGGCACAAGGCCATCAATTTTGAGGAAGGAAAAGTCGATTAAATCGATCCCTGTGCGTTACTGGTACTTTATTTTATCGACCTCGTAAGGATGAAAGGCAAAGTGTTAACCTCAGCGGGATTGGATCTCAGAACATAAAGTGCCATAACTATATACCGCAAAATACATTGTCTGACGGCGCTCTACTGATTACTGTCAATAATAATCATGAATATACAACCACACCATTATCACAATGATGAGTAACATCATCCCAAACACCGCCGTCACCGCTGCAGCTGCTACTCTTGTCTCCGTCGTCATGATTCATGATAAACTACGACGTAGAAATCAGACGAAAAGATACTTTTTTTGTTTAACAAAGAAGGCGTAACTGCCAGTAAGAATGACTCAAGCCACGCCTCCTAACATTGGTGAGTGTGTGTTTATGTGCGTGTGTATATGTGTGTGTGTGTGTGTGTGTGTGTGTGTGCGTGCGTGTCAGCGCATCCGTGCGTGTGGGTGTGTATATGTGTATGTGTGTGTGCGTGTGTGCGTGTGTGCGTGTGTGTGTACGTATGTGCGTGTGTGTGTGTGTGTGTGCATGTGTGCGTGCGTGTCAGCGCATCCGTGCGTATATGTGTATGTGTGTGTGTGTGTGTGTGTGTGTGTGTGTTAGTGTGTGTGTGGCAATGACAGAAAGATGTAGTAGTGTGTCTGTGTTCATTACACGATCGTCTGTGCTGTTGATCAAACAACTGTAACACTAATCGTTCAAACCATCGATAGTGTGTAGCAATGAGAGAATGGAGAGGAATTGTATTGTATTGTATGACAAATTAGCTACCAACACATTGATAACAGAGGTGTGAATAAAAGCACATGGTATGGTAGGTTCCCGTAACTCCTGATGGAATCGTAGGGGCGCCATATTAACACAATGTTTCTTGGACATTTTAAAGCCTGTCGGAGCCCATCACCTCTCCAGGCCTGAGTACAGTAGATTTCTTTCAGAGAACGAGAGAGATTGAGAAAGAGATATAGAGGAAGAAATGACTCCAGTATTAGGCTGGTACTTTTCTTATCGACCTTGAATGGGTGAAAGGCAAAGTAGACCTCGGCCAGATTTGAGCTCAGAGAGAAGAGAGCCGAAAAGAATACCACAAAACATTCTCTCTAACGTTCTAACGACTGTGCCATTTCGCCACCTACCTGAAAGCATATACGATCCATACATAAGTCTCACTGTGAATAGTGTAAGCTGTGATTACGTCAGAGCTACCTCAGCAGCCACGTGAGAAAACCACATGCTAACGATGATCGATAAAAATCGTGTAACTCTAGAGGCTGTCGTTCTCATACGGTTACAAAGATAGATGTGTCAGGATCACAGCTTAAAATGAGATTAATATATATTTATTCCAAATAAATATATCGGTGAATTGCCAGTATCATTAGAGCATTAGCAACATGATTTCCTGCATAGAGTTACGGCTCTTTACGTTCTGAGTTCAAATCCCACCAAGGTTAGCTTCACCTTTCATCCTTACAGGGTAGATAGAATAAAGTACCAGTAATGTACTGGGTTTAATTTAATCGACTTTCCTCTTCCCTTCAAATTACTGACCTTGTAGCAAAAGTAGAAATAACAATATATAAACATTGCATATGCTTTCTTATATACCTCTACCATATTACAAATAGCCGAAATTGACTGGAAGATGAACTGTGAGTAACTTACCATAAGGTGCTTTTGTTTCAGGACCACTTCCTCGATGCTGTGCCTCATGGCAATCCAGATAATGTTACGTAGTATGAATGTCAGGATCAAATTACAGTGAATGTTATTTCGCAGACAACGGAGATTCCTGCAGAGAAAGAATATATATATATATATGTGTGTGTGTGTGTATGCAAAAGGCAAACAGAAATAATAAAGCAAATGATATAGTATAATGAAGAAATATATTAGTTTCACGCTTGATGTATTTATTCTCTTATGTAAATCATAAATTTATTAAAATGCAAATTTCCCAGTTTGTATGATTTGTCATATATCTGGTAATCTTCGACACCAACAATTAAAATATATTCAACAGCGATTGACGTCATTATTGACGATACGAAGACACTAGTATTATATAAAAAGTGACGTGGTGGAAGTTGCAACATATATAGTTTAAGTTGACCACATGCAATGCATGTAATATTGTGTCGATCTAAATGGTCGATATTAAAATGCTGTTATGTCGGTATTTACATTTCAACAAGCAAGAACTTGTAATAGGCTATCGTTATGTCAATCGATTTCTTTCACATAACTTTTCAAAATGGATTTTGTTATTAGAATTGATGAGAAAATATAAAAATGGAATGGAACAGAAAATCGATGATAGAATCACAGAAAAGCCTCATAACAATCGTAATCGAAATATTCTATTTTGCCATCATTGTTACTTGTCATTATCTTTAGCGTATCTTTCAAAATGCTTTCCAGTATTTTGTCGTGACTTTCTACCTTCTGAGTTCACACGGAGTGAAGCGGACCGCTGAGGCCCGAATACAAAATTCCTTGGGATGCGTGTGGAGACGCAAGACCCACTTCGCGCGAGGGAAAATATTTGGTATTGTTGTAGTGAAGTTTGCCACCGCGCAGGAGGTTAAATCCGAATCCCTAGCACCAATGAGGAGCAACTATTGTATGTTGGTGCCGACAGCTATAGCCATTCCTTGGTTATTATAAGCTGTCCTTGCTGACGTGGTGGGCAAATTTATCATTCTGGAGTTCTCCAGAATTAGAAAAAGAAAACTGGTCTGAAACAAGAATGGAGCTACTCATCCAAACGAACGAAGAGTACATCGATACCATCCCTGATGTAATAAGCCAAGTGATAGTACTCACCTTCCCGTGATCATCGAAGAGAGAAAGCCAAAACATCGCCTAAATGTTTTCTGCTCACAACAGACCTCGAAAGGGAAACGCCCCTCCCCCTGCCAACGCGAAATACCCTACAGCGATCAACAACACAAGCAGCAACAACCACAATAACATCGTCAGCAACAGGAAAAACAGCAACGGCAGTAGGAAAAAAAATAGTACCAATAACTACAACTAGGAAAACAACAACAGAAATGGCACCCCAAAACAACAGAACCATCATCAGCAATAAAGACAACAAAATCATCACCAAAACACGTGAAAGACTTGCTCTCCTCAACTTGGCGCAGTCGAATATGGAATGAGGTGACGAGTAGGATTCGAAAACTGTCTTTCATAAAAAAAGAGAAAGAAATGTCTTTCTCACCAACGCAATGAAAAAAGGGAACAGAAAAAGTTAAAGCCATGAGTCACACAACGCCAACACCAACAACATCCTCATAACTACCATCATCACCACCACCAATTGAAAATTGTACAAAACTTACCCAAACCATATAAATATTAACAACGCCACGATTAAAGCAACGGTGGAGACACAGAAACCAAAATGGTAGATGATACTGATCACGTTGAAATCTTCGTGGACTTCGTGCTGAAAGAAAATTTAGATATAATTTAGCATATGTTACATAATATATCATATACACCCCCCCTGTATATATATATATATATATATATATATATATATATATATATATATATATATATATATATGTGTGTGTGTGTGTGTGTGTGTGTGTGTATCCCGGATTCAATCGGGGGTAACACAGTAAGGTACTCAATACATAACAGAGTATAAATATTTAATATAGAAATTGCTTCTACAGGACTACATTTCCTAATGATTTCTTCAACTGAAATAGTTCTCGTCCTGTAGAAGCCATTTCTCTCTCTCTCTCTCTCTTTATATATATATATATATATATATATATATATATATATATATATATATATATATATATAGAGAGAGAGAGAGAGAGAGAGAGAGAGAGAGAGAGAGAGAGAGAAGTGGCACCGATACTCTATATATATATAGAGTATCGGTGCCACTTCTCTCTCTCTCCCCCTCTCTCTCTCTCTCTCTCTCTCTCTCTCTCTCTCTCTCTCTCTCTCTCTCTCTCTCTCTCTCTCTCTCTTGCGAGCAGTTCGGCTCCTTTCTTTCGTTTGTCCAGTCTTTCCATTCTTTTCGGAGTTCCCTTTTTAAGACCTTATACATCGGACAAACAGAACTTGATTTTCCGCTTTGGATCCAGTTTCCAAAATTAAATCACTCATCTCCCCCTACATTTTTTAAAACCTGTATTTACTCTTGCACGCATCTGTTCACACGTGCTTCTGTAAATTTAGCCACTGTCACTTGTATATCGTCACTGTCACACGCGCGCATACATCCACCCCTTGAGTTCACAGCTTTCTACAGACCAACACCAAACACGTACGCACCTCTACACGTATACTCATAGCTCTTTACGGACCAACAATAAACGCACACACATACACATACTCTCTTAAACGTATGCATATATATATATCTTCACAGCTTCGTATAGACAAACAACACCGCACACATATATACACACACAATTACATACTTATACACATACATACCCACCCTAAATACAAAATGCATTTTTCTTTTCAGCACGATATAGCCCTATAGTTTATTTTCATAATTAATATATTAAATGAATTAAAAAGTTTTGTCAAATATTACCGGTTTCGATTGGTATGTCAATATTATTAAATATCAAAAATGTTTGTTCCCATATTCTGTTGGTAGTTAGAACATATGAGAACTCTCTTCAAAAATCTCTTCTTATATACATGTTTTTATAAAGGTGGGCTAGGGAAGGTAGAAGGGGGTTCAACAGATCTGAATTCATTTGATTCACTAGAAATTCTCTTGAGTTAAATAGAAAGTTTGTTTTCTATTCAGAATAAAGGTCGAGATAGCATTTTGTTGTTTTGTAAAGTGTGTGTGTGTGTTATGTATTTATCTGGGGCTCCATTGTGCCATGTGTTCAAGTTATTTTCATGGTTTGTAGAAATAGCTAAATATCGCTAAATGTGGATATACAGTTTTTCGTTTGTCATGCGAGTCGTGTACGAGGGTGGGCGGCGGAACTCTACTGTTTCACGATTTCAAATTTATTTTTAGGTTTTGCAGATAAAGAGAATAATAAAGGGATGTGGAGAAGTCAATAAAAATAAAATTATAGATATAAACGTGATTGAAGGGGGTCCTTTTTGTGGGGTGGGGCGTACATTTTTCAAAGAAGATGTTTCTGAAAAATAGAAAGAAATGATTATTGTGGAAGTTTCTTTTGAGTTATGTTATTTTTTATTTTGTGGCGTGTGTATGGCTGTGTGGTTTCACATGTATCAGTTTGCTTACTGAAGTGTGGAATTGGGTTATTCTCATCTATAGATCATCAAGAAAGTACACACACACACACATACACATATATATATATATATATATTTCGATTTCATCTTTTTCCTTTATACTTTCACTCGTGTAGGACACCGGTTATTTTTCATTTTGTAAAAAAAAATTCACTTTAATATATATATATATATATATATATAAGAAAGTATTGCATCAAGAAATTATGAATTTATTTGCTTTGACATGTTTCCGTGTCTATTATAAATTGTCTACATATGCTGACTACAATATATATTTCTACTTTTTGGCACAAGGCCAGCAATTATCCCAGTGTCTCACTGGTGCTTTATTTTATAGACCCCGTAAGGATGAAAGGCAAAGTTAACCTCGGCGGGATTCGAACTCAGACCATAAAGGGCCGTAACTTTTTGCTGCAAAGCATGGCATCAGACCCCCTACCGTTACTGCCATTCCACCGCCCTCTGACTACAATATATATTGTTCAATCATATGCCATACTTAATTATTTATTACACGTCATTAGAAACCCTATAGTAGTGGAATTCAACTGTTTCAAGAGTTTCACACTATTAATCCGTGTACTTTGATGTGGAACAATTATTCTTTGACCATGGTTATAGGTGAAGGTTTTGACGTTTACCATATATAGGGGTAGAGAAGGTATAAGAAGATGGACAGAGAAAGATAAGGTAGAGATTAAGAGTAGGCTAGAGGGGGTAAGGAGGAAAGGAATTAAGAAAATGGGATTGTTTTGAATATAACTCAATCCATTGGGTGTGAAAAGTTCAAATGTCACAGAAACTGTACCAGATAGGATATAGTAAAACCTAGGCATTAGGGATCGAATCTTGTTCTAGTCCAGTTTGTATTTAGTGAAGGTTTGTACAACCTTGTGTTTGCAATTTAACATCCTATCGTGCCGGGAATGTAGAAGGTCTTTTCCGGTCACTATTTCAATTACCTTCGCCAAACATAGTTCACATGGGTGTCTTTCATTCCGGTATGGATGGGCGAATTTTAGCACGGACCATTGTAGTGTGTATTCAATATTAGCGTGTTTCAGATTCCAGATTTTTTTTCGCCAGAGCCGTAGATTTAGCTAAGCTGGGGTTTAATGTGTGGGTGTGCACATACCATCTTTTCTTGAAAATATTCGAAGTGGAACCCACATATTTATATATCTCCAGTTTAGATTTTACCACACATTGATAAATGATATTTTTGTATAAGCATTTACCCGATAGAGGACAATTGCTGGGATTTCCGCAATTGCAGTTTGTCCGTGTGTAGTGTGTGGTTTCTTCCCTTGTTCCAGTGTTAGGGGTATTATTCCGGGTATTTTGTTGTTGCTCCGGATATGCGCGTAAAGTGGAAGAGATGTTGGTATTTGCGGGTGTTGGAGGCTGAGGATGTTGCTGAGGGTTCACATTAAGTCCGGGTTTCCGTAGGCTGTTGGTGTTACCGTACCTGCAGAGGCGTTTGTTATTCAAGTTCATGAAATTGCCCAGGTTAGCTGTGGTGGAATAGGATAGTGGGATCGTGTCTCTATTGAGTATTTTATGGAATTTGTGTGTTGGAGGAAAGTGTTTGTCTATAAGTTTGAAGAAGAGATAGGATAGCTTAGTAGTTACCAGATCCTTATGCGGGGGATTATACCATAGGAATGATTTTGTGCGGTACCTCCTTGGTGTTTTCTTATTTGCAGTATTATTATTTGTCTCGCCACTGTGGGGCTTTGAGACGTCGGTATTTAAATTTGCAAATTTTGTGTGGTATGCTTGTGATGTTTTATTATTGGGGTGGTTGGATTTCCTCCCGTATGGTGTATCTGGAAGAAATTTAGTTGTTCCTCGTAACCGGCTTTAAGTAGAGCAGCGTTGTTGTAGTAGTCTGCTTGTGTGTCGAAAGAAGATTCAGAGGCAGACAATCTGGAGATCATAAGAGATGCATTTTTAACAATGGAATTAGTGATAGTCCTAGGATGGTTAGACCAACGATTAACAAAGTTTAAGTTATCATTAGATTTATGGAGGGGTTCATATATGCCGGAGTTAAGGTCGAGAGTCACATCTAAAAAGTTGATGCGTTTAAGGTTATGGTCAAAAGATATTTTAAGGCCCATGCGTTGAAAGAAGGATCTAATAGCTTTCCTTCTTTTTAATTGCTGACCATTGAAGTTCTTAAGGAGTAGGAGAGCATCATCCCTATATATACCTCCTTTAAGGTCGGGGAATTCTAGATGTAACATGTACATGAGATATGTTCCTACAAGATCCATAACTTGGGCCGAGTTACTCAAACCCATAGTTATATCGAAGTCGTTTTGTCTATCCTTACGTGTCCAGTACTCATTGTCAAACATTGAAGCATAGAATTGCGTCTCTTTATGATCTGAGTTCAAATCCCGCCGAGGTTAACTTTGCCTTTCATCCTTACGGGGTCGATAAAATAAAGTACCAGTAATGTACTGGGTAATTGCTGGCCTTGTGCCAAAAATAGAAACAATTATGATGGAACGTCTATCAGTTAAAATTATATCGACTTCATTTCTAGTTAATTTGGTAATGTGCATCACGTATTGCGAATATATATATATATATATATATATATATATATATATATATATATATATATATATATATATATATATATATATATATATAGAGAGAGAGAGAGAGAGAGAGAGAGAGAGAGAGAGAGAGAAAGAGAGGGGGGCAAAATTAAAAGATTTATGACATTCTATTTGTCTTCCAAGTGGTTCAAAAGGAAGGAATTCAAAAGAGATATTGCGAAAGTCTTGCTCAAGCTCCATTATTAATATACAGAGATATATATTTTAGAATCTAAGCATTGATTCGACGAATTTACCTTTACTCCTTAATTCCACTTACTCTTGTATTTTCTTAGACTTCATAAACATATAGAAAAATATAGGAAAACAAGCACTTTCATGAAAGCTGTTCAAATATTTGGATAATTCCAGGATATCTGGGAAATAACGTACTTCAAATAGCACCCACATCATTATAGTTAACTAGGTGTGAGATTTCGTGAAGTAGAGTAGAAGCTATAGAGTGAATGAAGAATATGCATCGAGTAATAAATATATATTCGAAAAAAGGAAAAGAATGACATCACTTGTATTTTAAAAAACCTTTCCAGCGAAGTTAACAAAAGGACTTATTCGATCTACATAGCAAAATTATAAAATTATAAAATTGTAAAATAATAAAATAAAATTGTTATAGAATACCAACTACAAGTGAAGTCACTCTTTTCCTTTTTTCGAATATACCTAACTTCATCGGTCGGCGGTGATGCATATAAAATGAACCGCTCAACGACATGTATAAAGTAAAAGTCGAATTATTATAGAATACTATTATTATTAAATACTGCGAGGGGCATAGGCAGTTGTGTGTGTGTGTATGTGTATATATATATATATATATATATATATATATATATATATATATATATAGGAACGAGTAGGACCCCACTCCTTCCTATTACCCACTCTACTACCCTAAGTATTGAGTACTTTGGTGCGTTATGGTCCATCTGGTTCCTTACCACATTTCCTTCGTTATATATATATATATATATATATATATATATATATATATATATATATAGGAACAAATATGACCACGACGGCAGAGCTCACGCCGTTTCGACGGCTATTTCTGGACTAAATAAGAATTTTTAGCCTGGTAAATAAATAGCCGAACTTCTCAGGGGGTATTTCCTTATTTGGGAAGATAGTAATTGTCGAGAGGATTGGTCAAAAGTTTGTTGTAAAGACAGATGAATGTATCATGGCATTTGGTTGGAGGTAGGGGTGGCTGAATTTGCCGGTAGAACAAAGAGGGAGTGGGGGAAACCCAGTCAAGCGTTGAAAGTGAAATCTATACAGCAGATTCTAAGAAGAGTGTATAAAAGGTCGAAAAAAGTGTACTGGAGAAGAGGAGGGGGGGGGGGGGTAAAAAATAGGTAAATCGAAAAGGAGTTAAAAAAACATTATAAAAATAAGGAAATAAATATATAAAAAAACAATTTCTGGTTACTAAGCCATTTCCACAATCACCAAATTTCTCATTGGTATTACTCGGCTATAGAAAAGTTTAATAGGTGGAGAATGGGAACAATACTAAATACGAGATAGCAGTGAAAGAAATTTATAAAGCCGGCTTTACAGGGGGTCTAACACCCCTGCTATATATATTTAGTACTCAGCCAATGCTATCTTACAATGACAGGTTAATAAGTTGAGAACAAAAATACTAAAATACTACTACAAAAATACTAATACAAAATATTAATACAAAAATACTAATACAAAAATACTAATACAAAAATTTTAATACAAAAATACTAATACAAAAATACCACTAGGAAATTTAGAAACCACAGAAATGGAGCAGCAACCAGAAAGAAAAAAATTTACTGGGGTCTAACACATCTGCTATAAAAAGCGTAATCGGCCAATTCTATCTTAAAATTAGGAGGGAAGGGTACTGAGGCTACAGAGGACCGATGGACTGCATCGGGGTAGGCGAAAGGGGAAAAAAAGACGAGGAAGAAGATCTGGGGTGGAAGGACTAGGAAGAGATAGGGGGAAGGAGGAAACATAGAGGAAAAGATTAAAAAAAGTTACGTCTACCTTTGTAAGCAGGGGTTATCTCTTACAAAATCGGCAAGTGGGGGGTATCAGCCCTTGTCTACACCCCCACCCCCTGATCATTATGGGGTTTGAGGGCGAGGCAAGTCCTACGCAATCTGTGTTTGCATGCGGTTACTAGTTCGTCTTTCTTGTTTAGGAGTTGGTCCTTCGAAAACACCATTTGTAATGTTTCCTCCGAGCATAAGTTACACGGACGGCGTCCTCCCGTGTAAGAGTTAGCTCTGGACAGTAAGCTCCAAGTGAGATTGTAGGTTATATTATTATCTTTGAGGTTCCAGATGTGGCCTGAAAGTGTAGTGGCATGTCACCGGGCTGGGTTTCGGAAAGTATATCGGTGTTAGTAGAGCCGGGTCTTGAAGTCACAATATATATATATATATATATATATATATACACACACACACAACTGCCTATGCAGTATATATATATATATATATATATATATATATATATATATATATATATATATATATATATATATATATATATATACAACTGCCTATGCCCCTCGCAGTATTTAATATTCTATAATAATTCGACTTTTACTATTTATACATGTCGTTGAGCGGTTCATTTTATATGCATCACCGCCGATCGGCTAGAGTGTCGATTGCACATCCAGGGGCGAATTTTGCCCTAATATATATATATATATATATATATATATATATATATATATATATATATATATATATATATATATATATATATATATATATATATATATATATATATACAAAGAAAGTACCCAAATGTGGAGTTTGGTCAGGGCATCTAAAATACATTTACTTCATCAATGATTAGGTGTCGTTCCATGTTTCTAATCGTGAATATCCAATCTATCTATCTATCTATCTATCTATCTATCTATCTATCTATCTATCTATCTATCTATCTATCTATCTATCTAAAGTGCGACGACGTGCTCGGAGAGACGCTGGGCTTCGAAGACGTCGAGCTGACCAGTCTGTTCGGTAGGACTTTCCGCCCGGGATCTATGGACAACTTCCACAGGTCCCTGGCCTGGCAGTGCTACCGAGGAGCTCTGCCAGTAAGCGATAATATCTACAGGCACGGGTGCCCCGGCAGGGATCCTTCAAAGGGGACGTGTCCAAGATGCGAGCGGGACATTGAAACCGTCCTGCACGCAATTGTACACTGCCCGGGCGTAACCGACCTGTGGAACTACGCAGAATAACTGCTGTCGCGTGTGGGATAAATCCAGTTGACTGCCGAGTCCATATTAAGGATCAAACCACCACCTTCATTTAAAAACGAAAGAGAGGCGGTTTTCCTCTGTATAGTGGCTATGGTGAATAAGGTTATATGGTGGACCAGGTTGAGAGGACTGAGGACAGATGCCTTTGTCTCTGGACAACAACTCATTCCCTTCTTTAGATACCACTTAAAAGGAGAATCAGAGTGGAGAAAGAGGTACTGCATCCCAGGTACCTACTGAAAGTGGATGAATGTAGCAAAAATGGCCCGAGTGATTGGGCCTTCTCTGTATATAAACCTGTAGGTTGAAGAAGAGAGCAAAGGGAAGAAAGGAGCACTTGCACAACATGCTCCTGGAGTTGAGGGTTGTTCTATCTACGGGGTATAAAACAACCCATGTATAACGCCTCCCTCCTATTGGGGATTTCAATTGTTGAATTTGTATGGTAACCATTTTTACACGATTGAATATAAAATCCCTGCCATGTCTTTGTATTGTCCCCTTTTCTTGTGCACCCTTGTGGCAAATAAATAAAGAAATCTATCTATCTATCTATCTATCTATCTATCTATCTATCTATCTATCTATCTATCTATCTATCTATCTATCTATCTATTTAGCTATCTATCTATCTATCTATTTATCTATCTATCTATCTATCTATTTATCTATCTATCTAGGGGCCTGTCCCGATAGAGAGGGGTGTAATAGCCTCAAAGGGTTAATCGGTCGATTTGACCTGGCCGATAGATATCGACTAGATTTTCCGACTGCGCCAACCTGGACTTGGGCAAATCGTAGCGGAACATCTAGGTCGTACCTAGATAGGTTCTTAGTTAGAATTAAGGATAAGGACTTTTTAAGTTGTCCAAAAATGCGCATGGTTGGCTATTCAGACCACAAATTAGTGACCTGCATGGTCAACCTTGACAGAACTCATAGACAGGGACCCGGTTACTGGAAGCTCAACTTGTCCTTACCGGCAAGTAAGGCTTACAGGAACCGGATTAGCACTTTAGTTAAGGAGCGGTTGACGGGCGCCATCGTCAACAGCAGGTGGTGGGGATCTCTCAAAAGAGAGATTAGAGTAGTCTCTATAGAATTTAGTAAGGAGTTAGCCTCCAATAGAAATAGGAAGGAAAGGGAGTTGGTAGATAGTGTAGAAGAGGCAATTAGAAGCGGCGACGTGGCCAGAGTGCTAGCGTCGAGAACGGCCCTGGGCCAGTTCTTCGACGCGAAACACGAAGGCTGCATCGTCCGAAGCAAAATACGTGCTCTGGGAAACGAGGGGACCAAAGCTGTTAGCTGTGCCCGCGTGACAGAAGCCAAAAGAGGGAGCAGATCCACTATCCGGTCTTTGCGAGACCAGGATGGACGGGTGATCCTTGAACCTAAGCAGATGTGCGAGGCTTTTCAAAAGCACTTTGCCGAATTGTTCGGAAGGGGCGGGGGGCCGGTTGGGGACGTGGACTTCGGTCCATACCTCGACGGCCTGCCGCGTCTCTCGGACAGGGAGGCGAAGTCCTGCGAGGAGCCGATTTCAGCCGCTGAGATAGAGGACGTGCTGAGCCAATGCGGCAAACGCAAATCCCCGGGTCTCGATGGTCTTCCATACGAACTATATCTAGCTATGCCGGACTTGTTCCCCGAACTCCTCGAGGCGGTCTACTGCAACTGGCGACAGAACGGGAGAATTCCCTGTGCTGTGACCAAGGGCGTAGTCACGCTAGTGAGGAAGGACGAGAACAAGGGGGACGATATACATAATTTCAGGCCCATAACTCTGCTAAATACAGAGTTACAGATTTTGGCCAAGGTGCTAGCAAAGAGGTTGGCGCTTGTCGTGGGCAACCTGGTGGGAGATGCGCAGACATGTGCTATCCCGTCCAGGTCCATCCACGATAACCTCCACCTCATGCGATACATCATAGAGAGGGTTGGGAACGAACCCGGCTTTGGTGGGGCCCTGATCAACTTGGATCAATCTAAGGCATTCGATAGGGTCGACCATGGTTACCTGGATGCGGTGCTAGCGGCGGCAGTCTTCGGACCCGTTTTCAGGGGCTGGATCAATGCCATGCACAGCAGCCGCATCTGCTCTAGGGTCAAGGTGAACGGCTACCTCTCGGAGCCGTTCGAAATCGCGCGGTCCATCCGACAGGGGTGCCCTCTCTCCTCCCTTCTGTATGTAGTGACTCTAGAGCCACTGCTGCGGAAGTTGGAGTTGTTGCAGGGCATCCCGTTGGAACCGGGATTGCGGAAAGCGGTGTCAGCCTACGCCGATGACGTAACAGTAATGGTGTCGACGGCCTCGGAAATCGGGGCGATCGGCACCTTACTGGAGGAGTACGAAAGGTTTACAGGGGCTAAGCTGAACCGGGACAAGTCGATCGGTCTGCAACTCGGCACGTGGAGGGGCAGATCGATGCCCTCCGATGGCGTCGTCGGGCGCTGGACGGAGGTCCCGGTGAAATTGCTCGGGGTCTGGTTCGGACCAGACCTCCAGGTGGAGAAGAACTGGGGTGAGGTGACGAGCAGGGTGTTTGCACTGACCCAGAAGTGGGCCGAGTGCAAACTGTCCCTGAAAGGTCGGGCGGAGGTGGAGAACACTTATATAGCGTCCGTCATCTACTACCGCCTGACCGTGGTGCCTTGCCCAAGGGAAACGCTCGCCAAAATGGAGCGCGCACTCTTCCAATTCCTTTGGAAGAAGCGGGCTCCTATGGTGAGGAGATCCATCTGCTGTCAACACCCTTCGAAAGGAGAGCTGGGGATGCCGTGGCTGATGATACGTAAACACGCATTAAGGCTACGGCACCTTCAGGTATTCCTCTCCGGTCAACCGGTGTGGGCCCCGTTTGTGAGGCGAGCCTTTCCCAGACTCGTCTCACTCACCGAGCTGCAATCCTGGGTCAAGCAAAGACCGAGAAAACTGGGCGCCTGGCACACCGAGTGTGCCCAGGCGCTCACGGCTCTCTGGCAGGCGGACCCGGCTGTCAGTGGAGAATCCACCTCGTCATTCTATAGAGGGCTGGTGGTTAGCAGGTGCGACGACGCCCTCGGAGAAGCCCTAGGCATGGAGGAAGACGAACTGGCCAACCTGTTCGGTAGGACATTCAGTCCGGGACCCATGGATAACTTCCAGAGGTCCCTGGCCTGGCAATGCTACAGAAGGGCTCTGCTCGTTCGAGAAAGGCTCTACAGACACGGGCGCCCGGGTAGGGACCCATCGAAAAAGGTCTGTCCCAGATGCGTGTGCGACGAGGAAACCGTTGCACACGCATTGGTACACTGCTCGGGCATTGCCGATCTGTGGGGCTATGTCGAACAACTGCTGTCAAGGGTGGGACCGATCCGGTTGACCACCGAGTCTATTGTAACGATCAAGCCGCCTCCCCTCTTCAAAAACGAAGGAGAGGCGGTGTTTCTGTGCGTAATAGCCATGGCGAAAGAGGTTGTATGGTGGACGCGTCTGAAAGGACTGAGGTCAGACACCTTTCTCTCTGGCCAACAACTGGTCCGTTTCTTCCGATATCATTTCGGAAGAAGGATCAGGATGGAGAGAGAGGTGCTGCACCCCAGCCGTTTCTATGAAAGATGGGTGAAAGTGGCGAGAATGGCCCGTGTGAATGGGCCTTCACTCTACATCAGACTATAGGTGAGGAAGATGAAAGACCAAGGGAGCACCCCTTCTCTGTGCTCCTGAGGAGAAGGGTTGCACACTTTTTTCGGGGGTGTGTGCGACCCCCCAAGGCGCCTCCTCTCTATTGAGGACTTTGTTATAAATTTTATTTATTGTTATATTTTATTTTATTTTTATATATTGTTATTGCCTCCTCCTTATTGAGGACGGCTTGTTTTGTAAACTCCCCCCATTGTACTTGTCCCACTTTTGATGCCCTGGTGGCAAATAAAAGAAACATATCTATCTATCTATCTATCTCTCTATCTATCTATTTACGCGCAATCCCGACCAGGTCCATACACGACAACCTCCACCTCATACGATACATCATAGAGAGGGTAGGGTGTAAACCCGGCTTCGGTGGGGCCCTGATCAACTTGGATCAGTCTAAGGCTTTCGATAGGGTTGACCATCCTTACCTGGATGCGGTGCTCGAGGCGGCAGGCTTCGGACCCGTGTTCAGGGGCTGGATTGCTGCAATGCACAACAGCAACATCTGCTCAAGGGTCAAGGTGAACGGCTACCTCTCGGAGCCGTTCCATATTACGCGATCCATTCGACATGGGTGCCCTCTCTCCTCCCTTCTGTACGTACTGACTCTCGAGCCACTACTGCGGAAGTTGGAGCTATTGCAGGGCATCCCTCTGGAACCGGGACTGCGGAAAGTGGCGTCGGCCTACGCCGACGACGTGACAGTAATGGTGTCGAGCGCCTCGCAAATCGAGGAAGTCGGCACGTTACTGAAGGAATACGAAAGTTTCACAGGAGCGAAGCTGAACCGGGACAAGTCCATCGGTTTGCAACGCGGATCGTGGAGAGGCAAACCGATGCCTTCCGATGCCCTCGTCGGACGCTGGACGGAAGGACCGGTAAAGCTGGTCGGGGTCTGGTTTGGTCCGGACCTCCAGGTGGAGAAGAACTGGAACGAAGTGACGGCCAAGGTGTTTGCACTCACCCAGAAGTGGGCCGAGTGCAAACTATCCTTGAAAGGTCGAGCGGAGGTGGCGAACACTTTTATAGCGTCCGCCATCTACTACCGCTTGACCGTCGTGCCTTGTCCAGCCAAAACGCTCGCCAAAATGGAACGCGCGCTCTTCCAATTCCTTTGGAAGAGGCGGGCTCCTTTGGTGAGAAGATCCATCTGCTGCCAACACCCTTCTAACGGAGGGTTGGGGATGCCGTTGTTGACGATGCGCAAACACGCGCTCAGACTTCGGCATCTCTACGTATTCCTCACCGGACAACCGGTGTGGGCCCCGTTCGTGAGGCGAGCCTTCCCACGACTCGTCTCGCTGACCGAGCTGCAGTCCTGGGTCAAGCAAAGACCGAGGAAAATGGGCGATTGGCACATCGAATGTGCTCAGGCGCTCACAGTCGTCTGGCAGACGGACCCGGCGATCAGTGGAGACTCCACTTCGTCATTCTATAGAGGGTTGATCCGCAGCAAGTGCGACGACGCGCTCGGTGAAACTCTAGGCGTAGAGGAAGATGAACTGGCCAGTCTGTTCGGTAGGACCTTCCGCCTAGGACCGATGGACAACTTCCAAAAGTCCCTGGCCTGGCAGTGCTACCGAGGAGCTCTACCAGTTCGAGACAAGCGCTACAGACATGGGCGCCCGAGCAGGGACCCTGCAAAAAAGATCTGCCCGAGGTGCGTGCGTAACGAAGAAACCGTCGCGCACGCATTCATACACTGCCCGGACGTCACTGACCTGTAGGGCTATGTAGAACGACTATTGTCGCGGGTGGGACCAATCCGGTTGACCACCGAGTCCATTGTCATGAACAAACCGCCACCCTCCTTCAAAAACGAAGGAGAGGCGGTTTTTCTTTGTGTGATAGCTATGGCGAAAGAGGTTGTATGCTGGACAAGGTTGAAAGGGCTGAGGTCAGACACCTTTCTCTCCGGTCAACAACTGGTTCGCTTCTTCAAATATCATTTTAGAAGAAGAATCAGAGTGGAGAGAGAGGTGCTGTACCCCAGCAAGTTTTATGAAAGGTGGCTGAAAGTGGCGAGAATGGCCCGAGTGAATGGGCCTTCTCTCTATATCAGCCTGTAGGTTGAGGAAAAGGAGGAGGAGAAGAAAGGAATACAAACTCTTCGTACTCCTGGAGTTGAGGGTTTCACATTTTTTCGGGGTATGTGTTACCCATATGAACTATCTCCCCCCATTGGGGAAAATCGACTAACTTTTTAAATTGCATTTGTGATAACATTTTACACGTTTTTATTGTATGTAAACTTCCCCCTTTGTATTTGTCCCCTTCTTTTGTGCCCCTGTGGCTAATAAAGAAACATATCTATCTATTTACCTCTCTATCTCCCTCTCGATCTCTCTATTCATCTATCCACACTTCCAGTAACCGGGGCCCTGTCTATGCGTTCTATCAAGGTTGACCATGCAGGTCACCAACTTGTGGTCTGAATAGCCAACCATGAGCATTTCTGGACAACTTAAAAAGTCCCTGTCCTTATTTCTAACTAAAAATCTATCTAGGTACGACCTAGATGATCCGCTGCGATTTGACCAAGACCAGGTTGGCACCGTCGGAAAATCTAGTCGAAATCTATCGGCCAGGTCAAATCGGCCGAGTAACCTCTTGAGGCTGTTACTCGGCCGAGTAACCCCTTGAGGCTGTTACTCGGACGATTTGACCTGGCCGATAGATTTCGACTAGATTTTCCGACGGTGCCAACCTGGTCTTAGTCAAATCGCAGCGGATCATCTAGGTCGTACCTAGATAGATTTTTAGTTAGAAATAAGGACAGGGACTTTTTAAGTTGTCCACAAATGCTCATGGTTGGCTATTCAGACCACAAGTTGGTGACCTGCATGGTCAACCTTGATAGAACGCATAGACAGGGCCCCGGTTACTGGAAGCTCAACTTGTCCTTGCCGGCAAGTAGAGCCTACAGGGATCGGATTAGTACGTTAGTTAAGGAACGATTGACTGGAGCGATCGTCAACAGCAGGTGGTGGGTATCTCTAAAGAGAGACATTAGAGTAGTCTCGATAGAATTTAGTAAGGTTCTAGCTGCGGATAGGAATAGGAAGGAAAGGGAGCTAATAGATAGAGTAGAAGAGGCAATTAGAAGCGGCGACGTGGCCAGAGTGCTAGCGTCGAGAACGGCTTTGAGCCAGTTTTTCGACGCGAAGCACGAAGGCTGCGTTGTCCGAAGTAAAATACGTGCTCTAGGGAACGAGGGGACCAAAGCTGTTAGCTGGGCCCGCGTGACGGAGGCCAACAGTGGAACTAAATCCTTCTGTACGTACTCACTCTCGAGCCACTACTGCGGAAGTTGGAGCTATTGCAGGGCATCCCTTTGGAACCGGGACTGCGAAAAGCGGCGTCGGCCTACGCCGACGACGTGACAGTAATGGTATCGAGCACCTCGTAAATCGGGGAGATCGGCACCTTACTGGAGGAATACGAAAGGTTCACAGGAGCGAAGCTGAACCGGGACAAGTCCGTCGGTTTGTAACTCAGATTGTGGAGAGGCAAACCGATGCCTTCCGACGGCGTCGTCGGACGCTGGAACAAGGTGACAGCCAAGGTGTTTGCGCTCGCCCAGAAGTGGGCCGAGTGCAAATTATCCTTTAACAGTCGAGCGGAAGTGGCGAACGCTTTCATAGCATCCGTCATCTACTACCGCTTTACCGTCGTGTCTTGTCCAAGTAAAACGCTCACCAAAATGGAGCGCGCACTCTTCCAATTCCTTTGGAAGAAGCGGGTTCATTTGGTGAGAAGATCCATCTGCTGTCAACACCCTTCAAACGCAGGGCTGGGGATTCCATGGCTGACGATGCGCAAACACGCACTCAGACTGCGACACCTCCACGCATTCCTCACCGAACAACCGGTGTGGGCTCCGTTCGTGAGGCGAACCTTCCCGCGACTCGTCACGCTGACCGAGCTGCAGTCCTGGGTCAAGCAAAGACCGAGGAAAATGGCGACTGGCACATTGAATGTGCTCAGGCGCTCACAGTTCTCTGGCAAACGGACCCGGCGATCAGTGGAGACTCCACCTCGTCATTCTATAAAGGGTTAGTCCGCAGAAAGTGCGACGACACTCTCGGAGAAACTCTAGGCGTAGAGGAAGACGAACTGGCCAGTCTGTTCGGTAGGACATTCCGCCCGGGACCGATGGACAACTTCCAAAAGTCCCTGACCTGGCAGTGATACCAAGGAGCTCTACCCGTTCGAGACAAGCTCTACAGACACGGGCGCCCGGGCAGGGATCCCTCGAAAAAGATCTGTCCGAGATGCGTGCGAGACGAGGAAACCGTCGCGCACGCATTCGAACACTTCCCGGGCGTTACCGACCTGTGGAGCTACGCGGGTGGGACAAATCCCGTTGACCACCGAGTCCATTATTGCAATCAAACCGCCAGCTTCCTTCAAAAACGGAGAGGTGGTTTTCCTCTGTGTAATGGCTATGGTGAAAGAAGCTATATGGTGGACGAGACTAAAAGGGCTGAGGTCAGACACCTTTCTCTCCGGCGAACAACTGGTTCTTCAAATATCATTTTAGAAGAAGAATCAGAGTGGAGAGAGAGAGATGCTGCACCCCAGCAAATTTTACGAAAGGTGGGTGAATCTGGCAAGGATGGTCCGAGTGGTTGGGCCTTCTCTTTATATAAACCTGTAGGTTGAGGAAAAAGAGGAAGAGAGGAAAGGAGCGCTCACTCTTCGTGTTCCTGGAGATGAGGGTTGTACATTTTTTCGGAGTGTGTAGAACCCATGTGTAACGCCTCCCCCCTATTGGGATTTCAATTGTTAATTGTTATTTGTTATTTTATTAATTCTATTTTTTTACACGCATGTATGTAAACTCCCGACTCTGTATCTGTCCCCATCTTTTTGCGCCCTTGTGGCAAATAAAGAAATATATCTATTTAACTATCTATCTATCGTTCTACCTATCTATCTGTATGTGTGGGTGTTTTGTTTGAATGAGACAAAGTAACTGAATTTACTGCTTTAAAAACAGTTATTCATTATTCCCTGTACATTTCCATATTGTTTGTTTATCTTTCTAAATTTAATTACAGTTGTTTAGGACACGTAGTTGTCATCTAGCAATACAAGAAACAAATGGCTAAATTACTGCAAAATTTTTAAACGCGATGGGATCGTAAATTCATGCAAATAATTCTGGAAAATAATTCCAAATTTATTTCCTTTATTCTTGCAGGCTTGTAATTATTTTGTCTCTATTCCTAATTCTGTGCCGTTTTCATTCATTTTTGTAGTTTGCTCTATTCCCGTTTCTTTCTATATATTGCCTTGTTTCATTTTAACTGTGAATAATTTCCAGGAAGAATACCAAACGCACAAAACGTGCTTGTTCTTGAAATAGTTTTTCATTTCCTTAGAATTATTTCTGTAGAAAAACATTTTGTAATACGATCCTGGAATCAATTCCAACGCAAAATGTTAATCAGGCAAATATTTTTCAGTTCCGGTATTAGAAAATACCGTAATTATATTCGAGTTTAATGAAACGCTTCTTATATTCTGTCATAGCCGTTAAGGTGATTTCAATGATTTTCTGAAGTAAATCTATCTATAATATTATAAAGCCGAGTGTCGTGTATATTATGTATGTATGTATCCTACAGACCTCCCCATAATTTATTAGCTTTACTCACTCCGTCACTCTTCCCTCTCTCTATAACAGATCATTCCCCCTCCCTATAATTGAACTGCTTTACTCTCTCTGTCACTCTTCACTCTCAAATATTATAAAGCTGAGCGTCGTCTCTATCTCTCCCTCTTTCACCCTCTCTATAATTTAACTGCTTCACTCTCTATATGACAACACTCTTTTACTTTCCGTAGAGATGAGCGTCGTATGTAAATTCGGTCAACACGTATGTATCCTACACACCTCCCTATAGTTTCTTAGCTTTACTCTCTCCGTCGCTTTTCCCTCTCTCTATAATAGATCCTTCTCCCTCTCTATAATTTAACTGCTTTACTCTCTCTGTCGCTCTTCACTCTCTATATGACAACACCGATTTAGTTTCCGTATCTCCCTTCAATCATCTGTTGTCGATCGCATAAGTAACACACACACACACACATACACACACACACACACACAAATACACATACTTTCACACCTGATTTCGTCAATTGCCGGATAACATCAAAACGAAACACAGACACACACATGCACATACACAAACACACACACGCATACACAAACACACACACACATATATATACTTATAAAGCTGACGGTCGTATGTATGTATGTATGTATGTATGTCTATAATTTAACAGCTTTACTCTCTCTGTCGCTCTTCACTCTTTATATGACAACACTGTTTTAGTTTCCGTATCTCCCTTCAATATATACACACACATTAGTTTACAGATTATGCATTTCTTATCTATACAGGGAGGTCTTTGAAAAGGGTATACCCTTTTCAAAGACCTCCCTGTATAGATAAGAAATGCATAATCTGTAAACTAAGCCCTCATATTAACTGTAAAACTAGAAATGTAGTATATAGCATAAGATGTACTGAAGGACAATGTAAAGATAATAATATAGTGTACATAGGTGAGACAGCTCGTAGTATAGGAGAACGGTTAAATGAACACTGGCGAGAGCTTCAAGATAAAAAAGAATCATCAATACTCCACCAACATGCTAAAATAGAACATAAGAGCAAATTAGAGAACATAGAAATAAAGATAGAATCTACACACAGAAAAGACGCAATGTTTAGACAAATCACAGAGGCAATAAACATAAATGAACTCCAACCAAAATTAAATAGAAAACATGAATGGAATAGCAACATCACAACTTACAATTAAGGACAAAATGAAAACACACACACTTAGAACAAACAACCAGACAGTATCATGTAAATAAACAAATAAAAACACATACAGACACCCGGATGTAACACATGCGCAAACTAAGCACACAACACACACAAAAACAAGATGGCGTAGGACAGAACAAAGGAGAGCCACAAAACAAAGAAAAGAATCCCCAGTCACTGAAGAGGTCACAGAATGTGTGACGAAAGAACTTTGACAATATATGAACAATCGCCCGGTTATGGAACCAACCAACCAACCGGAAATTTATAAATTCTTAAATTTATAAATTTTATTTATAATAAATTGGAGTGAAAGCAACTGGTGCGTGTGTTTCTTATTGGTAACATGACCCTCCCAAAGTATAACAATATATATATATATATATATGTGTGTGTGTGTGTGTGTGTGTGTGTGTGTGTGTGTGTGTGTGTGTGTATGTATATATATATGTATATGTATATATGTGTGTGTGTGTGTGTTTGTGTGTTCAAAGTTAAAGATAGCGTCGAATATAATCACGTCTGCATAAAATGACTATTCATTCTTTCATATGAATTTTATCTCCAAAATTGTTGCCATTGTTACAAATGGCGTTAAAAATGGATATCACCTTTTGATAAATGCAAAGAAGCGCCTCTTTCGAGAAAACTGGACCTAAGTAAAATCTAATCGATAATTAACCTGTGAATTACTACTACATATGCTATGTCAAGACAGGAAATCGGGATCAACTATTGCGGGTCGCGGAATTATCGATAGAAATTCCAATGTTTTTTTCTTTTTAATTGATTTAAATCTACAAAAGAAAAAAAGTGAAAAGTGAAAATAGCTTATATGAAGAGGATGAAGACCTACTGGCGTATAATACTTTACAAAGCAGTGCGAAACAATTACGCCAATAAACCACGTTCATTGATAATAAATTCATTGAATTACGATGAAAAAACCCCACCTTTCCATCAAAACTGCAGAGCAGATAAAATTATCAACAGCCCTGTAAATTCTTTCCTTGATAAAAACTTCTATAGATAGCAAGATTCTACCACCATTACACTAACAAGCAGTAGCTGGTTATGGACATATAGAAGTGAGCGAAGGCTACGAACTACTCCAAACAAAATTTAAACAAAACTTCACTACGTAAATCGACAAAAAAAAACGACATGATAAAATACCTATTGACTTCATATTATTTGTGATCGAACAAGCTACCAAAGTACACCTAACATAAATCGAAGATTCCAGCTTTTGAACTTTGAATGTCCTATTTTATCGTTTTGCAGTTACTAACAGAGAAAGAGATATTGATCGCAATGAGGATACAGAATCGAAATTGACAGCCTCTTTCAGTTGAAAATTGACAGATTGCGCGAATTCATCATATAATTGTATACTATCATCAGGTGTAAAGTGGTTATACGGAAGCTTTGTACACCCAAGACTACCGGTTAATACTTTTTGTGTGGGATGAGATAAAAGCATCCTACGTCCTGCAGAAATTGTTGCTTTAACTCGTGATAAATTTCTGTGTAATTTTTATATTCTGATCTAAAATCCTCTTCAATGAATAAATCATTCTCCTTTGTAAACCTCAGCTAATTTTCCTAGATTTTGAATATATTTCTTTATACATAGAACGACTCTGAATGTTTTGTCACCGTCATCCTCTCGCGTTATGAACGTCTTTACGTTGGTTCATGTTTCTTTCTCTGTTGTGTCTTTTTTCCTCTTTTATTTTCTGTAGTTCTTTTCTATCTGGTCTCCATTTCACAGTTGATAGAAGGATGGGCTCCTCCGTTTTCTCTTTATCGAGGGTGTGGCAGGCAATATTGCTCTTTGAGAAGTTGGTGTCAGTGCTGCTTGCTCTTATTACGGTTGCTGACTACAAGTTTGGAAGACTCCATCTTCCCCAATCCCGCTCTCTCTCTCTCTCTCTCTCTCTCTCTCTCTCTCTCTCTCTCTCTCTCTCTCTCTCTCTCTCTCTCTCTCTCCCTCTCTTCAAAATAAGATGAGGTGGTAGGTAGGAAGTCAGCTTTTCGGATCACTGGTTTCTGGGATAATGCAGTAGCTTTCCCCAATATTTCCGAACTACTGTCTTTCATGCTCTGAAGACTCAGGTCTGCGGCTGTTGCTGATACATCTGTTCTTCTTCACCACCCTCTTTTCTTTTTATATTCTCAAATTCTTCAGGGTGTATCTAAATTTATTTCAGCCTCTTATGTAATTGTTTTCAATTTCAAATATTAAACATCATACTGTAAGTTGTAATCTATTCAAATGAGGAAATTCGACCTCATACGTCTATTAGAGCGTTCATTTCTTCTTTTCAGAGGATGTGAAAAAACTCCTTCCGTTTTTAAGAGATAGAGACAGATAATGATTATTATTAGGAATTCTTGCTTATGAAACGCAACCATTTTTATTTAGGGATGGATGAGTGACCAAATGAAGCACTACTAGTTCGAAAATACATTGTTAAAATCTGAAGATAGACAGATGAAAAGAGAAACACGACGCTAGTGAGAGTGGAAAACAAATGTATAATTTTTGTCTCCCTTGTCGGGGATTTCGTTTTTCATTCGATCCACCAGTTTTGAAGGCTTTGTAAATGTCATTGGCGCTTTAGTTCCTTCTCTGACAAAAAAAAAAATGTCACACCGAACTTATCCAGAGTGTTGTGTAAGATACATGTGGCACGACAACCAAAGAAGCCTATATTTAATCTATGTATCAATTTTATTTATCCAGACACGGAATTTGCATAAATCAGTTATATGAAACTCACGGAAGCTGGAATTTGTACGCTGGCACACGACTAAAAGATAACGTCTCCAGTAAAGAATTTAATCTTTAAAGGAACATAAAATGTTGTGGTATCAGATGTAGCTAATGGTAGAGAATGTTGATAGGATGCGATCGGAATGGGAGGAGTTTGACTGTGAGACAAGTAGAATGGAATAAAATGAAGTAGTATAGAGATGCCCCATGGCTAAAAGAAAATTGACTTTCTTTGAAATGAATGGAAATTAAAGAGAAGAAAGCTTCGCTAATTTTATTATTTTCAATCGTACAGATTCCCTTATATGTTCTTTTAGCGGATTATGATGTTGTGTGAGAAAATGACTTTGCATAAATGAGCTTCATTATGTACGTATATATGTATGTATGTATGTATGTATGTATGTATGTATGTATGTATGTATGTATGTATGTATGTATGTATGTATGTATATGTATGTATGTATATGTATGTATGTATGCATGTATGTATGTAAGTATGTAGCCACTAATACATACATTTTTATATATATATGTATGGCCTCTGCCCGTCGGCCGGAACAAGTAAGACAAGTAAGAGTATATATATGTATATATATATATATATATGTATACATATATATATGTGTGTGTGTGTGTATGCTGTATGTGTATGTATATGTGTGTGTAGCTATCACCATATCTTTACATGGAAAAGCTGTGAAAGTGATGCACCTATAGATGGCAGACTGAGAGAATATGTTGTAGATTAATTCATTGTAGACAGTCAGACAAACACACACACACACACACACACACACACATATATATATATATATATACACGCACTCACACACACATATATATATATATATATATATATATATATATATAGTGTGTGTGAGTGTGTGTGTGTGTGCGTGTGTATGTGTGTTTGTGTGTGGGGGGGGGAGAAAGTGAAAGAGAAATAGATAAATAGATGTACAGATATGTATAGATACAATGAAAAATAGATAGATAGATAGATAGATAGATAGATTTCTTTATTTACCATAAAGGCATAAAAAGAAGGGACAAATACAAAGGGGGAGTTTACATATAATCGAGTAAAAAGGGTGTAACATGAAAATAATCGAAAATAACCTCAAAAGGGAGGGGACGTGATGGGGGTTGCACACACCCCCGAAAAAGTGTGCAATCCTTTGCCCGGGGAGCACATAGAGAAGGTGCTCCCCTCTCCTTTACTTCTTTACCTACAGGATGGTATACAGAGAAGGCCCATTTACACGAGCCATTCTCGCCACTATCACCCACCTTTCATAAAACTGCCTGTGGCCAAGCACCTCTCTCTCCATTCTTATCCTTCTTCCGAAGTGATATCGGAAGAAGTAGACCAGACTATGGCCAGAGAGGAAGTTGCCTGACCTCAGACCTTTCAATCGTGTCCACCAAACAACCTCTTTCAACATGGCTATTACGCACAGAAAAACCGCCTTTGCTTCCTTTGTGAAGAGGGGAGGCGGTTTGATTGTCATCACGGACTCGGCGGTCAATTTAATCGGCGCCACCCGCGACAGCAGTCGTTCGGCGTAGCCCCACAGATCAGCCACGCCCGGACATTGCACCAATGCGTGCGCAACGGTTTCTTCGTGACGCACGCATCTAGGGCAAATCTTTTTTGAGGGATCCCTGCCCGGGCGCCCGTGTCTGTAGAGCCTCTCTCGAACGGGTAGAGCCCCCCGGTAGCACTGCCAGGCCAGTGACTTCTGGAAGTTGTCCATTGGTCCTGGGCCGAAAGTCCTACCGAACAGGCTGGCCAGTTCGTCTTCTTCCATGTCCAGCGACTCTCCAAGGGTGTCATCGCCCCTGCTAGCCACCAGCCCTCTATAGAATGATGAGGTGGATTCTCCACCGATGGCCTGGCCCGCTTGCCAGAGAGCCCTGAGCGCCTGAGCACACTCAGTGTGCCAGTCTCCCAGTTTTCCGGATCTTTGCTTGACCCAGGACTGTAGCTCGGTGAGCGAGACGAGTCTCGGAAAGGCTCGTTTCACGAACGGAGCCCACACCGGTTGACCAGTGAGGAATACCTGTAGGTGCCGTAGCCTTAATGCGTGCCTACGCATCATCAACCACGGCATCCCCAGCCCTCCTTTCGAAGGTTGTTGGCAGCAGATGGATCTTCTCACCATAGGAGGGCGCTTCTTCCAAAGAAATTGGAAGAGTGCGCGCTCCATGGTGGTGAGTGTTTCCTTAGGGCAAGGCACGACAGTCAGGCGGTAGTAAGTGACGGACGCTATGTAAATGTTCGCCACCTCCGCCCGGCCTTTTAGGGACAGCTTACACTTGGCCCATTTCTGGGTTAGTGCAAACACCTTGTTCGTAACCTCGTTCCAGTTCTTTTCCACCTGGAGGTCCGGTCCAAACCAGACCCCAAGCAACTTTACCGGGCCCTCCGTCCAGTGTCCGACGACACCGTCAGGAGGCATCGGTCTGCCTCTCCACGTTCCGAGTTGCAGCCCGATGGATTTTTCCCGGTTCAGTTTCGCTCCTGACAACCTTTCGTACTCCTCCAGTAAGGTACCGATCGCCTCGATCTCCGAGTCGGTTGATACCATTACTGTTACGTCATCGGCGTAGGCCGACACCGCTTTGCTCAATCCTGCTTCCAGGGGGATACCCTGCAACAACTCCAACTTCCTCAGTAAAGGCTCGAGAGTCAATACGTACAGAAGGGAGGAGAGAGGGCACCCTTGTCGAATGGATCGTGTGATTTCGAACGGCTTCGAAAGGTAGCCGTTCACCTTGATCCTAGAACAGATGTGGTTGCTATGTAGGGCAGTGATCCAGCCTCTGAAAACAGGACCGAACCCAGCCGCCGCTAGCACCGCATCCAGGTAACCATGGTCGACCCTATCGAAGGCCTTAGACTGATCCAAGTTGATCAGGGCCCCACCGAAGCCGGGTTTGTTGCCAACCCTCTCTATGATGTATCTCATGAGGTGGAGGTTATCGTGAATGGACCTGGATGGGATAGCACATGTCTGCGCATCTCCCACCAGGCCACCCACGACAAGCGCCAACCTCTTTGCTAACACCTTGGCCAAAATCTTTAACTCTGTGTTTAGCAGGGTTATGGGCCGAAAATGATTTATACTATCCCCCTTGTTCTCGTCCTTCCTCACCAGCGTGACTACGCCCTTGGCTACAGAACAAGGAATTCTCCCGTTCTGCTGCCAATTGCAGTAGACCGCTTCGAGGAGTTCGGAGAAGAAGACCGGCATTGCTAAATAAAGTTCGTAAGGTATACCATCGAGACCTGGAGATTTGCGTCTGCTGCATTGGCTCAGCGCATCTCCGATCTCATCAGCCGAGATTGGTCCCTCGCAGGACTCTGCCTCTTCGTTCGAGAGACGCGGCAGGTCGTCGAGGTATGGACCGAAATCCACGCCCCCGCCCGGACCCTCGCCTCCCCCAAACAATCGGGCAAAGTGCCTTTGAAAGGCCTCGCACATCTGCTTAGGCTCCCGGATCACCCGTCCATCTTCGTCTTGCAACGACCGGATGGTGGATCGATTTCCACTCTTAGCTTCTGTCACGCGGGCCCATCCAACGGCTTTGGCCCCCTCATTACCTAGAGCACGTATTTTACTTCGAATGACGCAGCCTTCGTGCTTTGCATCGAAAAACTGGTTCAAGGCCGTCCTCGATGCCAGCACTCTGGCCACATCTTCGCTCTTGATTGCCTCTTCTAATTTACCTGTTAATTCTTTCTCGTTTCTATTCCTATCGGCAGCTAACATCTTGCTATAACTTATTGATTCTGTTCTAATTTCTCTTTTGAGAGATGCCCACCATCGGTTGTTGACGATTGCACCCGTCAACCTCTCCTTAACTAATCTGCTAATCCGGTTTCTGTAAGTCTCTTTTGCCGGTAAAGACAAATTAAGTTTCCAGTAACCGGGACCCTGTCGATGTGTTTTCTCGAGATTGACCACGCAGGTCACTAATTTGTGATCCGTGTAGCCAACCGTGCGCATTTCTGGACAGCTTAATATGTCCCTATCCTTACTTCTAACTAAGAATCTATCTAAGTACGATCTAGATTGACCACTGTGGTTTCTCCAAGTCCAGGTAGGCACAGTTGGAAAATCTAGTCGATATCTATCGACCAAGTTAAAACGGTCGAGTAACCCCTTGAGGCTGTTACACCCCCCTCTATTAGGACATGCTCCTGCATAGTCCCAACGTGCATCCAGGATGTCATTCCAATCCCCCGCTAGAAGCAGGGAACGCGACGTTCCCAGAAAAGTCTCCAAACGCTGGAAGAAGTCGGGCCGTTCAGCTCCGAAAGGGGAGTAGACGGCGACCAGTCTCAAGGCCGCACTTTCACTACTGCCAACGTCTAGCACCAACAAACGACCCTCCGGGTCCGAGTGCACAACCTGTACGGCAAGACCCAGGTGTTTTTGCAGCAGTACGACAACCCCACCCCCACCTCCAGGTTGACAGAGAGATGCATGCACCTCAAAGTCATCGAAGGTGGGGGCCAGCTGCCGCACGACGCTGATTCGAGTCTCACAGATAACCATTACATTTATACTACATGACCTGAGGTCATTTAGAAGCTTTGCTTGCTTCCAAGTTGAGCCCAGGTCACGTGCATTCAAACATCCTACTCTTAACACATCCATGTGGGCGGCAGAGCCAAAGGAGAGTGTAGAGACCTACCTTTCCGCTTCCCGGGGTTCGGGTTGCACGACTTCCATGGGGTCGGGGGTGTTGGGTGAAGGGGTGTCTTGTGGTGGTGTGGGGTCGTCAGTGTGTGGTGGGGTTGGGGTGTTTCGAGTTGTGTTGGGGAGGGGAAGGGGGGGGGGGAGCTTTTTAGTAGGACGCGGTTTATGGGTTTGACAGAGGGTGGTCCTACGTCCTCCTTAAAATCCTTTTTTAGTTTTTGGTAGAGGTTCATTGGGATCTTTATGAGTTTTAAATGTGGGTAGTTTTCTGACGAAACAAAGTTTACACCTTCGGTTTGTACCGAAGGATTGTTGTATATGAGCTCATTTAATTTATTATTGTTTCTGTTGATGTAAGTATAGTGTAATGTCTTTTTTTCCGATGGTGTGAGTGTTTCGAAGAGGGGAGGGGCAGGTTTGGTTTTGTTTGTTGCTGGAGGGGTGTTTTCTGTTTTGTTGGATTGTGTTGAGATTTGGGTGGGGGTTGTTTGTCCTTGTGTGTTTTGCACATGTTTTCTTTTTTCCCTTTTAATCTGTCTGAAGGACTCCGTTTCTTCCTCCGAATTCGTTGGGTTATCTTCAGTGTTGGAGGGAAGAGGTATGTTTGCTGGTAATGTTTCCGTGTTGGTTTTTTTTGTGGGGGAGATGGATGTCACTATGTTAGACTGTGTTGTGTGTTGTGTCTGCGGTGGTTGTGTTGTTTTATTGAGTGAGAGGTTGGGTGGGCCTGTATTTTGTTTTGGGGTAATGTGTTGTGACTGTTTGTGTTGTGGTGGTGTTGTGGTTTTACTGAGGGACGGGTTGGGTGGGACTGAGTTTTGTTGTTTGTTTATCTGTTGTGGTGGTGGTGGTGGAGCTGGTGTTGGTAGCAGGGTTTTCTTTTTGTTGAGTTGGGGACAAGCGGCCTTCAGGTGCCATCTGCCTGCACAGATATGGCAGGACGGCCTTCTCCCCTCCACGCTAATGTTTATATACCCGTGGTCCTCTAATAGGATTCTGTCGGGTATTTGGGCGATGCGTTCAGGCTTCATTTGTACTACCAGCTCTATACCTGTTCCACTGAACGCATTGCCTGTGGTTTTCCCAATGGAAATCACGTTGTCATTCACTGGATCGATGAAGCCAGCTATGAGCCAGCAGTAGTCCACATCTGGCATCATTGCATCCAGCCATATGCGTTGAGTTCTTTTCCCCATATAAGATGGATAAAAGGTGAAATTTTTCGAACGAATCGGTGACAGAGCACATTTTTTTGTCGCCGATTCGTTCTTCATGATAATTGCTAGGCTTCCATACAGTCTGTCTTTTCTTATGAAAGTGGTTTCATTAAGTACTTCTGTGAGTACTGTTTTGATATCTGCTTGAGAAGGCTGTTCAGGTTTTTTTGTACTGTTGTTGATGGTCCGAAACTTGACCGTTCGGCTTTCAATGTCTTTCGTGAATTCTTGAGGCATTTTTACCGATAAAATACCATTCTCTCCTTCACTTATGTATTGTTTGGCGTCCGTGATCCTTCGTACCACATCTGAAATGTTTTCCGCTATATAAGTCAAAGATTTCTTTGTTTTCTGTGCAAATGAAATCTTGTCGTCTGCTTTGTTTTCTGATATGGTGTTATTTTCAAATGTTATTTTTGTGTTTGTTGTGTCTTTGTTTGTGTTATTAGTATTGTCATGCAATTTTTCAAATTTTTTATTTTTCGTTGTTGGAATCCAAGTCCAGATTTGTGTTTTCGTTATTTTTTTTTCCTCCGCAGATTCGTCTGTTTTTATTTTAATTTTTCCTTCCTTCTCTATGACGTTAGTTGGGAAGGAAGGGGGGACTAAAGCGTGCGAGCTTACAACTCTTACCGCTGTCCCCCCACCGCTATTTTCGTTCGCTGCGTTTAACATTTCTGTTAGACGATTGAAATTTTTTACACAAAATTTTTTAAAACAGGTTTTTCACCTCTAGGAGGGGTAAAGATGAGCTGACCCACCGCCTGACAGTTCAGACGGTGGGTCAAGCTACACAATTGTATCAAAATTAAGTTTGAACTCACAAAATTTCCTCAATAAATTTGAACAAAACTTCTGTGCGAAGTGAATGACATCCACACTGTAGAACAGACGACAGCTAGATGATAGATAGATAGATAGATAGATAGATAGATAGATAGATAGATAGATAGATAGATAGATAGATATGTTTCTTTTATTTGCCACCAGGGCATCAAAAGTGGGACAAGTACAAAGGGGGGGAGTTTACACAAAAAGGCGTCCTCAATAAGGAGGAGGCAATAACAAAATATAAAAATAAAATAAGATATAACAAAAAATAAAATTTATAACAAAATCCTCAATAGAGAGGAGGCGCCTTGGGGGGTCGCACACACCCCCGAAAAAAGTGTGCAACCCTTCTCCTCAGGAGCACAGAGAAGGGGTGCTCCCTTGGTCTTTCATCTTCCTCACCTATAGTCTGATGTAGAGTGAAGGCCCATTCACACGGGCCATTCTCGCCACTTTCACCCATCTTTCATAGAAACGGCTGGGGTGCAGCACCTCTCTCTCCATCCTGATCCTTCTTCCGAAATGATATCGGAAGAAACGGACCAGTTGTTGGCCAGAGAGAAAGGTGCCTGACCTCAGTCCTTTCAGACGCGTCCACCATACAACCTCTTTCGCCATGGCTATTACGCACAGAAACACCGCCTCTGCTTCATCTTTGAAGGGGGGAGGCGGCTTGATCATTACAATAGACTCGGTGGTCAACCGGATCGGTCCCACCCTTGACAGCAGTTGTTCGACATAGCCCCACAGATCGGCTACGCCCGAGCAGTGTACGGTTTCCTCGTCGCACACGCATCTGGGACAGATCTTTTTGGCGGGGTCCCTACCCGGGCGCCCGTGTCTGTAGAGCCTTTCTCGAACGGGTAAAGCCCCTCGGTAGCACTGCCAGGCCAGGGACTTCTGGAAGTTGTCCATAGGTCCCGGGCTGAAAGTCCTACCGAACAGGCTGGCCAGTTCGTCCTCCTCCATGCCTAGGGCTTCTCCGAGGGCGTCGTCGCACCTGCTGCGTACCAGCCCTCTATAGAATGTTGCGGTGGAGTCTCCACTGATAACCGGATCCGCCTGCCAGAGGGCGGTGAGCGCCTGGGCACACTCAGTGTGCCAGGTGCCCAGTTTTCTCGGTCTTTGCTTGACCCAGGATTGCAGCTCGGTGAGTGAGACGAGTCTGGGAAAGGTTCGTCTCACAAACGAGGCCCACACCGGTTTCCCGGTGAGGAATACGTAGAGGTGCCGTAGCCTTAATGCGTGTTTACGCATCATTAGCCACGGCATCCCCAGCCCTCCTTTCGAAGGGTGTTGACAGCAGATGGATCTCCTCACCATAGGAGCCCGCCTCTTCCAAAGGAATTGGAAGAGCGCGCGCTCCATCTTGGTGAGGGTTTCCCTTGGGCAGGGCACTACGGTCAGGCGGTAGCAGATGACGGACGCTATGTAGGTGTTCGCCACCTCTGCCCGACCTTTCAGGGATAGTTTGCAACTGGCCCACTTCTGGGTCAGTGCAAACACCCTGTTCGTAACCTCCGCCCAGTTTTTCTCCACCTGGAGGTCCGGTCCGAACCAGACCCCGAGCAACTTCACCGGGCCCTCCGTCCAGCGTCCGACGACGCCATCGGAGGGCATCGGTCTGCCCCTCCACGTGCCGAGTTGCAAACCGATCGACTTGTCCCGGTACAGCTTAGCCCCTGTGAACTTTTCGTACTCCTCCAGTAAGGTGCCGACCGCCTCGATTTCGGAGGCCGTCGACACCATTACTGTCACGTCATCGGCGTAGGCCGACACCGCTTTCCGCAATCCCGGTTCCAAAGGGATGCCCTGCAACAACTCCAACTTCCGCAGTAGTGGCTCGAGAGTCAACACATACAGAAGGGAGGAGAGAGGGCACCCTTGTCGGATGGACCGCGCGATTTTGAACGGCTCCGAGAGGTAGCCGTTCACCTTGACCCTAGAGCAGATGCGGCTGCTGTGTATAGCAGTGATCCAGCCCCTGAAAACGGGTCCGAAGCCTGCCGCCGCTAGCACCGCATCCAGGTAACCATGGTCGACCCTATCGAACGCCTTAGATTGATCCAAGTTGATCAGAGCCCCACCAAAGCCGGGTTCGTTCCCAACCCTCTCTATGATGTATCGCATGAGGTGGAGGTTGTCATGGATGGACCTGGACGGGATAGCGCATGTCTGCGCATCTCCCACCAGGTTGCCCACGACAAGCGCCAACCTCTTTGCTAGCACCTTGGCCAGAATCTGTAACTCTGTATTTAGCAGAGTTATGGGCCTGAAGTTACTTAACCACTAGTCGACCCTCCGGGTCCAAATGTACCATCTGTGTTGCGAGACCCAGATGTTTTTGCAGCAGAACGACAACTCCACCCACACCTCCGGGCTGACAGAGAGATGCGTGCATCTCAAAGTCATCAAAGGTGGGGGCCAGCTGTCGCACGTTGCTGATCCGGGCCTCGCAAATAACCATCACATCTATACGTTGTGACCTGAGGTCATTTAGAAGCATTGCTTGCTTCCAAGTTGAGCCCAGGCCACGCGCATTTAAACAGCCTACTCTTAGCATAGCCATGTTGGTGGTGAAGAGAAAAGGCACTTACCTCTCTGCGTCCCGGGTATCGGGCTGCACAATTTCCATTAGGGTGGGGGATGGGTTGTTGGTTGGGGTGGTGGTTTGTGGAAGTGTGGGGGCATCAGTGTGTTGTGTGGTTGGGAAGCTTGGAGTTGTGTGGGTGTTTGGGGAGGGGGTGGGATAGTTTTTTAGGAGGACGCGGTTAATGGGCCCGACGCAGGGGGGACCCACGTCCTCTTTAAAATTGTTTTTTAAAGTTTTATAGGTGTCCTGTGGGGCCTTAATCATTTTGAGGTGGGGGAAATCCCCTGCCTGGGTGAAGTTAGGCCCTTGTGTTTTTATTAGATTGTTGTTGTACACAATGTTTAACAGTTTTTTGTTTCTTGTGTTTATGTATGTGTATGCATGTTTTTGTTTTTGTGTGGTGTTTTTTGTTTGCTGTTGTTGTGAGCTCTTTTGTGTTGGTGTCAGTGTTATGTTTTGGGGAGGGGTTTTTTTCATTTGTGTGTCTGAGGTGTGTTTTCTTTTTTTTCTTTTGATTGTGTGGAAGTGCTCCTCCTCGTCTGACGACGAACTAGGGTCATCTTCCGCGTTGGAGGGGAGGGGTATATTTTCGGGTTGTGTTTGCGTTACGGGTGTTTTGGAAATTGTTTTTGTTTTTTGAGTGGAGGGGATGGGTTGGACATTGTTTTGTTTTGGTTTGAGCTGTGGTGGTTGTTTTTGTAGTGGTAGTTGTGGTGATTGTGTTGGTTGTGCAGTTGTTGGTGGTGTAGGCAGGATTGGGGTTTTCTTATTAAGTTGGGGACAGACAGCCCTCAGGTGACCTCTGGTTCCGCAGAGGTAACACGAGGGCCGTCTACCCTCAACGGTAATGTTGATGAAGGTTAGATCATCCAGTATGACGCGTTCAGGGATCTGGGCGATCCTTTCGGGCCTCATTTGAACTACAAGTTCGAGGCTCGTTCCACTGAACGCGTCACCCGATGCCTTTCCCATGGACACCAGCATGTCATCCTCCAGGTCCAGAAAACCTGTCAAAACCCACCATATGTCCATAATCGGCAGGATGGTGTGGATTTTTATTTTTTGTGTTCTTCTACCCATGTACGTAGGGTAGAAGGTGTATGCGGTGGATGTGATTGGTTTGATGGACAGTTTCACTGCTGTGTCCCTGTCCTTCATGAGAATGGATAGACTCCCGTAGAGTCTATCCTTCTGAATGAAGGTGATGTCCTTCATGACGTCTTTTAAAACCAGCTCTATCTCGCTCTGTGATGGTTGAGCTGGTTTTTTTACTTTTGTTCGAGATTGTCCTAAACATGACCGTGTTTAGGAGTCTCTGGCTTTTTAGTTCCGGGGGGGGGAATGGATTGTGAATGAACCATTTTCCCCGTACACTATATATTTTTTCGCATCCGCCAGTAGCTCCTTCGCTTTTGTTATATCTACTGGCAGATAGTCGAGGGTTTTCCTTGTCGTCTCGGCGAAGGAGAAATTTTGTTTGTTTGTGTTGTTGTTGTCGTTGGTGGTGTTGTTGTTATCATTGTTGTTGTTGTCACCGTTATTGGTCTTGTTGTTGTTGTTATTGTTATTGTTATTGGTGTTGTTTTCGTCCGTCGCATTGTTGTTGTTGTTGCTGTTGCTGCTGGTTCTTTGGGTTGTTGCCATGGCAACGTCAAGTTGTCGGTTAACAGGTGGAGAGAATTCTTCCTCTGGCTGACCTTTCTTCTTGACCTCTGCTACTGTGACAGTGGCAGGGGGAAGCTTTAAGTTCATCTTCCCCTTTCCTCCTTCGAATTTTGGTGAAGAAGCTTCGGCCATTTAAAAAAAATATTGACTTTTCAACAAGAAAAAACTTTTTTTTTTTGTTTAACTATTTCGCCTAAAGGCGTAGAATATTTTGAGAGACTGACTAGATCAAAGTTTGACCTGGCAGTCCCTCTACAAAATGGTACAAAAATTAAAGTTATCAGACAAGAATTTCTATAGAAATTTAAACAGAACTTACTCAGCAAGTTATACGCGTGTGTCCATCCCAGAGATAGATAGATAGATAGATAGATAGATAGATAGATAGATAGATAGATAGATAGATAGATAGATAGATAGATAGATAGATAGATAGATAGATAGATAGATAGATAGATAGGTAGGCAGATGAGCGGGGAGACGTAAAATGAGAAATTGTTATTCGCTGATTGGAGATTTTTTTCTTTTTTTAAGATCAGTCATTATCAGTATTAAGATTCAAATCTCTACTGTCATTGGAAGTTGCTAAAAGTTTGAAGTACATGCCACGATTAACAAGTTACAAATCTGTTGTATGAAGTATCAGGCATTTGTCTCTCATTTGAGATTAATAAATACCAGGCATATTTTTGTAAAGTCTTTCTTGTAATTATCAATCTTATATGAAAGGCACAAAACTTTCTGTGAACACTCTTCATATATATGTATATATATATATACCTTGCTTACCTCATTACATCTTATAGATGTCATTACTATATATATATATATATATATATATATATATATATATATATATATATATATATATATACCTTGCTTACCTCATTACATCTTATAGATGTCATTACTATATATATATATATATATATATATGTATATATATATATATACCTTGCTTACCTCATTACATCTTATAGATGTCATTACTATATATATATATATGTATATATATATATACCTTGCTTACCTCATTACATCTTATAGATGTCATTACTATCATCATCATCATCATCATCAACGTTTAACGTCCGTGTTCCACGCTTGCATGGGTTTGGACGGGGGTAGTCCCACTTGAGGCAAGAGTGATTGTCTTGCTCGCATAGGACTGTCTGGCAGGTTTTCTACAGTTGGATGCCCTTCCTAACACCAACCACATTTACAGTGTGGGTCTGGGAGGTTTTTACCGTGCTGCCTACACGGCCACATTACAGCGTGGACTGTGTGTTTTTTTGTCGTGACACCTACACGATCTCATTTGTTTCGGCCTGGATGGCGCGGCACCAACATAACTTTACATAGGACGGGGTGGTGTGGATGGGTGGGGGTGGTGGCGGGACGAGGTGTATTTTGTTAGAGATGCCTACTGGCAAGGCGGGTCT
>OZ024741.1:287206319-287226319 GCA_964016885.1 Eledone cirrhosa
GATTTGCGATAAACATAACATGTACATAAATTGTAGCTCATATCCAAATAGATGTGTGTTTTGGTAGTTTGGGGAGAAAATATAATTATTGGAGGGGGTATGCCTCCAACCCAGTTCCGCCGCCACTGTATATATACAATTTTTAAAAAATATGCTCTCTGATAAGGGGTTAATATATCGAGCTTCTTCGCATTTGGTAAAAAACTGGTATTATACCTAATTTATTCGTCTTCTATATTATATATATATATATATATATATATATATATATATATATATAAACGGAAAAAATGAAACGAAATTTCATTTCCCACTCTTAGTACGGCTGTTACTTAAATATAAGTATGTATACGTACATACATATGTGTATACAGACGTACAGTAGTATGCATATATATATATATACATACATGCAAACATATATATATATGTACGTATGGATTCACCGAACATTTATTATAACGGCTCGGTGTGTTTGTAAACAAACATCCCGAATTAAGCCGTACAGTGTCTAGCAACCATCGTTGCTCATTTGTTCAACACTGACAAAGGAATGCTGTACTAGTTTCAAGCTTATTAGCTATCGTCAGCAACGTATACCTTCCTGCCAGATGGTTGAACGTCTGAAAGTATATACTTTCCTTATGCAAATTAACGGCTGAGCAGCCTAATTTGCATATCGAGTGAGTTAATCGGCCGGGGTATCGAAAACGATAAACGGAAAAAATGAAACGAAATTTCATATATATATATATATATATATATATATATAAATTTATTATGGCTATTGGTGAACTTTATTACTCTAAAGTTTCACCTGCGCATTCACAGGATCGCCAGTCTTGTCTGGTGAGTACGCAGGTGAGACTCGAGTGTAACAAGCCTTAGCCATAATAAATGAAAATTTAAACTCAACTTCGGTATTGAATTTTCATTTTTACGTTCGTCAATAATTCCCGTACACTCAGGTCTTGAATAATCGTCCCCGCCCCCGGTTTTTATTTCATGCCCAACCCCCACTCGTTTATTAAATTTTGCTAATCTATCTGCGGCGAAATTTTATTGTAAGTGATTCATATTGATACAGCAGCTGGATAATCTAATAATTATTTTATTTTACATTAAAAAGGCATGACAAAAGAAGAACATTACAAGAAATCTCATATTTACGAAAGTACACTATACAATTACTGATTTCCCCTTTATTGTCCCCCCACCTCCTATTATTTGGGGCCCGAGAGTGCCGCAAAACTCTCCTCCTCTCTATGTCTATCATACACAATTCTCTTTTAATCTCCCTCTCTGTAACTACTAAAACCAACCTCTAACCCCTCTCTGAACCTACTACGACACCGCCTCTCTTATCCCACGCTCTATATCTAAGGTTAATTCACTCTCTCACTTTCTATAAATATATACAACTCTGTATATTAAACACCCTAAACTCTCACCGTCTCTATATTTACTACACGGCACTCCTCCATTATGCCTCTCTATATATCTACAACCACCAAATTCTCCCCCTCTTTATATCTGCTACAAGGAACTCTCTTCCAATCCCCCTCTCTATATCAATTAACACCAAACTATCCCCCTCTCTATATCTACCATACAATACTCTCTCTCATTCCCTTTCACTCTATCTATCACTACCAAACACTCCCCTCTCTATATTTATCAATACCTATCTCTATCAATCCTCTCCTTCTATTCATTACCACGAAACTCTCCCCCTCTCTACATCAACCATACAACATACTCTCCCAATACCACTCTCTATATCAATTAACACCAAACTCTCCTCCTCTTTATATCTACTACACGGAACTCTCTTCCAAACCCCTTCTCTATATCAACTAAGACAAAACTCCCCACTCTCTACATCAATAAACATCAATCTCTTCCCAAACCCCTCACTATATCAATTACCACCAAACTATCTCCCTGTTTATATCTACCATACAACACTCTCTCTCATTCCCCCTCTCTATCCATCACTACCAAACTCTCCTTCTCTCTATACCTACCATACAACACTTCTCCCCCAACGCCCCTCTCTATATCAGTTAACACCAAACTCTCCCCCGTCTCTATATCTACTACACGGATCTCTCTTCCAATCCCCCTCTCTATATCAATTAACACCAAACTATCCCCCTCTCTATATCCACCATACAATACTCTCTCTCATTCCCTTTCACTCTATCTATCACTAGTAAACACTCCCCTATCTATATCTATCAATACCTATCTCTATCAATCCTCTCCTTCTATTCATTACCACCAAACTCTCCCCCTCTCTACATCAACCATACAACATACTCTCCAAATCCCCCTCACTATATCAATTAACACCAAAACTCTCCACCTCTCTATATCTACTACACGGAACTCTCTCTATATCAATACATATCAATATCTACCCCTGTCAATATCTAATATACAACACACTATCCCTAACTTCCTCTCTATATCAATTACCACTTGATATAGATGTGATTTACTTTGCTCCGGATTTTTACGGATTATTGTCAAAAAAACTGTGAGTTTATTGCTCAATTTAATAACATTGTTTAGTTTAACCCCTTGCCTGGGCCGTCAGACGTTGAGTCAAGTAATTTTCGCCCCTTTCTGGGGCGAAATTTTCAATTTTCATCTCAAAACTGTAGACTTGGTGGCAATGGATGCCATTTCCACCTCGCACACTGTCGTGAGTGCCATGCCCACTAAGAAAAGTGGTGTAGGGAAGGTAGGAGTACAAAGCTTGCAGCCTTCCCCCCTCGCATCATCGAAAAACGTGAAAAATATCGAAACCACGAAACCAAACCCGGTAAATAATACCAGCACCAACAACAAGAACAATGACAATAACACCACAACCAACAACAATAGCAACACCAAGGAAAACGTGAACAATATTACCAACAGTGACAGTAACAAAAAAGACAACAACACCAAAACAACATTCGCACAGTAAAAAAAAACGAACTATACACGCCAATAGACATAACAAATGCTAAACAACTATTACAAGACGCAAAACAATTCGTGACTTTTGGCGAAAACAGTGCTTTTAGCATCAATTCTCCACAGGAATTACGTAGAGAGGCTGTCCTGAAAACTGTGGTTTTCAGGACAATATCGAACGTAACAAGAAAACCAGCTCAATTATCACAAAATGAAATTAGGCTGGTTCTAAAAGATGCAATGAAGGACTTAACCTTCATACATAAAGGTAAACTGTTTGGTAGCATTTCGGTGCTAATGAACAACCAGTCAACAGCTCAAAACTACTCGGTTACACCCATTGTGTCCCCTCGCTTCACCTTTTTCCCCACATACAGGGGAAAAAGGACACAAAGAATAAAAATAATGAGTATCACACCAAATGTAAATATTTGGTGGATACTATGTGGAATCATTAACTTTGACGAAGACAAGATAATTTCAATAGGAAAGTCCTCCGGAGGTGTATTTGGTGGGACCACCGTAGAAGTTCTGGTGCAAATGAGCCCAGAACGAATAGCGAATATCCCACAACGCGTGCCTCTGGACGGGCTAACTTATATAAACATTTCAGTGGAGGGAAGGCGGCCGTCATGTTACCACTGCTTAAGGAGGGGTCACCTGAGGGCTGCCTGTCCTCAATTAACGAGTAAAAAAAGAAAGGCTCTTCTGCCAACCCCGAACACAACAACACAACCACCACCACCACCACAACAACAACAACAACAACCACAATAACACGGAAAAATAACAATACAAAACACTGTTCCACCCAACCCCTCCCCACCTAAAACAAATACAAAAGCAACCACAACAAAACCCCAAAATATACCCCTCCCCAACAACACGGAAGAGGACTCCGTATCAACGTTACCCAGTGACGACGAGGGAGAACCCTTTCAACAGGTGAAAAGGCAAAAAAAAAGGCACCACATTAACAAAAAATTCCACAAACACACAACCACCAGCACAAACAGAACAAACATCACAAATAAAAAAACCCGCCCCTCCCCAAAACATAACACGTACTACAAAACGCAAACACGCACAAGAACAACAAACAAAAACAAACACAACACAACAAAAACTATATACATACATTAACAAGAACAATAAAACGTTGATGAAAGCGATAGAAAACAACCCTTCGGTGGAAACCGAAGGGATCACTTTCACCTACGCAGTGAACAAAGCGCACCTAATGATGATTAGGGTCCCAACGGAAACCTATGTAACTTTGAAAAAGAACCATCCAATGCATGTGGGGGCCAACTGCACCAAACCACTTAACAGCGTCCTATTGAGATGTTTCCCCACCCCCACACCAGACACCCACACCCCACCAAACATCCTAATCCCACCACACACTGATGTCCTCACCCCACCACAAACCACCACCCCACCAAACAACCCTTCCAACACCCCCATGGAAATTGTGCAGCCTGGTCCCCAGGAGACGAAGAGGTAAGTAATTTCCTTTCCTCTTCCTTTTTACCTCTTCAGCACCAACATGGCCAATATAAGAGTTGGATGTGTGAATGCACGCGGCTTGGGGATGTCCTGGAAACAGGGCAAACTCTTAAATGACCTCAGGTTGCACAGAGTGGATGTAATGGTTATTTGCGAGTCCAGGATCAGCAGCGAGCGACAACTGGCCCCCATCTTCGACGACTTTGAGATCTACGCATCTCTCTGTCAGCCGAGGAGTGGGGGTGGGGTTGTCGTTCTGCTGCGAAAATACCTGGGTCTTGCCACACAGAAGGTACACCTGGACCCGGAGGGCCAACTGGTGGTTTTAGACGTCGGCAGTGGTGAAGGTGGAGCTTTCAGGCTGGTGGCAGCGTGTGCCCCATCTAGGACACCGCGACCGGACTTCTTCCGACGCCTGGAGAATTTCCTGGGAACGTCTCGCTCCTTGCTTTTAGTGGGGGACTGGAATGGTATCCTGGATGCACGTTGGGACTATGTAGGGGCATGTCCCGATAGAGGGGGGTGTAACAGCCTCAAACGATTAATCAGCCGATTTGATCTGGCCGATAGATATCGACTAGATTTTCCGACTGTGCCAGGGTGGACGTGGAGTAATCGCAGCGGAACATCTAGGTCGTACCTAGATAGGATCCTAGTTAGAAATAAGGATAGGGACATATTAAGCTGTCCACGAATGATCATGGTTGACTATTCGGATCACAAGTTGGTGACCGGAGTGGTCAACCTTGATAGAACTCATAGACAGGGACCCGGTTACTGGAAGCTAAACTTGTCTTTACCGACAAACAAAGCTTACAGTAAGCGGATTAGCACACTAGTTAAGCAGCGTTTGACGGGTGCAATTGTCAACAACAGGTGGTGGGGCTCTCTCAAGAGAGAAATTAGAATAGAATCGATAGGTTTTAGTCGGGAATTAGCATCAGATAGGAATAGAACTGAAAGGGAATTAACAAATAGAGTAGAAGAGGCGATTAGGAGTGGCAACGTGGCCGGCGTGCTGGCGTCAAGAACGGCCCTAGACCAGTTCTTTGATGCGAAGCACGAGGGCTGCGTTGTCAGGAGTAAAATACGTGCTCTGGGTAACGAGGGAGCCAAAGCTGTTAGCTGGGCCCGAGTGACAGAGGCCAAAAGTGGAAACAAGTCCACGATTCGGTCTTTGAAGGACCAGGATGGACGCGTGATCCTTGAACCTGAGCGGATGAGCGCGGCCTTTCAACGGCGCTTTGCACGACTGTTCGGGAGGGGCGGTGGGCCGGGTGGGGCCATGGATTTCGGTCAATACCTCGACGGTCTGGCGCGGCTCTCGGACGGAGAGGCGAAGTCCTGCGAGAGGCTGATTTCAGCCGCTGAAGTAGGGGAAGCCTTGAGCCAATGCGGCAAACGCAAATCTCCGGGTCTCGATGGTCTACCATACCAACTTTATGTAGCGATGCCGGGCTTGTTCTCCGGTCTCCTTGAGGCGGTCTACTGCAACTGGCAACAGAACGGGAGAATTCCCAGTTCTGTGACCAAGAGCGTAGTCACGCTGGTGAGGAAGGACGAGAACAAGGGGGATGACATAGATAACTTCAGGCCCATAACTCTGCTAAACACAGAGTTAAAGATTTTGGCCAAGGTGTTAGCGAAGAGGTTGGCGCATGTCGTCGCGACCCTGGTGGGAGAAGCGCAGACATGTGCAATCCCGTCCAGGTCCATACACAACAACCTCCACCTCATGCGATACATCGTAGAGAGGGTAGGGAACGAACTCGGCTTTGGTGGGGCCCTGATCAACTTGGATCAATCTAAGGCGTTCGATAGGGTTGACCATCGGTACCTGGATGCGGTGCTCGTGGCGGCAGGCCTCGGACCCGTTTTCAGGGGCTGGATTGCTGCAATGCACAGCAGCAATACCTTCTCGAGGGTCAAGGTGAACGGCTACCTCTCGGAGCCGTTCCAAATCGCGCGATCCATTCGACAGGGATGCCCTCTCTCCTCCCTTATGTATGTGCTGGCTCTCGAGCCACTACTGCGGAAGCTGGAGCTGTTGCAGGGCATCACTTTGGAACCGGGATTGCGGAAAGCGGTGTCGGCTTACGCTGATGACGTGACAGTAATGGTGTCGTGCACCTCGGAAATCGGGCAGATCGGCACCTTACTGGAGGAATATGAAAGGTTCACAGGAGCCAAGCTGAACCGGGACAAGTCCGTCGGTTTGCAACTCGGGACGTGGAGGGGCAAAACGATGCCCTCCGACGGCATCGTCGGACGCTGGACGGAGGGACCGGTGAAGCTGCTCGGGGTCTGGTTCGGACCGGACCTCCAGGTGGAGAAAAACTGGGACGAGGTAACGGGCAAGGTGTTTGCACTCCTCCAGAAGTGGGCCGAGTGCAAACTATCCCTGAAAGGTCGAGCGGAGGTGGCGAACGCTTATATAGCGTCCGTCATCTACTACCGCTTGACCGTCGTGCCTTGCCCAGAGAAAACACTCGCCAAAATGGAGCGCGCGCTCTTCCGATTTCTTTGGAAGAAGCGGGCTCCTTTGGTGAAAAGATCCATCTGCTGTCAACACCCTTCGAACGGAGAGCTGGGGATGCTTTGGCTGACGATGCGTAGACACGCATTAAGGCTACGGCACCTCCAGGTATTCCTCACCGGTCAGCCGGTGTGGGCCTTGTTTGTGAGGCGAGCCTTTCCGAGACTCGTCTCACTCACCGAGCTGCAATCATGGGTCAAGCAAAGACCGAGAAAAGTGGGCGACTGGCACATTGAATGTGCCCAGGCGCTCACGGCCCTCTGGCAAGCGGATCCGGCAATCAGTGGAGACTCAACCTCAACATTCTATAGAGGGTTGGTGCGCAGTAAGTGCGACGACGCACGGAGAGGCTCTGGGCATGGAGGAAGACGAACTGGCCAGTCTGTTCGGTAGGACGTTTGGCCCGGGACCGATGGACAACTTCCAAAGTCCCTGGCTTGGCAATGTTACCGAGGAGCTCTACCCGTTCGGGACAAGCTCTACAGACACAGGCGCCCGGGTAGGGACCCCTCGAAGATCTGTCCAAGATGCGTGCCTGACGAGGAAACCGTCGCACACGCATTCGTACACTGCCCGGGCGTTGCTGACCTGTGGGGCTATGTAGAACGACTACTGTCGCGGGTGGGACCAATCCGGTTGACCACCGACATTGTCACGATCAAACCGCCTCCCCCTTTCAAAAACGAAGGAGAAGCGGTTTTCCTCTGTGTGATAGCCATGGCGAAAGAAGTTGTATGGTGGACAAGGTTGAAAGGGCTGAGGTCAGACACCTTTCTCTCCGGCCAACAACTGGTCTTTTTTTTCAAGTACCACTTTAGAAGAAGGATCAGAATGGAGAGAGAGGTGCTCTACCCCAGCAAGTTTTATGAAAGATGGGTGAAAGTAGCGAGAATGGCCCGAGTGAATGGGCCTTCTCTCTATATCAGCCTGTAGGTGAGAGAGGAGAAGAATGAGAAGAGGAAGGAAGCCCCCGCTCTTTGTGCTCCTGAAGAGGAGGGTTGCATATTTTTTCGGGGGTGTGTGCGACCCATGTCAACGCCCCTCCCTATTGAGGACATCGATTGTTAAATTTAATTTGTTATATGTTTTTTACACGTCTTTTTAAATGTATGTAAACTCCCCTCTTTGTATTTGTCCCAATCTTTGATGCCCTGGTGGCAAATAAATAGAAATATATATTAATTACTACCAAACTCTCCCCCTCTCTATATCTATATCTATATCTCCCATCTATCTCTACATAACATGTACATAAATTGTAGCGCATATACAAATAGATGTGTGTTTTGATAGTTTGGAGAGAAAATATATAATCATTGGATGGGGTGCAGGGTGACCATGACCCCTAGTTCCACCGCTTCTGTAAATAAAGCACCAGTTCAGTGCTGGATTCAATGTTTCTTCTACATATCTTTCTCACACCTTTATTTCCTTCTCCGGAGAAAATCAGTTGTGTTCAGACCTAGAGAGGGGATGAACTCCGCCAGGTTTAAAATTCAGTATGTCACTATGTTGCCCCTACGATTCCAGCAGGAGTTACGGGTACATACATAACGTGTTGCAAGCATCCGGGTTAGGTCTCTTGTGTGAGGATAACCGTCTCTCTCCATCAAACCAGTCACAGACACCCTGAGAAGGGTCATGCACACTGCCTTTACACCCTGAATTAAACAATAATAAAATCAGCAATCCTTGAATTTCTTATTTCCTCGTGTTTGTTTTTTAGACAGATTAGGGAGGACAATATCTTTGATCTTATTTTTCAAGGGCACCACATAATTTTTGAAGCAGAACGGAGGTGCAAACCAGTATGCATATGCTATTACAATAGGAACTAGTACATAAGGTATACTTTGAGGAAGATTAGACTACCATTTCTATCATGAGGTTCCCCTTGTTAATTTGAAAGATTGCATCTTTGACTGGAAGGAATTCCTCGTTAGCTCGTTGATGGTTTTATTTTACTGATAATGCATACTTTTAATTGAAGGCAGCTTGTCGAGGGAATTCAAATAATTTTGAAAAACTGTCAAGAATTTAGTACAAAATCTAATTTTCACAGTATTTATCCGGTTTCTGAAATACAACTTAAATGTTCTTATATAAAATTATGATGGAAGGATTTTAGATAAATATAAACTTTGGGAATACTTTTGAGATCTTGTAAGCGGGGCGCAGCCCTTCTACCACCACGCCCTAGGCCCAGAGCCCAATCATCCTCTCCCTTCCCTCCTTTCCATTCAATGACATTAGAGTCCTTGTCATTCCCCCCCCCCTTCCCGTTTTTTTCTTTCTCATTCTCTTTTTTCTTTATATTTTCCTATTTTACATTCCATTCTTCTCAATCTAAATTTTTTTTTCTTATTCTATTAAACTGTATTTACATGATATATTACATAAATAAAATCTCAGTACACGTTTTTTAAGCTGTAGTTTATATACTAGAAACAGGGACGGTTTCAGACGTTTTGGTATCAAATCGGATAAACTTGCAGTACAACCTCATATCATATAACACAAGGATTACAGATATTTTCCTATTGAATTGTGGTGTGATTGTCTCATGTCGATTGACCTTCTAGGAATTCAGTTTTGGCTTGTGTTAGTGTGTATCTATGTGAGCATGTGCCTGTGTTAGTATGCATATATATGTAAATGTGTGTATACACGTGTGTCAATGTGAGCATGCACATCTTCGACTATGTGTGTGTGCTTGTGTTAGTACCTGTATGTAAATTAGTCTGTGTATGTGAGTTATTGTGTGTATATGTGTGCATCTGTGTGAGCTTGTGCTTCTGTTAGTTTGTGTATATAAGTTTGTGTATGCACACATGTTAGTGTGTATATGTGTAGGTGTGTGTATATGTGTGTGAGCATGTGTTTATGTAGTTATGTGTGTATATATGTATAGAACTTAGGTGTAATAATCAATTTTGAATACATCTTCATTAGCTAAGCCACAAAATCAATAACAATCAACACCTTCAATCAATCAAAACTACGATGTATGCAATTATTTCAATTATGACACAGAGAAAAGTGTACCAATCTAAACTGGAGTATTCTAGTTATAGAAGTATAAGGATAATCGGATCTTTTCTTGTATCGATCCTATCGAAAATAATTAGTGATTTCTTGTTATAAGGCCACACATTTTGTTAGGAGGATATAGCTAATTTATTGATTTCCAGTAGCTGATTGATACTTACTTTATCGATTCCCTGATGAGTGAAATACATAATTATATTTCTAACATTGAGACAAGGCCAGCAATAAATGGGAAAGGAAAAGTCGATTATATCGACCCCAGAACAATGAAACTGAAAGTTAACCTCGCTGGCATTTGTAGTAAGAATGTAAGGTCCCAGAAGAAATAACGCATTTTTTTGAGGTTCTAACGTTTCTACCAATCTACCACCCAATAATAATAATAATTGTTTCTACTTTTGGCACAAGGCCAGCAATTACCCAGTACATTACTGGTACTTTATTTTATCGACCCCGTAAGGATGAAAGGTGAAGTTAGTCTCTGCTGGATTTGAACTCAGAATGACAAGGGCCGTAACTCTATGCGTCAAAGCATAGAGTCCGATTCTCTACCAAATCTGCCAAACCACCGTCCAATAATAATAATAATAATAATAATAATAATAATGTTTTCTTTATTAACCACAAGGGTTTACATAAAGTAGACATTAAGGACAGTACAGGACAATACAGGACGGTACAAATGGGCATTTCTGCGTGTAAATAAACAGAGGATGTAATAAAATAACAAAGAAAAATTCCCCAATAGGGGGGAGACTTCCGAGGGACATTTGTGGAGAAAGCCCATTAAAAGACCACAGTGACCCTGACCACCAGGGCAAGTGCCCTCTCCCAGTTTCCCACCTTTAATTTAAAGACACATACTAATAATAATGGTTTCTTATATAGGCACAAGACCAGCAATTACCCAGTGTATTACTGGTACTTTATTTTATCGACCCCGTAAGGCTGAAAGGCAAAGTTAACCTCGACGGGATTTGAACCCAGATCGTAAAGAGACATAACTATGCTGGAAAGCATGGCGTCCGACCCTCTACCGATACTGCCAATCCAATAATAATAATAATAATAATAATAATAATAATAATAATAATAATAATTTCTTTATTCTTGGCCACAAGGGCCGGATATAGAGGACAATACAAAGACCGGGAGATTAGAGGTTTACACTAAATCGCGTAAAAATGATAACAAAAACAATTAACAAAAAATATAAATGGCAGAATTCCACAATGGGGGATACCACCCAGGCGTAACATTAGGAACCCCACAATTCCTAAACCACCCTTATCTCTAAGAGCGCATCCTGGGAAGGTGTCCATCTCTCTCTTAATCTTTCCAGCCTTCATGCGTATGGCCATCGTCGCAACAATCATCCACCTATTCACAAATGTACTGAGGAGCGGCATGTCCCCCTCCATCCTCACCGTCCTTTCCAAGTGAAACTTGAAAAAGTTGATGTTGCTGTTATGTTGGCCTTTGTATTGCTGGTAGTGTTCTTTCCGATGTTGTTGTTATCGTTGCTTGTTGTGTTTTCGGCGGTATGGTATTTTAAAGGGACCCTTTCTTTTCTCGTGCTTAGTTGTGGGCAGAGATCCTTGAGTGGGGTTTTTGCCCCACAAGTATGATATCTTGGCTTTCAACCTTCCATGATTTATGGAAGGAAGGCGCCGTCCGCAAGATATATATTATATCGGAGATGGCTTCGATGTATTCTTGTTTCGTTTCGATAAATAGTTCTATCCCTAATCCGGACTAATTTTCTCTTATAATTTCATAACACCTCTAAAATAGTCACGAGGACAGAAGAGACCAGGTAAGGACGTTTGACTTTGTCGGTATTTGAACATAAAGAGTAAAGAAATAATCCAAATCTGATCACAGATCAGACATTCAGACAGATATAATACCCCTACCGTTGAACAGCGTAGATAAATAAACACACGTCTCTACATATAACATAACAATGTTTTAAACAATTCATCTAAAATAATAAAAGAAAGAAATTTTAATTACAATAAAAAAGATGTCATTCCGATTAAATGACAGTCCTTTTCAAATCCACACAATTTGAAGAACTCTTTCAAGCATTCAATCTGAAATTCTAAATTCCTTTAAATAATTACAAACCACTATAAAAGACACAAAGTTCAATTATTCCAACCTTATCATTATCATTCTAAAAAGTATAAAGCATCTTCAAAATTCAAATATATTCATATCTCAATTGAATAAATTTCTGTACAACACTCCAGACTTATTGTCCGTATCCGGTTAATATTTTTTCCTTAAACAAGAATTACAAGTAGTGATGCCCAAGGCTGTTGTGCTTTGAAAATATAATATTTCAGATTGAAATAAACTATTATATTATGATATAAACATAACTAAATTTCGACATGATAAGTAGTTATTCAGGGATACATAGATAGATATATACATACATACATACACACATACAGAGATAGATACATATAAACATACATACATACATGCATACATAGTACATACAAACATACATACATAAATACATACTTACACGCACATACATGCTTAGATAATACATACACGTATACATATATACATGCATACATGGTGGCTGCCAACTCGTTTTCGAATACGGCCACTACTTTATATCCATGTAGGAGAACCCCTACCGATGCGCTGAACGAGTGTGACTTTTTAGTCCAGCCAGCTACTTGAAAACTCTGGTACAAACACTACACTTATGACAATTATTGACACATAGTGCTGGGCCCATGGTACCATGTGACGACAAGTGCAGAGATATCTCCAGATATAAAGCAATGCCGTGAAACTTTTATAGTGAACAAAGACACTGCACAAAGCCAGTCCCACTATCTTAACCAAGATGATATTTACCAAAAAGAAGAACAAGTCAACATCATTGGATACCATCAGGGTTGCAGGTGTTATATCAGTTTTCCTTCTCCTAGAATTCTGCCTTGACAAAGGCTAAGGGATCATCTCTCCCGGTGATTTTGGATGGCCATGACTCTTAAGAGCTCCTTTGCCCTTTGACAGGTTTTGTTTTTAGTCCTGCAGGATGTCCAAAGTCACCCTCCTCACCAAGAAACCTTGGTGGGGTTGCCAGTTTAGTCGCCAACAACCCGACCATGGGACATGCATACATACACTCATACATACATACATACATACTCGAAATTAAGAGAAAGAGAAACTTACATACATACATACATACAGTCTCTCTGTGATATTATTCATCTTGTCATTAAACCCCTTGTCCTTTCTGCTCAAGAAATGTGAGGGATACATCATTGGCTCACAGGAGGACAGAAATACGAACCTAACCCATAATTTCTTTGTGGACGATCTGAAACTCTATGCCAAGAACATGGAGGGATGAAAAAAAATCTTGATCTGGTTACAACGTTCTCAAAGGATATAGGAATGGAGTTTGGCCAAGATAAATGCTCATACATGACTGTAAAGCGGGGAAAAACAACAACCCAATCTAGCAACATTGACATCAGTGGCCTAACTGTTTCACCGATATCTGATGAGGACTGCTACAGATACCTGGGGATAGATGAGAACATATCCTATAATGGTATCTGTAATAAGGAACGCGTAACCAGCGAATACTACACCCGATTAAGAAAGATCCTGTCATCGGAAATCTCTGCGCAAAACAAAACAGTGGCTCACAATGTGTTTGCTGTGCCTGTCCTAACACCAACGTTTGGAATACTCAATTGGACGATAGACGAAATCTGAGCAGTTGATGTTGGAACTCGAAAAATACTTAACAACACCGGAAACTTCCACAACAACAGTGACATAGACCGCCTTTACTTGAAACGTAAGCAGGGAGGCAGAGGCCTAACATCCGTTCAGACAACATTTGAATGTCGCATCATATCCCTCCGACAACATCTACGAACCTCGAAACGTAGGAGCCCGTTTCTCGAGCAAGTCTATCTGATAAGATCATGAGAGTTGGGAAGGAACTCCTTGAGAGATATTCCCGGTGTGATAATCAAAAGCTCACACCCAGGGAAGTCGCTCAGCAGTATCGCAGTGAATCCATGGATGAAAAACTGCATGCTTATCAGCAAAAAATCCTGAATGAATATGTTGCCAAGAAGCTCCAGAGTAAGAGTAATATAGATAAGGAAAGTAGTCTATCTTGGACCAACAACCACTATATTGGCTCCCACTTTGAAGGATATGCTTTTGTAATCCAAGAACAGGAAATTAACACGAAATACCTGATTCACAAAAGAGATGGGGATGCAGGCAAAACACCTAGATGTGATAACAAGTGCAGACTCTGCAGAACTAACATCGAGGATATCACCCATGTCATCAGCAGCTGTCCAAAGATGTCATCGCAGTACTATCTACCTATGAGGCATGATGTAGTGGCCAAAACACTGTACAATGCAGTTCGTAAAAAGGATAGCCCCGATAATAAACACATTAAAAGCTACAGCAATGTGGAAGACATCCATATACATAATATGAAAGAGTACTGGTGGAATGTTCCAGTAAAAACCCCAATAAAATGCTGGCATAACAGACCAGATATTATGATATGGGACAGGGAGAAGAAAGCATGCACAGTAGTGGAAATTAGCTGCCCAGCAGATGCCAATATAATATCAAAGATTAGCGAAAAGGAGAATATTTATGTAGAACTGATGAGAAATCTGCAGATACTCCACTCTGATTACACCTTCAGATTTATGCCTAGGCTTTACAGGGACAGAAAGAACACAACTAGTTAGGAAATTACAAGTACAATCTATTAATGGAACAGTAAAAATATGTAAAACATTCTAAAAATGTTGCACCTAATAACTGCATATACACATGTACAGATACAAAGCATATACACATGCACACATACAACTCAAAACATCCACATCCACACATACAATAACATCCATATCTACACAGGCATGAATGCATACATAATCTACCTAGTTGATGTGTAAATTCCAATGAGAGAGTCTTGTGTCTATGTTAGAAACCGACTCTCTCTCTATTGGGAAAAAATTTGTGAAATTATAAAACCAGAAGAACATACATATATACATACACATATACATAAAATATGAACGATTAAATACAATAGTAGAATTAAAAACAACCTGACAGGAAAGATTACCCAAGTTGTGAACAACTTTAAATTTAATTCTGACAAAACTTCATCCAATCCTATAAAGAAGATCATCGTCAATTTTGAAAAATAAATACGAATATCAATTCAAAGACAAAATCATCATGGCTAAACATATGTCTGCTTCGACCAAATCCTGACTACAATCGTTGTATACAATGGAGCTACAATCTTAAAGATTTATATGAAGCATATATACACACTGGCCCCAGATAATTTGGTTAAATGCAAACGCTAAAAAATTTGTGGAATTCCAAACACCCAGAATTAGATTTATTCTCCAAAACATTTAAATGAACAAGCAAAATCTGTTGTATTTGGACATGGAGAGGAGATGGGTTCAGCCAGGTTTAAAACATGCCTTAGAAAGGCCATATGTCAATACGGCGTCCCTACGACTCCCTCGGGAGTTACCGGACGATTCATGCATGCACTCACTAAATATATACATAACTATATAAATAATTGTTTCTACATTTGGCACAAGGCCAGCAATTATCCCAGTACATTACTGGTGCTTTATTTTATCGACCCCCATAAGGATGAAAGGCAAAGTTAACCTCGGCGGGATTTGAACTCAGATCATAAAGGGCCGTAACTCTTTGCTGCAAAGAATGGCGTCAGACCCTCTACCGATACTGCCAATCCACCATACAATAACGATTTAATCGACTTTTCCCTCTCCCCAAATTGTTGGCTTTGTGTCTAAATCAGAAGCCATTATTTACATAACTATATAAATAATGGTTTCTGGTTTAGGCACAAGGCCAACAATTTGGGGGGAGGGGAAAGTCGATTAAATCTTTATTTTATCGACTGCGTAAGGATGAAAGGCAAAGTTAATCTCGGCGGAATTTCAACTCAGAATGTAAAGGGCCATAATTCTATGCTGCAAAGCATGGTGTCTGATGCTCTACCGATACTGCCAATCCACTGCCCTCATAACTATATAAATAATAGTGATGGCAATGGATTCACAGAATTGTTAAAGTGTCGGACAAAATTCCATGTGGTATGTAATAACGGATCTTTGTTTTGATTTCAAATTGTGCAGAGGTCAACACTGTCTTTCATCCTTAAGTGGTCGATAAAATAAAATACCAGTAACACACTGGTATCAATTTAATCGACTCTCCCATCCCCCAAAATTGTTGGCCTCGTGCTTTAATCAGAAATCATTATCAGCAACAGCATCACCACCACTACCATCATCATAAAAATTTAAAAAATAGGCTATAGATTAAATAGAAATTAAGCAGTGAAGTTTAACTACAAAAAAACATCGCAAATATAAATTAAATGTGAATTATCTCAGGGCTGGTTTTTTCACAAGTTAATAAAATTGTGCAATTAAAGATTTGAAACATTAAGATATTTAAACACAGTTAAAACGAAAATAGTAAATTGGGATCCGAATTCAAAATATTCAGCTTTTGTAAAAACAAATATATTGCCTAACTGTTAAAGGTAGAAACAAATTTTCAACTGAAAAATTTAAATCTAAATGTAAATTTTGTTTTTAGATTTAAAAATATATTTTATCTTGTATTAGGCGTTTAAGGCATAATATAGAGATTTTCTGAAATCCATTTATGAAGACTAATACGAAGAATAAGCGCATGTATATAAGAGAATGAAAAGATGAAGATGGCGAGGTCAACAACTCTAATAACAATTATTAAACCGTTATTTTATTAAATTATTAGACTGTTAAATCCGAGTAGCGGAAGTGGAATGGATTGTAAATTGCATTGAAAATATTTTTAGGTATCGATTTGTTTCAATTTGAGAGAAAAAAACCCAGCTTATAATTTGTAATTTGTAGAATAATATAAGATGGGAAATCTGGAAACATGCGAGGATTGAGACGCCATAAGGAAAGCTAGAGAATGTTCAATAAACATGTTAATGTGAAAAAAGTAGTAGATGGAGGCAGGGGAGATAGAGAAAAACTAGGAGACTGTAGATTATGACGAAGATGGAGATTTGGGGAACGAGTATAGTCATGGAGAGAATGAGAATTCTAAAACTGATCATTCATTCATTTGTCTATTTATTTCAACTATCCGTTCATTTACATTCCTCTCTTCTTCCCTTTCTTTCTCGTCTTTATTCAATTAACTAATCCTGGCCGATAAAGCAGCGAATTGGCAAAGTTGCTGTATTCGATCTTGCTCTCTGCCTTCTGAGTTCAAGTCCCACGGAAGTCAACTTTGCTTTTCATCCATTTGAGGTCGATACAAATGTACCAGTCATGTAATGGGGTCGATTCTTCATCTATATCTCTTTCTCACGCCCAGCCTATCATTCTTTATCCTTCTCTGGGAGAAATCTGCTGTATTGAAACCTGGAGAGGAGCTGGGCTCTGCCAAGTTTAAAAATGCCCTAGAAACGCTGTATGTCAATATGGCGCCTCTATGACTCCCACAGGAGTCACGAAATTAAAAGAGTATCCTGGCAGATTTATCTTTATCTATATCCCCTTCCAAATAAAGTCCTTTTTGTCTCCTTCTGCATAGACGCCTATCACTATATATCCCGCCTAAAACTATCATTCACCTTTCCTATCGCTGTCTTTTCTTTACCCCACCTGCACAAAATCACCAATTGATAATAAGCCAACCGATAAACCGAAAGAAGACAGTTCTGGCTTAACAATCTCATTAAATAAACAATACACTCTACAACATGTATTAAGAACTCATTTCCTCATTAGTTGACAAACAATAACGTTTGAGCACACACTCACACAGAGACACTATATATATTCAGTAAAAGGTGTATGTATGGATGCCTAATTCCTGATTGAGACGTCGAAGCGCCGTAGTGACATACAACAGAGCACTTCCTTCACCAGATCTGGACACAGCTGATTTTTTTGAGAGAAGCTAAGAGAAAGGAAGTGAGAAAGTGATGCAGTGTAATAATCAACTCAAGTACTTGACTAGTACTTCTTTTATCGACCTCGAAACGATGAAAGGCAAAGTTGATTTCTATCAGTTTGAACTCAGAGCGCAGAGATCCGGACGGAATAACGCAATGCATTCTATATGACGTTCTAACATCTCCGTCAAATCGCATCGAGTTAAATAAATTTTTAAAAAAACATTGAACATTGACTACATAAAGGTCTAAATATGTGTGGAGTATAAATTTATCGTAACGTGTTGAAAACCTATATATAATGGAAGTGAAATTTTGTTTCGTATTTTTCAGAGCTGTATGAAATTACAAAATGAAATTACGATGTCAAATTTTCGGACCACAGGGAGACGTATGTCGGAAAGCTTCTCTCGATAAATAATAATAAATATGTATATAAAACCGAAATATACTATATTTTGTTGAGTTGAATGGAGATGTGATTTACCATCTGCATATGTCAATTTCCTTCCAATGCAGAGCTCAGCAATCTATTTTAGTATTCACTTGGGTCATTTGTGAAGGTTTTTTCCCCTATTTTATTGAAAGAACATATCTGTATAATTTCTACATATTATAGTTACACAAAAATGTACGTTTCTTTCTCCCCAAAAATATAATCTTTACAAAATATTTGTAGTATAAATTCTTTTAGATTTTAAGGTGTGTGCATCATTTAGAGATGAATACATATTAAAATTTCTGTTTGTACCTTAATACGGTCTTTTATCATTTGATCGCTCTAAACTACTTCTTAAGACACACACACACGCACGCACACGCACACGCACACACACATACCGACTTACATTCTCAGGAACAGGTTGAAGGAAACAAGTGAGTAACGTCACTCATGGGTATACATTTCGTGTGCCTTCACACACACATACACGTGTGCGAACAAATTCATACATACATACATGTATGTATGTATGTGTGTATGTATGTTTTATTCTATAAAATTACGATAAAATAAAATCTTATATTTTGCAACGAAAGTAAAGTATCATCTTGGTGATAATAGATATGTTAACAGAAACAAAACAAGATTGAAAAATGCTATAGTATATTGCAAAAATAGAACAAAAGAACGCTGACCCACGGAAAACTATCGGCCACGTGACAATGTTTATCACATGTAAACAAAAACAACAAAAAAGCTACACTCCTCAACAACAAAGAATGAATAATAAGACAGAAACGATGTTTGGAGACAGTTAAAAAAACAGAATTGTTCAATACAAGTTAATCAGCCTTAATCAAGAACTAGGTGTTGTCAGAGAGAAACTTCGATATCAGAAGAGAGTTGCTGAAAGGAAAATAATTAATAAAAGATACAGTCATACAGTCGTAACCAAACGTCAGTCTATAGAGATATGAAGGGCAAAGTAATAAATGTCACTGAGGCCCCATCCCAGAAAGACACAGATTCCTTCTGGAGAAAAATATGGGGTGAGTAAAAGAGGTTTAACCAAAATGCAATGTGTTTGAAAGAGATCCAAACGAACTACTGTACTTGCATTACACCAAAAACATATAGCATCAATGATGGTACCCTTGAGACTGTTATAGGAAATCATCAAGATAATAAAGCACCACAAAGAAACTTGATTGTCGGCTACTGGTACAAAAAACTAACATTCTATTGGATGTATCTTCTCAAGGGAGATACACATATACCAGGGTGTTTGACATCAGCAGTAGCAAGATTCATCCCCGAGACCAAAGACACCAACTTGGAAAAAAGCTACCAAGTCGTTGCATGTCGGAACCTAATGAAGAAAATATATACAGCCTGCCTGAACCTATTTCTCCAAGATCACTGACAATAATAACATCATCACAGATGAG
>OZ024741.1:287238819-287268819 GCA_964016885.1 Eledone cirrhosa
CAGAAATTTATAAATTTATTATAATAAATTGAAGTGAAAGCAACTGGTGCGTGTGTTTCTTGTTGGCAACATGACCCTCCCAAAGTATAACAATATCGGTTTCAACACACGATTTCAAATAAAGAATCTTGCTAAACAAATTCAGAAACGAAATATATATATATATATGTATATATATATATATATATATATATATATATATATATATATATATATATATATATTGTTATACTTGGGGAGGGTCATATTTGCGTAATATTGCCAGAATTAATAACAGAACACACTCACTGTTTGGTTGGTTTTCGCTTCTCGCTGTCTTTTATATCTGCGATCTAACATACTCGGTCCTCAATGTTGCCATTGACTGAGCGACGGTCAAAAATAATACAGATACAATATAGACACAAACACATATATATAGTTTACATAATTTACATAAATCTTTCGTTGCACATCTGCAACGTCGTCAGTGGTGGTATATTTTTTTCCTCCTGTTGTGTTGTATGTCTACGCCATTTTTTATTCAGTCTGTCTATATATTTATTTATTTATTTGCTTGTTTGTTTATTTTATTTTGTCTTCTTTACGCATGCGTTTGCGTGTGTGTATAGTGTTATGTGTGCTGTGTGACTAGTGTGTATAGTGTTGTGTCTGCTGGGTGACTAGTGTGTGTTTATGTGCTTGTTGTTATTGTGCTTGTGTATGTATTTATTTATCTTATTTTATTTTATTTTATTTATTTACTTATTTATACTTCTCTTAGGTCAGTGTTGTTTGTTTGGGTGTTGTTGTTGTTCCACTCATTCTTTCTGTTTAGCTTTGGTCTTCTAATTTCTATTTCACTGGCCTCTCTGATTTGCCTATCTGCTGGGTCATTCCTATGTTTAGATATTATTCTAATTTCTATGTTGTCTATGTTACCGTCATGTTGTTGTCTAGCATGTTCGTATAGTACTGACCCGTTTTTTCGTCCTTTTAGTTCCCCCCAGTGTTGGTCTATCCTTTCACCTATGCTACGAGCTGTCTCACCTATGTATGTTGTTGTCATGTTTCTGCAAGTACCCTCTGTACATCTTATGCTATAGACTACGTTTCTAGTTTTACAGTTTATCCGGGGGTTCACCTTACATATGATACATTTCCTATTGGTACAGTGGGTTTTCTTAAAAGGGTAGGTTTTGCTGATCAGGGATTTTATGGTGGTTCCTGGCTTTTCTACCACCTTTATTTTTAAGTGGGTCTCAGGGCCTTTCTACACTGGTTAGCTAATTTTCCTCCAGGGGTGGCGTCCACAAACATGACACTCTGATATCTCTGGTTGTCGTACCATGATGTGGCCTTCCCTATCTTACGTCTAGCCCTATCTAAGCTATTCCATGATTTGCTCCTGTATAGTGGGCAAATACCTTTCATGTCCAGTTCTATGAGGGTCTTATACTTTTCCATGGTTCCTTCGTATACTCTGACTCTGTCTCTTTGGTTGTAGCCAGAGAACTGCATGCGGTTGATGAAGTGTTGGATGTGTCTTTCCATTTCTGTTGGGTCGCACATGCTGGACACATTCTTCATCACTCGTACCAAATCTGCGATCAGAATATTAAACTTAGCACTACTGGACATTGCTGAGTTTTTGAGTATCAGGTATTTGGAGGCCATGGGTTTAGCATAGTGTGAGTGGAGAATTTGGGCTCTCTCGTCTATAGTGTTAATCCACTAAAAAACCTCGCTAAACTATATATATATATATATATATATATATATATATATATATATATATATATATATATATATATAAAGGCTAAAAAGTGACTCTTGTTACTTTGGAGTTACGCCTGGGCATCAGCCAAGATATCTGTATATAGATACATACAAATATTCTCTTCTGCCCCTTGGCAGTATCGGTACAATGTCGGACGCCATGCTTTCCAGCATAGAGTTACGTCCCTTTATGGTCTGAGTTCTATTCCTGCCGAGGTTAACTTTGCCTTCCATCCTTAAGGGGTCGATAAAATAAAGCACCAGTAATGCACAGGGATAATTGCTGGTCTTGTGCCAAAAGTAGAAACAAATATTAACTTTGTTAAGTTTTATCATTATCTGTCTGAATTTCCACTCTTTTCCATAACATTAACCAAAAGTGGGGAACAGAACGAATGCTTACGTCTCCTCTAGCTTGACTGTAACCTCCGACATCAAACTATGGTTCATGTACGTATGCATGTATGCATGTATATATATATATATATATATATATATATATATATATAGTTTTGCGAGGTTTTTTTATATGAAATCGTGTGTCGAAACAAATATTGTTATACTTGGGGAGGGTCATATTTGTGTAATATTGCCAGAATTAATAACAGAACACACTCACTGTAGTAATAACGGTAACAATACAACCAACAACAACAATAACCACAGTGGTAATAATGGAAATAGTACATGTAGCAACATCAATGATAGACAAAACAAAAACAAGAAGCATAATAAAAGTAACAACCACAATGGTAGAAATAACAGTAACAACAACAATAACGGTGAAGTAAACAACAATACATCTAGCAATCATAACAATAATAATAATGCTAATAATAGAAACAACAACAACCACCATGATAACAATACTAGCAACACACACAACTATGACGATAGATATAATGACAACCCCTTAGAGAAACTATTTTTCAACCCAGCTGACAAAATATATAAGATGGGTAATATCTATCCTACGAGGTTACCCTTTAATAAAAGAGTTTGCATTCCACAACAAATAGATGACGAGACAGAGGCACAGTTCACCATAGCTAGAAATAAGATTAGACAAGTAGTAGACAGGTATACTAAGAGACAGAGCAGACCAGAGGCCCAACAACTTGGGAGGAAACCTGTAGAAGGCTTGGTTAGCCTCAAGCAGCGCACAAGGGATGGTGAGGTAGTATGTCTACCCACGGATAAGTCTGGCAGGATGTCAATAGATAACATGCCGAACTACATCAAGGCTATGCAACCCCACATCACCAACACGAGCGAAATTGCACAACAAACACACGATGGGAGAGAGAAAATCCGCAACGCTCACATGATGATGTGGACTGACATCCTAAAGCCAAGCATACGCACTGCCAACAACTTCCAGGCGTCTAACAATGGCATACCACCCTTGTATGGGCTCCGCAAAGACCACAAGACAGTCGACGACCCGACAACAAGACCACCAACAAGACCCGTATGCGGAGCTAATATAGCTAGTAACTACAGGATCTCCTACTTCCTCTCAATGGTTATACGCCCCATAATCAAGATGTCCCCAGATGTATGTGACAGTACAGAGGACCTCCTCAGCAGAATCAGTGAGTGCAACAAAAACAGGAACCTATCCAACTGCATAATAGGCAGCATGGATGTGGTGTCACTGTACCCATCCATTAACATTGATTTTGTTGTGAAAAGATGTGTGGAGATGATCATTGAGAGTGAGGTGGAGTTCTGCGACGTCGACACAGACGAACTGGGCCTCCTACTTAGACTTACCTACGACACTGACTACCTAGACAGCCATGACCTTAGACGTTTCTGCCCTAGTAGACCTATAAGAGGTAGACCCCCCACCATAACCTCAATGGCAAAAAAGATTTCCATGGGAAGCTATACGGACCCCCAAAAACAATGATCAGGTAAGAAAAATGGTCGCACATGCAATAGGGGCTAGTATCAAAACTACCCTAAAGGGCCACATATTTAAGTTCAACGAGAAGATCTACTCCCAAAATGAGGGAGCAGCCATCGGCGTCAGCATAGCTGGTGATGTTGCCAACCTTTTCATGGTATGGTGGTAAAGGAGACTTAAAAATCTCCTTAATGAGAGCTCCATAGACCTCATCATGTACTCTCGTTATGTAGACGATATCAATATAGTTATAAGAACACCCCCACTAGAGAGCACTAATAAGTTTGATTTAGAACGTAGCACGATGGAAAGCATCCAGCAGATAGCTAATTCCATACACCAGAGTATAACTGTAACTATCGACTTCCCTTCCAAACACCCTAACAATAGACTACCTGTATTAGACACAGAACTCTGGATTAACACTATAGACGAGAGAGCCCAAATTCTCCACTCACACTATGCTAAACCCATGGCCTCTAAATACCTGATACTCAAAAACTCAGCAATGTCCAGTAGTGCTAAGTTTAATATTCTGATCGCAGATATGGTACGAGTGATGAAGAATGTGTCCCGCATGTGCGACCCAACAGAAATGGAAAGACACATCCAACACTTAATTCAACCGCATGCAGTTCTCTGGCTACAACCAAAGAGACAGAGTCAGAGTATACGAAGGAGCCATGGAGAAGTATAAGACCCTCATAGAACTGGACATGAAAGGAATTTGCCCATTATACAGGAGCAAATCATGGAATAGATTAGATAGGGCTAGACATAAGATAGGGAAAGCCACCTCATGGTACGACAACCAGAGATACCAGAGTGTCATGTTTGTGGACGCTACCCCTGGAGGGAAATTAGCTAACCAGTGTAGAAAGGCCCTGAGAAAGACCCACTTAAAAATTAAGGTGGTAGAAAAGCCAGGAACCACCATAAAATCCCCGATCAGCAAAACCTACCCTTTTAAGAAAACCCACTGCACCAATAGGAAATGTATCATATGTAAGGTAAACCCCCGGATAAACTGTAAAACTAGAAACGTAGTCTATGGCATAAGATGTACAGAGGGTACTTGCAGAAACATGACAACAACATACATAGGCGAGACAGCTCGTAGCATAGGTGAAAGGATAGACTAACACTGGGGGGAACTAAAAGGACGAAAAAATGGTTCGGTACTATACGAACATGCCAGACAACAACATGACGGTAACATAGACAACATAGAAATTAGAATAATATCTAAACATAGAAATGACCCAGCAGAGAGGCAAATCAGAGAGGCCAATGAAATAGAAATTAGAAGACCAAGCCTAAACAGAAAGAATGAATGGAATAACAACAACACCCAAAGAAACAACACTGACCTAAGAGAAGTATAAATAAGTAAATAAAATAAAATAAATAAATAAATAAATAAATGAATACATACACAAGCACAATAACAACAAGCACATAAACACACACTAGTCACCCATCACACAGCAAACAAAACACTATACACACACGCAAACGCATGCGTAAAGAAGACAAAATAAAATAAACAAACAAACAAATAAATAAATAAATAAATATATAGACAGACTGAATAAAAATGGCGTAGACATACAATACAACAGCAGGAAAAGATAGCACCACTGACGATGTTGCAGATGTGCAACGAAAGATTTATGATAAACTATGTATATGTGTTTGTGTCTATATTGTATCTGTATTATTTTTGACCGTCGGTCAGTCAATGGCAACATTGAGGACCGAGTAAGTTAGATTACCGATATAAAAGACACAGAAGCGAGAAGCGAAAACCAACCAAACAGTGAGTGTGTTCTGTTATTAATTCTGGCAATATTACACAAATATGACCCTCCCCAAGTATAACAACATATATATATATATATATATATATATATATATATATATATATATATATATAATATAAGATCAAAAGATGGTTAAAGGAGTTCCATATATTTTATTATGCGCATTTCAAAAACAAACATCATCATGCAATAATATTTGTGTTTTCATCAGATAAAACAGGAGAACATGATATGAAGGCTGAAAAACACTTGTTGATAGTGCAGTTTTAAATCAACATATGAAAAGTGGTTTTAGATTGATGTGTGATATTGGGAAAAATATTTTATTTAGAGAGGGGGGGGGGAAGGATGAAAAGGGAAGGAGATGAGAGGGAGAGATGGGTGATAGAGAGAAAGAGATAGTTTTTATAACTGAGAGGAGATATATTTTTTACATAGAGGGGTTGAAAACCGTTGGAAGATACTGTATAAATTAAAAATTTTGAAAATTAACGAAGGGAGGATATGTGCGAGGAAAAAATATTTTATTTAGGGAGGGGGGTGGAAAGGATGAAAAAAAAGGGGGGAGGAGATGAGAGTGAAGGTGGAGAGGGAGAGATGGGTGATAGAGAGAAAGAGATAGTTTTTATAACTGAGAAAAAGATATATTGTTTTAATATAGAGAGGTTGGGAACCGTTGGAAGATAATGTATAAATTAAAGGAATTTGAAAATTAACGAAGGGAAATTATGTATGAAGATAGAGAGAAAAAAATAATAATTGTGGGTGAATATTCTAACGTCAAAAGAAGAAATGTATGTATTGTGGCAATTTCAAAATTAGCGAAGAGAAAAATTGTTAAGGTTTGTGTGTAGAAGGATTTGAGAAAAATAATGTGAAGTTAAAGTTTGTATATTGAATTGATATGTATTAATAATGAGTTCGTTGATGGGGAGAAAAAAATAATAATAAATTAAGGATGAAATTGAGATTAAAAAGATTTATGATAGAGAGAAAAAATAATAATGATTGCGGATGAATATTCAAAAAGTCAAAAACAAATGTTATTATTTTACGAGAAGATAGAATGAGGGTAATGAGTAAACGAGTATTATAGAGTGTATAATGCCCTTTAAAGTAAGGTAGATGGGTATATTTTAAAGAGGTGTATGTATATGTGCCTTTGAGAAAAGATTCTAAATTGATAAAGAATTGAATATTAACTGTATACTTTGTGAAAAGTTCTATGGAATTTATGCAGGCAGATAGAAAACAAATCTGAGCGTCTATTTATTATAGAATCTAGGTTAGAGATAATGGTAAATTTTTCATTTAGGCAGAGATTACAGATTTTAGATAGAGAGCTGTTCAAGTATGAGGATGCAGAAGAAATCTTTTTCCAAAAGATGTTATATTTAATGTTTTTGTCTTTTAAGGACCATATGAGTTCTGAGAGAGCAGTGTTAGTTCTTTTAAGTTTGTATTTGAAAGATGAATGATGATTATAGAGACGAGCTTTAAAAGAGGTGGAAGTGGAGCCAAAATAGGTGAAGGAATTGGTGCTAGTTATAATTTTACATTCATAAATTAAGTTTTTATCGAGGCAATGGTTGTTGAGAGGACATTTATTTTTAATGCGGCAGTTGCAATTAGAGAGATTATTAATGAGTGATCTAGTGTTATCTATAGAAGGAATTGGATTGGAGAAGTTGTTTGCGATAGGAATAATAGGAATAATAGTTTCTTGATTTAGAGTTGGATTATGAACATTTAGCGAAGTTGTGTTTGACGTTGTATTTGGGTTTACAGAAGTTAGCCTAGGGTTTACAATGACGTCGGGAGTACTATTACTGTTATTATGAAATTCAATATTGGAAGGAAGAGATTTAGTATTTAATATTTTGTTGTTGTGTTTAGAGATGATGTTGGAAATATTGGAGGATGTAGAATACGAAAATTTGATGGTGTGTTTGTTAAATATTTTACTATAGATATGTGAGGGAGGGAAGCATTTATTTAAGGCACTAAAAAATAATTTAGGAATATTGTTATTAATAGAGATGGAGAAAGGAGCATTATACCAGATTATGTTTTTGTATCTAGGTCTTTTATTAAAATTATTGGAATGGTCATGATTAATTATTCTACTGTAAGTTTTCCTAGAATTTGCTTCTTTATTATATTTGATTTTATCTGGATAGCCGGCTTTAGAAAGTGCGTTATTATAGTAATTGGCGTTAGCATCAAAGATGTTTTTATTAGAAGATATGTTAGATATTCTATTTCCAATATTATTAACTATAGCATTCTTGATATTGGTAGGATGGTTAGATTTAAAGTTAACATAATTAAGATTCTCATTGTTTTTATGGTAAGGGTAATATAGGCCAGTGTCAAGATTAAGAGATACATCCAAGAAATTAGCTAGTTTGATACTATTATCAAATTCAATTTTTAGGTTATTTTGGTTAAAGAGTTTACGTATATTGTTCTTAATAATATTAAGTTTAACTATATTGCAATTTAGGATAAATAAAATATTTTTCCCAATATCACACATCAATCTAAAACCACTTTTCATATATTGATTTAAAACTGCACTATCAACAAGTGTTTTTTAGCCTTCATATCATGTTCTCCTGTTTTATCTGATGAAAACACAAATATTATTGCTTGATGATGTTTGTTTTTGAAATGCGCATAATAAAATATATGGAACTCCTTTAACCATCTTTTGATCTTATATTATGCATACTCCAGTCCCACAAACTGTAGAGTGCTTCTTATCCGATATCTGCATTGCTTTATTGTACTACAATAAAACTCACCTCCTACATATATATATATATATATATATATATATGTATGTATATATGTATGCATGTATGCAGGTATGTATGGGTGAATGTATGGGTGGATGGTGTCATAATATAATATATAAAGATAAACCACCAACTTTGTTTCAGACATTAACGTAAAATGTATGACGCGCCTTTCATTCTCAACTTCTAAAACCTCCCCAGATCTTCAGATATACGTTATCTTTGTAATGTTACATTGAAGATAAAAGATAAATGAAGATAAAAGATAAATCAAGACGGTGAACATGGAAATAAAATGGAATGATAAAAGACTTTAAACTTATGTTTAAGCAGTTAGCTTAGTTGTTTTCATACACTAAAGAGCGGTGAGTGACCATTTCCCATATGTATAAATTACTTAGATATTATATTTCTTGACGGATTTCTGTTAATGCCTCCTATTAATATTATCTATCGACCTGCGGTTGCGGGAATAGCAAAATCAGTGGAATGTCGGATAAAATATATTTGTGTTTTTTTCATTCTAGCTCTTTAAGTTCTGAGTTCTGATGTCAACTTTGCTTTTCTTCCTTCCTAGGTCGATAAATAAAGTAGCGGTCAGTTACTGGCGCTGATTAAATCAACTTTGCCCCAGCCACCAAACCTAAGAAAAATTACTGGCCTTGTGCTGAAATTAAAAATCAATATTATCTATTGATCTATCTCTGTAAAACATAGTATACAATTAAGTGACGCATTCAGTCGTGTTGGTACAGAGACCTGAATACCTAAGGTTAATTGAGAGATTCCGCCCACAGTGTAATCATATGCATCAATCATACTTAGAATACATGAGACGTACAAAGGAGGTTTAGAAAAAGGTATAAGGTGAACAGTTGTATATAAAAACAAGAGGAAGGGTGAAAGGCGTTGTACAATAAATGTGGGGTAAGGATTTTATCAATCAGTTTTCGTAGAGCCGCTAAATTATGGGATATAATCACAAAGATACAAACATAAACTGACACACTAGTACACTCATGCACACACATACACACATACATATGTATGTATATATATATATATATATATATATATATATATATATATATATATATATACATACGTAAGTGTGTGTGTATGTGTATGCATGAGTGTACTAGTGTGTCAGTTTATGTTTGTATCTTACATATGCTTATATATATATATATATATATATATATATATATATATATATATATATATATATATATATATATATATATATATATATATATAGCGGCGATGAATTAGTTTAGCGAGGTTTTTTATATGAAATCGTGTGTCGAAACAAATATTGTTATACTTGGGGAGGGTCATATTTGTGTAATATTGCCAGAATTAATAACAGAACACACTCACTGTTTGGTTGGTTTTCGCTTCTCGCTGTCTTTTATATCTGTCTGCAGAAACATGACAACAACATACATAGGTCAGACAGCTCGTAGCATAGGTGAAAGGATAGACCAACACTGGGGGGAACTAAAAGGACGAAAAAACGGGTCAGTACTATACGAACATGCTAGACAACAACATGACGGTACATAGACAACATAGAAATTAGAATAATATCTAAACATAGAAATGACCCAGCAGATAGGCAAATCAGAGAGGCCAGTGAAATAGAAATTAGAAGACCAAAGCTAAATAGAAAGAATGAGTGGAATAACAACAACACCCAAACAAACAACACTGACCTAAGAGAAGTATAAATAAGTAAATAAAATAAGATAAATAAATACATACACAAGCACAATAACAACAAGCACATAAACACACACTAGTCACCCAGCAAACATAACACTATACACACTAGTCACACAGCAAACATAACACTATACACACACGCAAACGCATGCGCAAAGAAGACAAAATAAAATAAACAAACAAGCAAATAAATAAATAAATATATAGACAGACTGAATAAAAAATGGCGTAGACATACAACACAACAGGAGGAAAATATAACACCACTGACGATGTTGCAGATGTGCAACGAAAGATTTATGTAAATTATGTAAACTATATATATATATGTGTTTGTGTCTATATTGTATCTGTATTATTTTTGACCGTCGGTCAGTCAATGGCAACATTGAGGACCGAGTAAGTTAGATTACAGATATAAAAGACAGCGAGAAGCGAAAACCAACCAAACAGTGAGTGTGTTCTGTTATTAATTCTGGCAATATTACACAAATATGACCCTCCCCAAGTATAACAATATATATATATATATATATATGCATATACACACACAGACATATATATATATATATATGAAAAGAATCAGGACCCCGACGACTGACTTCCAGCCGTTTCGACAGCTAGATCCGATCTGTTGAAACGGCCGGAGCTCAGCCGTCGGGGTCCTAACTCTTGTCATATTACTCACTCTACTATCCTAAGTATCGAGTACTCTGGTGCGTTATGGTCCACTGGTATCTTACCACACATTTTGTTATTTATACATATCTCTCTCTCTCTCTCTCTCTCTCTCTCTCTCTCTCTATATATATATATATATATATATATATATATATATATATATATATATATATATATATATATATATATATATATATTTATATATATATATATATATATATATATATATATATATTATACGACATAACAACCAATTATCCACTTACCAAGTGGGTTACGTTTTCCACACTCTTTCCACAGGCTCTGTAATTCTGGGTGTCATAAGTTTCTCTTCTTTTCAACTCTTTTGTTAAACACTTCATTACCAGCCATTTCATATGCATTTATACCCATATCTTTTCCTGACTATTGCAACAACTCTTCGTCACTATTTGCCAAATATTCTGTAAGCATTCTCCTTTCACTTCTTATAGAGTAATCCACATGGTTGAGGCCTCTACCACCATTCTTTCTCTTCATGTACAATCTGTCTATATTTGTATTAGGGTGTAAAACTCCGTATAATGTCATTAACTTTCTCGTCTTTCTATCCAACTTTGCTATTTCTTCAGTCCACCTGAGAATGAAAACATTATATCTAATCACTGCACTTGCCCAATTTTTTTTCTTTGTAGTCACTAGATTTCTCGCATTCAGGTTGCATTTTAAAATCATTTTACTCTTTTTAAATATGACTAATTTGTGTATATAAAATGTCACCCAGTTCTAAAATCCCCAAATACTTGTATCCATTATCTCCCGCTCTCAGCCTTAATCCACTACAGGCTAATGTTCCCCTCTTTTCATATTGAACAAGAATATTTGGAGATCCTTATTATTGAACATGCTTTGCATCTTAGAGTCACGGCCCTTTTCGTTCTGGGTTCAAACCCACCGAGGTTAACTTTGTCTTTCATCCTTACGGGGTCGATAAAATGAAGTATCGGTAATGCACTGGGATCGATTTAATCGAATTTCCTCTCCCCTTCAAATTGCTAGCCTTGTACCTAAATCAGAAACATTATTATTATTATAATTGGCGGTGGATTGGCAGTATCGGTAGAGGGTCGGACGCCATGCTTTCCAGCATAGTTACGTCCCTTTACGATCTGAGTTCAAATCCCGCCGAGGTTAACTTTGCCTTTCATCCTTACGGAGTCGATAAAATAAAGTACCAGTAATGCACTGGGTAATTGCTGGCCTTGTGCCTAAAGTAGAAACAATTATTATTATTATTATTTTGCAGTATCGGTAGAGGGTTGGGAACCATGCTTTTCAGCATAGAGTTACGGCCTTTTACGGTCTGAGTACAAATACCGCCGAGGTTAACTTTGCCTTTCATTCATCCTTACAGGGTCTACAAATAAAGCACCACCAATGCACTGGGCTCGATTTAATCGATTTTCATTTCCCCAAAATTGCTGATCTTGTGTCTAAAATAGAAATCATTATTATTTAAATCCAATGACAATAAACATCGTTTATCATCCTGGTCAATAAATCTACCAAGAGCAACAACAGTAATAAGAACAACAAATCAATGAATAAAAATCAGGAATTAACCAAGTCATACGATCTTTTTAGAAATGTATTTATTTGTCTGTATGTAACTTCCGCTTCACTTGCTATTCTAATTAGTTTCATATCGTAGCTGCCTTTTATAAATGTATCGAGGCATTTCTATATACTAAGGACAGTTTTTACAAACCTACATTCCACAATTATGTAGGTCATTATATCATCACCATCAGCTTCGAGAGTATATTGGTTTCTGATTTAAAACACAAGGCCAACAATTTTTGGGGGATGGCAAAGTTGATTAAATCGACCCCAGAGCATTACTGGTACTTTATGTCATTGACCCCTTAAGGATGAAAGGCAAAGCTGACCTCGGCGGGTTTTGAACTCAGAACGTAAAAAGTCCTAACTCTATTCTACAAAGCATGGTGTCCGTCGCTCTACCGATACTGCCAGCCCACCGCCCAAGCTTCGTGAGTATATTAAGCAGTTATTGCATCACAGCTACCTCACTGTTCGTGCAAGAGCGTTAAATACGTTATTCCATCATTTTTGTCCACCTTCAGCAGACGCTTACTTACAGGGTAACGAGATTAGGTATATGTTGATTATATATAAACATATTGGTGGATTGCCAGAATCGGTAGAGCGTCGGACACCTTGCTTCGCAGCATAGTTACGTCTCTTTACGTTCTGAGTTCAAATCCCGCCGAGGTTTAACTTTGCCTTTCATCCTTACGGGGTCGATAAAATAAAGCACCAATAATGCAGTGGGGTCGATTTAATCGACTTTCCTCTCTCCCCAAATTGGTGGTCATGCGACTAAAGTAGAAATCATTATATATAAACATATTGTATATGGATTCATATACGTCTTTACTCTATAACAAATTTTGTTAGTGTCAATGTCAATTATTATTAGCCCTCCAAGCTTGTATTATATGTAAATGAGCAACCAGCTAAAATATTTTGTTTACAAAACCTATTAACAGGAAGACATCTTCGTTTCCTTAGTATATCGTATTAAGTAAGCGTATACTGAAGATAGCCAATATCCCTGAAATACGAATATAGTGCTCTTATACGTATACCGAGGTAGCTGTGATAGGACCACAGCTTACAATACACAAAGCTAGACAATGTGCATATCTATTATACATAAATATATTATATATGGGCCCATACACGCATTTAAAATACTCAAATATACACGCACAAACGCACAACACACACACATATATAGGTGGATTAACATAAGTAACGCGAGTAGTCGATACTCTAAAAGAAAAGTTAAATGTATTTTAATACGAAGCATAAATATTATTCAATAATTGGGATCATCATTTCTGTCCACTTCGGACTGAAGTTGAAAGGTAGTTGCTGTAATAAAAGAGCAAATATGTTACTTCAAACGGAAATATAGAAAGAACTAGAGAACGCAAGTGATGTGTGTGTCATAGCAATGTCGCAACACAAGAACAAGTCCAGCATCTCTGTATACGCAAATCACATGCATTCACATATATCCACTTGCTTGCGTCACACGGATATGCATCTATGTGTTCTTCGCGCTCATGCATCAGTTCAAATTCTTGTATAGAGAGAGAGGGAAAACAAAGGGAGTGAGTGAAGAAAAACATGGAGAATCAGAATACATATGTATTTATGTTGAAAGGTAACTACGAGTGATTTCAAAAATATATACATAGTTTATAAAAACATTGCTTTACCTGAACCTCTGGGAAACAGCTGCCATAATTCGCTTTAGCTGCCCACGTTCCATTCGAATGGCAATGGCGTGTGACATTTTCTAGAAAAGCAATGCAAATAGCGTCAAACTTTGATGGAGAGTTTATTATGAATATTTTATATGGACATTGAACATTGTGATTTTCACAGTCTGGCTCTTCCTCTTAGTCATTTGCTTATTCTCATTCTCTCATAGACGCCGAATACATTCACATAAGCACACATAAAAATACACATGCACACACACACACGAACACACACTCGTGTGTATAAAGATCTGTATATATATATATACATATATATATATCTATATATATATATATATATATATATATATATATATATATATATATATATATATATATATACAGTGTATATATATATACTGTATATATATATACTGTATATATATATATACTGTATATATATATACTGTATATATATATATATATATTTATATATATATATATATATATATATTGTATATATATATACTGTATATATATATATATATATTTATATATATATATATATATATATATATATATATATACGTATATATCCATCTATTAATCCATACGTACATGAATATATATATAAAAAATTACAAGAAACGAAGCAGACTGTGTGGTTACTGTAAACAATGTGTGAGATGGTAATATGGAAATACATATATTAAAATAGGTGTTCACAATGGCATATTAAAACATTAAAACAATAACTGAATGAGCACTCAGTTCGTGTAGATAGAATAATATATCAATACATGCAAGGTAAATTATTTTAATTCAATTGAATTCTGATGAGCTATTCTTCCAGGAATGAACATTTTTCATCCCGGATTAGTCAAGCGAAACGGTTGTAAGTCTATAAAATGTTTTAATAATAATACTTGTCTTAATTTACACACACACACACATATATATATATATTAGGAATTATTGTTGTACTTCCCCAGGATGACAAATTCATCTCAATTGTAACTTTCTCTTACAAAAATCGTAGATTCATTTTCCTCCGTACAAATACATGGTGTACCTATATATTGAGTTCTTTTTTTTATAATGGTACCCATTACTAGTGTAAATAAATGTATATGCACACAAACTCTCTCTCTCTCTCTCTCTCTCTCTCTCTCTCTCTCTCTCTCCCTCTCTCTCTCTCTCTCTCTCTCTCTCTATCTATCTATCTATCTCTCTCTATCTCTCTCTCTCTCTCTATATATATATATATATATATATGAGTTTGTGGGCATACTTTACATACATATATGTATGTGTACCATGGCGGACTGGGTCTAAAAATATTGGTTGCCAGGAGATGAAGGGGGCCCACCTACATATAGAATGCTATCCTTTAATTTTTATAATCAATAAATAACATTTTCAAATACATAAGTGGAAACAAAACAGTGCAATCAAATTTTTGCGGGAAAATATCTTACCTTCTCCAATAAAAAATATTATGTATTTTGCGAAATCCAGAGACTTTCAATAATGACCAGCAGTCGACCCTAAATATTACTAATAACTCTAGGAAAGCCATGGACGAAACCACTTCTTTCTAACTTTGATTTTGAAAGTAGGTTTATAATTATCAATTTTCATTACCTTTTCGTAGCTGTTTCGGTGGCCTAGTTGGAGGAATCATAAACAGTGGTGATCCTGGTCTGAAGTTCGATCCTGGTTTGGCAGTAGGGTTCCCGGTAAACCTTTTCAGTGTTTTTCTATGGGTTGTAAAATAAAAACTGAAAAAGGTTACATGTACCTCTTGCTCAAGATTAAACCCAATGACAAGATCACCACCGTCTCCAAGTACCTACTGCTGGGCCACAGAGACAACTACGAAAATCTTATGAAAATTCATACTTATAAACCTACTTTCAAAATTTTCAAACCAAAGTGTTGTGTTATCATTCATGTCTTTCTTAATGTTATTGCTCCTTCTTATGGTCTACTTTTAAATCATTTGGGTGTTCCATAAACTACATCCTCGTTTGGTTTCACATCTATCTAGACTATATTTTAACCTGTATTCCATGTTTCATTTCTGTTGCACCTCATCGCCCGCCTTACTCTCTCTCTCTCTCTCTCTCTCTCTCTCTCTCCCCCTCTCTCTCTCTCTCCCTCCCTTTTTCTTTCTCTGTGATATTTGGATCTACTATGATTTTGGCTTACCTTATTCATATATATATGTTTTTGCATGTCAGTTAGATTCAAACTTACAATGATTGGCATTATGTGTGTGTATCTGTCACGGAGCACCTCCGGGATATTCGTCTCGGGGGCAGTTCCCCCATCGCCCGCCACTTTGGTGGCCCTGGACACTCCGCACGCCATCTCACAGTCTGTGGCCTACTCCAGTGCCACGGAACACCCGCCCATCGCCTTAAGGTCGAACAACGAACTATCTTCATCTTACAGACCCACACTCCCCCCGGCCTGAACTCCCCACCCTTATTCCTTTAGCGTTCGACCCCCCCCCCCCCCACACACACACACTTATCCCCCACTAACACCACTAACACACCCCTCCTTTTCACCGCCCACCCCACACTAACAATACTAACACCTCCACTCCACCCCTCATCTGACCACCCTTCCCCAACTAACATACTAACATCCCTTCCCTCCCCTCTTCTCCTCCTCCCCCTCCTTATCACACGCACACACGCAACCACTTACACCACCCACCCCACACGCAACTAACATCACTAACACCCCCCAACCCCACGCACACGTACCACACACCCTCGTACACCACCAACTCTACACACCCTACCACCACTAACCCCCACTCACACCTGCATTCAACCCCTCCCCACCTCCCGTATACTAACACCCACTAACACCTCTTCACCAAACTACACACACACCAGTACACCACACTCCCTCCATAGAACCACACACACACCCTTCTCTCCCCGCTCCACCCACACTCCCGCTCCACACTCACTCATCCCACTAACATCCCTACTAATACACACACACACACACACACCCTCCTCACTCCAACTTTCACACCTACCCATTCTCGCCCCCTTACCATTCCACCGACTGCTGCTATGCCCTTCTGACCACCTCCCAGCACCAACAGACCACAGCACTCCCACTGCTGACCACTTCCTGTTGCGCGCGCACCCCACATCTCTCCTCTTCCGACCACCGCTTCATGGATTACCCACACGCAGAAATTGACTTATAACCAATCCTCCAAAATCCTTGGAACTTACCAACTTTTCAACCATCCTCTTACGTCATCACCTATATAACTCACCCACACACACACCCCCCAAAAAAATTTTTCTCCACACGCCAGCCACACCCACAACACGCTTTAACCCCACACACACGTGCTTCCCACCACATATTTACACCCTCAGCCTCCTGATTCCTCTCCCCCCACCCCCCTATCCACACACGCACAGACACTCCGACCCACAAAAACACCCCCCACACACACCTCTTCCTGAACATGCAGCCCCGTTCTTCCCCCAACCCTTACTTTCACATACACACACACACACACACACACACGCACACCTACACACACACACCACCTTCAGCCCTCCCCGCTCGGACACCCCGTCTCCCTCTCCCCACTCCACCCGCCACCACCCCTACTCACCCCACACCCTTCCACCACCTGTTTACCCCCCTTTTAATTTCAGTTTATTTTGATCATGCCTTTATTTTTAAATTTTCTCATTCCTTGTATTTTGATCATGCATTATTTTTATATTTTTTTTCTTTTTTCGCTATATGTCTCTCCACCACTCCCCTACACACCTTTTGATCTCAACTATTTGCATTATCGTATATTTTGGTTTCTAGTAATTCCCTGGGGAATTGATTGACCAAATGCTTTGCTGAATCGTTTTATTTATTTTTTTTTTTATTCTTTCTCTTAGATTTCGTGTATTTTTGAAAGCAAAGCATTGGCCCCTAAAATATATAGTGGACCCTGCAATACTACTGTGGGATTTTGCAATGCTACCCTGGGCCCACTAGCCATTAGACAACATGGCCAGTTCGCCACTGTATGTATATCTCTGCATGTATGTATGTATTTATGTAAGTATGGATGAATGGATGTACACGTACATCCATCTTGCTATGGGGTTTAAACACTTCTAAAAGACAGCAATTAATAGCCAGGGAACCCTTAACCTAATTGTTAACACACTCGTCTGACATCCGAGGAATGCGTGATTCAATACCTCGACTGCGCCTCTGTCCACGTCTCAATGGTCATTTCAGCCGATTTTCTTAACTTAGATTTGTACTGATCAACTATTATCGTAGTAATTTGCATTGGGACCGCTGTCTTTTCCCAGTACCCACCACGCACATATGTATAGCGTTCTTGTGTACCTCTCTCTATAATTCAAAGCATAGATACACATGTATGTATGTATGCTTCACGGCACAGGCATTGCTTTATATCTGGAGATCTCTCTGCACTTGTCGTCACATGGTACCATGGGCCCAGCACTGTGTCAATAATTGTCACAAGTGTAGTGTTTGTACCAGAGTTTTCAAGTCGCTGGCTGGACTAAAAAGTCACACTTGTTCAGCGCATCGGTGGGGGTTCTCCTACATGGATATAAAGTAGTGGCCGTACTCGAAAACGAGTTGGCAGCCACCATGTATCTAAGAGTCAACGGCCATCCAAAAGTGTGTAAAATGTATATAGACATGTACTGTGGGGTTAAACCACTGGGAGTGAAGGAGCCCTAGCCTTTGTCAGGGCATTCTTCTAGGAGAAGGCAACTCAGGAAACTGGGATAACTCCGATATAAAACCTGCGGTTCAGTAGTTACCGATGATATTGATCATTTCTTCTTTTCGCTCAGAGAGTGGGATTGGCTCAGTGCACAGTCTTAAAAAATATCTTCACGCACAGGCATTGCACGATAGACTTAATTAATAATTATTAATAATGGTATATCGTGCAATGGCCATACTCGATAACGAGGGGGCAGCCATCATCATGTATGTATATATGTATGTATTACGTATGTGTGTATGTATGTGTTATGTATGTGTGTATGTAGGTATGTATGAATGTATGTACTTATCTATGTATGTGTACATGTATGTATATATGCATGTATTATGTATGCATGTATGTGTATGCATGTACATATATATGTATGTATGCATATATGAATGTATGCATATATGTACGCATGGATGTATGTATGTACGCATATAAACATCTCTCTCTCTCTCTATATATATATATATATATATATATATATATATATATATATATATATATATATGATATATATATATATACATATATATATATGATATATATATACATATATATATATATATATATACATACATATATATATATTTGATATATATACATACATATATATATATATATATACATATATGTATATATATATATATATATATATATATATATATATATATATATATATATACATACATATATATATATATATACATACATATATATATATACATATATATATATATATATATATATATACATACATATATATATATATATATATATACATACATATATATATATATATATATATATATATATATATATATATATATATATATATATATATAAGGGGAGAGAGAGAACGAGAGGTACTATTTTATTCTCTTTGTATATATCTATTTACATGGAGTGTGTTTTCGTATGCGTATGTGCGTCTGACCATTGTGGAAAACAATAAACTTATCAAGTGACAGGTTTATATTGTTAAAACCTATTTTAAAATATAACAAGGCAGAGAGGAAATATTTAAAACAATGGCTTCCAGTGAAGTTTTATTTAGAATATCATTGAAAAATCTTCGTAAAAAGGTCGCAAATATAATATTAAAATGACGTAACATTTTATCGTTTTGTTCATATATTTTCCTATTGTATTTTTTTTATTATTATTATTGTTGTTGTTGTTGTTGTTGTTATTATCATTATTATAATAAAGAAATCATTATCATTATTATTAATGTTATTATTATTATTATTGTTGTTGTTGTTGTTGTTTTTGTTGTTGTTACTGTTGTTGATGTCGTTGATGTTGTTGTTTCTGATTTCTTCATTAGCCATACGAGCTTTCCCCCTTTGGGACTTACCAGAATGATTTATATACACAATTTCCAAAGTTATTCTTATCTCACTTCTATTCCCACCCCTATTCCTTCCTCCAGTGTTTTGTGTCTTTGTTTTGTGATATTTATTTCTATAGGACAACTAAGCGTAGCAGTGTTTTGTTTCGGAGTTGTTTCAAGTATATTGAATGCAGTGAGCTAGCTTGCAGTGTCGTTCCGACTGTTTGCCCTATCTGACTGGTGCCGATTTTGCTCTATATGACTTTCTCACTTTCTCTATATTCCATACTTGAGAACGGATGAGCTCCGAAAAGTTTCATAAGCGCATGACACTCAATATGTCACAACGCCGCCCCTACTGCTACAACAGGAATTACGGTTCAATACTTACAAACAAATATATCGAAATAGGCTGTCTAATATGTATGTAGTAACTAGCATTATTATCTTCTATTTGTTGTGAATATTTATAAGTCCTGGGGTTTTGGTTACACATTTCAGTGCATGTGCTTTTGTGTTTTATCATACCCAAGTCACCTATTAATATAGAGATTGTTTCTGTTATCCATCTTTTCATTTAAGTTAACTATTTTTTAATTGTTATATTTGGATGATAGTTTCTCCATTTCTTATAGATATACATTATCTTCTATTGGGACTAATACTTTGAGCAGAAGCACTTTCTTTCCTTGTAAACTCAACAACATCCGATTGAATTGTTTTGAACTCACTTTCTACATACATTGACATATTCCAGAGTTTGGTCGATTTGTCAGTTTTTTTGCCTGTTAAAGTAAATGACACGAGAATGAAATTATGTTGGCTAAGGATCCAAAGAAATATATATTTACACCTTACTAGTATGTGTATGTATCTGTAACTCCTGGTGAAATCGTAGGGGTGTCGTACCACCATTCCCCCTACTCTGCACATGAGGCATGTAACCACATATCCACTCAGAAATATTTCATGATAATATTATCTTCTGATATTTTATTATATCGGTTGTTGTGTTTTTTTCTTTTTTCTTTTAAGGGGGGGGGGGGGGGGGCGTGCTGAGCGGAGCAGCTATGTTGATAGTATAGTGTCTGTATTGTTAATTTTCCCTCTGGTGTGTCTATTTGTGTTTGTTTGCGAGTGTATATGTTTGACTCTATGCTTATATGTGTTTTTGCGTACATGTGTATGTGTGTGCTTGATGTATACCGGTGAATGATGTAAACATCGGAAAAAAAACGAAAGAAAAACAAGAAAACAATAATGTTTGTTGTGCAGCGTGATACAGACAAACGTTAGTGAGTCTCGTCTTCAGTGATTCAGTGAATTACTGAGTGTCACAAAGAAAACCTGTAACTAATGACAATAATGTCAGCCATCAATCGTAAAATAGAAGGAAAAACAAAATGATAATAAATGCTGAATATTTCTTACGTGTGTGATCAACTCCGGCAAGATTTGCAGGACAACGAAGAACTGCTATTGTATTTGGTAGGGTTTCTGGCCAACAGGAAACGGTATCCCATTTCATGGAACAATTTCGTAGCTCTAAACCTAAAGATGAAAAATAAACTATTTTAGTAAATTATTTAAAAGTAAAAGAAAAAAACCATGCTACTACTAAACACCGTTCCCTACAAACACTCACGTATGTATCTATGTAAGTATGTAAGTATGTATGTATGTATGTATGTATGTATGTATGTATGTATGTAAGTATGTAAGTATGTATGTATGTATGTATGTATGTAAGTATGTATGTATGTATGTATGTATGTATGTATGTATGTATGTATGACCCCTTAGCCTTTGTCAAGGCAGAATTCTAGGAGAAGGAAAACTCTGATATAACACCTGCAACCCTGATGGTATCCAATGATGTTGACTTGTTCTTCTTTTTGGTAAATATCATCTTGGTTAAGAGAGTGGGACTGGCTTTGTGCAGTGCCTTTGCTCACTATAAAAGCTTCACGGCACAGGCATTGCTTTATATCTGGAGATCTCTCTGCACTTGTCGTCACATGGTACCATGGGACCAGCACTATGTGTCAATAATTGTCACATGTGTAGTGTTTGTACCAGAGTTTTCAAGTCGCTGGCTGGACTAAAATGTCACACTCGTTCAGCGCATCGGTAGGGGTTCTCCTACATGGATATAAAGTAGTGGCCGTACTCGAAAACGAGTTGGCAGCCACCATGTATGTATGTATGTATGTATGTCAGGGTGCTTGTGAGTGCTATTGGTAACATGTAACCCAGGAGAACATATCATTTGGTCGGGTCGTCGGTGACTAAACCACCAACCCCAACAAGTTTATTTGGTGAGGAGAGTGATTTTGACACCCTGCAGGACAAAAAACAAAACCTGACAAAGGGCGGAAGAACTCATAAGAGTCAACGGCCATCCAAAAATGTGTAAATATGTATATATATGTATGTATGTGTATGTATATATATATATATGTATATGTATATACATGTATGCATGTGTATGTATACGTGTGGGGACATAGAAATAATCGCGCGGTTAAACCACTGGGAGTGAAGGAGCCCTAGCCTTTGTCAGGACATTCTTCTAGGAGAGGACTAACTCGAAGATAAAACCCGCTGCTCTACTCAGCTGGGCATCTCACAATTTGTTTGTCTCTAGCCTCCTTGATATTGTTAGTTAGTGTCGTTGTGATGTTGTACAAGCCACATTCGACTTAAAACTTTTGCACAGACATTGCTGATACTTATCACTTAGTATTTTGTGTTCTTGCCTTTTGAAGTCCAATGGCGACAAGAAGGTGGTGACGGATACAGGCCTGACGGACTGGATGTACGCAGCTTCTGACCCGCATAAAGTGGCCCTTGGTAGTTACAATCTTACTAGTTCATCAATTTTGGGCAGAGATGACTTTCGGTTGCTCCAAGGGTGACTAGGCAGCACTTTTAGGGATAGCACTGCTTACCAGTAAATCTGGAAGTGTCTAGAAAAGGTGATCCAAATATTGCCCGATTCATTAATCCTCCTGGTCAATTTAACGCGGCTGGCGGGTGTCCACTGAGTGCGCGAAACAACAAAATGCCTAAAAGATTCAGTATAAAACTAAATATATTCTGTTAAAATGTGAGGATGCTCATTGAAAATTCTCTACATATACTCTGCATACTCAAGTGTTGGTAATTAACCAACACATATTCGAATTGATATATATATATGTGTGTGTAATTATGCATACGTACACACATATATACACATACATACGTACGTATGGGTTATATTAATAATAATATTCGATTTGTTTGTAAAGAAACGGCCCGATTAAAGCTGTGCCGTGCCGATGACAAAAATCATCATCCGTTTGTTCAAGACTGGCATTGAGGAACAATCAACATGTTTCTGGGTCATTACCCTTCATCAGGACTGTATACCTCTGCCAATCTGTTGAACGGTTGAAAATATACAGTATCTTCTGAAGTACACATCGGCTGAGTAGCCTCATTTGCATACCGAGCGAGAAATACAATTATAATTATATATATACATATGTATGTGTGTTTGTTTTGTGTCTTTGTAGTTCATGTTTGTATTTATGTTTACCGGTGTAAACCGGTGTCGACCAACGTCTGTTTACGTCAAAACACGCAACTACACGATTTGATACATATAATTTAAAAAAAAGTAATAAATAGTTTAGAATCAGTCCGAGACTCGATAAAAAAAATTGAATCTGGTGCTCCAACATGTCTATAGTGACACCAATAATTGAATATATATCATCTTTAGAGAACGAATACATTGATAACAACCATTATCTTAAAAACTACGTTCTGATAGAGTTACATTTAAATATTCTCTAATGGAATTTATAGCAATAACGATTTTCGTTTGATAAGCTTTTTAAGCTTATTATCTGGAAATTGATTTATTTTAAATCAATTGCTCCTATACATGTCTAGATTAATCAAAACGCAATTTTTTTTATTTAATATCACAATTCTAATGAAGTATGTACGATCGTTTGAGAGACGCGAGGTTGGAAAGAAATAAAGAGATGAGAAAAATTAAATATATATATATACATATATGTGTGTATGTGTATTTCTATGTACGTATGTGTGGGTGTGTATATATATATATATATATATTTGAGAAAAAGATTAATAAATAATGTAGGGAAACATTTAAAAAAAGAATTAATGGATATGTGAACTCAAAGCTCAAAATAATAATTAAAAAGAATAAAAGACAGCAACATATTTAAATAGATCTTTTGAAGGGTAATTTATCTTATGTTCTACTCTCTCGATTATGCCCATCGTCCTCTCGGCTGCAAGTATATAAACAGAAGCACATATACATAAATATATTCGTGCACGCACAAATACAAATACAGACATACACACTCACACGCAGACATACGCATACGCACGCATCCACTCACACATGTACACACATACACACACACACATACACATACGCACACATGCACGCACACAAGCCAGATATTATGTGCATATATGTAGGTTAGTGGGGGTTATATGAATATATGCGACATCTGTGGATATCTTAAATTGTTCCATCATCTGAGCTATCCCATTCGTTGTATTAGTATATAGGGTGGTAAGTATTTTACTTTTCACCCGTGAACCTTTGATTTAATCCTCGGTCAATATGAATGTGACGAAGTGTGTAACAACTCTTGTTAAACACATCTAGCAACAAGCTCAAATATTAAAAAAAATATGATAATTAATGATATGGAACCTTTTAATTTAATAGTTAAAATCGCTCATACAGTATTCAAGAGATATGGGGGTTCAATTCCCTACTGGCGTCTCTGTCTGCTTTTTTTCCGTCTCCCGGGGTAGTTTACCTGATTTATTCAACTATTCACTATATTTTGGAAACTCTATTTTCAAATCTTTTATTCGTTTATATATATATATATATATATATATATACATACATGGTGGCTGCCAACTCGTTTTCGAGTATGGCCACTACTTTATATCCATGTAGGAGAACCCCCACCGATGCGCTGAACGAGTGTGACTTCTTAGTCCAGCCAGCGACTTGAAAACTCTGGTACAAACACTACACTTGTGACAATTATTGACACAGTGCTGGGCCCATGGTACCATGTGACGAAAAGTGCAGAGAGATCTCCAGATATAAAGCAATGCCTGTGTCGTGAAGCTTATATAGTGAGCAAAGGCAATGCACAAAGCCAGTCCCACTCTCTTAACCAAGATGATATTTACCAAAAAGAAGAACAAGTCAACATCATTGGATACCATCAGAGTTGCAGGTGTTATATCAGAGTTTTCCTTCTCCTAGAATTCTGCCTTGACAAAGGCTAAGGGGTCATCTCTCCCGGTGATTTTGGATGGCCATTGACTCTTAAGAGCTCTTTGCCCTTTGACAGGTTTTGTTTTTATTCCTGCAGGATGTCCAAAGTCACCCTCCTCACCAAGAAACCTTGGTGGGGTTGCCAGTTTAGTCGCCAACGCCCGACCATGAGTCAGGTTGTACTGGGATACATGTTACCAGTAGCACCAACTGGTGACCTGACCTATATATATATATATATATATATATATATATATATATATATATATATATATATATGCATACATACATATATATACATACATACATACATACATACATATATATATATATATATATATATATATATATATATATATATATATATATATAGTTCAGGGAAACGACAAAACAGAGATAGAAAAAGTCTTTATATATATATATATATATATATATATATACAAACATATATTACATAAAATGATAGGATTTTGGAATATATACATTTAGATTATGAAATTATACTTTTAACAGCATGACATTAGATAAATAATATTATTAGAACCGCCTACTCGATTAACGTTTTTCAATTTCATGTTGTGATTCAAAGTATTTAATTTAAATTTATAATATATTATAGTACCTTATCTCTTTACATAAGTATTATATTATTTATACTCTAGAGTCGTTTCAGTTATAAATATAGAGGAATTTCACTGTGATACTGGATTATGATTGTTAGAGGTCGTTACCTCATGTGTTGGTTATGTAGCTACTAATATACTTCTGACCCTCAGTGAAAGATGAGTGAAGATATGAAGATATAAAAATGTTAACTATTGCAGCAAGAGTTTTCAGATTAAATTTCTCTCTTTTCCCTACACTTAAACCACTAAGAATTTCTAGAAAGTGATCTAAATAATTGTTATGGACCATGATGTAATGTTACAACCAGCCCTATTAAATTTGGAAAGCATGTCTTCTACTAATTATGAGTAGCTGTCTGCCTTATGGTTATCCAGAAATGAAAACCATACACAGCACTCATCCTTGTCCGTGGAATCTATGTAGTGTTGAACTTTTATGAGCTATTTTATCTGGTCTAAGTCTAAAGTCTGTCTCAAGCCAGAAGGCTCCTTATGCTGTTGCTTATCCCGGTTTCGTGGCGAGAAGTGACTAAGAGTACAAGACGACAGGACGCCAATCCACCGCAAGATTGCTGGTACTCATTTCCAAATGAGTATGCTGAAGAAAGGTGAAATGAAGTGTTTTGCTCACGAACACAACACGCAACCCAGCCCAGGAATCAAACCCACGACAATATTATCGTATGTCTAACACTCTTACCCCTAGGCCACGCGCCTCCACCGGGGGAACATAGAAATCTGCACTTTAATCTTTTCCATGTTCACTCCAATGAATTTACTATTTAAGTAGCCCAAGCAGACACCGTCTTTAATCAATACTTTTATTCTAAGATTTTGACCTGAAAAATTTATTTAGTAGTATGATTTTCCTAATTTCTGGGTTTCCTAATTGCAACGTATAAAGGCGTATGAAATGTCTTCCAAACCGATAGTATATTTGAAATCGACGTCCCAAATGTAGCCAAGAATAGGTTTATTTTTTAAGACTGTGTACTGGTTAGCATTATTGTATTCTGGTGAATTGGCAGTATCGGTAGAGTGTCGGACGCCATGCTTTGACGTATAGAGTTACGGCCCTTGCCATTCTGAGTTCAAATCCCGCCGAGGTTAACTTTGCCTTTCATCCTTATGGGGTCGATAAAATAAAGTACCAGTAATCTACTGGGTAATTGCTGGCCTTGTGCCAAAAGTAGAAACAATTATTGTATTCTGGTGGAGATGGTGGATTGGCAGAATTGCTAGAGCGTCGGACATAATACTTTGTGACATTGAGTTACGACACTTTCCTTTCAGAATTCAAATCTCGCCGAGATGAACTTTGCCTTTCATCATTCTGTAGTCAATAAAATAATGTACGGGTGAAATAGTGGGGATAACTTTATCGATTGCCTCCGCCGTAAAATTGCTGGCCTTGTGCTTAAATTAGAAATCATTAGTGTAATTAGGCACCTATTATTTTTTACAGTGTAAATTAAAAACTAAAGGTATGTACAAGTACAATATATGAAGTGAAAGATAAAACATAATGTGTTCAGTAGCCACAAATTTGTTGAAACAATCTTAAATATAAATCAACAAAAACAGTATTACCCGGTTTAATGTATGTATTTAACAAACGGGATTGGGAAAGCAGCCGCCTTTCTGTATCGTTAAAACAATATTACCAGGAGCACAGTTAAAACAATTCTAATAGAACAGCTTGGTGTAAATTACACATTATTCTGCATGTCATTCTTATTACTACTAATAATAATAATTATTATTATATATATATATATATATATATCTTTGTGTGTGGGTGTATTATACATGTATATACAATGACAAAGAGGATATATATATATATACACAAATATATATATATATATGTATATATATATATATATATATATATATATATATATATATATATATATATATATATATATATGTATATATATATATATATATATATATGTATATATATATATATATATATATATATATTATATATATATATATATATATATATATATATATATACAAATTAAAATGAAGAATTAGAAATAGAAGCCAGGACTATCCATCATCAGTGGTCTACTAGCCATCATAGGTATTTCTTCGCATTAAATGCGAAGAAATACCTATGATGGCTAGTAGACCACTGATGATGGATAGTCCTGGCTTCTATTTCTAATTCTTCAGTTTAATTTGTATATCACATATGCAACAACACAGCACGCCATTTTTCATTTATATATATATTTATATATATATATATATATATATATGTTTGTGTGTGTGTATGTATACATATATATATGTATGTGTATGCATGTATGCATGTATGCATATAGAGATAAATAGAGCAAAAGAGAGTGAAGGGGGAGAGATGAATGAAAAAGTAACCTCGTACAATTACGGCTCTATAGCTCCGACAAGAAATGTTTTACATGATGAATGTCGTTTGTTATAAATATGTTTCCTCTCTGCAGTAGCTTTAATAGAACTTCATAGAGATAAAGTCATATTATGGTTATAGAACATAATTCATTTTTGTTGTATTGTTCGAAATTTTCTCATAACTATATGCTCAAGCATGTAAACGTGACCGCAGGCTTGTCTGTGTGGTTAAGAAGTTTACTCTGCAACTGCGTGGTCTTGAGTTCAATGGTAGGTAAAAGCGACGACGTACTTGGAGAGACACTGGACGTCGGCAAATACCAGCTGACCACTCTTTTCCGGAGGACTTCTGCTCAGAAATCACTGGGCTGGTATTACTACCGAGAAGCATTGCCAGTTCCAGATAAACTCTACATACATGGAATTCCACCAGCTGGGCCTTTCCGAGATGCGCACAAAGCGATGAAGCTGTTATTTACACACTTGTCCAGCTTCTGAACATTTCTGACTTTTATGGCTTTATGTCGAACACATGTTGTCACTTGTCGGATACATCTGGATCTCAGCTGACACCAACGCGAGGATAGTCCCACCATTTTCTTTTTAACTGGAAAAACAGGCAATTTTCGTCAGCCTGGGGATTATGGTGAAAGAAGTTGTTTTGTCAATGCATTTGAAAGGGTTGAGGACAGGAACTTTCCTCTTAGGCGTAGTTCTAATTAATTTATTCAAGTTTCGCTTGAGTGGGGAAGGTAGTGCTGTCTTCCTACCAGTCTACTTAAAGATGGATGAGAGGGGCGAGCATGCTCTGAGTGAACAGCCCAGCTTTGAGTATGCGCCTGTAAATTGGCTCTTACTCTAGCAATCAGTGTGTCTGTGGCCTTTTGTGGACTTTTTCCACGACCAACTTTCAGGGATCTTCCCACTATTGAGTAATCTTTCTTCGATTGAATTTTTTTGATCACTGTTTTTTTGTTATCATTTATTACATTCATGCCATCCCTGTTGTTGCTATTTAGGAAATCATTACACATATATAGTATGGGTATAATGATAACTGCCATAAAACTCACTACCTAATTGTTGTTTCAATGAGTGTATGAGCTATAGCAGGTAGTCTCTAAAATAAATTCCTTCACGTCCATAACCGATCTAGCTATATGTCTGTCTGTTTCTCTCTCTCTCTCTCTCTCTCACTCTCTCTCTCTCTCTCTCTCTCTCTCTCTCTATATATATATATATATATATATATATATATATATATATATATATATATATATATATATATATATAATAATAATAAGGGTTGACGTACCCAGCATATTTATCAATGCCAGTACCGGTTGTATCTCAGCGCACTCCATGGGCAATGTAGGATTCATTCCCAGAGTATGCACAAAGTTATTTGCTTCAACACAACACACGTAATATATATATATGAATGTATGTATAGTATATTTGGCAATATACCGTATGCATAATTAAAAACATTTTGAAGACCATACGCTATCAGTTTTAAAGTAGTGACTATGTCACTTA
>OZ024741.1:287273819-287281319 GCA_964016885.1 Eledone cirrhosa
ACCCAAATTTATCCTGTTTGTTGTCTGCTTTTCCCTGATTATCGAAATAAAAGCACGCCAATGCAACCTTTTAATGAACGCGTCTGTTTTCTCTATCAGGAGTTTTAGGTATGTTTTCCTGCTTGGTACAGGTATGTTCTTTGTAGAAATATTCAGATGTTGTTTCTGCATGATGAATATAAGTCAATAGAGTGCTCAACCGAGGGAGCCAAATAGTAGGGATGCCCTTCGAGGAGAAAATGTGTAAACTTTACATGGTGTTCCAGGTGAGCGCTTGACTAAGTTAGGAGCCCGGTTTTAACGCGAGTTTTTAACTCCGATTTTTCATTTTTTATATATATATATATATATATATATATATATATATATATATATATATATATATATATATATATATAATGGAAAATTTTAACAGGAACAAAACAGAGAGGCAGTTCAACGAATGTTTATTAATTTCACGCTCTGGTGGTGGGGAACGACGTTTCGGGCATAAGCCCTTCCTCAGGTGAAAAGTGTGTGGGAAGAGAGTTCAAAGGGTGTGTAGGGGAGTGGTGGAGAGACATATAGCGAAAAGGGGTGGGAGGAAACGGTGCGAATGAAATTAAAAATAAAAATAAAAAATAAAAATAAAAATAAAGCATGATCAAAATAAAATGAAATGAAATAAAAATAAAAGCATGATCAAAATAAAATGAAATTAAAAAGGGGTAAAACAGGTGGTGGAAGGGTGTGGGGTGTGTAGGGGTGGTGGCGGGTGGGGTGGGGAGAGGGTGGGGAAGAACAGGGTTGCATGTTCAGGAAGAGGTGTGTGTGGGGTGGGGTGTAGGTCGGAGTGTGTGGATAGAGGGGTGGGGGAGAGGAATCCGGAGGCTGAAGGTGTAAATATGTGGTGGAAAGCACGTGTGTGTGGGGTTTAAGCGTGTTGTGGGTGTAGGTGGCGTGTGGGATATATATATATGATCTGTGTGAAATCCTTTTCTCGCTCACATCTCACCCAGATCGGATGGCCTGTATCTCTCGTCAATGATTTCACCGAACTTAAGTTCATAGATATCACGGACTTGTTTCTCATCTTCCTCTCTTTCCGTTACATTTCCATTTTTTTTTGCTTTACATGTCTCACTCTGCTTCACCCTATTTTACGTGTCCCAATAACTTTCTTTAGTTATTGCTCGCACCAACCAGAGGTATATGATCTTTAATGCGAAGAAATACCAATGACGGTTAGAAGATCACTGATGAAGGACTAATTTTATTCATATGTACCCCATTTGCAACAACGGATAACGCCTTTTTTCATATATATATATATATATATATATATATTTATATGCATACAGAATGTAACAGGTAAATTGGGTCCATTTAAATATCTTTATTGTAGTTGGTATAACTTGGAAAAATCAAACACTGTAAATTTTATGTTTATGCCGATTTATTGGGGAGTGTTTAGTACTTATTTCAGTTCAATGTGAACGCCATTTGCTTTCTTTACCAGTTCATCCGTTTATTATGCGCATGCCTTAACTATTTCTTCGTTTCTTCATTTTACCGAATGCTCGCTTGATCGAAGCTTTCAGTGAATACACCAATTGTAAGAGGTTGCGCTGGATATTGTTACAATATTGTATGTGTGTGTGTGTATATATATATATGTGTGTGTGTGTAAATTTGTACACATACACCAACGCATGGTATATATATATATATATATATATATATATATATATATATATATATATATATATGAAAAGTTATGACTTCGACGGCAGAGCTCAAGCCGTTTCGACGGCTATTTCAGTTCCAGAAATAGTCGTCGAAACGGCTTGAGCTCTGCCGTCGGGGTCATACCTTTTCCTATTACCCACTCTACTACCCTAAGTATTGAGTACTCTGGTGCGTTATTGTCCATCTGGTTCCTTACCACAACTCCTTCGTTATATATATATATATATATATATATATATAACGAAGGAATTGTGGTAATATATATATACCATGTGTATGTGTACAAATCTACACACACACACATATATATATATACACATACACAATATTGTCACAATATCCAACGCAACTTCTTACAATTGGTGTCTTCACTGAAAGCTTCGATCAAGCGAGCATTCGGTAAAATGAAAAAAAGGAAGAAATAGTTAAGGCATATATGAAATAGTTAAGTACATATATGTACCAAGTTTACTTGGTGAAGAGGGTGATTTTGGACACTCTGCAGGACAAATAACAAAACCGGACAAAGGGCGGGAGAACTCATAAGAGACAACGGCTATTCAAAAATCTGTAAATAGGTTTATATACTATACACATGTACATATGTATGTATATGTATATGTGTATATACATGGGTGCATGTGTGTGTATATGCGCGTGGACATAGAAATAGTCGGGCTGGACACCCGATGGCGAATGAAATTCACCAAATCTTCAACGATACTGACCATCACGTCGATTTCACCATCGAACACCCAGGAGAAGACGGGTCACTCGCCCTCCTCGACTTCCGTATCAACATCTCGGAAGAAGGAGACATAAACACCACCTTCTACCGCAAAGCAGCGTGCAAGGACTTATTTGTGCATTATAACTCAGCCCTCCCCAACAACGCTAAGAGAGGCTATGTCCTAAATGAACTGACACGGATCACTAACAGATGCAGCGACCCGATGGGTGGTCTCACCCATACCACGCAATTCCGTAATCTACTCAGATCTAATGGTTATCCCAAGCGACTGATTAACGGAATTAGAGACCCCAGACCCAATAGACAGACACCCACTAGAAACTTAAATAAAAGCAGGTGCTTCTTTAAAATCTCCCACCTGAGTGAATATACCACGAACGCCATCCGCAGGGCCATACGGACGGAGGGACTTGACATACATTTGGCCCACACAGGACCTTCGCTGCGAAGATGCCTCTCCAACAAACCCGACGAGTCAGATGGGACGTGTTCCCTCAGCAACTGCCCGATACGGGGTGCAGATTGCCTACGCACCTATGTCGTATATAAGATTCAATGCGATAAATGTAACAAGTTTTACATAGGTAGCACCATCCGACCCCTACATGTTCGTATCAAGGAACATATCAACACCAACGCATCTTCCTTCCGTAAACACATCCTTAAATGCGGAAACCCACAGGGTAGACCCTTGGTCACAGTCCTAGCGACTGAACGCAGCATCGGATCCTTAAGGATAAAGGAAGCACTTGTTATTAAGAACCTCAGACCCCCACTTAACAACCGGGCTGAGAGAAATGAGCTGACATGGCTAACTTAACCATAGTGACCATTCACAGCCTACGGCCTGCTATCTTCACACACACGCACGTATATGCATACCCATACGCAAACACACACACATCTATATTTATACACGCACACATGTTTTTACAACCTACCACCTTTCACACCCTTTGATTTCCAGCTTCTACAGCCCACTATCTTTCACACACAAACGCACTCACACATATACACACACAGTTACACACACATGTATATCCATACGCTTACACACACACATCTATATTTATACACGCACACATGTTTTACAACCTACCACCTTTCACACCCTTTGATTTCCAGCTTCTACAGCCCACTATCTTTCACACACACACACACTCACACATATACACACTTACACTTATACACACACAGTTACACACACATATATATTTACACACACATATCTTACGGCTTTCACACGCTAGCGCACCCTCTTGATTTAACCCATTTGGTCAGTAGCTTTTGCCACAGCCTATCACGCGCACGCGCATTCTTTCCCTCGTTTAAATTTGAAATAATTTTCTCCCCATAACGGCATTCCTGTCTTAACGACATCACAACTTTCTCCGCTTGGCCTGTTTCCCCCCCTTTTGGAACTTTCCCCCGTTGATGGGCGTGAGCCCGAAATATTGGGATTAAATCTCCACTACGGTAACCCTTCTACCTTTGTTTTGTTTTCATCTTTGTCTCTCTCAATTTTCACTTTCACCTGTTTTTCCTATCTATCTTTCACTTCCTACCTCGAGATTTCCCTCTGCATTGTTGTGGCTTTCTTAACTACGTATTTTACACATTTCACAATGCTTCAAGCAAACTTTAACACCCCCATATATATATATATATATATATATATATATATATATATATATATATATATATATATATATATATATTTATATATAAAGGTTTACATATATATAAAGTCATAGATATATATGTGTTTTGCAACGGGTCACGTTGTGGCTCAATAAAGAATTAATAAATTAAATAATCAGAGCTATATATCATAAAACATGTCTTTAGTATCACTAGATAAAATATATACCATTTCCTCTCCCAATTAGCATAATTAACCATATAAAAATCAATTAGACCAAGCTATAAGAATAAAGGCTCCTATGAAGAAATCTCCAACAAATAACCGAAAGCAGCTCCTTCGCGGCGGCTACGACGGAGTATTTATCGAACATTTCGACAGCATGTAGAAATCGACCAGCATGTAGAAATGCGTACATATTTAAATATGTACGCATTTCTTCTAAGTTTATTTTACACCTAATTGTGTTTAGTTGACTGTATATCTGGTCGATTTCTACATGCTGTCGAAATGTTCGATAAATACTCCGTCGTAGCCACCGCGAAGGGGCTGCTTTCGGTTATTCTTCATAGGAGCCTTTATTCTTATAGCTTGGTCTAATTGATTTTTATATGGTTAATTATGCTAATTGGGAGAGGAAATGGTATATATTTTATCTAGTGATTCTAAAGACATGTTTCATGATATATATATATATATATAAAGGAATTGTGGTAAGGAACCAGATGCACCATAACGCACCAGAGTACTCAATATTTAGGGTAGTAGAGTTGGAAATAACCGTCGAAACGCCTTGAGCTCTGCCGTCGGGGTCATACTTTTTCATATATATATATATATATATACATATATGTGTGTGTGTGTGTGTGTGTGTGTGTGTGTGTGTGTGTGTGTGTGTGTGTGTATCTGTGTGTGTGTGTGTCCGTCTGGCTTTTAATTTAACCGAAACTTATTCCTCAGTAGAACACAAAGTTCACCAGTGTCAGGGGTGTGGAGGTTGTGTATCTGATTTAATCAACTGCAGTCACTGATTAGTTTCGTTAAACTGGAGGGGAAGATGAGTGTGGAGATGACTGGCAAAGTTGAACACGGTCAGGATTTCAATTCACAATGTAACGCCATGATGCTTTCATTGTTATTGCTTCTACTGCTGTTGCTGATGTTTTGTTGTTGTTGCTGTTGCTGATGCTGTTGATGTTGTTGCTGTTCCAGTAGTCGTTGTTGTTATTGTTGTTGTTACTGCTCTTGCTATAGTTGTCGCTCTTGTTATTGCTGCTGTTGTTGCTGATATTGTTCATATTGTTCGTTTTGTTGTTGTTCCTGTTCTAGTTGTTGTTGTTGTTGTTCCAGTTGTTACTTTTTGTGTTTTAGTTGTTGTGGCCGCCCACAGATTTCAGTCATGTGATATATAGTTACCATATTGCGGCACTGGTATTTTTATCAAACACTACCTTACGAACAATATACAAGCAGTAAACCTTACGGAGGACACACACACTCTCACAGAGAAACCCATATAATGACCAAATAGTCAAGTGTCATTTACCATAGCTTTGAGTCGACCCCCCATACGTTATGAGTAAAATTGGGTAGACAGGGACATTTTTGAAGCCCATTAGATGGACTATAACTGTAATTAAAATGGCCTGGCCTTAGCTATACACTGCAACACGCTGAATCTCACTGGGAATTACGTTATGGGTACACGTGTCTATGGAATTCCCAACCACTGACACGTTAAATTCACGAGCAGGCTGTTTCATTGATCAAACAACGGGAACACTCATTGTCGAAACCAACTAATATCTATTTCACACACACACACATATATATATATACATATATACATATATATATATATATATAACTAAAATGACCTCCATACATATATATATATATATATATATATATATATATATATATAACTAAAATGACCTCCATACAGTTTGAGGGTATTTTGTTAGTATTTTAACACACGCTAAAGCAAAAAAATTCTGAGTAAGTCATGTTTGTAGTTGGCGGCGGCGATGACTATTGACATGACTACCTACGTTATTTTTCCAAATTTAAGAAAGCTTCTAGATATAAGTTTGAAAGCAGAGGCAACGAAGCGGAGTTCCAGCTAGATCCTGTCAACAAAATCTCCATGCAGATTAAATGACCTGGATGCGGCCTGATCCCCTTGGAGTGTAGGAAATTAAGGGCCGAGAGACGTGCGTGAGGGTGGTTTCTTCTCTGTTGACCTGCTGTCTAGCTCTCCTAAGCGTTTCTTGCCACTATCTTCATATCTTTCCCGTCTGTGTGTATATTGCCACCTCTTATATAGCTCTGTGCGTATGTTCCTGTCTGATGACTCTCCAGAGTAAGAAGACTCATTATTTAGCCTTAATAAAATTAATACATATATATCAAAGGTATATACTGAGTTAGAAACTCAAAATAGTCTCTTACAATAAAATAGCTCACGGAAAGTGATTTTTCTGAGCCGTATATTATAATTGAATATAAAAGAGAGATAAACACAGACATATACATATACATGTTCAAATCGTAAGGGACCAGATTCGCTAAGGTGAAAAAGATACTAACTATGGACAATAGGGTTTGCCAGACTCAATTTAAGAATAAATCAAGAAAATGAATACAAACCGGAATTGTGGTAACTACCAATCACACAGACATATATATATATATATATATATATATATATATATATATATATATATATATATATACATACATACATACATATATATATATATATATATATATATATATATATATATATATATTATAATTGAATATAAAAGAGAGATAAACACAGACATACACATATATGTGTTCAAATCGTAAGGGACCAGATTCGCTTCTAACTCAATATATACCTTTGATATATTCGGTTCCGTTAATTTGTTGGGCTAATTTAAATGTCATGTAAACTTAGCTGCTATTTTTAGTGGTATGAGTTTGTGAGACACGCTAGGTATTAATACCATGTGCGTTATTTTATATACGCACACTATTCAGATTTCTGATATACTTAGAAGTGAGGAGTTTACTAATTTTTCACCCACTGATTGGCAATAAAATTGGTAATTCTCTTCACAATTAAATTGCGAAACAGCATCACCAAAAGCTGTCTGTGTGATTGGTAGTTACCACAATTCCGGTTTGTATTTATTTTCTTGATTTATTCTTAAATTGAGTCTGGCAAACCTTATTGTCCATAGTTAGTATCTTTTTCACCTTAGCGAATCTGGTCCCTTACGATTTGAACACGTATATGTATATGTCTGTGTTTATCTCTCTTTTATATTCAATTATAATATACGGCTCAGAAAAATCACTTTCCTTGGGCTATTTTATTGTAAGAGACTAT
>OZ024741.1:287286319-287298819 GCA_964016885.1 Eledone cirrhosa
ATATATGTGTCTGTATGTTAACGTCAGTATATATGGGCATATGTATTTATGTATGTAAATAACTGTAAAATATATGAGTATGTATTTCAATGTGTATGTATGTACATATGTGTGCGTGCATGTGTGATGTATGTGTGTGTGTATGTTAATGCCTGTGTATATGTATATAAAATATATGTATATATGTATGTATATACGACTAGAGGCCTTATCAACACCACATTTGTTTTAGACATCATTGATTTCTTATATCAGATATGTTGATTATTGTGAAGATTGTTGGCACCAATAATAGAAGTCACTTTCTCTCTACACTTGCTACATTTTCCACAGAGAAATATCTCATCTATCTGAATGGAATGGACCTCCACCTTGTTTCGACGATGATTGTTCCAGTCATTCAATCAACTAAAGAGTCTTCTTATTAAATAAAAATGTGTAAGTGACTGAGCATTCCTCAAACACTAAAAGTTCAATGCAATTTTCAGGGAGATTCAGCTTGACACAGTGAACCCAAGACCTAATGATTATGACTCGAAGTTTTTAATCAGTCAACCATGCTATACTACTACCTTCACATCTTTCTAAATACCAGCTTTTTATATAAATGTATTGAGCAAAGAGGTAGCACTTATGTGATCGCTCTAGATGATAAAAATGCTACCTGTATTTCTCTCAAATCACACCAAACTGTCTTAAATAAGGAATAGAATGAAAAGAAAGATGCCCTCCTAATTTTACTAATCAGCCCCAGTTATGCATCAATAGATTTTTCCATTATTTGTTTTCGCTTTTTATCTGCATATGCTGCAGGGTGTAATTCATAATAGACTTCACCGACCTTTTGTCAAAAGAGTCTCCGATTTTTCTACACAACCCAAGATATATAAGATATTTCGAAACCTTTAACATGTATTGTAACACCTTTTATATATGAAATATACATTTATGTAGATAATGGAAAGTTATTTGTTTATGTACTCGTTTGACTATGTTGTGGACCTTCGTAAACGTTTATTAAAGTTGCTGGTTTCCTTGCCGCAGGATCAACGATATTATCCAATGCGATATGTTGTATGTTGACAATACAGAGGGCGGTGGATTGGCGATATTGGGATGCCATGCTTTCCAGCATAGTTACGTTCCTTTACGATCTGAGTTCAAATCCCGCCGAAATTAACTTTGCCTTTCATCTTTTCGGAGTCGATAAAATAAAGTACCAGTAATGTACTGGGTTATTGCTTTCCTTGTGCCAAAAGTACAAACAATTATTAACGTTACATGGCACATTCTTACAATTTTTAAGATTTTAAAAATTAACAAGACAAGGATATAGCTCGTTAATGTAAGCAACAAAAACCAGTGTTTAAACAACGAGTGTTTTCTTTAGAGCACTGGATTCATTTCAAATCGTTTGTCGTCAATTTGATTGCTTACACGAGGAAGATATCCTAAGAAAAACCATTAACAGTATTGTGTGGATCTTATCTCCAATATATTGAAAATAATTTATATTTACCAGCACAGGACGACATTTTATATTTAAAGATTGAATTAATATAATATAAACGAATATAAGGATTAATTCTATTCCGTATCTTATCAATTTGTAAAAAATTTATTTTCAATATAAGAATACAAATCTAATTTGTCATCAATTTGAAATAAGAATTTTTTATGGGATGCTGATAATTCTTTCTTTTCAAATATAAGCAGCTTAAATTTTGTTTGTGATGAAATACGAATGCATTTATTCTATGATCTCGCTAATCTGCGAAACGTATGCTTTATCTTAGCAAGCTATGATCATATAAGGATGTGAAAACTTATTTGTCAGACTTCTGTAATATCATTTTTAACATGTAACAATGATCTAGATGATTTTTTTCAATACAAATTTATATTTGCTTTTATTTTTTGTGTTTTCTCCTCTCTCTCTAATACACACATTAGAAGAGATCATTGGATAGTTGGCTGGCTAAGCGAATATATAGTTAGAGTTACTGTGATTGTACTCAATCTTTGTAGTTCTTCGATTAGTAATAAAGAGAAGGCAGTCAAGAAAAGATAAATAAACACCAAATAGGACATTATATCTATCGATCAGTACTTGGATCAATCCTGTTTGTGAAAAAATATCAGTTTCTATAGTATTTAGAAGGTTTCCTACAAAGTAGTCACAACACCAAATGTTTAGGGATAACAAAGTCGATTACATCTGTCCCGGTATTTCACTGATTCTTATGTTACCGACCAAAGAATAAAGTAACATCACGGCAGTTGACTGATGCCTTTACCAGCAACAGTATATTTGAGAGTATAGTGGGAGAATACATAAAACGGCTGAAATGTTATCGGGGGTGAAAACAGAATAAGCACAACAGTCTAAATGTCTTACATCTGTTTCTGGTGTTAACACTCCACAAGTCTGCCCCGAATGAGCAAAACTATGACCAATTGTATTCAAAATGTATTTTAGTAATTTACCAATAAAATCAGAATAATATACAATCGAGATTTTAACTTAGTTGAGGAGGGCCATCTCGTCCATATAAACGGTATGCAAATGCCAAAACTCTCCTCTATGGTGAACTCACTACATGGAAGTGAATAGCAAACAACAAGAGGAAAAGCACTAATAGTATAGCCTAAAAATAGCATTGTAAGTAATTTGTATTGATTAGAATACTGGGAAGAACCCATGTAGAACAGGCCCTTAGTACACATTCCCATCAACATTGTAAAAAATTATCTCGATTGACACGTACCCAGGCAATGAAAACCAAACATGAGTTCCACAAACGCCGGTTGTCAAGTATCTCAAATGACTTCACGTATCACATGTAGCAGTTATTTCTGTACAAGAATTAAAGTAACAGTCATCTATAGATAAAGCTTTGGCTCTCAATCACGTAGCCAACGTCATAGCCTTCACCGATCACCAATAGGAGAACACACATTGGTAGAGATTTGTTGTGGAATTAATTCAAGACTGCATATGGGAATCGGTCATATGGGACTGATGTTGGCGGGAATAATAACGGCTTTTACTGTGGGTTGAGGAGGTGCTTTATTAAGAATAATTTGTCATGGTAATTTGTCATGGTATGTTTTGTTTAGGAAATTTAATTTATGCGAAGGTGAATAGACGAAGATTATTTTTATATGGTGGAATAATTAATTATAGTCCTATAAGATTATTTATATTTTTATTAGGTATTTGTAACATAGAGGTTCCTCCATTTGTGGATTTAGTAAATGAAGTAATATTATATATATATCGTTATAGATGTATAGATTTGTTTTATATTGTGGATGACAGAATCATCCACAAATATTCTAGACAGCATCCAGAGAAAGGCCACTTGTCTAACTAACATAAAGTTACTCATAGGCAAGATCGAGTCTCTGTATTTTTACTTCTTCTACAATACCCTCTGCTCTTCGGAGCTGGCTGGCTGATTCCGCTATCTCCACCCAAACAAACCCTACGTACTCCCGCTTTTCTCATCACCCATGTTATAGACAATCCCTAGGGACCTGCATTAATCACTAAACCCTGTCGTTTCTGTCAAAACGTTAAATCGCTCATATCTTTACTACAGGGGTGGACTTACAACATTCTCTGCAGATCATGAACTATATCATCCTCATCGTTCTTGGTGTGCCTACAAATACCCCCAGCAGTGCTCCTTCCTTAAGGTGGAGAACAAAAACGTCGTAATGGTGATATTCGTACATAAGTAGATCTCGAATTAGATCACAATAGCCTAGAGTAGTAATCTTAGCAGCAGCGGCTTAGTGCATGCGTGCAAACATATATAAACTTACTGCTAATAAATGTACGTGTACACACACACACACACACATATATATTATATAAAATATATATATAATTATATATATATATATATATATATATATATATATATATATATATATATATATATATATACATATACATAAGAATTAAAATACTAGAGTGTGTTGGAGTTAAACACCCTCTTCGTATTATAGAAATGACAGTAAAGGTATAGCTCAATGTAATTAAACAGAGCCGAAGAATTATGAAAATAAACCAAAGAAGCCTTCAATACATCAAAAGTCTTTATTAGCCAACAATGTTTCGTCCTATTAAGGACTCATCGGGGCAATTAAAGTTATAAGAAGCACTATCGGCCAATACAAGCCAAAAACTCAGAAGAATATGGAGTGTACATACATTAAAGCATAGGAAGATTATCGTGTAAAACTTATCAAGTAAAAATTGCTAAGGAAGTGAATAACATTTTGAACCATATTACAAATATAGTCAAATGCAAAAACTAAAGCTAAACAAAGGTGGTGATATAGAGCGGGAATTAGAAGTGCATGATGCACTTCTACTTATAGAATATAAAAAATTTAATATAGAAAGAACTAGAAAACTATTGCACAAGACATTCAAAAACTTTAACCTTAGTATCACCATGGACAAAAACACTAAAAATGTTAACTTCCTAGACGCCACACTATACCTAGACTCAAAAATATATACACCTTTCCATAAGCCTAACGAAAAACTCATTTACGTAGATACCAAGTCTAATCACCCTAGATCAATATTAAACTCTATCTCTAAGGGGATATCCAATAGAATCTCTAATCTATCCTACGACGCAAACATATTTAGCAAAAACTCACAATATTATAATCAAGCATTAGCTAGATCCGGCCATAATATAGAAATTGAGTTCATACCTAAGAAAACGCATAGCTACAACATCATCTCGCACAACATGTCCATGAGGAAACCTAATAATAGGAATAGCAACCACAAGGACACCAAAGCGGAGGGTGCCACCGGAAGTAACCATTACCACGGAAACTACCGTAGTGCCTTAGGAATAAACAACACACCAGACACTAAAAACAAAAAATAGAAGAAGAAATAATACATTTTTCAACCCTCCTTTCAACCTAAATGTCTCCACCAACATACCTAGGGCTTTCTTCTCACTACTAGATAAAAACTTCCCTCTAGGACACAAGTACCACAACCTTTTAAACAAAAACACTATTAAAATCTCATACTCTACGACTCCTAACTTAGCATACCACATAGCTAGCAGCAATAAAAGTAAAATTAATTCTTACTTTCAACAAACGAAATCACAACAGGAGGTAAACCTTCTAAATACCTCTGTAGCAAGCAACCATAGTAACGGCAGTAACAATAGAAATAACACTAGTATAAGAAATAACACCGGGGTCGACAACCCGAATGTCCAAAATCCTATAGCTACCACCCAGACTTCTGCACTGTATTATAACCAGCAGACTAACACACAGGATAATTGTAACTGTAGAGCTAATAGAACCTGCCCTTTAGATAAAAAATGCCTAACCAAGGATATCATATACTCATGCACCGTCACAACTAGCAACTCTTCAGAAACCTATGTAGGCTCCACTTCTAACTGCTTCAAAATCAGATATAATTCGCACACCCACTCGTTCAAAAAGCACAGTCAGCCAACTCCACCTCACTATCTACTACATACACTATCTAAAAACTAAAAATAAACCTTACACACTCAAATGGGAAGTGATAGGTAGCGCGACTTCGTACAAACCACCTAATAAATTTTGTAACCTCTGTATACTAGAGACCCACAATATTATCTTCTCTAACCGTAACCTACTTAACAAAAAATCTGAACTGTTTGCAGCTTGCCAGCACCGCTTCAGACATTCCTTCCAAAACTTTAAGCCCAATATATAGCAATGTCGGACTTGAACCAAACACCACCTCTAGCATCAAACACCAGGGGCACACCTTATACCACATACCCAACACTCACTGATCTAATATAACACAAACAGCGACATCCCTCTAGAACCCTTCGCAGGGCGAATACCTATTTGTACCTCTACTTTAGGTGTGACAACATCCACCCACTTGAACTGCACTACACCGCTCTATAGGTAATTTAAGCATGAATTGATTGTCTTGTTAGTGTTGTGCGGAGGAAGTGCCATCGTTGGACAGATGAAAAACGAATTAATCTAGTAACGCTGATGAGCAGTATGACCGGTACGCTGAGTGCAGGGAATGAATGTATTGCAAGTGGTGTATGGGTTGTACATATATGGATGATTTGATGGTCAGATTAGGGTCATGAGGACTGCGCATTGACCTCTGGTCGGCCCTGGTGATGATTATCTTTCGACATCCAATGTAGCAAGCGATGACCCAGAACTTACCAGAGATCATTGTGTGTTGAAGTGATTCTGCAATCACCGCGCCTGGTCCTGCAACCACAGAGATCATTAATTTAGAATCCTCGCTCGTCGCCTATAATATTCATTTGTGGCACTCTACGATGGGGGTTAATCACCATAATAATACGAACACCTTCAGCACAACTTAATAGACTACTCTATAGTTGAAACACTTTAAATTTTAGAAATTTTTTAGAAATTGCGCACAACCATAGAAGTTAGGGTCTATTTTGAGACACATTTTAGTAGTTAGTAAGAGAAACCTCGGAGTTACCTTCCCTCATGCATTAACTCCCCTTAGCCACACACACACTTCCGGGTAGTATTTCGATGTCGATTCTCGAAACGTAACATCCTCATGTATTGAACTAAAGAACATCAGACTACGGTTCTCTAACTGGATTGTCAAACGCTCAATATCGAATCGTCGTGGATTATGTGAGGGGCATATAATCTGAAAAATACACTCCCCAGACTATGAAAATGTCGAAGTACATGAAGTCCATATCATCCCTTTGCTGCGCATTTCCAATATTTTTAATGCTTGCACTATTTTTAATGCTTATATTATTTCTCCACACACAGACTATAACAATCATATAAAGAATTTGTCACCAGATCAACCAACCTAACACTCTTGTTTACCTACTTAAGTGCTTCTACTACGCGTAACTCTCTGCCACACTATATAAACAAGACGCACGTGCTTGCCACACATATAACCTTTGCACTATATAACCGCTTATTTTCATGTTGTGTTTTAACCTGTATTTTTGATTGTATCTTTTAATATGAATGTAATCTCTAAGTGTGTACTGCCACTCTAAATGCTGTAATGAATGTTGACCCACAATATTTGCATATGTATCTGTATGTCTCTTGGGTGAAAAGGAGGTCATATAAGTGTTCATTCATTAATAAATTGCTCCGAAGAATCCAAAGCTCGGTTTGGAGGAAACAGTTGTAAGCATAAAAATGTTTTGAACAGTTCTTTGATTCTTATAATTCATATAACTGCTCTGTAAATCATCTGATGTTTTTTATATTGAGCTACTTAACTTACTGGTAATAAGGTAGTAATATATTACTGCCTACCACTATTTAGGGTTTGTATAAAAATATATATAACTGCAAAAGGTTTTTGTATTTACATAACCATAAATAGTATAATTAATACTAATTAATACTATATATATATATACATACAGGCACACATATATATATGCACGTATCAGTTTACCGAACATTTATTATAATGTTCGCTTTGTTCGTTTGTAAACAAACGAACAGCCTGATTTACGCCGTACAGCGTTTAGGCAACCACGTCACCTTTTTGTTCAACACTGACACAGGAACGATGTACTAGTTTCAAGCTTGTTAGCTATCGTCAGCACCGTATACCTTTCTGCCAGATGGTTGAACGTCCGAAAGTATATACTTTCCTTATGAAATTTAACGGCTCAGCAGCCTAATTTGCATATCGAGTGAGTTCAGTCGGCCAGGCGCACCGAAAACGATAAATGGAATAGAATAAAACGAAATTTCATTTCTCACTCTTAGTAGGCACTTACTTAAATGTAAGTATGTATGTATACGTACATACATATATGTATACAGACGTACAGTAACATGTGTATATATATATATATATATATATATATATATATATATATATATATATATATATATATATATATATATATATATATACATACAGGCACACATATATATATGCACGTATCAGTTTACCGAACATTTATTATAATGTTCGCTTTGTTCGTTTGTAAACAAACGAACAGCCTGAATTACGCCGTACAGTGTTTAGGCAACCACGTCACCTTTTTGTTCAACACAGACACAGGAACGATGTACTAGTTTCAAGCTTGTTAGCTATCGTCATACACTAAGAGTGAGAAATGAAATTTCGTTTCATACTATTCCATTTATCGTTTTCGGTGCGCCTGGCCGACTGAACTCACTCGATATGCAAATTAGGCTGCTCAGCCATTAATTTTCATAAGGAAAGTATATACTTTCGGACGTTCAACCATCTGGCAGAAAGGTATACCGTGCTGACGATAGCTAACAAGCTTGAAACTAGTACATCGTTCCTGTGTCAGTGTTGAACAAAAAGGTGACGTGGTTGCCTAAACACTGTACGGCGTAAATCAGGCTGTTCGTTTGTTTACAAACGAACAAAGCGAACATTATAATAAATGTTCGGTAAACTGATACGTGCATATATATATGTGTGCCTGTATGTATATATATATATATATATATATATATATACATGCTACTGTACGTCTGTATACATATATGTATGTGCGTATACATACATACTTATATATATATATATATATATATATATATATATATATATATATATATATATATATATATATATATATATATATATATACATATATATGCACACACAGAGAAACATTAGTGATATATATATATATATTATTCTATTTATTTCAGACAGAAACACGACAACGTTTCGCTCCTCTAGCAAACGTGTTTTACGAATTAAGTGGAATAATTTAAATAGAACCACAATTAAATTACTTCCAATTCCATCATTGAAATTCCGCCCGCCTCTTAATATTAATAATTACCAGTAATTGCATCTGATCATATTTTCTGTTATATATATATATATATATATATATATATATATATATATATATATATATATATGTGTGTGTGTGTGTGTGTGTGTGTGTGTGTGTGTGTGTGTGTGTGTATGTATATGTGTATGCGTGTCTATGTATGCGCCCATGTATATATATGTATATGTGTATATATATATATATATATATATATCCAATTCTCTAAGTATGGAGGTAGGTGTGTATGTATATATATATATATATATATATATATATATATATATATATATATATATATATATATATATATATATATATATATATATACACAACCACCTCCACACACACACATATATACATGCATATATATATAAATATATATAAAGAGATACAGGGGAGAGAAGGAAAGATATATTTGTGTGGTGTCCATACGTGTGTGTGTGAATGTCTATGTGTGTATGTTTACCTGTGAATGTGTATGTGTGCATGTATACTTGTGTATGTGTGCTAATATATGTCTACTGAATATCTGAGATGTTATGAGAGGCTATTTTAATGTAGTACCAAATCTAAAATAATGTCAGTAAATATTTATGTGAAGACCCAGTCATTATTTCGACTACAGAAGCTCACTTTTATACAGGCTGTCTCAAAAAGTTTATAAATATTGCCTGTACAGGTAATAAAAGTGTGTATACATTTTTGGAGGACACCCTGTATTTATTGTATTACTTTAAATTGAAAGCCTGTCACATAATAGTTAGAGAATTGAATTCGCAATCGTGAGATTGTGGGTTCGATTCCTGAAACACGAGATGCGTTATGTCTTTAAACATGTCACTTTCTCTCACGGTGTTGCGCCCGGTATATAATATCAGCAAAGGAAAGACCAATTTAAACATTGTTTCCTTGGTTCGGTGAGCGAATTTAGTCTGGGATCTTGTCAATCGTTTAAGAATAAAGTAAAGGCGTGTGTCTTAGTACTTAGCGTGTTTGACTCACTTTGTTGTCGGGAGTTCAATTCCCGTTAGTGAACTGTGACCTCCGATACGATACTTTATTTTACATTACTCGCGTCCACTCAACTGGGAAACAGTGAGTCGTATCCGTATTTTAAAAGGCTGGATTTGTCACACAACTGGAACATTCGTCGTTGAGTTCAAATCCCGCCTTTCATCCTTACGGGGTCGATAAAATAATGCACTGGAATAATTGCTGGCCTTGTGCCAAAAGTAGAAACAATTATTACAATGGAAATGATTTAAGCTTAGAACCCGAAACATCTGGTGGGGTTTCTTCAATCCATTCCTTCGCAATTGGTATCCTTTTATTTTTCGCGCCATAATATGTATGACTGCTTAAATTTGATAATTTGATAATGCTTCGGGGAAATTACGATATACTATATATAGATACTAATTTATTACTGGTGTATACTTACATCTGCATAACATATATATACATATATATATGTGTGTGCGTGTGTGTGCGTGTGTACACAGTGAAAAAGAGAAAGTGAGAGAGAGGGGGAGGGAGAAAGATACCACCCCCACCCCCTTCCCCCACAAACTCACACTCACACTCATATACATACACATATTTAACAAAAATCTAAATATATATACTCATTACTAATGTCGGCTTAATGTAATTTGCAAATGCAGAACAGACGTGTTAGATTTAGTAGTGTGGGTGATTGTGTTTGTGGTGGTAGTTGCGGTGGAGGTGGTTTGGCAGTTGCAGTGGTTGTGGTGATGGTGGGGGAATGATGGAGTAGATATTTTCCTACGCAATACAAATTATATCGCCTGTCTTACTTAAACATAAGTTATGTGCGGTGAAATACAAAGAAAGTGCGGCTGGTGTGATCGATAGGGCACTGAATAATTATGATACAGATCAATCCAACAAAGTTACTGTTATTGTTAGGATGATCGATTGATATCAGTAAAACATCGGACAAATGTTTAGTAGTATTTGTTCCGACTCTTCGCTTTCTGAGTTCAAATCCCGCCGAGGTTAACATCAGTTTTCACCCTTCTAAGACCTTAAAATAAAGTAACAGTCATATACTCTGTCCATATAATCAACTTTCCCATGCACCCGAAATCGCTGGACATGTGTTGCATCTTGTACATATTTTCTTCAATTGTAACGAACGTTTTGCCACCGATCAGCTCAATGTGCAATCGGTCATCATCAGCCCTGACTCTGGAATCGATAAACCATCGTGGCCTTGAGTTGATCGATGGCCAAACGCGCGTCACAGGGGAATAAAATAGATACAAGATGTTATTATTTGGATTGGAAGTATCGGTAGAGCATCGGACACCATGCTTTGCAGCATAGAATTATTGCCCTTACATTTCGAGTTCAAATCCCGCCGAGCTAAGATTTGTCTTTCGTCCTTATGGGGGTCGATAAAATTAAAGACCAGTAATGCACTGAGGCAGATTTAATCTACTTTCCTCTCCCCAAAAATTGCTGGCCTTGTAACTGCAGAATTCCAACCAACTGTCCTATGCAGAATAATTGCCTAGATATAAACATAGTTTATGAATCTAGAATCACTACTAGAAACAAAACATATAACTACATAGATGCAACCTCCACTAACTTTAAGGAAATATGGTACAACCATCACCACACATTTAACCGAATGGATGAAATAAATAACACGGCTCTATCCGAACTAATATGGAGGTTGAAGCAGCACCAAGTACAGTACTCGCTGACTTGGTCTAAACTTGCAAATACATTTCCATATTTAAGTGAATCTTTTCCCCCTGGTTGTGATTTCTGTACAACTGAGACTTTACATATTATAAATAGAAGACACCAAGTAACTAATAAAAGCGCCGACATATTTAACACCTATATGCATAAAATCTCGAAAACTTTCATGAGAATATATAGTTAGTGCTTCTGTAATCATTATTCTCAAATAGACCAAAAAATAATTGCTAATCCATACATCAATACATAGTTACACAGGAACCTCTTTATCCAATAATTAATGCCTAGGATCTAAATATAATTACGGAGAATTAAGTTCAAACAAATTAAAAAGCAAATAAGTAGTTCATTCAAGCTAACTCTATAAAATATATGAAGTCGAGAATGACCCCTCTGGTAATGTGATACCTTAACTTACTTAGTCACAAGAATATCACCAACAATTTAGCCTCCAGTTCCATATATATATCTACCAGAACACCAATACTATTCATATGTATACCGGTCAGCGATTTAAACACCGCGAGACATCAGTAAATATCAAAAAATAAAACCATACATCTTACACTATCTGATGAGAACATGTCAGAAGGTTATTATATAACCACTCTGACATCTTTGAAATACGTATAATAGAATTATGGACTAAAAAGATGCACGAATAAAACCAGACGGTTATATATATATATATATGTGTGTGTGTGTGTGTGTGTGTGTGTGTGTGTGTGTGTGTGTGTGTGTGTGTGTGTGTGTGTGTGTGTGTGTGTGTGTGTGAGGATTATATATGGATGGAAAATAAACTAGTTATGGCAGGAATTGAATGTATGGTATCGATTAAGTATCACTTATTCTATGAATTACTTCTGAGAAGCATTTTATGTT
>OZ024741.1:287303819-287313819 GCA_964016885.1 Eledone cirrhosa
ATTGTTGCCAATAGAAAGAGAGTCGGTTTCTAACATAGACACAAGACTCTCTCATTGGAATTTACACATCAACTAGGTAGATATGTATGCATATCTGCATCCATGCATGTGTGTGCAGGTATGGGTGTTATTGTATGTGTGGATGTTTATGTTTTGAGTTGTATGTGTGCATGTATATATGCGTTGTATCTGTACAAGTGTATATGCGGTTATTACATGCAACATTTTTGGAATGTTTTACATAATTTTACTGTTCCATTAATGGTTTGTACTTGTAATTTCCTATGTATGTATGTATTTATGTTGTTATCGTGTGTGTATGTGTATATGTATATATAGTTATGTATGTGTGAAATTATATGATCAATGGTCTCTGGTTGTTTTTTACATACACGGTATAATGGGTTGCATCCATTTTTTATTATGTTGCATGGTAATTTTTTGTTGGCAGACACTGATCTTGTGCTGATATAATCAGTCCTTCAGTCTCCGATTTCAGTCCAGAGGATGCCAACCACTTTCTGTACCAGTTCTTTCTTTGCAGTTACTTTTACCTGCTTTGATTTTTCTGTGTTTTCCATTTCAGCAGTAAATGGGACTTCTGAAATGTGTAGTCCATTACTGTATCTTTGTGCATCTTTTGTAATGGAGTATGATCTTTTGATGCTTTCGTGTTTCAAAACGGGTTTGATCATCCAATCATGTCATTCCCTTAGATATGTAGATAATCCAATTGTTGCAGTTTTCAACGCAATATCTAACTGGATTAACCCAAGTTCTCCTTCTTTCCGAGGGAGATATATTCTATCTGTATCTGCCTTAGGGTGATGCTTTCTGTGCATGGTTAAGAATTTTTTAATTTTTGTATCGAGCCTACGGATCTCTGTGCTTGACCAGTTGATGACATTGTAACTGTAGGTTACTACTGGTATGGCAAGCGTGTTTATGGCATCGATCCTATTCCTTGCATTCAATTCCGTTCTTAAGATTGCTCTTACTCTGCGGTAACATTCCTTCCTTATCCTTTCCCTCATTGTCGAGTGCTTGATTCCGTCTCCTTCACAAACACCTAGATATTTGTAAGTTTCCTCTTGATCAAGTTCTCTTATCACATTCCCCCGATCAAGACTAATATCTGAACTTTTCAGCGGCTTTCCTCTGGTGAACGTTGCTTTGGCGCATTTATCTAGTCTAAACTCCATTTTAATGTCATCACTGAACTGCTCCACAGTGGATAATAGCCCTTGCAATTGTTCATCATTTTTTGCAAATAGTTTCAGCTCATCCATGTAGAACAAGTGATTAATGGTTTTGTCATAGACTTTGTATCCATGTTTTATTTCATTGAGCATTTTACTTAATGGTATAAATGCGATGCAGAATAAAAGCGGTGATAAAGAGTCACCCTGAAAAATTCCACAATTAATATTAACTTCTCCAGCTTCCAGTGATTTTTTTTTTTCACTATTCAAAAGGAGTGTCGTTTTCCATGTCTTCATACTGAATGATAGGAACCTCCTGACAACGGGAGATATTTTGAAAATCTCTAAACATTTTTCAATCCAACTGTGTGGCAAACTATCGAATGCTTTTTTATAATCTATCCAAGCAATTGATAGATTTTTGTGTCTATTATGACAATCTTCCAGTATCATTTTGTTAACCAAAAGCTGATCTTTACAGCCATATTAGCCACGTTTACATCCTTTCTGCTCATTGGAAAATAGATCATTTGTTATCAGGTGATCATATGTATATTCAGTTAGGACTGATGTTAAAATGTTATACCTTGTGGTCATGCAAGTTATCGGTCTGTAATTTTTGGGTTTGGTTGTCTCAAAATTCTTCGGAAGCAGGAATGTAATGCCGTTAACTAACTAGCAATGATGGTATCTTGTCTGGCTCCTTAACTATTTAATTGTAAAGTTGGGCTAACAGCTCATGAGACTCTGTGAAGGCATTTATCCAAAATTTGGTATTTTGTCTTTTCCTGGGGATTTCCATTTGCTGGTTTTTCTAAGAGCCAAACGCAACTGTTCAACTGTTATATTTTCCCATATTTGTTCCTCGAGGTGAGCTGTATCTTTTATTTGTCTGTCTATCCATGGGGCATGTATATTCTGAACTTTTTCTTCGGCCCAGATCTTTTCCTAGAATTCTTGCACTTCCTCCTTCGGTGGTATTGATTTAGCAGACTTGCCAATTTTTCTGTAGAAGCATCTTTGGTTTTTTTTTAACATATTATTGTCCTTATAGAATCTAGATCGTTTTTCAAAGCGCCTTATACGAGCAGCTTTGGCCGACACTTTTTACTTGATTATTTCTATGAGCATGTCTATGTCACTTGTTGATTTTATACTGTATTTTCTTTTCAATTTTCTAAGTTTAGTTTGTTTAACATGTTCACCTACTTTGTAGTTTGTTAAAATTTCTATGTCAGATCGGAGAAGGTTTATTTGGCGAGTGATGTTCTCTTACTAAGTAGATTTCTTGTGGGAATTCCTTTGTTTTCACATTTTCACTCCACATAAGTGAGTGGTGACTTTAGCCGATGCATAATAGAGATGATTTAAATCAGTAATGTTTAGTTTGTTTGTGATGATAATGTTTTTTAGAAGTATGTTAGTCTTGTGTATTATCTTTTGGTTCTGTTTGGAGTTCTGGATCTTAGGGAGAGTGTCTCGTTCCCCCATGTCAGATTCTTTCATTTTCATCCATTCGATCATAATTTCATCCTTCAAGTTGGCAAGTTCATTCTCATTCATTTCTTTATAATTTACGATCTCATTGTTTTCATTTTGAGTTTCATCTTGAGCATGCACTCCCTCCACTTTTTCTTTAATTTGTTCTGTTGTCAGTGATTCTTCCCCAACCCTGGGATTCGAAGTGTTACAATTTACCTCGTTTTCACTGACACATGTTTCATATTCCTTTCGCTGACTTTGTGCTAATAACTTCTGTTTTCGGGATGTTTCTTTTTCCAGTTGATATATGTCTGTTCTGTATTCGATCTATTTGATGGGTAGTACATGGCAGTGTAGAAAGCCTCAAGGACTTCTTTATTGTCTTCCCTTGACCATTTTTCTCTCTTTTTCTTTGGATTTCTTGGTGGTGAGCATGGAGGGCCAACAGTAGGAGTATTCCGGTTATGGGAGGTCTCCAGCTCCGAAGTGATGGGAAGGTTTGAACCATTAGCTGATTTTTCGACCCCAGTCTGGTTCCTCTCTGAGGGACGCGGCCCTTTTTGACCCGGGTGACGGCCGATCCGGTATGAGATTTTATCATTTGACATTTACTTTATTTTGTCGCGTTTTATCCTTAACCGCCAAGGGGTAATCATTTCGTATTACCATTTCTAGGACGAGTGTCAACCAAGACTAGAGGGGTCGTCCTCCCCTAGAGACACGGCTATTCCCCGCCGGCCGCCATCCCGGTATTTCTTGGTCACGGGGTTTTCTTTTTTGTTGTTTTTTAAATTGTTATTATCAAGAGTGATTCCTTAATGTGAGCATTGCGTGGCTTAAGAATGAAATTATTATTAATAATATAATATACTTTTTGTTGAAGTTGCCTGTTATTGTTGTTGGCTATGTCGGTGGTGGTTGTGGGGCTTTTTCTATTGCTGGTGGGGAAGGGGGGAGCCAGCAGTACCATGTCGTTGACGTTTGACCGGGTCACTAAGTCAGTCTATTTATATCTTTTGCTAGCCTCTCCCTTGTCTACTAATACCGCAACCTTCCCCTTTCTTAAGTTAACAGAAGGTAGTGGGGGAATAGTGGTGGTAGCAATGAAGGAGTGGTGGCGGCGGTGATGGGATAGTGGTAGCAATGATGGAGTGGTGGCGGCGGTGACTATAGTGATGGCGTTGTCGTTACTGAGTTCTGTTGAATAGACTGTAGTAGTATGCGTTTGTTTGATCTGTGTATCCATGCGGTTTGTCGCGTATGTTTAATATGTGTTGACATATTCCCTTAATATTTGAATTAAACATTTTGAGAAAACTTGAGATACAATAATAGTAATTATTATTATTATGCTGGGGTTGGTGGTGGTGGTGGTGGTGGTGAAATTGCCGTTATCTGGCTGTTGTATTTAGTGTACACAGAGGGGTGATGGGATAGGTGGTGTATCTAGTTTGTGGTGTTGGTGAAAGTGCTGTTATTTGGCTGTTCTATATAGTGTAGACAGACGGGGTTTTCTTCCATTTATAACCATTCTCTTTTTTTAATATAAAATTTATAATACAAAATTGAATATTTGAGCGATATAACAGGATATTGTGGATCTGAATTTCCTGAGAGTTAAGCCTGGCGCTTTATGTCCCATTTGTACTAAGAATTGTTATATCACAATTGTTTTAAATATGTTAAAAATCAAAAACTTACGGGAGCGATTCCATAACACTCTATCCACCACGTGCGTCTTCCCTTGTTATTATTATTATTATTATTATTATTATTATTATTATTATTATTATTATTATTATTATTATTATTATTATTATTGTTGTTGTTGTTGTTATTATTAGTGTCGTTATTATGGGTTGTTTTGTGCAATGGCCATCCTCGATAACGAGGGGGCAGCCATCATTCATGTATCTATGTATGTATGCATGTATGTATTGTGTATGTGTGTATATGTGTATGTATATATGTATGTACATATGTATGTATGTAAGTATGTATGTATTGTGTATGTGTGTGTATATATATATGTGTGTATATTTATGTTTGTATATATGTATGTATATATATGTATGTGTATGAGTGCATGTATATGTATTTATGTATGTATTTATGTATGTATGTATGTATGCCAGGTCGTTCTTCAGCGCTATTGGTAACATGTAACCCAGTACAAGCTGTGCATAGTTGGCTCGTCGGCGACTAAACCGGCAACCACACCAAGCTTGCTTAGTGAGGAGGGTGATTTTGGACACCCTGCGGGGTATAAAACAAGACCCGTCAAAGGGCGGCGGAACTCAGCCATCCAATTTTTTTTTTTTTTTGTGGGGCCAGAGGCTCCTAGTCTTCTTAAAGACATCTCTCTAGGAGAAGGTCACCGCGACTTCTTTTGCATCCAATGATGTAGACCAGTTCTTCTTTTGGGATAAATGTATTCGATGTTCAGAGAGTGAGATTGCCCCCATGCAAAGACTTTCCTCCTTTAAAAAAGCTTCAAGCTCAGGCATCGTTTGATATATGACGTTTCTTACGATGCATATGGCTGGCCATAGGCAAGTTCCTAGTAGGATTAAAAAGCCAAGTACTTGATGCTGACGCTTAAGTATCAAGCTACGGCATTACTCGAAATCGAGTTGCCACCATCATGTATGTATTATGTATGCGTGTGTATATATGTATGTATATATCATGTATGTATGTGTGTATATATATGTATGTATGTATATTTGTATGTATGTACGCATATGTATATATATATATCTACGTATTACGTATGCATGCGTGTGTGTGTGTGTGTGTGTATATATATGGATATATATATATGTGTGTATGTATGTGTACATATATCTATGTTTTATGTTTATATGTATGCGTGTGTGTGTGTATGTATGTATGTTCATATGTATGGAAGTATATACATATGTATGTGTGTATGTATATATGTTTGTTCTCTTTCTCTTAATTTTGAGTGTGGGGGTAGCGATGGTAGAGGGAGTGATATCGATAATATTTGGAATGACCGTGGGTGGGGATGTATCCGTGTTTGATGTAACAGGGTATGTGTATATGTTTGTGTGCATAGTAGGCGAAATCTTGTGTTGTGTGAACGATAGGCCCACTAGGGTGGATATGTAGATGAGGGTGGGGGAATATGAGGCATATATATATATACATATATTTATTTGATTAGTACCTGCTACAACTTTGATTCATACCTAATATAATATATATATTTGTGTGTATGTGTGTGTATGTGAGCGTTGTGTGTGTGTATGTGTGTGTTGTGTGTGTATGTACATATATATATATATATATATATGTGTGTGTGTATATATACAATAAATGTAATCTGAGTTTTTCGAATATTAATAATAACATTCGATTCGTTTGCAATTATGCAAACAAGCCTCAATTTTATAGCCATGTCAGTAGAATAAACACTTCATTCTTGCTCTTATGTTGGCATGCAAACAGAACTGCAGACACTAATGTTTCGGGGTATCACCCTTCATCAGTACAGCTCACTGTTCACCTGCCAAACTGTCAGAGCTAGTGAAAATATATGTCTGCTAATATGCAAATCTGGCCGATCAGTCACTGTGTATTTTTGAAAATAGCATATATTTTCTCTAGCTCTGACAGTTTGGCAGGTGAACAGTCAACTGTACTGATGAAGGGTGATACCCAGAAACATTAGTGTCTGCAGTTCTGTTCGCATGCCAACATAAGAGCAAGAATGAAGTGTTCATTCTACTGACATGGCTATAAAATTGAGCCTTGTTTGCATAATTGCAAACGAATCGAATGTTATTATTAATATTCGAAAAACTCAGATTACATTTATTGTATTCAGCCATGTAGAGCGAAATTTTCTTTCTTTTTTTATTTGAATTTGGCAAAGCCGGCCATTTATCGCTCGTATACAGGAAACTGACTGGCCAGTCTGCTGATATGCAAATCTGGCTGATCAGTGGATCTGCCAATGTGCAAATCTAAATGATCAGCCAGTCCGCAAATCAGGCCGATCAGTGACTGTGTATTTTTGAAAATAGCATATATTTTCACTAGCTCTGACAGTTTGGCAGGTGAACAGTGAGCCTTACTGATGAAGGGTGATACCCAGAAACATTTATGTATGCAGTTCTGTTCGCATGCCAACTCAAGAGCAAGAATGAAGTGTTCATTCTACTGACATGGCTATAAAATTGAGGCTTGTTTGCATAATTGCAAACGAATTTAATGTTATTATTAATATTCGAAAAACTCAGATTACATTTATTGTATTCAGCCATGTAGAGCGAAATTTTCTTTTTTATGTATATATATATATATATATATATATGCAAAGGTTCTATTTAAATTGTTGGGATACAACAAGCAAATATTTTTATAACTGATATAAAGCACTCGACAAATATTTGGAGTAGATATACGATATTAATAAATGGAAACTATATTTATAAAACCATATTTATTTCATTATATATATTTCAAGGATACCAAGTTAAATTATGGTATGCCTTCATCAGACAAAATACAATATATAACAGTTTTATAAATAGACATTGACGTACCCTTTTAAAAAGTGACCGTTGCTTTTTTATTAGATTCATTTTATTTTTTTATTAGATTCATTTTTTTTTTTATTTTTTTTTTTTTTATTAGATTTTTTTTTATTCTGATAGCTTCTCATAATATTTTTATTAGATTTATTTTTATTCTGATAGCTTCTCATAATTTTTTTATTAGATTTATTTTTATTCTGATAGCTTCTCATAATTTTCAAAAGTTTGTCCTTTCAGTATCTTGATTAAAATATACGTAAGATAAATTTCTATACTAAATATATTAAACATATTATTTTAACTTAAAATATTCTATAATATTTTGGGATATTTTAGTATTTTGATATTTGTAGAATTCGTTTGCCTTTTAAGTTATATTGATATAATTATATTTCCAAAATATAATCCCTTTGTATTTAATATACTCAATTGTACTACGTTATATATTGATGTATACTTATGTCTATATACGGCTTATGTATCTATATATGTGTATTGACATACATATACATGTGTTATATGCTTTTTTATGATTATATGTCTGTCTGTATATATGCATGAGTGACGCGTGTATACCAATTGAAGATGCACACACATATCTATTCATGTATAGCTAAGAATTATGGGTGTGAATGTGCAGGCTTACACATGCAGTTTTTGATTGCAGATATGCATAACTTAACAGCCATAAATGCATGAAAGTTAATCCTATATATTTATATATATATACTAAAAAATGTTAATTAATTGTTTCTACTTTAGGCACAAGGCCAGCAATTATCCAGTGCATTACTGGTACTTTATTTTATCGACCCCGTAAGGATGAAAGGCAAAGTCAACCTCGGCGGGATTTGAACTCAGATCGTAAAGGGACGTAACTATGCTGGAAAGCATGGCGTCCGACCCTCTACCGATACTGCCAATTAATTAATAACACAAGGAATGTATAGCAATAAATAAAAAATCACTTATGCTTTGTATGTATATGTTATATGCGGGAGTAGATATAATGTGTATTTTCCGAGCGTGTGTGTATATATATATTTATATATCTTTGCCTATATGTATGTGATATACGATAGGTAATTTCTCTAGCAATATATATATTTTATAATGTTTAAATTCCAATTTTTAATATATTGATCTCAATTTTTAAACTAAATATCTAATCATAATTAAACATAATTTCTCATATTATATATCTATATTCCATTCATGAATATTAATATTTCTAATTTTATTTATTCATTTCATCTCAATTGTTAACTCAACTTAATATGACATAACTTAAGGTTTTCGTTCTCTCCCCCCTCTCTCTATCTCTATATATCTCTCTCTTGAGTTTTTTTCTCTGTCTGATGGTTTGATATCTCCCCGTTATTTTCCTCTGTTCTCTATTCTTTTTGCTTTCTTCTTTTTCTTTATCTATCTCTCCCTTTCTTTTCTCCACGTTTCTCTCTCTCTCTCCATCTTTTTAATTACTCTTAACACTATGACTTACTAAAGTAAACAAACCACTATCCTGATGGCCTCCAAAAGCAACGGTCACTTTTTAAAAGGGTACGTCAATATCTATTTATAAAACTGTTATATATTGTATTTTGTCTGATGAAGGCATACCATAATTTAACTTGGTATCCTTGAAATATATATAATGAAATAAATATGGTTTTATAAATATAGTTTCCATTTATTAATATCGTGTATATATATATATATATATATATGTATATATGTATGTATGTATATATACATATATAGATATATATACATATATATGTGTGTGTTTGTATGAGAGTGAGTGTGTGTGTGTGTGCGTGCGCGCGTGTGTCTCTGTGTGTTTGTAAGTAAGATGAATTAATATACATAACAATAGTTTAAAAGATGTTCCTATACTAAATCCGAAATAGAAGTAATTATTGAATGAAAACATTTAAAATAATCTAGAATATAAATAGAAACACAATTCAAGTGACGTACAGCGGTCTGGGGCATTTCCCAGCCTGGCGGAGCCAATCTCCTCTCCAGGTCTGAACACTGCTGCTTTCTTTCAGCGAAGGAGAGCGAGAAAGTGATAGAATAGAGAAGAAATGGGAAAGAGATATAGAGGAAGAATCAACTTCAGTACAGGACTGGTACTCTTTTTATTGATCTCGAAAAGATAAAGGGCAAAGTTGAGCTCGGCACGATTTGAAATCAGAGCCCAGATAGCCGGAACGAATACAACAAACATTTGAACCAACGTTCTAACGCCTCTGCCAAATTACCACCTCCTTAAATAATATAATACGACACATAACAAAGCAGAGGGAAATGAAGCAGTTGGAAATGTAATATTTATCAAATCATCAAACCTATGAGAAAGAATGTGAATAAAACACTAACAACAGCCGAGAATAGCAGCTGCTCATTAACAAAATATTAATTACCGATAAACTAAACACGAGAGAAATTCTGAGAATAATTTAATTACTAACAGATTTTCCAAAGTATTCTTCACTTTTGTAGGTCAATAAATGTAATGATGTAATAAATGATTTCTAATTTTAACAAGACTTTAGTGAGTTGGTCCCAGGGTTACTTACTCCAGTAAGCACCACCGGATCCCAACTACTAAATTTAATAGAAATAAGATATAGTAGAATTTTTCATACAATTTCTTTTTGTGGGAATTATTTCTCACTACATTTGAAGTAATACCTGAGGCATGAAGAGTTTCTCAAAACGAGTATCAGAATAACTTGCGTTTAT
>OZ024741.1:287321319-287336319 GCA_964016885.1 Eledone cirrhosa
TACCAGTAATACACTGGGTAATTGCTGGCCTTGTGCCAAAAGTAGAAACAATTATTTACCTCTGATCAAATCCTCAGAATACAAAGATAATTCACACAAGGCAAGATATATATAGAGAAATAGCGTATAATCAAAACAATAACATCAATAATAAAATATATATGATAAATAGGTAGAGAAGTTACAGATGTAAAAAGTAAAGGATAAGAAAAAAGATACAGTATCACGATACCACTAGTTTTTACTATGTTTAAGGTTAATCCGTAAAATATAACATCCGAATCTACCTCAGACCACTCCTTCCTATCTCATAAAAGAAAGGACGTATTGGAAAATGTAATCTTACGTACAATATGTCAGAAAAATTAAAGCTGGAGTAATTATGACTGGGCCGTCTTTCATCGTGTCTGCTCGATAAACTAAATCTACATTAAACACCAGTACAATTACAATGTTATAAATTTTTTTTTTTTTACATTCTCAAGTATAAAATATAATTTAGAGATGTATCAGATGAAAGAATGGTATTTAACTAATGTATTGGAACGCGATGGGGCCCACCCACAGCCCCGGCGGACAGAATGGAGAAGGCGTTTCCCCGGAGGACGGCAAGGGAGACGTGCTGGAAAAGCCACTCAAACTCGCGGGGATCACACCTGCGGCTGGCCAGCTCAGCGCCTATAGTGGTGAGTAAGGAGGTAGCTCTGGGCCGAGGACACCAGAAGTCTCCACTGCCAGGGGAACGACCGCAAACCTGTCGGAGAGTGACCGGTATTTGAGAAATTTGGCCCCCTCAGCCCGACGTGCAGCAGAACCTGGGTCAGTCGCAGACTGCACCAGGTTGCGGCTGCAGAAAGTGTCGGTGCAAGTGGCATCCCAGAAGAGGGGTTTGCCACCGCGGAACGGGAAGATGGTCATGCCATCTGGCCTTTTGCCGTCCTCTCGATCCAGCCCCACCGGCTCGAGCTGGGAAGGGAAGCCTGCAGCGTCCAAGCCATGCTTAATGACCTCGTTGAGGGCAGCATGGCGTGGAATGCGGTCGGCACTGTGGCGACAGGAAAGCAGGTGGAGGCCGAAAGAGTCCACGGTGGAACCGCAGCGACATAGGTGTGGCTGGTAGATCCGGAGGCCGAGCCTCAGGGAAACACCGATTCGCAGTCTATGGTTGTCTAGCTGCGTGCCAGTGGAGAAGGAGGGCAGGGCATGGAGCCAGGCACCACTGTGGGGTTTGGAGGCCGCACGAAAACAAGCAAGGCTGTGCTGGTCGAGCCGGCGTGTGAGCCTGTCTGAGGCCAGGCTGCACTGGATGGCATCGCAAGTGCGTTGGGGGGGACTTGACATCAACAGGGGGCGAAGGAGGAGGGACGTCTACTAGGCTAAGTCCCAGCAGGTCCCACGTCTCACAGGCGGCCTCACGTTCTCTGAACACAGAGGGTTCTGTTGTGTTTTGAAGAACCCTGCTGACGAGGACGCGGCACGAGGTTGCCGACGAAAGATACGCCGGCAAAGCTAATGAGATCGGGGACCGGAGGCCAAGGCCGCCATACTGACCGGTAAAGTGGCCTGTTGCCACCCTATGTCGTCAAACTTGACTTTGCATATCCCCTCGGCTGCTGCTCGGATACAAGTATCGAGGTCAGCGAGGAGAGATGTCTGGGTGTAGCATGGAGCGCTGCGGAGTGTATAGAGGAGCTTCGGCATAGAGAAACAGTTCCTCAGCAGAAAGAGATCTGGGTGGCCGTCAATCAACCCAGTCGGCTCGTGAGAGTCTGGAGCTGTTGAGGCCTGGACCTGATGGTGGAGCGGATGGCCGGCGGGTGGATCGGTGACCCGAGGATGAGGACATCCTCTTTGAGGGTTACCTGAACCTGGCATAGAATGGACCGCACGTCCAAAACGGAGGCTGCAAAGCTCGCAGCATCGAGGCTGACGTTCACCACCTCCGACTTGGCCGAGTTGACCTGGAGGCCGATCCCGCCAGGGCAGGAATCACCGATTGAAGGTCATGGCAGACCGTTCGTACGGGTCCGCCCAACATAGCATCATCCAGATACCAAACGTTGAGAGGGGTCGTGATACTCCGGGCGATGTGGTTAATACCAAGAGCGAACAGGAGGGGTCCCAAAGGGTCGCCCTGTTGGACACCAGTAGTCGAGGGTATGACTATATCAGCAGCTAGGAGCATGCTCGGGGCTCCATATGACAGGTAGGCCAGCGAGTAGGCTTCGAGCAGATGATCCCGGCGTAAAGAGTTAAAGGCATTCCTCATGTCAAGCTGATTGCATGAGTGGCTCCCTCACAACCACCAGATACGCCGACACCCAGTTGCACCGGACTAAACTTCTCACTCAGTTCGTATGTGACGGACTTGCAGATCACCTTGGCAGCCAGCCTCCGGAAGACATTGCCCAAAGCAATGGGGCGTATGCCACCCTCTTTCTTCCTGAGAGCGGTGAGGCTGGCCGAAAAAAAGAGGCCTCGAGCGTAAGGGTCGAGGGCACCATGAATGAACCTATTGGTGAGCGCCACAATTGCACTCAGAAGGCGGCGCCCGGCCTCACCGGAGAGGGGGGATGTCAACTCCTTGAGGTTATAAATGGTGAAGAATTATTCCTGACAAAAAAATAAGGCAGACCAAATTTTCTCGGCTTCAATGTCTTTCCTCATATGTCTGCTGGATGAAAGCCAACTTAAGGCGACAACAGCAGCAGATTAAAGAGCTGGTCATCAAAGATATCAAAAGACATTGACAGAGGTAAGTAAGAATGAAGAAAGATGGAAAAGAAAACTTTGCTCTGAAAAATCAATAAATTATTTCTCATTTATTAAAAGAAACGTAGATATTTTCGATATTTCTACGTCTCTTCTATTATAGAAACGATGAAATAAGATGTATTTATACCGATCAAAAATTGATTTTATAGAAGTAGCAAGAATGTGTAAGAAAGGAATACCGAGTGAACAAAATAGCGAAGATATCATTGTTAATCTTGAATTGGTAATTTGTTTTCAATGTGATGGATAGATGGATAGATGGATAGATGGATAGATGGATAGATGGATGAATGGATGAATGAGTATGTGGCAAAAAAGAATTTCGTTTAACTTCATACGTTGTTTCGTTTGTAAAAGAACTGACAGAGATGGTAAAATTAACCTCATTATCTAACGGATATTTATCAAGCCAGGAACTTTGAAAAGTAAATATCGATTGAGATAGTCCTTTTAAATATTTTCGCACATAATAGCCTGAGATGTTGAGATGTAGGCAAATTGAAAAATTGTATTGTATAGGTGTTTCCGAAAGATAGTAGCAATGTAAGTTGAATTGTTGCATCCGAGAAACAATTTCTGAAGAAAAAAAAATATTCCTAAACCTTCTGATACTTCAAGTTAGCTAACAGGTAGAAGCTCTGCAAGTTTCATGTTGATTACCCTAGTAGTTACTCATATATTTGACACATTCAAAATATATTATTGAAACGATGCTTCCAGGCGTGTCACTTCAGGTCTGTTACATATGTGAAACTCTTAAACATCACATTTCATTTTGTTTTTTCTCCTGTCGTTCTGATACCAGAGTAATATATGAAGATAACACCGCATATAAACTGGAGAAAGTTACTGGTTATTGCCAACTACGATACTTTCACCCTTCCCAGCAACGCCTGTATGATTTCTATTAGAAAGGCAAAGGAGGATTCTGTGCAACGTCTCCTACCTCCATATTTGCTATAGAACCTTCTTCCCTGAAGGTTTATTTATCTCTCACATTCTTTTTACTGTATATTAATGAATTGATCGCTGTCATTCTGAAAACAACACACACTCCTTTGGTGATGGTTTCATCGTAAGTTTTCACATTCCTCTTTAAGTTTCAATTTAGTTGCACTCTTCATAAGCCATCTAAATAACACATGCCAAGCCTGCTCTGCTACAAGAACATAATTCAGTTTTAAAATGACCTTCAGCAATTCCAATACACAATCATAACACATACGAAAGTATTCACAAGATAAAAAAAACATACTGAGATTCTCGACCCACATAGCGATAAATCATCCACACAAAGAAAGAAATATGCTTCTTTTTTTCCCTTCTGAGGCTCCACGTCACCTTGGAGGATGCAGGGAGGCTGACATGAGACCGCCAGCGATGGGAGGCATTACTGGACCTGGTACTCTACGCATGATGACGTTTCTGAGATCGCTGACCTAGGGTGATCCCAGTCCCATCGAGCAAGAACAAAGAAGCAAATATACAAAATGAAAATTTTTAAATCTATTTAAAGTGGAAAATTACTCAGGAAGATGTTTTCCTTTAATTAATTTAAAAATTTAGAATTATGCATTAAATTAGTGCAAAATAATATTATAACTAGAAAGTTAATAACAAGGCTTAGAAATGTATATGGTGGTACATTTTAACATGTGAAATAATCTATTAACTTTATGATTGACGAACAGATAAAACTCTTCAGTGTGCACACCTTATCTATACAACAGCGATATTTGGTGCTCTAAAATAATGAATTGCATGTTTTCTCCACTAATATCCACTTGATATACTTCTTTCGCTTTTCCAGGTCAATGTGAACCTTTATGTAGTCGTATAAGCCTACTAGAAACATATCACAGTATTATTCTGATTTCCCTGCAAAGTTGAGATGGTCACGTTTGAAATGACTGATCTAGATTAAACACCACCAACAACAGCCATACTGATTTATCGCTTCCCCTATCCCGCACTAAATATCTCATATCATCATATCTTCTCAGTTCTACACTGTTTGATATCTCTACACATATTTTTTCTGCGGCCACCGACCCACAATCAACTGAATCAATCAATTTAGGGAGACATTAAAACATAATCACTTTCCTATTAATTAATTATTATTTCTAATTATTATTTCTGACACAAGGCTAAACATTTAGGGAAAGAGGAAAGCTGGTTATATCGACTCAAGTAATTAACTAGTACTTTACTTCATCGACTCAAGAAGTATGAAAGGTAAAGTTGGTCTCGGTAAAATTTGAACTCAGAACGTAGAAAGTCGTAACTAAATACCACAAAGGATTTTGTCCGACACTCTACGGATTACTGTCAATCCACTGTTCTTGAATGTATATTACTAATAATGATTTCTACTTTAGGTACAAGGTCAGCAATTTGAAGAGGGTAGGAATCGATTAAATCGGCCCCAGTGCATTACTGGTACTTTATCTTATCGACCTCGTAAACTAACCTCGTCGGGATTTGAACACAGAACGTAAAGGGCCATGACTCTATGCTACAAAGCATATTGTCTCATGCTCTACCGATACTGCCAATCCACCGCCCTTTGTGTATTAATAATGCTGTCTTATATAGGCACAAGGCCAGCAATTTTGGGGAGGGAAAAGTTGATTAAATCAACACCAGTGTATTACTGGTACTTTATTTTATCCACCCCTTAAGGATGAAAGACAAAGTTAACCTCGGCGGGATTTGAACTCAGAACGTAAAGGCCCGTAACTCTATGCTGCAAAGCATGGCCTCCGTCCCTCTACCGATACTGCCAATCCACCGCCCTTTATGTATTAATAATAATGAAAAAGAAAACAGTTTCTCAGCTATTTCACAATTGAATGAATAAGTTATCTTGAACCATTTCATACTTTATATTCAATCTCCATAAAACGCATCATTTCGTGGCTTAAAATAAAATGCTATTTAAGATGATTGTGCTATTTAATATCATTATGCAATAGCATATATAATCATTTTAGTGTTGGTTTTCTTTGATTCTTTTAAACTTTTTCAAATTTATTGCAGGCATCTGCAAGATAAAAGAATATATTATGTTTCTTGACACATACAACGACAATTCTTCATCACCACAAAGAAAATAATTTACAAAATGAAAAAAGTTAGAACCCATTTAAAGGGGAAAATTAATTAGAGACATTTTCTCCTTTAAATAATTTAAAAAAATTAAGCATTAGGCATTAACTTAGGGCATAATATTTAATATTATAACTAGAAACCGTAAAGTAAACAAGTTTATGCAATGGCGCATTTTAACACGTGAAATAATCCGTTCACCTCAATATTTTTACTTTCGCAGTTTTTAACTGTCATTAATTACTTGCTAATTTGCAATTTGAAGCCATGTTTTCAAAAATTGAAATGCAATCTAATGCACAGTTTTCAAAAATTGAAATTTCTTTTAAATTAATTGGCCGTTAAAAATATGTTTTAAGTGCAATTAATATCCAATAATCTTTGCTAAAATGACTTGCAGCAAAATAAGGAAAACAATTGACTGTTCTGCGCAAATGGATTTAATAAATATCGAAAAGTTTCTATTATGTAGAAAAGAAAACATCTCTCAACGAGATGTTAGATCATGAAATAAACTGGTATATTACAGAGAAAAGATACTTTGGACACATGTTTTAAGCCTGTTGTCATACAAATATGGCGAATATATGGAGCCCGACACAATGGGTGGACTCTAAATACCAAGTAAAATTAAACACTCAGGCACACTCCTATAAACACACACTTATCTAACCGTTTCGACAGCTAGTTCTGAACTCGCTATATATATATATATATATATATATATATATATATATATATATATAGGAAAAAGTATGACCCCGACGGCAGAGCTCAAGCCGTTTCGACGGCTATTTCTGGTCCAGAAATAGCCGTCGAAAGGGCTTGAGCTCTGCCGTCGGGGTCATACTTTTTCCTATTTCCCACTCTACTACCCAAAGTATTGAGTACTGTGGTGCGTTATGGTCCATTTGGTTCCTTAACACAATTCCTTTGTTATATATATATATATATATATATATATATATATACAAACCAGGCGATTTTAGAAGCACTGGGGAAGACAGCCTAAAGCGACTAATTCCGCCTTCTCTTAAGATTTTTAGCCTGTAGCTATAAGAGTAAACAAAACTCCTTTGGTAAAATTTGAAATTTGAAATATGTGAATCCTAATGCAAATGACTATAACAAGCGTCGATCACTGTATATCAGCGTTTCTCATGCTGTTTTCCCTTGTGGAACCCTTGAAATAGTTTTCATGTCTCAGTGAACCCCTGCATAAAGATTATCATATACCATTATGGCAGTATCGGTAGAGGGTCGGACGCCATCCTTTGCAGCAAAGAGTTACGGCCCTTTATGGTCTGAGTTCATATCCCATCGAGGTTAATTTTGCCTTTCATCCTTTACGGGGTCGATAAATAAAGTACCAGTAATGCACTGGGATAATTGCCATCCTTGCGCCGAAAGTAGAAATAATGATTAATATATATCTCTTTTAGCTTATTTATCACTGATTCTCGTGTTTCCTGGAACCCCAAGTGTTCCAGGAAACACCGTTTGAGAAACACTGCGGATACATAATAGTTGACAAAACTGGCTACTGAACCCAATTTTCACAACTATTATCTTGTCTTCTATTGAATGATCTTCCGTTTAAAAACGGAAGCAAATTACGATTGAAGTAAGGTACTCAGAACTTCAGGTAAAGAGTGTAAATAATTTTATTTCATTTAAAAGTGACGCTCACCAGACTAGTTCTATTTTATTCGGTGATGAAATCATGAGAAAGTCAGCTTTCTCACGATTTCATTCATTATGTTTCTTTAACATAGTTCTCAGGGAGATTCATAATAATTGTTTTTACTTTTGGCACAAGGCCAGCAATTATCTCAGTGCATTACTGGTACTTTATTTTATCGACCTCGTAAGGATGAAAGGCAAAGTTAACCTCGACAGGATTTGAACTCAGACCATAAAGAGGCGTAACTCTATGCTGGAAGGCATAGCGTCCGACATTCATAATAATTGTTTCTACTTTTGACACAAGGCCAGCAATTATCCAGTGTATTACTGGTACTTTATTTTATCGACCCCGTAAGGATGAAAGGCAAAGTTAACCTCGGCGGGATTTGAACTCATATCGTAAAGGAACGTAACTACGCTGGAAAGCATGTCTGACCCTCTACCAATACTGCCACAGTGTGAGTAGGTTTACCTTTTGAATTACAGGTACAACTCATTTTGGCCAGCTAAGTGGACTGGAGCAATGTGCTATAAAGTGTATTACTCAAAACAGGCTGTTGGAAATTGAACTAAACACTTTTCGATCGCGAGCCGAATACATTAACCCCTGGACCACCCTAAACTTTAAGAATACATTAACCTCTGGACCACCCTAAACTTTCACACATGACCTTTACTGCATGACATTTTCAACAGAAACAGGAAATTATCACAAAACTGTGCTACCATACAAAATATTTCGGAAATAACTAATAAAAGCAGAAAAGTTATTTGTAACAAGAAATTACATTGCTGCTGATGATGATGATGTTTATGATTTGTGTTGATGATGGCGGGAACTCTGAAAAGGGGTAGTGGTGGTGATGGGATGAGTGACGGGGGTGATGACGATGGTAATGGTGGTGGTGGTGGTGGTGGTGCTTGTGGTGCTTGTGGTGGTGGTGGTCGTCGTCGTCGTCGTCGTGCTTGTGGTTGTGGTGGTGATAGTGGTGGTTGTGGTTGTGGTGGTGCTAATCGTGATTCATGTCGTGATGGTGATGATGATGATGATGATGATGACGATGATGATAGTGATGATGATAATGATGATGATGATTGGTAATGAAAAAAATTACTAATCGCAAGAGAATAGCAATAGTACACGTAGAACACGGCTGATGGCGCTCCAGATATGTTTCAGTTACTGGAACTCTTTACGGAGTATATATATATATATATATATATATATATATATATACAAATGGAAACTATATTTATAAAACCATATTTATTTCATTATACATATTTCAAGGACACCAAGTTAAATTATGGTGTGCTTTCATCAGACAAAATATAATATAGATCAGTTTTATAAATAAATATTGACATACCCTTAAAAAATGCAACCATTACTGTTGGAAGCTCCCGGATAGTGGAGTTGTTTACTTATATTATTATTAGTATTGGATATTTTTATTTTTAAAATCAGCCGTTGGGTTACAGAGAAAGAAAAAGAAGAGAGAGAAAAAGAGAGAAAGAGAGAAAAAGAGAGAAAAGAGAGAAAAACATCTAATCATATTTAAACAATGATTAATTTCTCATATTATATATGTATATTCCATTCATGATTTTTAACATTTCTAATTTTATTTATTCTTTTCATCTCAATTGTTAAGTTAACTCAACAAGATATGACTTTGAGTTTTCGTTCTCTCCCTTCTCTCTGTCTCTTCTCTCTCTCTAGATTTTTCTCTCTCTGTTGTTTTGGTCTGTCTCTCTTTTCTCTCTTTTTCTCTCTTTCTCTCTTTTTCTCTCTCTTCTTTTTCTTTCTCTGTAACCCAACGGCTGATTTTAAAAATAAAAATATCCAATACTAATAATAATATAAGTAAACAACTCCACTATCCGGGAGCTTCCAACAGTAATGGTTGCATTTTTTAAGGGTATGTCAATATTTATTTATAAAACTGATCTATATTATATTTTGTCTGATGAAAGCACACCATAATTTAACTTGGTGTTCTTGAAATATGTATAATGAAATAAATATGGTTTTATAAATATAGTTTCCATTTGTTAATATCGTATGTTTACTCCAAATACTTGTTAAGTGCTTTATATCAGTTATAAAAATATTTGCTTGTTGTATCCCAACAATTTAAATAGAACTTTTGCATATATATATATATATATATATATATATATATATATATATATATATATATATATTTATTTATTTATTTATTTATTTATTTATTTATTTATTGCTTTCAGTCATCATAATAAAAAGTTCCTGGTGTATATATTGACAGTGGATTTTAAAAACAAAAATATAATCTATATGAAAGTGAGGCTGGAAAAGGAAGAAGGAAAGGAAAAAGAATAAATATAAAAGTAGATAAACACACACACACACACATATACATACACACATACATATATATATATCTCTCTCTCTATATATATACATACAGACATATATACACATACATATATGTATATATATATATCCATACATACACATACACATAAATACACCAACACACACATATATATATATATATATACACACATAATCATACATATATACACACGTACATACACACACATACATATATACACGCATACATACGCACACACATATATAGATATATGTACACACACCTACATACGCACACACACAATTAATTATAATAAAAAATAAAAAACAATAAACAACCATATAATGCAATAGGCCGTCACATAAAAATAAAAAACATACGACTTAAGAAAATAACAATTATTATAAAGTTGACAGCGATACAGGAAAGGACACAAATAAATAAACAAACACACGTGGTAGGCAATACACACATCTACACATACACATACATACATATAAATATATACATACACACACACATACACACACATATACATATATATATATTTAAATATATAGAGATACACACACACACACACACACATATATATATATATATATATATATATATATATATATATATATATATATATATATATATATATATATATATGCAAAAGTTTTATTTAAATTGTTGGCATAAAATATAATATAGATTAGTTTTATAAATAAATATTGACATACCCTTAAAGAATGCAACCATTACTGTTGGAAGCTCCCGGGAGCTTCCAACAGTAATGGTTGCATTCTTTAAGGGTATGTCAATATTTATTTATAAAACTGATCTACATTATATTTTATCTGATGAAAGCACACCATAATTTAACTTGGTGTCGTTGAAATATGTATAATGAAATAAATATGGTTTTATAAATATAGTATCCATTTGTTAATATATATATATATATATATATATATATATATATATATATATATAAATCAGGAAAGAAGATTGACATGGTTTGCTATACAAAAAAGGTTTTTAATCTCATTGCTGACAATTGTTTCTCTGAACTGGTAAGTCTAGAGATCGCTATTCGCTTGTTTTCACGTTACTCGATCGCCAATACAAAATTATAACCAGTCAGTTCTTCGGAGCATGTGAGAATGAAGAGAATATACAGGCATGAAAGGAATATACAGGCTACTATATGAAGTAGTAATGGCATTCAGTTAGAACAATAACAACAATTACAACTATGCTATTAATAAATTATTTGAGGAGCCTGACATTACATTGTATCTAAGATTTCGGCGTAAAACTAGCTGACATGAAGCAGAAGTATAAGTTTGGCATGTACGGAGTGTCGTAGGGTGTATTGTATCAATTTTAAAGATAAGCCGGTGTTTACAGTCTTCAATAACATACATGAATGGGACAACACTGTCAAAGCTAAATAGTGGGCGAGTTAATACAGAGGTTAAGGAGGTAATACATATATATATATATATATATATATATATATATATATATATATATATATATATATATATATATATATATATATATATATATATTTATTTATTTATATACTCATATACACACACACATATATATACACACGCATGTGTACATAGACACATACATACACATCAATATACACTCGTATAAAAATATACATACATGCAAAGAGATAAGCGTGCTGATTGTAATTATGGCAAAAGGAAGGTAAAGTTACATTGTAGTAGTGATTTGAGAAATTCTTGGATTTAGGATCAAGTGATGGCAGCAGCTGAGAAGGAATAAGTTTATGGGTTGAAGAGGTACTTACAGACATTTGTGTGGTATAGACCTGTGAAGGCTAGAGTATACTTAATGAGTATATTTCTGTGGTGATTTATGCAGGGTAGTGGGTATCCTAGTTTAAAGCTATGTTGTGTTGGTTCGATTCACGGAGGTTTGAATCTTATGAATTTAGTGGCAATTCTATGTCTGCAGAAGATAGATCTTTCTAACTTATTGTTAAGTAGCCTTTTTACATTTTTGAGGATATACATTAGTTCTAGATCACATAGCCCGCAGTGGGACATACCTGTACTATAGGTTTTAGCAGCCGACAACTTCGACCAGTTAATACTGTAGTTAGTGCTGCTGTCCTTCAGTTCCCATATTTTTTTGGCGAGGGTTGTGGAACCCATAAGTGCACGGTTTTTCATTGAGTGCCTGTGCACATACCATCTTTTTTTAAAAGAACCCGTGGTGGATCCTATGTAATTCCAGGTGGAGTTATCCGAGTTGACCGTGCACATGTATACTAGGCTCGAATCAAGACATCTGTTCGCCAATGGGCACCTATCTGGTAGGTGACAGTTACAGTTTGAGGCGCTATTTTGTGCAGCTTCCACACTCCTGTTTAGTACTCTGTTATATGAAAACGCCTTGTTGAGTCAAACCAAGCCAAGCGTTGATATCATCCACTACCTGGAATACCATAACTGGACTGCATATAACTATTATTGTTACCCCGTATATATATATATATATATATATATATATATATATAAGAAAATACATAAATATTATATATATATAAAAATAAAAAGGTGGAAGGGGTAAACAAATAGTTGGGAATACGACAAATAATAAATAAATAAATAAATAAATAAATAGATAAAGGTGGGTATGTAAAGGGTAAGGTAGAAAGTAGGGGGGGGGGGATAAGGAAAATAAATAACATAGGAAAAAGTTTAAATAAAAGGGGAGATAAGGGAGAAAAAGAATATAAGGGTACAGAAAGTGAGTTCAGAGAATAATAAAAATCGTAGTGGGTGTAAGGCGTAAAGAGCACAGAAAAAGTTCAAGGTGGTTGAGTCATCGTAGGAATATAAATCCAGTTACAGAGCAGATGTGATTTCAGGTGAGGACAACATCTGAAGATCTCGGTCTTGGAGTTCAGGTAAGTTGAAGTGGCTTTCAAGTTTTGTAGAATACTAAATTTTTTAGTGGTACACAAAGAACAATTCTTTGTGCCCCTTTGGTATTCCCTCGAATGGTCTAAAATAGATCAATCGATAGAGTACGGGATGTTTTTATCTTTGAATTCCCACACTTTATTTGCGGGAGCCGTTGCTGTCCTTTTATCAGAGTCTTTAAAAGAAGCGACATGTGCAAACAACCTAGTTTTGAACCTGTCCTGAGTCATGCCAACATATCGTTCACTCATGACTGGCTGCTTGTTAATGAAAGGTGTTACTTTGGCCTCATATACAACGGATTTTGTATTACATTGCCCTGTAATGGGCATTCATCCGGATTCCTGCAACTACATCCTGGATTTATTCTCGTACGATTAGAGTTGGTGATTTTAGACTTCATTGATGGGCAACAAGAGTAACTGATTTTAACTACATTTCTATTAAATATCTTATAATGTCTATGATTAGGGGGGAAATGTTTGTCTAAGAGGTCAAGGAATTTCCTTCCTACATTAGTTTTGACAGTTAGAGAGAAGGGGGGTGTAAACCAAATAATTTTCCTTTTCCTATCATTGTGATTAGTTTTAGGGGGAGGAGTAGGTAAATATTTAATGTGATCTGTAAAGCCGCTGTTAATAAGGGGCGGCTTTGTTAAAAATGTCTAGAGACGAAGATAAGGTAATATTGGGAATAAGATTTTACGGCTAATATTGGGAATACGGCTAATATTGAGAATACGACTAATATTGGGAATAAGATTTTTAAAAACTATAGGGGGATGGCAAGACTCTTTGTGTATATATCTTAGATTTTCGTTAGGTTTATGATAAGGTTTAAAAGAGGCAGTAAGTAGATCAAGATTAATGTCAAGAAAGTTAGCATTGGTAAGGTTCGTATCTATAGTAATTTTAAGGTTTAGGTTAGCAAAAGTATTGATTAAATCTTTACGGAATTTATCAAGGTTATGGCCGTTGGTGGTTTGAGAAACTGCCAATCCGTCGTCACGGTATAAACCGATATTATGGGAAGGAAATTTCTCTTTAAGGGTGTGGAGAAGGAATAATCCTACTAAGTCACACACATCCGCACTGTCATATGAACACATTGCAACATCAAAAGAGTTTTCAGGGCTTGACGTTTTAACCCAAATACTTTCATTAGTAAAGAGTAGAGATTTCCTAGCATAAAAGATAATGTATTCTTCTAATTTAGAAATATTAATGAAGGGTCTTGCAAATCTAAGGCTTTAGTTAATAAGGAAACAGTAATAGAGGGGTAAAAATCAACAATATCAAATTGGGTAAATCTACACTTATTTTTACCTTGTATATTATTAAACCAAGAAATAACAGAGGATGTATTTAACCATTGTGATAAGTCAGTCTTAGTTCTAATTTGAAGAATTATTTTTCTTAAGATTTTTTTTACTTGCAAGTCCAACTTCGGATTTAGCCGGGTTAATCAGTCTACAGCTAGGTCGATTAGTAAAGTCTAATTTATGGTCTTTAAGGGTAATATATTCTTTACGTTTAGCTAGGCTTTCAATCCGGTTGTCTATTTTTAAAGAACTAGCTAATTCTTTAGCTTCTTTATTAATAGTATTGTAGGTGTTATTGTTAGCTAATTGATATTTGTTGGTGATACTATTAGTTAAAAGTTGGTTATACAAAATACTATTAACTTCAAAGAGATTTTTAGTTTTATCGGAAAGAACAAAAGTGTTTGTAGAGTTTTTAAAATTAGAAATATCGTTAGAAAGTTTAGTTTGAAAATTATTATTGTACTTACTAAATTTGATATCACTAATTAAATTAACAAGGTCTAATTCGAAGTTGGCAATGTCTTTAATTCTAAGTGGGTATTTACGGGATTTTATGTCAAAACAATCATTTGTATCAGCACTGAATAGACCATCGTAAACCATTGCCTTCCATCTCATTCTTTTAACGACTTGTTCGATTTTATCTATAAGCAGTTTGGTATAAGTTGTGTTGGAAGGAGTAGGTATATTTTTTATTGAATAATCCAATTCATAAAGGTCCATGGTGTATGTTGGTTAAATTCCTGAAAACTGTAGAGTGCTCAACTAATCGGGCTGGAAAGTGCCAATC
>OZ024741.1:287338819-287381319 GCA_964016885.1 Eledone cirrhosa
TATATATATATATAAGTTAAAACAATGAAATAAGAAATCAAGTCATTAGAGATCAAATAAGGACATGATACTAACATACTACTAATTCTGAATAAAATTATTATTGCTTTTGAAAACAGCTGGTGATATGCATGTAAGTAAATATTCTCTTTATCTGATAGTTTGTAAATAACCTTACATAGATTAATTACTGAGTATAGCTACAATGTATTATCATCATCTAGAAACGATCGTAAAGCAGTGAAGTATATCTCTATGACTTGATTTTTTATTTCATTGTTTTAACTCATATCATGACTCTGTTTTCCTTTAACATATGGATTACATCGAGTTCTTCATGCAGAATAGACCCCACAACTTACTGTGGATACCTCTGTGTATATATATATATATATATATATATATATATATATATATATATATACAGAGAGAGGGTGAGAGAGTGTGTCTGTTTTTTATTTTGTTTTTGTATTTTGAATTTTGATGGATTCGTTTTTAAATCTTATCCGTATCAGTTCATCTCGCACTTTTTTTTCTCTCTCTCTTTCGCTCTCTCTATTTCCCTCTCTCGCTCTTTCTCTCTCTCTCTATCTCTCTCTCTCACTCTTTCTCTCTCTCTCTCCATAAAGCAATCTTCTAATGAAACAAAATAGACCGAAATGGTAATAAATAAATAAATATTAATAACAATCACAACAACGCCAACAACAACAACAACGAAATAATTATAACAATAATTGTTTCAAACTTTTGGCAGAAGACCTGAAATTATATCAGTTCATTACTGGTACTTTATTTCACCGACCCCGGAAGGATGAAAGGCAACACTAACCCCGCCGGGATTTGAACTCAGACTGTAAAGGACCGTAACTCTATGTTGCAAAGCATGGCGTCCGAACTTCTACCGATACTGTCAATCCACCACCAATCCTTATTCCAAACGTGGTTGCCGTTATCCCTGCCATGACAGCCAGCAATAGCTCTATCGTATTCCTTATCAGCATAATCGTCCGACCTCCCCCTAAACGTTATTGCACTTTGCTATGATGATAAAGATGATAGGGGTGATGAGGATGTTGATGACGATAATTATGATAATGATAACAATTATCATCATCATTACTAACATCATCTTCATCATCATCTTCATCATCATCTTCATCATCGTTACTAACATCATCTTCATCATTATCTATGCTGCAAAGTATGGTGTCCGGCCCTCTACTGATACTGCCAATCCACCTCCCTCTGGTGGATTATAACAATAACGGTTTCTGATTTAGGCACAAAGCCAACAATTTGGGGGGAAGGAGAAAGTCGATTAAATCGACCCCAATGCATTAACGGTACTTTATTTTATCCACCCTGTAAGGATAAAAGGCAGTCTAACTTCTGCGGGATTTGATCTCATAATGTGAAGCGCTGTAACTATATGCGGCATGTTGTCCGACGCTCTACCGATACTGCCAAACCAGAACATCACAATTGAAATTAATTTGGCATCAATTTCTCAATGAATTAGTCTATAGTGCTTCTAATTGATTTGAAGTAAATTGTGTCTCATACCATATACTAACAAAATCACCTTTCAGGTCGATATTTTCTTAGTACGATATCTTTTTAGTGCGATATCTTTTTAGTGCGATATCTTATCAGAGCGATATCTGGTCACTGGGATATATTGTCAGTGCTGCTCTTCGGCCTCTCGTTAGACCCACTATCATACCTGCCCACAAAACATAAAGTACATAGAAACAGATCTCTTACCTTTGCTTAGTAGACAACCTTTTAAAAACAGGACCGTTTATACTAGTGTAACAGAGATTGCAACTAACGATCTCTGTTACTGGAATAAACGGTCGCATTTTAAAAGGATGTCTATATTACTGGATTTGTTTCTGTAAACTCTATGTTTTGTGGGCAGGTATGAGACTCAATCTGCTTCTCATCTATTCTAAGAACCATTGTAGTGTACGAAGTCTTTGTGAGGCGTTGAATAGCAGCTACTAGTGGCTATAGGGGAACGGTTATACAATCACTATATGTATGTATGTATGTATGTATGTATGTATGTATGAATGTATGTATGAATGTATTATGTGTGTGTGTACATTCGTATGCATGTATGTATGTATGTTCAAATTATTTGATTACGAACAAGAAAAATGTATTCAATGCGTAGCAAAGAGTATGATTATATTTATCGGTTACGAACTTTAAGTCTAAGTATTGGTGTGTATGTAACTACCTATATGAATACATAAAAACACATGTATGTGTGTATATATAACCACTCACATACATACGCATATTCACACATATACACAAACGGACACACTCACACTCATGCACACACCCCACACACACATTGGCTATACACACAAAGACCAAATACTCACATAAGGTTGTAGGCGATGGCAATCAATCTTGTATGACCCAAAGGTATTCGTTTATTTTATAAAGTCAACATATATTTTACGACTCAGAAATTTTCATCACCTTAGAATATTAGTTTTAATAAAATCTCTAGCGTGAGGCTTATCGGACGGCGGGGCGGACAGGAGATTCAATATATATATATATATATATATATATATATATATATATATATATGTGTGTGTGTGTGTATATATAAATATATATATAATATATATATATATGTATATATATATATATATATATATATATATATATATATATATATATATATATATATATATATATATATATATATATATAGTTAGGGAAGCAGAAAATTACTTTTTGTGATCCAGTTCGTGGTTAAGAAAGCCAGTTTAATGGATGGTTTCAACGTACGGTTAGGGGTAACTCCACAAGTTTGTAAGAATTCCGTTCAATCTTGGAGTATAAAGTATAAAAGAGAAAACACACGTAAGCATTAAGAGAAGGATTTTATCCAGGTATTTACGACCGTTTCATTGGTAAGTGCAACCTTATATTGCTATACTGCAAATAGCAGCCACTCAATTATAATTGTTGTTCACAGTCCAAATTTTCAAAATAGTGAGAAAATATATTTGATATAACCCCATATTTAACACCTCTATTGGTACTAACCTACCCTCTACCTTCTTTAGAATAATAAATAAGCACTTTCCAGATTCACATAGATACAGCAAAATACTTAACACTAAATCTATTAGACTATCTTACTCCACGGCACCAAATATAGAGGCACACATTAAGATGCTTAACGCTAAAATGATACATAACAACACCAAAACACAAATTTACAACAATAACAATACAATCACCATTGAACACAACAGAATATCTACTACACAACCACCCACTAATAAGCAAACAAAACGTAACACATTTGTACAGGCATCGCAGCCCACCAATAATGCCAAAGTTGCCCATGACAAGAATTGTAACTGCCACCTACCTGAAACCTGTCCATTACATAATGAATGTATGCAGTCTAACCTGGTTTACCAATGCACAGTAGAATCAGACAACCAGAAATGGTATTACATCGGAGCGACTGGGAATACATTTAAAGCCCGTTGGTATACACACCGTTACGCAACGAAACATTCCTAGCATCGTTATGTAACTACCCTTGCAAACAAGACCTGGCAACTGAGGGAAAGTAACCATCAATACACCCTGAAGTGGAAAAAATTATCGAACGCGCCTCCATAGTGGTATGAGAAGCTGTCGATTATGTGACCTTGAGCTGTTCCACATCTTGAGTTCGAAGAATATGTTACTCAATAATAAAATAGAAAAATCAATTATTGTAACCATAGACACAAAGAGAAGTTTTCGCACCACAAGTGCAAATCGAACCCTTTAACCTCTTACTACCAACTGACAAACTGCATATACTTAGACTTTATACCCTCTTGTTGTATCTAAACCCTTTTAATTACCCACAAAAACCAATACCTATATCCCCCCTTCTCCTTCATTCCTCTTCTATTTCTTCGTTTTCTTCCTTCCTTCCCTCCCCTTTTTGCTATCTTTTCTTTTCTTCTTTCTCCCCCGCCCCCCTCCTTTGCTTTTATTTTTGTCATTATTATCTTTATCTTTATTTTTTATATGTATATTTACCTCTTTATATCTCCCTCCCCCTCTCTCTCTATCCATCCCTCCCACTATGATCAATTTAATTCTCTTTAACTCACTACATTCCAGGACATGAAGTCTACTTACCAAAACTGATCAAGGAATCCTTCCACCTCTATCCCTCCCTCCATCTCAGTTTGTCACTCTACTTCCTAAATCCTCCCCCTTCCCCTCTCTCTCTCTATACTATTCCGTCTGTTCCCTCACCTTCTGATTCCTCTCTCTCTATACTAGTAAATACAATTCCAAATAAATGTTTTTCTCTATATATTAAGAATTATTTCAAGAGTAACTTACTCACTATTTTGAAAATTTGGACTGTGAACAACAATTATAATTGAGTGGCTGCTATTTGCAGTATAGCAATATAAAGTTGCACTTACCAATGAAACGGTCGTAAATACCTGGATAAAATCCTTCTCTTAATGCTTACCTGTGTTTTCTCTTTTATATATATATATATATATATATATATATATATATATATATATATATATATATATATATATATATATATGAATGTATATATAGTGTATTTTGCAATACACTGTATGCTTAATTAAAAGCATTTTGAAGACCATACGCTATTGTTTTAAAATAGCGACATTGTCGCTTACTTAAATTTTCAGCAGACAGGGGGAGATAAGTTGACAACTCTGTTTCGTACTTTTTGGTACTTATCAAAACTCACTCCTTTCCCTGTCTGCCGAAAATGATGTGTGTTGGATTTTTATAGAATTCCAGTAACAATCAGGAACTGATTTTACAGAGCGGTCGCCGGTCAATTGAAAATTAGAATTGGTACTCTGAAATAGCGATATATATATGAATGTATATATAGTGTATTTTGCAATACACTGTATGCTTAATTAAAAGCATTTTGAAGACCATACGCTATTGTTTTAAAGTAGCGACATTGTCGCTTACATAAATTTTCAGCAGACTAATTTTCAATTTTTGCTGGGCCGGCGACCGCTCTGTAAAATCAGTTCCTGATTGTTACTGGAATTCTATAAGAATCCAACACACATAATTTTCGGCAGACAGGGAGAGTAGTAAGTTTTGATAAATACCCAAAAGTAAGAAACAGAGCTGCCAACTTATCTCCCCCTGTCTGAATTTCCAAAACTAATCAGATTAGAGCAGAAATCACGAGCACTCTATCTCAAAATTATTTTTGAAAAGCATAAGAAATGCGCAACCAGTAAAAACTGAAAACTAAAACTGAATACTAACTACTTACTAATTTATACTTATTCTAATTAAACTACTTTTCACTGGGAAAAATTTGTCAGCATTTTCTTTTCCTTTTTACTAACATATCACAACTCGTGTGTCACACCTCTATTTTTTTAAATATATATATATATATATATATATATATATATATATATATATATATATATATATATATATATATATATATATATATTCATTTATTAAGCTTTGTTACTACGACGGCGCCATACCAGATACTTACGTTTCGTTAGCCCTCTTGAAGACAAATTATATATATATATATTCAGATCAACTCTTTATTATTGTCTAGCTTGTGTGATGTCATCTGCACCACGAGTTCCCAAAATAGCTGACTGATCACACAATTTTTCTCCGAAAACCATTTTTCCGCGCCTTCACTTTCTATATCATCTTTTATTTCTCACTCTACTTTTGATGAAGGGCTAGTATCCGAAAAGTAAGAACTCGTTTCCTTCTATACCAAGCGTTAAACTGATATATTACTTCATTGTACTGTGTTGTTTGCAATTACTTTTCGAAGATATTGTAGTAGTATCAATTAAAATTTATCAAAATGATAAATCTTTATTAAAATAATTTTACTATTGTCATAATTTTTATTTTGCTGACATTGTTATATAATCTGAGTTCAAATTCTGCCGAGGTTAATTTTGCCTTTCATCCTTACGGGGTCGATAAAATAAAGTAGTAGTAATACACTGGGGTAATTGCTGGTCTTGTGCCAAAAGTAGAAACAATTATACTACACCTGAAAAATGCGCAAACTCAAAAGAGCCACAGAATGTTATAATAAACCTTCAAAAGTGTGGGACTAGAGTTGTTGCTCAAAAATATTGTAATCATTATCTATCGTACACACTGTGGCATCCTTTTATAAAAAAGAGACTCATACCAAACTCAAGACGACACGTTAATTATTTAAGATAATGTTCAATATCTCATATTAGATGTTTAGTAATGATTAAACCGAATTCTATATTATAAATTCACTTAAATAATTATCGTGTCGTCTTGAGTTCGTTATGAGTCTCTTTTTATTTTATAAAAGGATGCCACAGAGTGTACGATAGATAATGATTACAATATTTTTGAGCAACAACTCTAGTCCCACACTTTTGAAGGTTTATTATAACATTCTGTTTTTCTTTTGAGCTTGTGCATTTTTCAGGTCTAGTTTAATATTTTTTTAAGGCAACGCTTGTAATAACTCTAGTTAAACATGATATATATTAATAATAAATTATCGTTGTAATGTAATTAGATTATATAATTGTTATTTTATAAATGATCTTATAAATATTATTGTAAGATGTATAAAAATATTTTCAGACTTTTAATATAAACAACTGCAAAAAACAATCAATATTAAATAAATATATTTTACATAATAATTGTTATAGTTGAATTAATAAAAATTAAATATTACATACAAATAGTCTAACATAATAGTAAAAAAATAATCTAACATAATAATAATAAAATAATCTAACATAAAACAAACAATAATATGGACAAATATACAAGTAAATATGATACAACCAATATTATAAGCATGTTATAACGAACTGAAAAAAAATAGTTAATATAAATTTAAAAAATCATATATAAATTAACAATATAACTTACCAAAACGAGAAAAATATGTTGATGTTAAACGACGAATTACAGGAAGAAGATTCGAAAGCGAAACGATAAATAAACGTGCAAACAAAATGGCGGATGCTTTTGAGCAACAATTACTCTCGTTGGTTGATTAGCCAATAAGACGATGAAATTAGCCAATAAGACGATACATTACAAAACATGTTTGGCAGCGATCACCACAGCCAGCGACACCCCTTGAATCTTTTTATTCACAAGCTACGCATATATGTCAGACACGCAGACTTAAAACATTCTGTTGTTAGTCACTGCGTGCCTAACAGATACATAATAACAACTGCAACTATACGTTATACATGTTTATACCATTGTTGTTGTAGTTGCTGGTGTTGATGTCCTTGTTGTTGTCGATAAAAGTAAGTAGACAATTTTCGAAATTATCATTTTTTAATAGTAGAAAAGATAAAAAAGTGATAAAAAATGAACAATTTTCTATATTGCAGTTCATTGAGTCACATTCCTTGTAATGTATACGAAAGAGAATATGGAATGAAGAGAAATAATTATTCGATTATACCTCTACTAATTTTAAGAGACTTCTGTGTGATTTCATGTTTTTTTATGGGGTTTCAAAATGGAGATATATGTCTCAATGAAAATGTAATATATATGATCTAATACGGCAAACTAGAGAAATAGCCGTTAACTAATGGAAAGGTGATACATTCATCAGTTAGTTAAGTATAGATATTATAAATATATCATTTAAAGACGTTATCTATGTGAATTTATCATTTTTTGTGTTTATTTATAATACTGTAAAAGAAACAAGATAAAATATTTATTGATAATAACTTGATGTGTCAATAAAGCAACTGGAACAATCCATAAATTTTATATCAATAAAGTTAATATCAGATGGAAGTAATTACAAGGGTCTATATGATCGACTAAAGTTATTGAAAGGCGTGTTCCAGCATGGCCGCAGTCAGAATACTAAGACCAGTAAAAGAAAAGTAATATATATTATTCATATATTATTTGAATATCTATCTATCTATCTATCTATCTATCTATCTATCTATCTATCTATCTATCTATCTATCTATCTATCTATCTATCTATCTATCTATCTCTGGGATGGACACACGCGTATAACTTGCTGAGTAAGTTCTGTTTAAATTTTTATAGAAATTCTTGTCTGATAACTTTAATTTTTGTACCATTTTGTAGAGGGACTGCCAGGTCAAACTTTGATCTGGTCAGTCTCTCAAAATATTCTACGCCTTTAGGCGAAATAGTTAAACAAAAAAAAAAAGTTTTTTCTTGTTGAAAAGTCAATATTTTTTTAAATGGCCGAAGCTTCTTCACCAAAATTCGAAGGAGGAAAGGGGAAGATGAACTTACAGCTTCCCCCTGCCACTGTCACAGTAGCAGAGGTCAAGAAGAAAGGTCAGCCAGAGGAAGAATTCTCTCCACCTGTTAACCGACAACTTGACGTTGCCATGGCAACAACCCAAAGAACCAGCAGCAACAGCAACAACAACAACAATGCGACGGACGAAAACAACACCAATAACAATAACAACAACAACAAGACGAATAACGGTGACAACAACAACGATAACAACAACACCACCAACGACAACAACAACACAAACAAACAAAATTTCTCCTTCGCCGAGACGACAAGGAAAACCCTCGACTATCTGCCAGTAGATATAACAAAAGCGAAGAAGCTACTGGCGGATGCGAAAAAATATATAGTGTACGGGGAAAATGGTTCATTCACAATCCATTCCCCCCCCCCCCGGAACTAAAAAGCCAGAGACTCCTAAACACGGTCATGTTTAGGACAATCTCGAACAAAAGTAAAAAACCAGCTCAACCATCACAGAGCGAGATAGAGCTGGTTTTAAAAGACGTCATGAAGGACATCACCTTCATTCAGAAGGATAGACTCTACGGGAGTCTATCCATTCTCATGAAGGACAGGGACACAGCAGTGAAACTGTCCATCAAACCAATCACATCCACCGCATACACCTTCTACCCTACGTACATGGGTAGAAGAACACAAAAAATAAAAATCCACACCATCCTGCCGATTATGGACATATGGTGGGTTTTGACAGGTTTTCTGGACCTGGAGGATGACATGCTGGTGTCCATGGGAAAGGCATCGGGTGACGCGTTCAGTGGAACGAGCCTCGAACTTGTAGTTCAAATGAGGCCCGAAAGGATCGCCCAGATCCCTGAACGCGTCATACTGGATGATCTAACCTTCATCAACATTACCGTTGAGGGTAGACGGCCCTCGTGTTACCTCTGCGGAACCAGAGGTCACCTGAGGGCTGTCTGTCCCCAACTTAATAAGAAAACCCCAATCCTGCCAACACCAGCAACAACTGCACAACCAACACAATCACCACAACTACCACTACAAAAACAACCACCACAGCTCAAACCAAAACAAAACAATGTCCAACCCATCCCCTCCACTCAAAAAACAAAAACAATTTCCAAAACACCCGTACCGCAAACACAACCCGAAAATATACCCCTCCCCTCCAACGCGGAAGATGACCCTAGTTCGTCGTCAGACGAGGAGGAGCACTTCCACACAATCAAAAGAAAAAAAAGAAAACACACCTCAGACACACAAATGAAAAAAAACCCTCCCCAAAACATAACACTGACATCAACACAAAAGAGCTCACAACAACAGCAAACAAAAAACACCACACAAAAACAAAAACATGCATACACATACATAAACACAAGAAACAAAAAACTGTTAAACATTGTGTACAACAACAATCTAATAAAACCACAAGGGCCTAACTTCACCCAGGTAGGGGATTTCCCCCACCTCAAAATGATTAAGGCCCCACAGGACACCTATAAAACTTTAAAAAACAATTTTAAAGAGGACGTGGGTCCCCCCTGCGTCGGGCCCATTAACCGCGTCCTCCTAAAAAACTATCCCACTCCCTCCCCAAACACCCACACAACTCCAAGCTCCCCAACTACACAACACACTGATGCCCCACACTTCCACAAACCACCACCCCACCCAACAACCCATCCCCCACCCTAATGGAAATTGTGCAGCCCGATACCCGGGACGCAGAGAGGTAAGTGCCTTTTCTCTTCACCACCAACATGGCTATGCTAAGAGTAGGCTGTTTAAATGCGCGTGGCCTGGGCTCAACTTGGAAGCAAGCAATGCTTCTAAATGACCTCAGGTCACAACGTATAGATGTGATGGTTATTTGCGAGGCCCGGATCAGCAACGTGCGACAGCTGGCCCCCACCTTTGATGACTTTGAGATGCACGCATCTCTCTGTCAGCCCGGATGTGGGGGTGGAGTTGTCGTTCTGCTGCAAAAACATCTGGGTCTCGCATCACAGATGGTACATTTGGACCCGGAGGGTCGACTAGTGGTTCTGGACCTTGGCAGTGGTAAAGGCGGAGCGTTTAGGTTGGTAGCCGCCTACGGCCCTTTCGGGTCAATGCGGCCGGACTTCTTCCATCGTCTGGAGACTTTTCTAGGGACGTCCCGCTCCTTGCTATTAGTGGGGGACTGGAATGGTATCCTAGATGCACGCTGGGACTACGTAGGGGCCTGCCCCGATAGAGAGGGGTGTAATATCCTCAAAGGGTTAATCGGTCGATTTGACCTGGCCGATAGATATCGACTAGATTTTCCGACTGCGCCAACCTGGACTTGGGCAAATCGTAGCGGATCATCTAGGTCGTACCTAGATAGGTTCTTAGTTAGAATTAAGGATAAGGACTTTTTAAGTTGTCCAAAAATGCGCATGGTTGGCTATTCAGACCACAAATTAGTGACCTGCATGGTCAACCTTGACAGAACTCATAGACAGGGCCCCGGTTACTGGAAGCTCAACTTGTCCTTGCCGGCAAGTAGAGCCTACAGGAATCGGATTAGTACGTTAGTTAAGGAACGGTTGACTGGAGCGATCGTCAACAGCATGTGGTGGGTATCTCTAAAGAGAGAGATTAGAGTAGTCTCGATAGAATTTAGTAAGGTTCTAGCTGCGGATAGGAATAGGAAGGAAAGGGAGCTAATAGATAGAGTAGAAGAGGCAATTAGAAGCGGCGACGTGGCCAGAGTGCTAGCGTCGAGAACGGCTTTGAGCCAGTTTTTCGACGCGAAGCACGAAGGCTGCGTTGTCCGAAGTAAAATACGTGCTCTAGGGAACGAGGGGACCAAAGCTGTTAGCTGGGCCCGCGTGACAGAGGCCAACAGTGGAACTAAATCCACCATCCGGTCTTTGCGAGACCTGGATGGACGGGCGATTCTTGAGCCTAAGCAGATGTGTGAGGCCTTTCAAAGGCACTTTGCCCGACTGTTCGGGAGGGGCGGGGAGCCGGTTGGGAACGTGGACTTCGGTCCATACCTCGACGGCCTGCCGCGCCTCTCGGACAGGGAGGCTAAGTCCTGCGAGAAGCCGATTTCGGCCGCTGAGATAGAGGACGTGCTGAGCCAATGCGGCAAACGCAAATCCCCGGGTCTCGATGGTCTTCCTTACGAATTATATCTAGCTATGCCGGACTTGTTCCCCGATCTCCTCGAGGCGGTCTACTGCAACTGGCAACAGAACGGGAGAATTCCCTGTACTGTGACCAAGGGCGTATTCACGCTAGTGAGGAAGGACGAGAACAAGGGGGACGAAATAAGTTACTTCAGGCCCATAACTCTGCTAAATACAGAGTTACAGATTTTGGCCAAGGTGCTAGCAAAGAGGTTGGCGCTTGTCGTGGGCAACCTGGTGGGAGATGCGCAGACATGCGCTATCCCGTCCAGGTCCATCCATGACAACCTCCACCTCATGCGATACATCATAGAGAGGGTTGGGAACGAACCCGGCTTTGGTGGGGCTCTGATCAACTTGGATCAATCTAAGGCGTTCGATACGGTCGACCATGGTTACCTGGATGCGGTGCTAGCGGCGGCAGGCTTCGGACCCGTTTTCAGGGGCTGGATCACTGCTATGCACAGCAGCCGCATCTGCTCTAGGGTCAAGGTGAACGGCTACCTCTCGGAGCCGTTCAAAATCGCGCGGTCCATCCGACAAGGGTGCCCTCTCTCCTCCCTTCTGTATGTGTTGACTCTCGAGCCACTACTGCGGAAGTTGGAGTTGTTGCAGGGCATCCCTTTGGAACCGGGATTGCGGAAAGCGGTGTCGGCCTACGCCGATGACGTGACAGTAATGGTGTCGACGGCCTCCGAAATCGAGGCGGTCGGCACCTTACTGGAGGAGTACGAAAAGTTCACAGGGGCTAAGCTGAACCGGGACAAGTCGATCGGTTTGCAACTCGGCACGTGGAGGGGCAGACCGATGCCCTCCGATGGCGTCGTCGGACGCTGGACGGAGGGCCCGGTGAAGTTGCTCGGGGTCTGGTTCGGACCGGACCTCCAGGTGGAGAAAAACTGGGCGGAGGTTACGAACAGGGTGTTTGCACTGACCCAGACGTGGGCCAGTTGCAAACTATCCCTGAAAGGTCGGGCGGAGGTGGCGAACACCTACATAGCGTCCGTCATCTACTACCGCCTGACCGTAGTGCCCTGCCCAAGGGAAACCCTCACCAAGATGGAGCGCGCGCTCTTCCAATTCCTTTGGAAGAGGCGGGCGCCTATGGTGAGGAGATCCATCTGCTGTCAACACCCTTCGAAAGGAGGGCTGGGGATGCCGTGGCTAATGATGCGTAAACACGCATTAAGGCTACGGCACCTCTACGTATTCCTCACCGGACAACCGGTGTGGGCCTCGTTTGTGAGACGAACCTTTCCCAGACTCGTCTCACTCACCGAGCTGCAATCCTGGGTCAAGCAAAGACCGAGAAAACTGGGCGCCTGGCACACTGAGTGTGCCCAGGCGCTCACCGCCCTCCGGCAGGCGGATCCAGTTATCAGTGGAGACTCTACCGCAACATTCTATAGAGGGCTGGTACGCAGCAGGTGCGACGACGCCCTCGGAGAAGCCCTAGACATGGAGGAGGACGAACTGGCCAGCCTGTTCGGTAGGACATTCAGCCCGGGACCTATGGACAACTTCCAGAAGTCCCTAGCCTGGCAGTGCTACCGAGGGGCTTTACCCGTTCGAGAAAGGCTCTACAGACACGGGCGCCCGGGTAGGGACCCCGCCAAAAAGATCTGTCCCAGATGCGTGTGCGACGAGGAAACCGTTGCACACGCATTGGTACACTGCTCGGGCGTAGCCGATCTGTGGGGCTATGTCGAACAACTGCTGTCAAGGGTGGGACCGATCCGGTTGACCACCGAGTCTATTGTAATGATCAAGCCGCCTCCCCCCTTCAAAGATGAAGCAGAGGCGGTGTTTCTGTGCGTAATAGCCATGGCGAAAGAGGTTGTATGGTGGACGCGTCTGAAAGGACTGAGGTCAGGCACCTTTCTCTCTGGCCAACAACTGGTCCGTTTCTTCCGATATCATTTCGGAAGAAGGATCAGGATGGAGAGAGAGGTGCTGCACCCCAGCCGTTTATATGAAAGATGGGTGAAAGTGGCGAGAATGGCCCGTGTGAATGGGCCTTCACTCTACATCAGACTATAGGTGAGGAAGATGAAAGACCAAGGGAGCACCCCTTCTCTGTGCTCCTGAGGAGAAGGGTTGCACACTTTTTTCGGGGGTGTGTGCGACCCCCCAAGGCGCCTCCTCTCTATTGAGGATTTTGTTATAAATTTTATTTTTTGTTATATCTTATTTTATTTTTATATTTTGTTATTGCCTCCTCCTTATTGAGGACGCCTTTTTGTGTAAACTCCCCCCTTTGTACTTGTCCCACTTTTGATGCCCTAGTGGCAAATAAAAGAAACATATCTATCTATCTATCTATCTATCTATCTATCTATCTATCTATCTATCTATCTATGTCTTTATCTACCTGGCGCGTGAAAGATCGCCGGTAAGCTTTTTTCTTAATTTCTGTGCAAAAAAAACGAACTAATTGTTTGAAAAAACATATCATTTTGTAGATTAACTCCCAAGCTGAATTGTCAGCTGGGTGGTAATCCAATTTTTCGCCCCTTTAGGGGCGAAAATTTAATTTAGAAATTGTTTTAAAATATCAAATTTTGCCAACTATGAAAAATGAATAGCCTGGAAAGAACGCTAGAGAACTTCGAGAGAGAGAAGAGAGGTAGAGAGGCAGATATTAACGTTATATCTGCTTCTGCTACTATGGACGTCGCCATAGATACGACTGTCACAAAGAGAAAAAAATATTACCACTTGAAGATTTTAAAATTTCTACCGTCTAAGCGGAGAAAAATAACAATAACACACAGGCAAACACAGGAATTAAACCTATTAACATACATACACATGAAAAAGACAACATCAACAACTCCACAGATACATCTACACATAAAGTTTCACCCCGTCAAACTTGAGATTTCCAACACCGAGGCTAACAACGATAGCAACAACAACAACACCACACAAAAAAAAATGCCTTTCGCTGAAACAGTGAACAAAAAACAAGATTTTATAAATCTTGACATCTCCAATGCAAGAGATATGCTCCAGCAAGGGAGAAAATTTGTAACTTTCGAAGACAAGGGTGGGTTTAGAATTAACTCACCTCTCGAAATAAAAGGAGAGACAGTTCGAAGGACAGTGACCTTTAGGACTGTCTCCAACACAACGAGGAAGCCGATATTTGTTAGTCAAGAAGATATAGAAACCACCTTCAAGGAGACTCTAGCAAATATTGACTTTCTCCAACGAGGAAAACAATACGGAAGTCTTTCCGTACTGTTTAAAAGCGAGGCGCTCGCCCCAAAACATTCTGTGTCACCAATGGTGTCAAAAGCATTCACCTTTTTCCCTACGTACATGGGAAAAAGGACACAAAAAATAAAAATAAAAAATATACCACCAAACATTAACATCTGGTGGATCTTGACTGGCTTCGTAGCGCCAGAGACTGATATGATTCTTTCGATACCAATGTCTATTAGACAAAGGAGGGCGGGTACTGATTTGGAGATTCCGATTCAAATGAGGCCGGAGAGAATCTCCAAAATACCCGAAAAAGTCGTCATCGACGACAACAAGAATATAAACATTACGGTGGAGGGACGAAAACTTCATTGCTTTCGCTGCGGTAGCACATCACACCTAAAAGCCTTCTGTCCTTCACAAACACACCACAAAATCTTAAAAAAACACTATTACCAACACCAAAACAACCACCACCACAAGTACAACAGACGAAACGAGCAAACACAACAAAACAAACAGCCACTCAACCAACAACAACAGAAAAAACACAGACAACACCCTGAAGAACACAGCTCCACCCGATCCCACTTCATCAAACACTACCACAAATACACACACCGAAACACCACCACAACACAACATACTCCTACCCCACACTCCTGGCGATGATTATTCATCGACAGATGAGGCTGTTTCGCCTTCTATCAGTGAAGAAGAAGACAGGGTTAAAGATTTTAGCCAAGGTGCTAACGACGAGGTTAGGCGCTTGTCGTCGAGAACCTGGTAGGGAAAGCGCAAACGTGTTCAATCCCGACCAGGTCCATACACGACAACCTCCACCTCATGCGATACATCATAGAGAGGGTGGGTAGTAAACCCGGCTTCGGTGGGGCTCTGATCAATTTGGATCAGTCTAAGGCATTCGATAGGGTCGACCATCAATACTTGGAAGCGGTTCTCAAGGCGGCCGGTTTCGGTCCCGTTTTCAGAGGCTGGATCGAGGCGATGCACACCAGCATCTGCTCGAGGGTCAAGGTGAACGGCTACCTATCGGAGCCGTTCGCAATCACACGTTCCATTCGACATGGGTGCCCTCTCTCCTCCATTCTGTATGTATTGACTCTAGAGCCACTACTGCGGAAATTGGAGCTGTTGCAGGGCATCCCTCTAGAACCGGGAGTGCGCAAAGCGGCGTCGGCTTATGCCGACGACGAGACTGTAATGGTGTCGAGCACCTTGGAAATCGGGGTGATCGGCAACTTACTGAAAGAATACGAAACGCTGACGGGAACAAAACTAAACCCGCACAAGTCTGTTGGTTTGCAGCCGAATCCATAGTAAGGATCAAACCGCCAGCCTCTTTCAAAAGCGAAAGAGAGGCGGTTTTCCTCTGTACAATGGCTATGGTGAAAGAAGTTATATGGTGGACGAGATTGAGAGGACTGAGGACAGATGCCTTTCACTTCGGACAACAATTGATTCCCTTCTTTAAGTATCACTTTAGTGGAGAGAGAGGCACTGCACCCCAGTAAATTTACTGAAAGGTGGGTGAATGAAGCGAAAATAGCCCTAGTGATTGGGCCTTCTCTGTTTTTAAGCCTGTAGGTTAAAGAAGAGAGCAAAAGGAAGAAAAGAGCACTTGCACAACATGCTCCTTAAGTTGAGGGTTGTTCTATCGATGGGGTATTAAACAACCCATTTGTGGCGCTTCCCTCCTATTGGGGATTTCGATTGTTGTAATTGTTTGTTTTATATTTTTTACACGACTGTATGTAAAATCCCCGGCATGTGTCTTTGTATAGTCCCCTTTTCTTGTGCGCCCTTGTGGCAAATAAAGAAATATATCTATCAATGTATCTATCAATCTATCTATCTATCTATCTATCTATCTATCTATCTATCATTCTGTCTGTCTATCTATCTATCCATTATTCTATCTATCACCTATTCTATCTATCCATCGTTCTACCTAACTATTATTATCGATGCTAAAGCAGAGTCTATGTATTAAGAATAACATGTCGAAGTTTCACAGAAATATTTTCATTGATTAAGACAAGTTACGCACATTTCACAGATGCTTGGCTCAAGATCCATATTGGGGTATAGACCCGATTCCACCATCAATCTACTCATCAGACTTATTAATCAGTAAAAACCAAAATTTCGTCCGACAAAACAAGACTGATGAACAGATTGATGTTAGAGTCGGGTCTATAACACGAATATGCACCTTGAGACAATCGTATGAGAAACGTTCGTAAATAATCTTAATCAATAAAAACATTCATGTGAAACTTCGTAATGTTATTCTTAATCTCTTTCTCTCTCTCTCTCTGTCTATATATATATATATATATATATATATATATATATTTACAATTCCACCCCACCCGTCCCTTCAATCTATCTTATTTCTCATTCTTTCTTCTGATGAAGGTCTAGCGTCCGAAACATTAAGACCCCCTTCCTGCTATTTCAAGCGTTAACCTAATATATTCCTTCCATATACTGTACCGAGAGTGTTGGTATTTCTGTTTACCTTTTACATACATATATATATATATGTGTGTGTGTGTGTGTGTGTGTGTGTGTGTCTATAGATAAATGTCTGTGCGCGTGTGTGTGTGTATGTGTTTGTGTTTGTGTTTATGTGTGTGTGATTATATATATATATAGAGAGAGAGAAATGCTTCTATATATATATATATATATATATATATATATATATATATATATATATACAGAAATATATTATATATATATGTGTTGACAAATAGAAACTGACATATACACAGATTAGAGGGAAGGGGATGATGGTGAGAGAGAAAGGAAGGGAAATAAAAGTATGGATGAAGTCAAGTTTGTTTCCACCGATCTGTAATTGAAGATGAATGAACGTCTAGCTATGTGTGTGTGTGTGTGTGTGTGTGTGTGTGTGTGTGTGTGTGTGTGTGTGTGTGTGTGTGTGTGTGTGTGTGTGTGTGTGTGTGTGTGTGTGTGTGTGTGTGTGTGTGTGTGTGTGTGTGTGTGTGTGTGTGTTGGGGGAGAATGGAGCTAAGCTTGATGTCGAGGAGTCATCAGATCTTTCCCATATGATATTTTCAGGAATCAACAAATAAGAAAAATATTTAAGCAAATATCGCCATATTTGATGACATTTTACACTCATGTGAAAGAGGAACTGGATAAAAGTTCCATGACAAAAATCACGTTTCTCAATTATTTATTTATATATTCTTATATCACATTTTCTGAACAATATCATCACTGGTTACGGGTTTCCAATGAATTAATCTATGCGAGGCTAGAATTTACGATGACAACGCTAACAAGGGATTGTCTGTGTGTCAGTGTAACTAAAGCGGAACAAATATACACAGGGGATTTTCATTCTAAAGAACTGACTTTATTGGCTTTTCAGGAAAATGACATTTACATTTTTCACTGACATAAGTTTACGAATGATACACACACACACACACACACGCACGCACACACACACACGCACACACACACATATATATATATATAATTGCACACACTGGCATACTGACATAGATAGATGCACAATGAGACACATACACGCACAAGAGGCACACAAATACAAAATCATTGATATATATATGTGCGCGTGTATATGTATCTATACATATATGTATGTATCTGCGAAAAAAAAATATATATATATACGTTTCTCTACATACATAATATATATATGCATACATATATACGTGTGTGTGTGTATTAATATATATATATATATAATTCAAGAAAGAAGAGTGACATGGTTCGCTATACAATAAGGGCTTTATTCACATTGCTGACAATTGTTTCTTTGATCTGGTAGGTCTAGAGTTCGCTACCCGCCTGATTTTGCGTCAATCGATCTCCAATACTTTGTTTATAGCCAGTCGTTTTGATCAGAGCACGCGAAAGTGAAGAAGATACACAAGGCATGGCTTTTATATAGGTGTGGTATTAAACCAGAACAATAATATCAATAATAAAATAAAATAACTAGATAATGAATAGTTAAAATAATAACATCGATATAAGTAAGGAATAAAGTAATGATGAGGAATAAAGTAATGATGAATCTAGCATGTTAAACGAACTAATATGATACAGATGTATGAGATTGACATGTGAAAACTGCTAGAGAGAGTGAGAGAGAGAGAGGGGGAGATAAATAGAGATAGGGAGAGAGAGAAATAGAGATTGAGAGAGAGAGAGAGAGAGAGAGAGAGAGAGAGAAATAGAGATAGAGAGAGAGAGGGGGGAGAGATTTAGAGAGAAAGATAGGTAGTTAGATAGATAACTTTCTTTTTATTTATAGATAGATATATAAACACATGCATGCACATACAGAAAAAAACTTACACACACACACGTACTCGCATACATACATACATACATACATACATACATACATACATACATACATACATAAATACATACATACATACATACATACATACATACATACATACATTACATGATGATGGCTGCCCCCTCGTTATCGAGTATGGCCATTGCACGATATTCCATTATTAATAATTATTAATTTGGATTGGCAGTATCGGTAGAGAGTCGGACACCATGCTTTCCAGCATAGTTACGTCCCTTTACGGTCTGAGTTCAAATCCTGCCGAGGTTTACTTTGCCTTTCATCCTTACGGGGTCGATAAAATAAAGTACCAGTAATACACTGGGTAATTGCTGGCCTTGTGCCTAAAGTAGAAACAATTAATTAATTCTATCGTGCAATGTCTGTGCGTGAAGCTATTTTTTAAAGTGAGGAAAGACTGTGCACTGATCCAAACCAACTCTCTGAGTGACAGTTGCTATAATCCGAAAAGAAGAAAAGATCAACATTGTCGGTAACTACTGAGCCGGAGGTTTTATGTCGGAGTTATCCCAGTTTCCTGAGTTGCTTTCTTCTAGAAGAATGCCCTGACAAAGGCTAGAAGTCCTTCACTCGCAGTGGTTTAACCGTGCGATCGGGTTTCCAGCCCGACTATTTCTATGTCCCGGCACATATGTATGCACGTGCACAAATGCATATATATATATATATATACATATACATACATACCTACTCATTTTTGGATGGTCGTTGACTCTTATGAGTTCTTCCGCCCTTTGTCAGGTTTTGTTTTTTGTCCTGTAGGCTGTCCAAAATCACCCTCCTCATCCAGGTAAACTTCGTGGGATTGCTGGTTTAGTCGCCAACGACCCGACCATGCGACAGGTTGTACTGGATTACATGTGACAAGTAGTACTCAAGTGTGACATACATACATACGTACATACATACATACATACATACATACATACATACATGCATGCATACATACATAGTGGCTGCCAACTCGTTTTCGAGTACGGCCACTACTTTTTATGCATGTAGGAGAACCCCTACCGCTGCGCTGAACGAGTGTGACTTTTTAGTCCAGCCAGCGACTTGAAAACGCTGGTACAAACACTACACTTGTGACAATTATTGACACATAGTGCTGGGCCCATGGTACCATGTGACGACAAGTGCAGAGAGATCTCCAGATATAAAGTAATGCCTGTGCCGTGAAGCTTTATAGTGAGCAAAGGCACTGCACGAAGCCAGTCCCACTCTCTTAACCAGGGAGAGATGACCCCTTAGCCTTCGTCAAGGCAGAATTCTAGGAGAAGGAAAACTCTGATATAACACCTGCAACCCTGATGGTATCCAATGATGTTGACTTGTTCTTCTTTTTGGTAAATATCACATACATACATACATACATACATTCATACATACATACATACATACATACATACATACATACATACATACATACATACATACATACACACACACATACATACATACATACATACATAGCAGAGATATTAACAAGAACAAAACACCACCAAAAATACCATCATATATAACTAAAATAGAAAATAAGAGTGCTGACCTACGAAAAAACATAGGACATGTGACAATGCACCTTACAAACACAAAAAAACCTCACTCCTCACCAACAAAGAGTGAAAAATAAAATAGAGACAATGTTTGGTAACAGTAGAATCAGAACTCTCCAATATAAGCTGATTACCCTCAAACAAGAATTGAGAGCTGTTAGCGAAAAACGCCGATATCTGAAGAAGGTAGATGAGATAAAAATGCTTAATAAAAGATTCAGACAAAACCAAACATCAGTCTATAGAGATATGAAGGGCAAAATAATAAGTGTCACTGAGGCCCCATCCCAGAAAGACATAGATTTCTTTTGGAGAAAAATATGGGGTGAAAGGAAGAATTTCAACCAAGATGCAGTGTGGCTAAGAGAAATCCGAAAGAACTATTTCTCCTACACTACAACAAAAACATACGAAATAAGTGAGGGTACCCTTGAGACTGTGATAGGAAAACTCCAATATAAGAAAACACCAGGAAGAGACATGATTGTCGGCTACTGGTACAAAAAACTAATATTCTATCGGAGGTATCTTACTGACCTCCACCAACAAGTTCTTAAGGGAGATACACTTATACCAGAATGGTTGACATTAGCACAAACATTACTGGTCCCCAAGAACAAAGACACCCACTTGGCAAAAAACTACCGACCCATTGCATGCCAGAACCTGATGTATAAGATGTATACAGCCTGCCTCAACCTATTCCTCCAAGATCACTGTGAAAATAATAACAAAATCACAGATGAATAAGCAGCTGGAAAGAAAAGGGTTTGGGATGTGCTGAACAACTCCTAATCAACAAAACTGCGATGTCGGAGGTGCGACAACTTAGGGGGAATATGACTACAGTCTCGCTGGACTACAAGAAAGCTTTCGATTCTGTTCCCCACTCTTGGATGATAGAGGCCCTCCAACTTGCTAAAGTCCCAGGCATTATTGTCAGAGCCATAGAGAGGCTGTCTTCTTCTTGGACTACTATCCTAAGGTTAAAGGCAGAGAGGAAGGACTCTATTTTTACTGATAAAATAAAATATTGCAGGGGTATATTTCAGGGGGACAGTCTCTCTGTGATATTGTTCATCTTGTCATTAAACCCCTTGTCCTTTCTGCTCAAGAAATGTGAGGGATACATCATTGGCTCACAGGAGGACAGAAATACGAACCTAACCCATAACTTCTTTGTGGACGATCTGAAACTCTATGCCAAGAACATGGATGGGATGAAGAAAAATCTTGACCTGGTTACAACGTTCTCAAAGGATATAGGAATGGAGTTTGGCCAAGATAAATGCTCATACATGACTGTAAAGCGGGGAAAAACAACAATCCGATCTAGCAACATTGTCATCAATGGTCTAACTGTTTCACCGATATCTGATGAGGACTGCTACAGATACCTGGGGATAGATAAGAACATATCCTATAATGGTATCTGTAATAAAGAACGCGTAACCAGGGAATACTACACCCGATTAAGAAAGATCTGGTCATCGGAACTCTCTGCGCAAAACAGAACAGTGGCTCACAATGTGTTTGGAATACTCAATTGGACGATAGACGAAATCCGAGCAGTTGATGTTGGAACTCGAAAAATACTGAACAACACCTGAAACTTCCACATCAACAGTGATATAGACCGCCTTTACTTGAAATGTAAGCAGGGAGGCAGAGGCCTAACATCAGTCCAGACAACATTTGAATGTCGCATCATATCTCTCCGACAACATCTACGAACCTCGAAGCGTAGGAGCCCGCTTCTCGAGCAAGCCTATCTGCATGAAATAGATAAGATCATGAGAGTTGGGAAGGAACTCCTCGAGAGATATTCCCTGTGTGATAATCAAAAACTCACACCCAGGGATGTTGCTCAGCAGTATCGCAGTGAATCCATGGATGACAAACTGCATGCCTATCAGCAAAAAAAATCATGCATGGATATGTTGCCAGGTAGCTCCAGAGTGAGAGTAATATAGATAAGGAAAGTAGTCTATCTTGGACCAACAACCGCTATATTGGCTCCCACTTTGAAGAATACGCTTTTGCAATCCAAGAACAGGAGATTAGCACGAAATACCTGATTCACAAAAGAGATAGGGATGCAAGCAAAACACCTAGATGTGATAATAAGTGCAGACTCTGCAGAACTAACATCGAGGATATCACCCATGTCATCAGCAGCTGCCCAAAGATGTCATCGCGGTACTATCTACCTATGAGGCATGATGTAGTGGCCAAAACACTGTACAATGCAGTTCGTAAAAAAGATAGCCCCGATAATAAACACATTAAAAGCTACAACAATGTGGAAGACATCTATGTACATAATATGAAAGAGTACTGGTGGAATATTCCAGTAAAAACGGCAATAAAATGCAGGCATAACAGACCAGATATTATGATATGGGACAGGGAGAAGAAAACATGCACAGTAGTGGAAATTAGCTGCCCAGCAGATGCCAATATAATATCAAAGATTAGTGAAAAGGAGAATATTTATGCAGAACTGATGAAAAATCTGCAGATACTCCACTCTGATTACACCTTCAGATTTATGCCTGTGATTATTGGGGCACTGGGATATGTTAGTAACTGCCTCAATACAAATCTTGAGAAGCTAGGCTTCACAGGAACAGAAAGAACACAACTAGTTAGGAAACTACAAGTACAATCCATTAATGGAACAGTAAAAATATGTAAAACATTCTAAAAATTTTGCATCTAATAACTGCATATACACATGTACAGATACAAAGCATATACACATGCATAGATACAACTCAAAATATACACATCCACACATACAATAACATCCATATCTACACATGCATGCACACATACATATCTCCCTAGTTGATGTTGTGTAAATTCCAATGAGAGAGTCTTGTGTCTATGTTAGAAACCGACTCTCTCTCTCTATTGGTAAACATTTGTGAAATTATAAAACCAGAAGAACATACATACATACATACATACATACAGATATATATAAGGCGAAGTGAGGTGGCAGATTTTCGTTCCAAAGTTCTGACTGTATTGGCTTTTCTCGACAATGACATTTACATTTTTCACTGACATGAGTTTACGAATGATACACACACACACACACACACACACACACACACACACACACACACACACACACACACACACACACACACACACACACACACACACACAGACAGATACATATATATCACATAGAATTCATTTAGGTATTCGTTCCGAATCTCTGAGCTCTGAGTTTAGATCCCATCGAGGCTAGCTTTACATTTCATCCTTACGCGCTCTATATATAATGTACTAGTCCAATACTGGGGTGATTCTGCCTCTGTTTCTTTATCACTTCCCCTCACTCACCCGTTATCCTTCTCTGTATTCAGACCTGGAGAGGGCTCGGCTCCACCAAGGTTAAAATGTCGCAAAAGTGCCCTATGTCACTGCGGCGCATCAACGGCTACTTCAGTAGTTACGGAACCATACCATACGATACTATAAATGTTTGCTTAAATGTGTTTTCGAATGTATAAAGGGGGATTATGTCTATAGAATTCTTTTTGGGGTGAGGCTCCCTGTAGTGTTTGTGTTTGCTACAGGGAGCCTCACCCCAGAAAGAATTCTATAGACTTCTGACTGAGGAATGCTCTCAGAACTGACCAATGGGAAGTTTGACACTTCTTTTGTTATTTTGTTCCTTTAACACCTTGTCCCTTCTACCACTTTATCAATTTTTTAAGCTAACTCCAGCAATAACAACACTTAGAATGAGGAATGTTCTAACAACTGACCAATGAGAGGAGAAGAGGCCCTTTGACACTGAAATTCGTTTGTTTGAATTCATATGATCCCAGTTCCTCAGTGAAATAACAACCCAACCAGGAACTGGGCATATCAGAGTATTGACAATATTATACACCTCAACAACATATGTACTTGTCTATACCACACTAATTCGGACTGCCTGCCTGAAGAGGTCACAGCCAAAGATGGCTGTCACTGAAATATATATAGCAGCAATAAACGAAGCTAAATTTTAAACATTTGACTCTTTATTTAACTTTATTTTATATATATATATATATATATATATATATATATATATATATATATATATATATATAATAGGATATACGTTCCTTCACGCACAAGGCGCCAAGGTACGCATGTATTGTCCAACCAAATGCCAGTGTGGTTCAATGGCGGGTTAATAAATTAACGAGCCAGAACAAATATAAACAAGGTTTAGCAAATAATGAAAAAGTTTCAAAATAAATTTTAAAAAATTGACTTTACCTACTATAGTTACCTTTACCGATCGGTTTCGAATCCCAAAAATAAAACGGAGACCATACGGCCTTCGTTGCAAAGAAAGATTCTCGTCAGAAGGTTCTTTTCATTCAAAGAATATAAAATTCCTGAATTTAAATCACAAACTAGCGCTATCAAAACTGTTCCTGGGATGAGAGTGGATGATGTAGAAACAGGTTCATCAAGGGCCGAAGCAAAGATAGAGGCAAAAGGAGGTAGGTCAAACTAGCCACAGCTATTGCTAGCAGCAGTCAGAACGACCAAATTTGTTATCAACATTAGTGGAGGTAGTAGTAATAGGATATACGTTCCTTCACGCACAAGGCGCCAAGGTACGCATGTATTGTCCAACCAAATGCCAGTGTGGTTCAATGGTGGGTTAATAAATTAACGAGCCAGAACAAATATAAACAAGGTTTAGCAAATAATGAAAAAGTTTCAAAATAAATTTAAAAAAAATGACTTTACCTACTATTTTGAAACTTTACCTACTATTTTGAAACTTTTTCATTATTTGCTAAACCTTGTTTATATTTGTTCTGGCTCGTTAATTTATTAACCCGCCATTGAACCACACTGGCATTTGGTTGGACAATACATGCGTACCTTGGCGCCTTGTGCGTGAAAGAACGTATATCCTATTACTACTACCTCCACTAATGTTGAGAACAAATTTGGTCGTTCTGACTGCTGCTTGCAATAGCTGTGGCTAGTTTGACCTACCTCCTTTTGCCTCTATCTTTGCTTCGGCCCTTGATGAACCTGTTTCTACATCATCCACTCTCATCCCAGGAACAGTTTTGATAGCGCTAGTTTGTGATTTAAATTCAGGAATTTTATATTCTTTGAATGAAAAGAACCTTCTGACGAGAATCTTTCTTTGCAACGAAGGCCGTATGGTCTCCGTTTTATTTTTGGGATTCGAAACCGATCGGTAAAGGTAACTATAGTAGGTAAAGTCAATTTTTTAAAATTTATTTTGAAACTTTTTCATTATTTGCTAAACCTTGTTTATATATATATATATATATATATATATATATATATATATATATATATATATATATATATATATATATATATATATATATATATATATATATATATATATACACATACATATCTATATATAGTAATAATAATAAATTTGAAGACTAAAATCCAAAGAGGGCTCGATATGGATAAATATATATCAAATATATAAGAACCTCAGAGCAAATATTTATTAAAATAACAGATTAAAGTTTAAGCAAAGAATCGCTGCTTTCACCTTTAACGAGATCTTCTTATATATTTATCCTTATCGAGCTCTCTTTGGATTTTAGTCTTCAAATTTATTATTATTACTATTTGGCTCCCTCGGTGAAGCAATCTATTGACTTATATTCATCATACAGAAACAACATCTGAATATTTCTACAAAGAACATACCCGTACCAAGCAGGAAGACATACCTAAAACTCCTGATACAGAAAACAGACTCGTTCCTTAAAGGGTTGCTTTAGCGTGCCTTTTATTTCGATAATCAGGAAAAGGCGGACAATAAACAGGATAAATTTGGATTTAAAACTTATAATAACCCTCCGAGTAACCCAACATTGCTACCCTTCGAATACGGTGTCGTGGAACTCATACGGAGTATCAAATATCGGAATAGGAGCAATTCCTTCCAGCAGGACCTGAAGAATAGAATTCGTTCTATTAAGGATTATAATGCCGTGCACGTCAACTCCGACAAAACTGGCAATCTATATCAAGTGGAGTGCAGTACTTACCATCAACTGCAACATAATGCTGTCACTAAGGATTACAGGAAAACTAATCGGAGTGTCATTAATGACATCAACAATGCTGGGTTTAAAATCACCTCTGAACTCAACATCCAGGACCGGATAGAACCTTTGGACCCTATTTCTCACCACTTTACCCTGAAGGATGACAAACCCAATTTCGCCAACAACCCCTCTTATTGACCCTACGAAGTCTTATTTAGGTAGACTTAGTAAAAGGATTTTAGATAGAATTATACCTGAAATTAGAAGCTTGGCCCCTCTTGCACTGTGGAACAATTCTTTCACGGCGATTGATTGGTTCAATGGCATATGCAACAAGGAACATTGCCGTTTTATCCAATTCGACATCAATAACTACTACTCCTCCATCACTTTACCACTTCTTCTTAGAGCTATCATTTTCGCTAAAACGCTCACGGTGGTTAAGGATTTCGAAGTTGATGTCATCATCAATGCCCGTAAGTCGGTGATTAATTTCGACGACCCTATTTGGATTAAAAAATCTAATAGTACCCAATTCGACGTGAGTATGGGCGCCAGCGATTCGGCGGAGGTTACTGATGTTATCGGCCTTTTCATTCTTTTCTCTATCAAGGAAGAACTCCCCAATGTGAGCGGTGGTTTGTACCATGATGACGGTCTTTTGACCATGACAAATTGCGGTCCACGCACTTGCGACAGGTTCAGAAAAGAACTCACGGCCTTCTTTAAAAGCTTCAACCTCTCCATACAAGTTGAGGCCAACCGCTCGGTCGTTAATTACCTCGACGTTACCCTCAATTTATCGAATGGCTTACATTACCCGTATAGAAAGCCGAATGATACGCATAATTACATAAGTAAGCATTCTAACCATCCTGCCAGCATAACCAAGGACCTGGTAAGTAACGTTTCTTTGAGGCTTTCCCTTCTATCTACTAACGAGCATGTTTTCAACGACCATTCCACATATTACAATGAAGCTCTTGCTCGGAGTGGATTTGTCGATAAGGTAGCATATACTAAGTATGAGCATAGACCAAGGAAAAATAGATCCCGACGCATTATATGGTATAACCCACCATATAATATGGAGGTGTTACAATATCTTACTCTACGACTGCAAATAACATCACTGCTTCAAATTTAGCTAAATTACCTAGCCATAAGAACACGTGCAACCCTGTAGTTAGTTCTAACTGTAATTGTAGGAATCGGGTTGACTGCCCTGTATCCGAGAAACGCCTCTCCAGTAACATTGTCTACAAATGTAAGGTCGAAACACCCACGTCCCGTAGGGCATGTAGGCCAATAGATTCAAGCAGCGTCTTTACATGAACACCCATTCTTTTCTTAACCCTTTAAGAAGGAATATGACGTCACTCTCAGCTTATATCTGGAGTCTAAAAGACAACCACACCCAATATAGTTTACACTGGAAGATCCTAGTTAAGGCTAGATCGTATAACGGAAATAAAGACTATGCGATATTTGCGCCGCTGAAACCCTGAAAATACTCTACGCCAATGACCACATCTTAAACAAAAAATCTGAGGCAATTTCAGCTTCTAAACATAAATTGCATAAAACTTTCCTGTATTTGAGCCCCACATTATACCCTAACGGATAGTACGAACAATACGCGGATAATTTACGTCTTGATGTGGTAGCTAAGTATATTTTATATTTATACCATTACTTATTTGTATAGGTAAGTATACATTACCCGTATGTTTTGTGAAGTTACGTTTACTTTCTCGTACGTATATTTGCTTGTATTTGTTATAGGTGTATATATTATATTATATATACTGGTACATGTGTATATGGTTATGTGTATATGTGTATTTTGTGTTTGTGTGTGTATGCGTGTTTGCACGTATGTAAGGTGTGTATATGTGTACTTTGTGTTTTGGTTGACGTACGTTTAGTGAACATGTGTATTTACCTGTAGGTATGTATGTGCGTGCGTTATATACGTATTTATGTGTGTATATTTATATACGTTTATATAATTATATGTACACACACACACATATATATATATATATATATTAATGTGTACTTGATGTATACGTTCGTATGTGTGCGGGTACAGGTGTCGCGCGGTTTTATGTATGTGTGCGCGTGTTTATGTGTACGTGCTTGTATATGCATGCATTGCGGATGTTTTGAGTATTCATGCGTATGTACGTAATTGGATGCGTGTATGTATATATTTAATTATTGTTGATTTCAATAACCTTTGTCATTTTCGTTCTACTAATTTATCTATATACATAAAACAGAGAATATCTATCTGCCTCTCTGTCTGACTCCCTAAAACTCGAGAACCACCCAACCGATTGTTTTCAAACTTTACACATGTAATACTTATGGTCATGTGAGTGTTTTCCATGCCCTAGGGACCGCATTGGACGATTTAGCGATCTCTCTCATAATTCTTAGTCTTTCTTTTTAGATAGATACATAGATATAACGTTGCGCCCTTATAATATCTGTCTGTATGTCTGGCTGTTTGCATTACGACATTATGACGCTGTGCGTGTGTATATATGTATATATATAGTGTGTAACGTTTTTCGAAATATATTCTTCTGCGTTCACAGATTTTTTTAGTATCAGAAGATCCCGTTAAGGGTGGAAGCAGCGATTCTTTGCTTAAACTTTAATCTGTTATTTCAATCTGTTATTTTAATATATATATATATATATATATATATATATATATATATATATATATATATATATATATATATATATATATATATATATATATATATATAGGGCGGATAAAATTCCCGAGATCCATGGACGGGTTCTCTTCAGCGATCTCTGTCCCTCATTATCGCTGCCATGTCCTGCGTCTCCAACACACCAGTGTCTGTCCTTAGGGCATCAACATACGTTAACCTTGGTCTTCCTCTTCCAGTGTGTCCATGTAGGGGCTCCCACAGGAGCACTGAGTGCAATGTCAACTCTGGATGTCAGTGAGCATGTCCAGCTAACCTCAGTCTCCTCTGTGTCACTTTTGAGCTGACTTTTGGGAGGCTCCCATACAGCTCTGAGTTTTCCATCCTCAGTGTATACTGATTAATGTTCAGAGCCATCCTCAGCATTCTCGTGTAGCACCCATCCACCATCTGAGTGAGTTTCTTGGCCAGTGTCCAAGTCTTAGACTCGTACTACAGCAATGAAGAGGCGGATTTTCAGGTCTTTACAAAGGTCCGACTTCCACACCGATCTCAAACTGTGGCACGCCGCCCAGGCTTTGCTCTTCCTCTCAACCACATCATCTTCCGTATTCCCAATCTTTGCCCAAATACAGGAAGTCCTCAACCAATTCTAGCGGCTACATTAGTGATCCCCTCTGGCTTCTCAACATTCTCTACCAGATATTTTGTTTTAGTCTCATTAATTCTCAGCCCCACACTCATCAACACAGTCTCAACCTCCTGCATCAAATCCTCTGCCTCCGTCACTGTATTTGTCACCAAAACTATGTCGTCGGCAAATTCAGCATCTGATATCTTTTTCGCCTTAACTCTCCTGCTCTAACTAACAAATAGTTTATATTTATTGTATTCAGCCATGTAGAGCGATAATCTGAGTTTTTCGAATATTAATAATAATATTCGATTCATTTGCAATTATGCAAACAACCTCTTTAAAGCCACATCAGTAGAATGACACCGTAATTCTACTGAATATGGCTTTAAAGAAGCTGCTTGCATAATTGCAAATGAATCGAATATTATTATTTATATTCGAAAAACTCAGATTATATTTATTATGTATCAACACATATATGTATATATATATATATATATATATATATATAGAGAGAGAGAGAGAGAGAGAGAGAGAGAGAGAGAGAGAGAGAGAGAGGGGAGAGAGAGAGAGAGAGAGAGAGAGAGAGAGAGAGAGAGAGAGAGAGAGAGAGAGAGAGAGAGAGATATTTAATTTTACGAACGGAAGAACGAAAACACGTTTGTAAAGCAAACGGAGTATATATAATCGCTGACTTTCGTCTCAACCAACTTATCATTATTTAGTTTCAGAAGTATTTATCATGGATACAATGGACCAGTTGGAAACCAAATACGATGGGAAATAAATTAATGATGAAAACAAAATAAAATAGATAAACTTCATCAAAATCAACCTGGCATGGCCAGAGCTGGAATACATTTGATTTTGTTTGCTTGATCAGAATTACATTAGCGTTAAACAACTACAGCGACGCGTGATCTTCCAGATGATTATTTTAAAAACCATTTGAATTACAAGACTCACTCATATATATCTTATGTATTATATTTGTTATTGTTTCTTTGTATACTTTGATCAAGTGATAGAGTAGTACCCATTATCTGCAAGACAGTATGTGCATGGGAGTGAGGGAGACGACTTGAAGAGGGGGGGGGGGACAGTATTGGTAGATTTTAGTGCAAGGTCTGGAAAAATGGATACATTTTGAATGATGAGAAGAGTGAATGATAGACGGGTGAATCGTATGGATGAAACGTATGGGTGAAAGTCAGTAGATATTTGATGTTCAGAAAGAACATATGTTAGAGACATATGTGAATATTTGGGAAAACTGGCACTTATAGAATGTGGCTCACAGAGAACTATATTAGCACACTCTACGGTCATAAAATCTGATAAAAAGCCTCCACTCTAAGATGTAAGATACGTATATATTCCTTTGTTTGGTAGTTTAGATAGAATATTTGAATGCAAGAGACGGGAGATTACTTTGAATTTAACACCATAATTTTCGCTACATTTCTCAAATGATATAGGAAGACAAGGACTCCAGTGGATTTGGTTTTACAATAGATGTACTGGTGCTCAATAAGGTTTCAATGAACTGGAAAATGTGGTTTTTACATGCACACAGTATTGCTTCATCATCTATATTTTAACTAACCTCACTAAAGACTTATTATTAGTGCTGTTAACAGTACGGTGGATTGGAGTTGTCCGAGCATCAGAAAAATTCTTAGCAATATTTGCTCGAGCTCTTTCTGCGTTTTCTGTTCAAATCCTACCGAGTTCAACATTGAATTCTATTTTCCGAGGTCAATAAAATAACACACCAGTCAATTGTAGAGTCGATATAATCGACTTTCCCTTCCCTTAAATTTGATAATATTTTACCAAAATTTTAAATCATTGTTGTTGATAACGTTGATAATGAAGAGATGGTGGATTGGCAGTATCGGTGGAGGGTCGGACGCCATGCTTTCCAGTATAGTTACGTCCCTTTACGATCTGAGTTCAAATCCCGCCGAGGTTGACTTTGCCTTTCATCCTTACGGGGTCGATAAAATAAAGTACCAGTAATGCACTGGGCAATTGCTGGCCTTGTGCCAAAAGTAGAAACAATTATCAAATACACCCCAGCAGCGTTCATTTTTTTATATGTGCCCACATACCGTATCAAGATGTCCTTCTATTTTCTTTCTATTTACTATAATAAGATTGTAGAGAGATGATTTCGTGGTTATTTCTATCTTTTCGTCGGAGATAACGAAAGTCGTATCCTTTGTTACTTGTTTTCTTTTGTTATCTTATTAAAATTACATTTTTCATAATGAACCATTATTATTTTTAGTGGCCTTGTGCCAAAAGTAGAAACAATTATTATTTTTAGTGGTGTAGTTATCCTGAGGATGATACGTAATTTCTTTATTAGATATATAATTTTTCATTAAAGTTGTTTCGTCATTAATGCTATTTTCGTCTTCAAAATTAGTTTCATTGTAACGTTGTCAAAGGAAAAAGAAAACGAAATTAAACAATATAAAATAAAATAATGAATTCTAATTAAAGTACAATTTTGTGGAGGGGAGCGGAATCGACTACATCGACTCCAGTAAGTAACTGGTACTTTATTTTATCGACCCTGGAAGGAGCAAATCCAAAGTTACCATCGACGTGACTTGAACTCTGAAAGTAACGAAGCGTAACTAAATGTTGCACCCCTTCTCTCTGGCGCACAAACCATTCTGCCAAACCACACCCCTTTTAAAAATAAAAATTCTGCTTGAGACACAAGACCAGCAATTAGAAGGGGAAGTCGATTAAATAAACCCCGATACTTCACTGATACTTTATTTTGAAGAGTCAAGCTGATCTCTGTAGGATTTTAACTCAGTATGTAAAGAGCTGTAACTAAATCCCATAAACGATTCTGTTTTTTGATCATCATATATATATATATGATTTCCTATACAGGCACAAGGCCAGCAATTTTGGGGGCGGGGGAAGTCGATTAAATCGACCCCAGTGCGTGACTGGTACTTTAATTTATCGAGCTGAAAGGCAAAGTTAACCTCGGCGGGATTTGAACTCAGATCATGAAAGCCGTACCTCTATGCTGCAAAGCATGGCGTCCGACCTTCTACCAATATTGCCAATCCACCGCCCTCTCATCATCATATATATATATAAAAGAATAAAACAGAAATAAATATTATTCGTTTAAAAATTATATTGTTTTGTTATTTATTTTTGTCTTTGTTTTAGTTTACAGACTCCTACTAACGAAACAATAGAGGAAATTTTATGTTTTTGCCCAACCTACTACTAGAAAGGGCGGCTACATCTCCCTTAAATCACACTCTATACTGTCTAAAAAAATAAATAAATAAATCACACTTTATATTGTCCAAAACCAAGATTTATAGAAAGTTACTTTAACGAAAATAAAGAAAGAAATGTGAAACTGTAAGCAATCAAAATGAATGGAAAAACATACTGAATAACGCATGAGAAAGATAAAGGGTTAAAGACAATGTATGAAGGAAGAACGAGATGTGAGAAAACGCGATTAAGTGACCTCAAGCTATTCTAATTTGTCTTAAAATTATTTTCGTACTTGATTCTTCATTAACAAAGATGGATAGGAATACGTTTCACAATATTGACTTTAATGGAAAAAAACAATTTAGCAAAATTCTAAAAAGCTTGTATTTAATATTATGCGATGATCCAACTAATTGTGCTGTGACTGAGAGATTGTTTTAAGTAATTTTGTGCAGCATACTTCGGTGTAGCGTGTAGCATGTCAACTTTCTGGTAATTTGCATCCTCTCCTTTCCGAGACTTTTATAAAGTGACATATGTGCAGTTTCTGTAAGGTATGTGAGAAGGTGACTATCAAGGGTTATTTTATTTCAAAGTAAAAACATTTCAAAGCTCTTAAAATTATTCCACTTCAATCTTCTTAATCCATTGACATTCTCAGTAATATTTCTTTCTATTATTCTCAACAAAGTGGCAAAAATGTTTGTAGGCACCAGCAATGGACCTGCTGGTAGCTGTGAGAGTATGTCTAAAACATACAATAAAGAAATGTTATAAACATATCGAATATGAATTGTATGAAAGATACTCGTATTACACATAGCAACTTTTTGGGGATATTACTCTATCTGATGTATCATTGAGAATATTATTGAAGATATAAACTCTGACTTGAAATAACGCTGTGACTGAGGTGAAAATAAAGATATGACTAAAGATGTTATGCATCATAACTTAAGATATTGCTGTGAGAGATATTTAAATGAACACAGGACTGAAGATATTACAGATCCGGACATGAAATATTGTTGTAACTGATTTGTAAATGACGGTATAATTTAAGATATTACACACCATATGTTGAAATACTTTTGTGTCTGGTGCTTAGACTGGCCTATCTTTCGTAAGTGTTTTTTTGTTTTTGTTTTTTACTGTGATAGTAATACACTCTTACTATAAAACTTTCCATTCCATTTTCTCATACAGAAGTCACCACACTGTACAATATACACTGTAAACGGAACATTGTCCACTGTACTCTGTACATTTGTGTATGTCAGTGGACAGGGTCGACTGAATAGTTCATAGGCTGACCAAGATACTCTTATGGAATTACGAAATGAGGCTTGTTTTTTAACATAGTCACTGGAAAGAAACAGTGCAGTTGTTAATAAGAAGAGTTGAAATGAATGCTCTAGCGTCAATCCTTAATAGTCAAACCTATGAAATTTTCAAATGACCCTTGTATATTGTAAGAGGAGCCATATACAACATTTTCGCAAACAATTCCTTTTAAACCGTACTTTATTAGAGAGGCTCATCCAATACCGTGTTAAATCGGAATTGTTGTTATTCTGCAATAACAATTTGAGGGATTCACTTTCTCTTGTTTCCTTGACCAATTCATTACCAAACATCAATCAATTACACTTCCTATGCATTTCAAATAATTGTAAAAATGTAAAAATAACTAAGAATTTGGAAGGTTTAAGTAAAATAACTAACTATTAAATTATTAAAATGGTGTTTGGAATATAACTTACCAAAGGTTTTTATACAAAATTATGATGGAAGGTTTTTAAATAAAAATAATTTAAGAGACTTTGTATCGTAGAATCTGTGGTGGTTTGGGGCGGATTGGCGTCAAAAGGGTTAAAAGCTTAGTCGAAAGAATAAAAGCAGTGACTTTCATAGGAGGAAATGTCTATGATTATGGTCCAGGCCCAAATGCATACAACTGAGAAGAATTCAGGAAATGCACCCAAGACCCAGATGGTAGTGTTGAACCGGATGATGGATTAAGACTACCACTCAAAATAAAAATTGCAGTCCGTCAAACAAGCTTCCACACAGTTTCCGTCTACTAAATCTCACTCACAAGCCTTTGGTTAATCCGAGGTTATAATAAAAGACACTTAACCAAGGTGCCGTGCAGTAAAAACGAACTGGAAACAACATAGTTGTAACACACTTGTTGCAATTCAAACGTTTTTACTACACAACCATATCGGAGCCTATACAGTGCACTTTAATCAATTGGATGCACCAAATATATATATTCCTCTTTTATAAACTTATTAAATGGATTTTTAAAACACGTAAAATTTCTCAGATTTGGAAAAAAAGAAAATAAGATTGTTAATGTTTACAGCTATTATATTAAGGACATATGATTAGTAATTGTAAAGGATCTTATCAGTTTAATAGAATGTAAACAATAATCTATTTCTAGAAACGTTGAACGGATATATATTTATTGAAAATTAGCCTGAATTACATTAAACGCCTCACATTGGTGCAACTGTTTAGCACAGCCGTCCGATATACTGTGGATGGGAGTTCAAGTCCCACGGGCGGCGTTGTCAATTTTGTTTTTTGTTTTTTGTCTCGAGGGCTTTTTATGCCAAATTTATTAGACTATTTTCATAGTAAAAAACATATTCGTCGAAGCTTCTAACTTTACTGTCGGTTTTTATTTGTTTATCTGTTTATTTTCTTTATCGAATTTGAGAAATTTCCAGAAAAAATGATGTTGACATACGAGGAGATTAAATGGCCACACTTTCTTATTGGTTGTTATATTTAAGAAGATACGATATAAATATTACCGTGGATGAGATGACAGTCTACCGAAAGATCTTTCTCAAGGGATATGATATTCATATCCGTCATCTAAATAAAACTCAGGAACTATTTTGCAAACTACGAAGGTATACATACACATGTATTGCAAAATACAGAATCACAAAATAACACAAGAAGTGGCTGCGCAGCTATTTCATTTTTTTTTTTTTACTATTGATGCATTTTAGAGAGGTACTGAAAGTTTCCGGTGTAGAAACATTTAGAACACAGTCAGCTGTAGCTTTAAAATCATGAAACACGTTTGGAATACAATACCGTATAATATGTTGTAAGTGAAATAAACTAGCTTCAGTTCTGAATTGAAATAGTGCTGCAGGCTCGGCTGACTCAACTTACTAGGATAATTAAAACTACTACCCCATCATCATCCCTACAACACCACTGCCATCATCACTATCACACCATCATCACTACCCCACCATCATCATCATCACTTCATCGCCATCAGAACTACCACTACGACGACGACCACCACCACCACCACCCTCCGCATTATGATATCAAATCCAATGACGTTTAATGGTAATAAATAACATTATGGTAACAAATATGTTTAATGCAGAGATCGAAGAAAATTAATCTAGTGATTCTATAAATATATCAATATCAGAATAACTTCCGGCTGTGTAATTATTACCTTTCACTACAGCGTTTCTCTGCGTTAACAGTTACTCGTTATATCATAATAGAAATCTATTAACGATCATAGTGGAAAATATACAGTGAAGCACAATTTTAGAATACGAATACTTTCGCTTGCTGGCCAAACATTCAAAACTATTGAGCTGTAAACAGGCCGTGTCATGACACTAACGAATATTTTGACTTGCTGGCCAAGTATTCAAATCTATTGAGTTGTAATCTGGTCGTGTCATGATACTAACGAATTCTTTCATTTGCTGGCCAAACATTCAAAAGTATTGAGTTATAAACAGATCGTGTCATCGCCTTACTGAAATAACTATTTTCTTTCTTTCTCGACATCTCCTTACAGTGATAGTTAAAGCGGTATGCATCCAATCTTTAAGTGTAGCCACATATAAGTACATTTACATTAATACAAAGACATATATAAGAAACATTTAAATTTATGTTTACAGTCCCAGTTACTATAAATATACATATACACTATTGCCTCGGTTGTGATATAAGCCCTCCTCTCTTCGTCCCTTTCATGTAACTGATTTTGAAAGAATGTGAGAAATACAGAAAGTAAGAAGAAATAGTCCCAGTACTTAACTGGTACTTTATTTATCGCTTCCGAATGGTGGAAAGGCAAAAGCCGGCATCAGAGCGATATGGACATCGAGTGCAGAGAGCCAGGACAAATACCACAAGACAATTTATTCAAGCTTCTAACGAATCTGACAAATCAATCAATCAAGTCCCCGAAACTGGTTCAGCCAATCGTATGTGTGTCATTCTAGACGTTTGACCGTGTCCGTCATGGAATTTCAAGGGATCTTAAAAATGCTTGGTATTGCCTATCCCATTTTAAGTGTAGCCACACATAGATACATTCACATTAATATAAAGATATCTATACGGAAAATTTAAATTTGTTAACAGTTGTAGTTACCATAAATACACACACACACGCGCGCGCCCGCTATCCAGTATGGCAAGTTTTCTAAACAAGATATATCATTGCCATCTGCAATAATTTCGTAAATGTATCTTTTCAACAGAGAAAACAATTAATTGCTCTGTGACAAATAAGGAAGAAAAATATTTTGATGAGGATCAATTTTGTAAGAACGGTGATTAGGACAGATTTGTCATAATTGGTATAAATAATAGAATTGGAAGAATTGGCACGATCGGCACAATTGGCTCAATTGATACAAATTGATACAATTGGTACAGCTGACATATTTGACACAAATTGTACAATGGCTCAATTTACACAATTGCCACCACTCGCAGAATTGTTACAATTGGCAGAATCCGCAGAATTGTCAAATTTACAGAATTCGCAGAATTGACAAAGTCTGACGAATTGCTTTGCAACATTTTATGTTGCTTTGCAGCCAACCCTTCCACCACCACCGAGATCGATTGGGGATAACTTTTGTCTCGTTATTTTTGTTGCTTAGCACCAGGTTGGCTCTATTTGCGTAAACATAGAAGGGAAAGTGTACCAGCTATGACCAAGCTTTATTATTCTTAAACATTGTGTATCTAGTATAAGTTATCTCCACGTTTACGTTGTTGTAGTATGAAATTTGAGAGAGACATTGTTACTATTTTTAACAGATTGAAGACTTCCTTCTTATAGCCAGTAGTGTACTTTTATAGAGGATCCCACTGTGAGCTTTTCATATTGAAACAAAGTTAGAACTTGTTTCCATATTTCTTCCTCGTGGGAGCTCTACAATATTTAGTGGTATATAAATTCAGCTAAACAGACATTAAACGACATATTTCATCTAGCATTCATTAAAAACTAACTGAATTAACGTTTCTTTGGTATTCAGCCAATTGACTGGTTATTCTTCGCCACTTTATTCATAACTTTGTTCTTGGGAATTTACTTTAATTCTACTCATATCAGCCAGCTTGGTATATCGATTTTTTTCATTGATAACTTATTGGCTTAAGTTGATAAGGTAACGCCGATCGAAAACTAATTTCTTTACGCCATTGGCCAACAAAGTAGTCTCAACAGTTTACGTTTTTATCCTTAAATTTCGAGAAACGTGTTAGCATTCCACTCAATAATTCTCCTCCTTCTGTCTTCAAAGGATCTTTCTTGTTGATACAGCTATTTAAATAGTGGGACAATTCGGTCATGATAAAGTCAATATCAGTATATATCTTAACCTAGTAAGGACAAGAAGTATGTCTTTTGACCATTATATAACAATATATATCCATAGTGAGGTCATAACTAAAATAAAAATATATTTTATATGATAAATTTAAGTATAACGTTTGTTTATAAACCTCACTGATAACATTTAAACAAATATGGAAACATTCAAAACAAATATCAAAATGTTTTTCACAATTCTTAAAACAACCACAGTGAGATTAATTAACTGGAGTTTTACCTATATTAAATTTATCTTAGATTTTCTTATAATATCCTGTGTTGTGAATAAATATTTGTTGTATATTTTATAATTTTGATTACTTTCATACATGATGATATTTGTTTAAACATAATGTATTAAGGATAATATACTTCTACGTTTATGATGTCGTAAGATCTGATTTGAGGGAGTCATAGTTTCTATTTCTAACAGATTAGAGGGCCGCCTCATTGACTAGATGGTTTAATTCTTTAGAGATTATACGGGAACTGCCGCTGTTCATACTGAACGTTGTTGTAGCTTGCTTGCATATTTCCTCCCCATGAGAGCTCTACAATATTTATTGATATATAAATGCTACTAAACAGATATTAATCGACATATTAGCAGAGTTTACATATTGTAGTCTTACCTACATTAAATTTATCTTAAATTTTCTATATCCCGAGTTGTGGATAAATATAAATATTGATTGTATATTTTATAATTCTGATTGCTTCTATATATGTTGATATTTGCGTCCATGTTTCTTTTCTTTTTCCAAACATTCTGTCTTGTTCACCGTCATTCTCTGTTATTTAGATGCAGGTTGTACCTGGGCCGACTGAGGCCTGATCCAGCTCATGCCCGATTCAACTCAAGCCTGGTCCAGCTCAAGCCTGGTCGAGCTTAGTCATGTTCCAGCTCAAGCCTGATCCAGATCATATTTGATCTAGCAAACCTAAGATCAAATATGTCATAGTAAACATATTTGTTCTGGCAAACCTAAGATCAAATATGTCATAGTAAACATATTTGTTCTGGCAAACCTAAGATCAAATATGTCATAGTAAACATATTTGTTCTGGCAAACCTAAGATCAAATATGTCATAGTAAACATATTTGTTCTGGCAAACCTAAGATCAAATATGTCATAGTAAACATATTTGATCTAGCAAACCTAAGATCAAATATGTCATAGTAAACATATTTGTTCTGGCAAACCTATGATCAAAGATATCTTAGCAGACATTAAGGTTTCTGTCGATGTTATCGAGATAAGCCATGTTGCATTTATTACATACGATGAGCTGAAGTTTGAAACAAATATGGTTCCTATCTTGAATAAAAAGCGTTACTCTTTTTATTGTAGTGAAAACAATAAAAAGTTATTTATTAAGTTTGATAGTAGCCGCATGGTTTAGACGAAGGAAGTCTTAAGCTTTTTTACATTGCAAGGATATATCTATATTTATATGCTTGTACGTATGTATGTACATAAGTATACACATACATATATATGAGCATATGTATGAACAAACACATTCGCGCGCACACACGCATATATCGTGTATGTATATATATATATGTGTGTGTGTGTGTACGTACATATATACATATATATATGCATATATATATATACATATATATATATGTATATATATATGAATATATATATATATATATATATATATATATATATATATATATATATATATATATATATATATATATATATATATATATATATATATATATAACGAAGGTGAACCATAACGCATCAGAGTACTCGATACTTAGGGTAGTAGAGTGGGTAATAGGAAAAGAGTCAGGACGCCGACGGCTGAGCTCCGGCCGTTTCGACAGCTAGATCTGAACTAACACAGTAGTTGATGTAGTATTGTTTATTATTGTTGTTGTAGTTGTTATGGTCGTGTTATTGTTGTTGTAGTTGTGGGCGGGAGTGGGTACATGAACACTACTAAGTTAGTTCAGATCTAGCTGTCAAAACAGCCGGAGCTCAGCCGTCGGGGTCCTGATTCTTTTCCTATATCTGTTAGACACGCAGTGACTAACAACAGAATGTTTTAAGTCTGAGTGTCTGACATATATGCGTAGCTTGTGAATAAAAAAATTCAAAGGGTTTCGCTGGCCGTGGTGATACCTTTGCTAGGGTGGAAATATACTAACTACAGCAATATGGTTTGTCAGACTTAATTTTAAGTATTAAATTTAAAAAAATAACAGACCTATATGGAGCAATCGCCTGATAACAACTAGACAGTTTTGGAAACTGTTTCACAACATCTTATTAAGTGAAACATATTGCTGTAGTTAGTATTTTTCCACCCTAGCAAACTTGGTCCTTACGATTCGAACACATGTATGTTTATATTAGTGTTCATCACTCTTGTTTATTCAATTATATTACACGGCTCGGAAAAGCTTTTTTCTTAAAGCTATTTAATTGTAAGAGACTACACTGAGTTTCAAACTCACTATATATTTGTCGGCTCCATCATGTAGAGCTAATTTTAATGTCCGGTTAACCAGGCTGCTATTTTTAGCGGCATGGAATTTCGAGACAAACTGGGTTTCGAAGACGCGTGCGATAATTCTTATCGTACACAATTCAGTCTTCTAATATTTTTAGAAGTGGAAGGATCACTAATTTCTCAACAACTACTGAGGAGCAGAGAAAAGTGTGGACTTCACTTAATAAGATGTTGGTTAACAGTTTCCAAAACTGTCTAGTTGTTACCAGGCGATTACCCGATATAGGTATTTTATTTTTCTTAATTTAATACTTAAAATTAAGTCTGACAAACCATATTGCTGTAGTTAGTATTTTTCCACCCCTGCAAACTTGGTCCTTATGATTCGAACACATGTATGTTTATATTAGTGTTATCTCTCTTGTATATTCAATTATATTACACGGCTCTGAAAAGTTTTTTCTTGAAGCTATTTAATTGTAAGAGACTACTCTGAGTTTCTAACTCACTATATATATATATATATATATATATATATATATATATATATATATATATATATATATATATATATAAAAGACGTAAAATAAGAAAATATTCTTTAAAAAAAATTTTTTTTTAAATTTTTTACTTACTTAAATTTTCACTCCAACTAATTAGTTTCTGCAATGGGATAAAGACAGTTACGTAATCCAACTGTCGAGAATTCATTGCGTCATCAGGGAGTCTATTCTCAGTTAAGTCACCAGGCAATGCGCGGACACTGGCGGCTCATAATATATATATATATATATATGTGTGTGTGTGTGTGTGTGTGTGTGTGTATGTGTGTCTGTGTGTGTGTGTGTGTGTGTGTATTATATATATATATATATATATATATATATATATATATATATATATATATATATATACATATATATATATATATACAATATATTAATAAATGGAAACTATATTTATAAAACCA
>OZ024741.1:287386319-287393819 GCA_964016885.1 Eledone cirrhosa
AACCTTCTTTTAGATTTATGCATATGCCACAGTTGGGCCTTCCGCATTTTGTTACTGTAGGGTTTATTGTGAGGGTTTGTTGGATTTTGGCTTGTGTGAGGATGTTTTTTATGGATTTGGGTTGTCTTTTGCTCTTTATGATGTTGTGTGTTTGGAGGATATTGTTCATTCTTGTGTCTCATTTTAGTAAAGGAATGTTCTGGAGGATGGTGTCGAATGCCTCATTGTTGGGGGGGTTGTGTTTGGAGATGTATGGTAGAGTTTTTTTATTGTGGTTCACTCCTGGGTTTGGGGTGTCTGAGTTTCTGGATGTCTAGTTTTAGGGCACGTTGGAATCCATTGGTGATTAGGGATGGTGTGTTTTTTAATTCTTCTAGTCGTGTGTAGCATGTGTATTTATTTGAAACTATTGTGCAGATCCTTCTGGCTAGGTTTTAAGGAATTGCCATTTTGGTGTGTCTAGGGTGGCACGAGTTGAATGGAAGGTATTGTTTGTAGTCTGTGGGTTTGTAGTATATGTCTGTTTCTATTTTGTTGCTTGTTTTCTTGATGAGGATGTCGAGGAAAGGGAGTTGTTCATGGCTGTAATCCATTGTGAATTGTAGGTTAGTGTTGAGCTCATTCAGAAGGGTTTTGAACTCAAACAGTCTATCTATACTTTCATGCCAGAGGATGAAGCAGTCGTCCAGATATCTCTTCCAGTTCTTTTCTATGTGTTGGTAGAGGTGGTTGCCGTATTTGTCTAGAACTTTTCGGTAGAGAATGGTTTCCAAATATCCCATGGCAGTCCCAGATTTCTGTCTGTAGTATTTGGCATTGAATTCGAAGAAATTGTTTTCCAAGATGAATTTGAGTCCCTCCAACACAAATTCTTTAGGGATGCGCTGTGGAAGTTTACTAGGGAAATTTTCCATCCAGAATTGTATTGCCTCTATACCTAGGTTGTGTGGGATATTGGAATATAAACTATACAACAAATACAATGAGGATGACTCAATAGCCAGAAATAGAAACACCTACACCCCACCAAAAAGCAAGAATAAATTCCTCGATCAATTCTGCGAACACATGACTAATTACCCATACCACCACCTACACAGACATAAACAAAAACCAAACCTAAGCAAAAAACAATGGAATGGTCTTAACAGTCTAAAAAACGACAAAACCCTAACAATCAAAGAGGCAGATAAAGGGAGTGCAGTAGTCCTTATGGAGCCAGATTATTACACAACTCTAGTACTCTCAACTCTAGAAAACCAAACATATTGTGAAAAGGCCCAAAACTACACACAACAGAAAATAATGAGAAACCTAAAATCCCTAACAACCCTTTACAAAGAAGGCCTTACAGACAAGGAATACAACTACATCACCAATTTCAAAAGCAGAACCAGCCTCTTCTACGGTATCCCCAAGACACACAAAAACGAAGTAATAGGCAGGGCCTGCAAGCAAGCCACAGAGGTTTACATCAATATAGCACTTCCTGATGACCTTAAATTAAGACCCATAATATCAGGCACCACATGTGAAACCCATCGCCTAAGCAACTTCATAGATATTCTGCTTAAACCTTTCCTAAAACATATAAAAAGCTTCATAAGGGACGACCTTGCCATGCTCAACCACCTCCCAACAACACTCAATAACGAACATACCTACTAGTAACCTTTGATGTCATCAATTTATATTCCAATATCCCACACAACCTAGGTATAGAGGCAATACAATTCTGGATGGAAAATTTCCCTAGTAAACTTCCACAGCGCATCCCTAAAGAATTTGTGTTGGAGGGACTCAAATTCATCTTGGAAAACAATTTCTTCGAATTCAATGCCAAATACTACAGACAGAAATCTGGGACTGCCATGGGCACGAAAGTGGCCCCCTCATACGCCAACCTTGTCATGGGATATTTGGAAACCATTCTCTACCGAAAAGTTCTAGACAAATACGGCAACCACTTCTACCAACACATAGAAAAAAACTGGAAGAGATATCTGGACGACTGCTTCATCCTCTGGCATGAAAGTATAGATAGACTGTTTGAGTTCAAAACCCTTCTGAATGAGCTCTACACTAACCTACAATTCACAATGGATTACAGCCATGAACAACTCCCTTTCCTCGACAAAAAACTCTACCATACATCTCCACACACAACCCCCTCAACAATGAGGCATTTGACACCATCCTCCAGAACATTCCTTTACTAAAAAGAGACCCAAGAATGAACAATATCCTCCAAACACACAACATCATAAAGAGCAAAAGACAACCCAAATCCATAAAAAACATCCTCACACAAGCCAAAATCCAACAAACCCTCACAATAAACCCTACAGTAACAAAATGCGGAAGGCCCAACTGTGGCATATGCATAAATCTAATAGAAGGTTCAACATTCCATTTTAAACAAGGACAACGTTTCACAGTTAAACACAACTTTACATGTGCATCTGAAAACCTTATCTATGTTTTGACCTGCTCAGGTTGTCAAGAGCACTACATAAAACAGACAAAAAACAGCCTCCGTCAACGTATGACCGTCCATAAATCACAAATTAAAATACAGGAATACAGAAAGATTGCATTTAGTGAACATATCGCCAATTGTGCTCTCAACCAACATCCAAACTTTAAAATTTTACCCATTTACAAATTCATAGACAACGCTACTTTCATCCAACGCACCAATAAGGAAACACATTTCATTAAAAAATTTCAACCACTACTCAATGCCCTAAAAATCGGACCAATCTAAAACTGCAACGAACCATCAAACATTTACAAGAGTTACCTCCCTCACACCCTACCTAATCCTTTTTCTTAAATAAATTAAATATCACCCAACAAGAATTGCTTCCCCCTGCATATTAACTCTCTAAAAAGGGGAATCATATCAAACCACAGTCCACCCTTGGTTCAACTAAGCACTCTTGCGATATTAACACATTTTGAACTGCTTAACTTCAATGACTGTGCTTGTAAATAACATTATTTTTTCTTGCATATTGACTTTTTACGATCCACATTGTGCACGTTTTTTTCCTTTTTCTTTTTTCTTTCCACTTCTTAAACCTTGTTTGTATATAACATTATTCTTTCTGCACCTTCTGTTTAACATGTGCGACACCACACTAATACATTCCACTATCATTTGATAATGCATATAAATGCAGAAACCGGTAATAGACAATAATTAAATATATAAATAGATAAATAAATGCCATTATTAAATAATAAATAAATCAACTAATACCTTAACACTTCACACAAAGTAAAACATTTCGTTTTAATCATTTTCTAACTCAGAAAAAAGAAACAGAGAGACAAAAAAAGGAAAAAAAAATATTTTTCTTCATCATAATCGTCTCTTTCTCCCTGTTTTCATATATATATATATATATATATATCCTAACTCGTGTGCCTCCTCTCCACATTTTATTATTATATATATATATATATATATAAATTAATATATATGGTGAAACACAAATACCAACACATCTGTATTTATATTGCAAAAGAAAATTTAGCCAGAATGTGCGTTACACAGTCTTTTAAATTATTTAGAAGTGAAGCATATCAATTTGTCCCTGGATGTTTACTGAAGAGAGCAGGACTTGATATTCCTTACACTTATTAATCTCGAAACATATTTGGATTTTAAAGTTTAAACTTATCTACGGAACAGGTTTGATTTTGAAATTTAAATGTGTCTAAACATCATGGCCATTTGGCAATGCAGTTCGTCTTTGTTGATTTATTATTTTAAATCGATATGGACAAACTGTAATATTATAATTAGTATACTTCATTCTGGCTAAATTTTCTTTTGCAATATAAATACAGATGTGTTGGTATTTGTGTTTCACCATATATATTAATTTATACACGGCTCAGAAATATTTCTTTCTTCGAGCTAATTCCATTTGTAAAAGAATTCATTACACTTAATAATATATATATATATATATATATATATATATATATATATATATATATATATATATATGCATCTCAATGTATGCATAAACGTTAAACTTCAGGAATGGTTGACATTTTTTTTCCTATTCCACTAATGGTTTGTAAATGGATGTGTATACTGTAAACACACATAATGTATATATTTTTATATATATACATGCGTACATACATATATACACACATATACTTGTATATCTATCTACGTAATTATCCGTATATATATATATATGTGTGTGTGTGTGCGTGAGTGATATATATATATATATATATATATACATATATATATGTCTGTGTGTGTGAGTGAATGTATTTATAATTTATACAAGTTGGTATGTATGAAACTATGCGTATTTTCCGTATTTTTTTATGTAAATATATTAAAAATGCCGATAATTCTAGATGCAGCTCTTTATTTACATTCAGATATGAGTTATATATGAATATATTTAGTGTATGCATATGTGTTATGAATATGCCTGTGTTGCGTCATCATATATGTTTCATTTATATATTTTACAAATGGCATTTTTGCTCCATTTTCTCTAAAGACTCCATATTTAATTTTTTTTTTTTTTTAATTTCTTCCTTTCATAACAGACAATTATTGTAAAAGAATTTATTAAAGAATTCATATTTATATAAGTTCTTTGCTGTTACGTAAGCAGAAACTGTCCATCATTTACAGACTGAATGCATTACATAATTTCGTTTAACTTTCTATATTTTAAGATAGAATTTTTCCCAAGTGAACTTTGCTTTATTTATTTCTAGGGTCGATGAAAAATAATTGGAAGTTGCAAAACAAATTAACCTGCCGTTACGGTGAGTGAAACTGATATCAATATACAGTGCAAGGTAGAGTTGTTAGAGTGTTGGACGTTTGTACCGACTGTCTGCTCTCTCATTTCATATCGTAGAGAAGGCAATTCAGCTTTTCATTCGTCTGGGGTCAACAAAATAAACAAGTCAAATACTGCGATTGATGTAATCGGCGTATCTCTCCCTTTAAAACTGCTGGTCTGGTGCCTAAATTACAAACCACTATTTTAAGGTTGGAGGATTGTCAGAATTGGTAGGGTGGCGAATAAAATGTCATCGCGGTATTTAACATTTTGAATTCTAATCCGGTCGAGATCAACTTTATTCTTAATTCTTCTGAGATCGATAAAATAAAATACCCGTCAATATTTTATGTTGATTTAATCAGCTTTATCCTTACCCCAAATTTACTGGCCTTCTTCATTAATTAAATATAAATATTTTTTTTAAATCCTACGCAATACGAAATTTCTTTTTTTTTTTTACCTTATGTTGTACGAAAAATATTGTTTATTGTCAAAATTATACATGACGAAGATATTCCAGTTCAGGAGTTTCAGTCTTTCGTGTATGTTGTTATGATTTTTACATAAAACACACAAATGCCATTTGATCTTCAATACTTAGTAGTTGTTTCTAATTAAACCAAATAGCTCTGGTTGGCAAAATATCATGGAGTATTATTTATAGAATGCCTTCATATGTTTTGAACCCCTAATGCCTACGCCTATTCTTTTGTTTTTTTTTTCTATTTAGGAGACTGAAAATACGTCTCATCAAATATATGTAAGGACTCGTAACTCCTCATCTAGTCGTAGTGGAGCCGTAGTTGCATGCGGAATTTCTGGGGTATTATAAAACTGACGAAGCCGATCGCGATCCAGAACAAAACACAGCGAAAATTCTCTTTAAAGAATGGGAAGGAGTGCTAAAGAGAAAGTGAGAAAGAAATATAGAGGGATAGACGATCTTAGTACTTGACTGGTTCTTTTTTATCTACCACGAAAGGATGGAAGGCAAAGTTCACCTTAGCGAGATTTGAAATCAGAATACAGACAGCCAACGATTCTGCCAATTGGCCACCTATAAATACCATCAAATACATGCATCAAATAAACCACCAAGTGTGTCACTGCATAAAATATTTGAACAAAAATAAGAGTGCATGCGAAGACGGCCGTATCCAGAAATTAGAGAGTACAAGACAAAATACCATTATCTGTTAGTTCTAATCTCTTTGTTGCAACTTCAAACTCTCCTTTTCGTCGTTCAATGTGTGATAAACTAAGTAGGACTCTTGTACTAAGTCATCCGCATCTTCCCGAATTTATGACCTTGTGTCAACGAGGAAAGAAATTATCAGTAGAGGAGTTATTTGGCAGAAACAGTGGAGAGTTGTGAAAAATGCCATATGCCATGCGGCATTTAACTACAATATTTAGCTTTTGCTGTAAAACCACACTAGAATTTTTTATCGGTGTTCATGGCCCTTTCTATTAGGGGTGGAGGAATTGAGGCATACAAGAGGAAGTTACCCTTAAACAGGTGACCTTACCCAAATATTGCTTCGAACTTCGCTAAAGACTCCCAAGGACTAAGTGACGGTGTTAAACAAAGAGACGGATTTAGTCAACCACACAAGAACTCAGAACGCAAAGAACCGAAACAAACACCACAAGGCATCTCGTCAGACGCTCTGACAATTCCACCTATCTAACGTCCTGGGTCGGTACTTTCTTTTATCGCCCCGAAAGAGTAAATGGTATGGGTGAACTGGTCGTGATTTAATCTCAGAGGGCAGTAAACCGGAAGAAACACTGCAAAACACTCTGATCATTCATTGTCTTTTGATTTTTAGCTTCCCCACTCTAGTGTATATCTATATATTAATTTCAACAATGTCAGTATTCCGTGTGTCATAATTCTCGATTATCATTGGTTCATAAGTTTCAAACGACTCCTCCCACCTTAACGACGCCAAACTTAAATTAATATGCATAATGCCAATGAGGGAGTGAGAGGGGAGAGTAAGAAACAGAGAGGCAAAGTGAACGCTGTAACTATTACCATGTGTACGTGTGTATGTACGTGCGCGTATGTTTATGTGTGTGTGCGTGCGTGCGTGCAGCGTTCCACAGAAAGTAAAAGCAATTCGACTTTATCAAACAGTGAACTACAGCGGCGACGGGGTGCAGCCAGGAATGAAGAAAAACGGGCCGATCAGCGCCATCGGAACGCCGAACTTCAGAGGCGAAGACGTGCCGCCATGAATGAAGAGGAGCTGACTGAACAACGCCAACGAAACACTGGAGCCAAGCAGCGACGGCGTGCTGCGATGGTTGAAGATGAACTGGCTGAGCATCATCTTTTATATTAATTATCTCTATCTATATCTACATATAATATAAAAGATTGGAACTTCCATCATCCTTTTGGAAACGTGGAATAACCACGTCTATGCAATGATACATGTTTTACAGTCAGGCATCTAAATTAGTACCAGTAATGTAGATACGTTGAGAACAATAATAATATATCTCTTCTTTTTTTACAATTGCTTGATTTCCTACCAGTAAAATGGATAAACCTGTGAAAATTTATTGTGGATTTTCTATCAAATTATGACTTTCATTCATTCTCTCCCCCTTCAATACTAGAGTAGGGGATTTGATGGTCAATAATCGTGAA
>OZ024741.1:287398819-287401319 GCA_964016885.1 Eledone cirrhosa
ATTCCCTTCGTTCGCGAATGACCATGGCATTTGCACCTAAAAAATTTCATGGCAAGGTTGTTTGTGGAATACCAGCAGTCACCCATGCATACCAGTCTCCCCTCTCCACGTAACCGATAGAGCTTGACACCAGTGACGTCGCAACTCATTTCTACAGCTGAGTGAACTGGAGCAATGTGAAAAATAATGTCTTGCTCAAGAACACAACGCAAAGTCGATCCGAGAATCGAGCTGACAACCTCACGATTGAAAGCCCGACACTCTAACCACTTAGCCATACTACCCTTATAACAGCTACAATAATAACAACTATTTACATGGTCGCTGTTGTAATCGGCATCGCGATCAATTGGAATGTAATAGTTACGTTGGTTCCAATCCATCAAAGAATCTCCTTTTCTTTGTGAGGTTAAGGATTGAAACCTATACAGATACTCGACCTTACAAATAACAGCCAAACTGCCCGCTATCAAATCAGATTTGCAAAACATCGTTGACGTATTTGAGTTCATAATGCCGAGAGTCTGCGAATGCCAAACCATTATTAAATACAGTCATAAGTATAGAGGGGCTAGGTAGTCACATGTGAAATGCCCTTAATAATAGGTTTATATGCGCTGAGTTGGATATACGTATTAACACATAACTCTTGATGGAGTCGTAAGGGCGCCGTAATGACATACGTAGTGTCTTAGACATGTTAAATCTGATGGAACCCGTTTCCTCTCCTGGTCAGAATACAACCAATTTCTTACAGAAAAGGAGAAATGAAGAGAGAGGGGGGAAGGCGAGAGAATGCGATAAGAGTGGAAATGAGGAAGAAATATATAGGAAGAATCAGCCCCAGTACTGGACAGGTAATTTTTATCGACCACGAAATGATGAAAGGCGGTTGACCTCGACAGGATTTGAACTCAAACCGCCGAGAGCCGGGACGAGAACCACAAAGCATCCTATTCGACTTTCTAATGACTCATCCCGAGCTGAGTTGACTTGAGGTTAACTACAACAACAACATCGACGACAAAACAATATCTTCAAAAACAACAGCAATAATGATAATAATTTCTGATTTAGGCACAAGGCCAACAATTTTGGGGGAAGGGAAAGCCGATTAAATCCACCCCAATGCATTACTGGTGCTTTATTTTATCGACTTCATAAGGATTAAAGGCAAAGCTAACCTCGGTGGGATGTGAACTCAGAACGTAAATGGCCGTAACTATATGCCTCAAAGCATGTTGTCCGACGCTCTACCGATACTGCCAATCCACAATAATGGTTTCTGATTTAGGCACAATGCCAACAATTCTGGAAGAGGGGAAAATTGATTAAATCGGCCCCAGTGCGTTACTGTGCTTTGTTTTATCGATCTCGTAAGAATGAAAGGCAAAGCTAACCTCGGTGGGATTTGAACCCACAACGTTAAGGAACGTGATTCTATGCTGCAAAGCATGTTGTCCGACGCTCTACCGATACTGCCAATCAACCAATAACAAAATTAATAACTGTTTCTACTTTTGGCACAAGGCCAGCAATTATCCCAGTGTATTACTGGTACTTTATTTTATTGACCTCGTAAGGATGAAAGGCAACGTTAACTTCGGCGGGATTTGAACCGAGACCGTAAAGGGCCGTAACGCTGTGTTGAAAAGCATGGTGTCTGACGCTCTACCGATACTGAACAGTTTCTAACTTTAGGCACAAGACCAGGCATTTTGTTAGGTTATGGGCAACGGATTTCATCTACTCCAGTACTTGACTGGTTCTTTATTTTATTGATGTGGAAGCATATAATAGACAACGTTTACTTCAGTGGAATTTGAACTCCAAAATAGAGAGTTTATAGAAATATGATGGTCAGATATATTGTCTTATAATCTAAAGACCCCTGACAATTCACCGTTCTGCGATGTTTCTTGTGTTATATAACTAGGCTAAGGGAAGCGAAATCATTTCCAGCGAAGTTTCAAAACGTGTCTTATTAAAAATTCTCTTTCTTAATAGATTGTATTTCTTGTTCTTTGCCGTTTCTCAAATATTGTTTACTTAAGGTGTTGAACTCATCATATCGAATATCTGACTTTCTGCCAACTGGCACACAACATGATACATATCTATGTATGTATGGATGGATGGATGGATGGATGTATGGATGGATGGATGGATGGATGGATGGATGTATGGATGGATGGATGGATGGATGTATGGATGGATGTATGGATGTATGGATGTATGGATGTATGGATGTATGTATGGATGTATGGATGTATGGATGGATGTATGGATGTATGGATGGATGGATGGATGGATGGATGTATGTATGGATGTATGGATGGATGTATGGATGTATGTATGTATGGATGTATGGATGGATGGATGCATGGATGTATGTATGGATGGATGGATGTATGGATGGATGTATGGATGGATGGATGCATGGATGTATGGATGGATGTATGGATGGATGGATGTATGGATGGATGTATGGATGGATGGA